>BSBK01003129.1:432500-1632500 GCA_027943335.1 Chamaecyparis obtusa | reverse complement strand
ATTACCTACAATCACGTAACAATCTATTCTAAGCTTACAATTTACCAAATCGGTCAACCATTTGATGAGAATCAATTACAATCATGTAACAAGCCATTATGAGCTTACTAATCACCGAATCAGTCTACCAGTCAATGAGAATCAGCTACAATCATGTAACAAGCCATTCTGAGCTTACAAATCCCTGAATCGGTCAATCGTTCGATGAGAATCAGCTACAATCACATAACAAGCCATTCTGAGCCTACAAATCACTGAATCGCTCAACCGTTCGATGAGAATCAAGTACTATCATGTAATAAGCTATTCTGAGCTTACCAATGACCCAATCGATCAACCGTTCGATGAGAATCAGCTACAATCATGTAACAAGCCATTCTAAGCTTACAAATCATCGAATCGGTGAAATGTTCGATGAGAATAAGCTACAATCATGTAATAAGCCATTCTGAGCTTACAAATCACTAAATTTATCAACGTTTTGATGAGAATCAATTACAATCATGTAACAAGCCATTCTAAGTTTACAAATCACCGAATCGATCAACTGTTTGATGATAATCAATTACAATCACGTAACAAGCAATTTTTAGATTAAAAATTACCGAATCGATTAACCGTTCGATGAGAATCAGCTACAATCACGTAACAAGCAATTGTTAGCTTAAAAATCACCGAATCATTTAATCATTCGATGAGAATCAACTACAATCACGTAACAAGCCATTCTAAATTTAGAAATCACTAAATCTGTCGACCATTTGATGAGAATCAGCTACAATACGTAACAAGCCATTCTAAGCTTACAAATCACCAAATCGGTGAACTGTTCGCTAGGAATTAGCTAGAATTAGGTAAAAAGACATTTTGCGCTTACAAATCACTGAATCGGTCAACCATTCGATGAGAATGATCTACAATCACGTAACAAGCCATTCTGAGCTTACAAATCATTGAATCGGTGAACCATTCGATGAGAATCAACTACATTCATGAAACAAGCCATTCTGAGCTTACAAATCATCGAATCGGTCAACCATTCATTGAGATTCTGCTAAAATCACGTAACAAACCATTCTGAGCTTACAAATAATCGAATCCATCAACTATTCAATGAGAATCAATTACTATCAGGTAAGAAGCCATTCTGACCTTACAAATCACCAAATTGGTCAACTATTGGATGAGAATCAGCTACAATCACGTAACAAGCCATTATGAGATTAATAATCACTGAATCAGTCAACCGTTCGATGAGAATCATTTACAACCACGTAACAAGCTATTGTGAGCTTACAAATCACTGAATTAGTCAACCGTTCGATGAGAATCACCTACAATCACGTGACAAGCCAATCTGAGCTGACAAATCACTTAATCATTCAACCATTCGATGAGAATCAACTACAATCATGTAACAAGCAATTTTGAGCTTACAAATCACCGAATCAGTCAACCGTTCGATGAGAATCAGCTATAATCACGTAACAAGCCATTCAGAGGTTACAAATCACATAATCGATCAACCATTTGACGAGAATCAACTACAATTACGTAACAAGCCATTATGAGCTTACAAATCAATGAATTGGTCAACCGTTCGATAAGAATCAGCTAAAATCATGTAACAAGCCATTCTGAGCTTACAAACCACTGACTCAGTCAATCATTCGATGAGAGTCAGCTACAATTATGTAACAAACTATTCTAAGCTGACAAATCATCGAATCGGTCAACCATTCGATGAGAATCAGCTACAATCACGTAACAAGCAATTTTCAGCTTACAAATAACTGAATCCATCAACCGTTTGATGAGAATCAACTACAATCATGTAACAAGCCATTCGAAAGTTACAAATTACTGAATGGGTCAATTGTTCGATGAGAATCAACTACAATCATGTAACAAGACATTCTGAGCTTACAAATCACTGTATCAGTCAACCGTTCGATGAGAATCACCTATAATCATGTAACAAGCCATTCTAATCTTATAAATCACCAAATTGGTCAATAGTTTGATAAGAATAAACTATAATCATGTAACAAGCCATTCTAAGCATACAAATCATCGAACCCATCAACCGTTCGATGAGAATCAACTACAATCATGTAACAAGGCAATCTAAGCTTAAAAATCACCGAATCGGTCAACCATTCGATCAGAATCAACTATAATAACATAACAAGACATTCTGGGTCGATAAATCACTGAATCAGTCAACCCTTCGATGAGAATTAGCTACAATCATGTAACAAGCTATCACCAAATCGATCGACTGTTCGATGAGGAATAGTTACAATCACGTAACAAGCCATTCTAAGCTTACAAATCATCGAATCAGACCACCATTCGATGAGAATCAGCTACAATAATGTAACAAGCCATTCTGAGCTGACAAATCATCGAAATGGTCAACCGCTCGATGAGAATCAATTACAATCATCTAACAAACAATTCTAGGCTTACAAATCACCGAATCGGTCAACCATTCGATGACAATTAGCTACAATCATGTAATAAGCTACTCTACGATTACAAATGACCGAATCGGTCAACCATTCGATGATAATCATCTACAATCATGTAACAACCCATTCTGAGCTCACAAATTACCCAATCCATCAACCATTCGATCAGAATTAGCTTGAATCACGTAACAAGTAAATCTAAGCTTACAAATCACCGTATCGGTCAACCGTTCGATGAGAATCAAATACAATCATGTAACAAGCCATTTTGAGCTTAAAAATACCTGAATAAGTAAACCGTTCAATGACAATCAGCTACAATCACGTAAGAAGCCATTATGAGCTTAAAAATCACTGAATCAGTCAACCATTCAATGAGAATCAGCTACAATCACATAACAAGGCATTCTGAGGTTACAAATCATCGAATCTGTCAACCGTTCGATGAGAATTAGTTACAATGATATAACAAGCCAATCTGAGCTTACAAATCACTAAATCGGTCAACCGTTTGATGAGAATCAACTACAATCATGTAACAATCCTTTCTAAGCTTACAAATCACTGAATCGGTCAACCGTTTGATGAGAATTAGCTACAATCAGGTAACAAGCCATTCTGTGCCTACAAACCACTGAATCGATCAACCATTGGATGAGAATAAGCTACAATAACGTAACAAGCCATTTTGAGCTCACAAATCACTAAGTCGGTCCACCATTCGATGAGAATCAACTACAATCATGTAACAAGCCATTCTAAGTTTGCAAATCATCGAACTGGTCAACCGTTCGATGAGAATCATATACAATCACGTAACAAGCCATTCTAAGCTTACAAATTACAAAATCAATCAACCGTTTGATGAGAATCAGCTACAATCATGTAACAAGCCATTCTATGCTTACAAAACACCGAATCGGTCAACCGTTCGATGAGAATCAGCTACAATCACATAACAAGCCATTCTAAGCTTACAAATCAGTGAATCGATCAACCGTTCGATGAGAATTAACTACAATCACGTAACAAGCCATTCTGAGATTACAAATCACTAAATCAGTCAACCGTTCGATGAGAATGAGCTATAATCACGTAACAAGCCATTTTGAGCTTACAAATCACTGAATCAGTCAACTGTTCGATGAGAATCACTTTCAATCATCTAACAAGTCATTCTGAGCTTACAAATCACTGAATCGGTGAGCCGTTCGATGAGAATCAATTATAATCACGTAACAAGCTATTTTGAGCTTACAAATCATGGAATCAATCAACCGTTCAATAAGAATTAGCTACAATCACGTAATAAAGTCATTCTGAACTTATAAATGACCGAATCAGTGAACCATTCACTGATAATCAGCTACAATTGCGTAACAAGTTATTATGAGCTTACAAATCATCGAATCAGTAAATTGTTCAATGACAATCAGCTACAATCACGTAACAAGCCATTCTAAGCTTACAAATCACCGAATAGCTTGTTACATGATTGTCGCTGATTCTCATCGAATGGTTGACCGATTTGGTGATTTGTAAGCTGGGAGTAGCTTGTTATGTGATTGTCATTGATTCTAATCCAATGGTTGACCGATTCGGTCATTTGTAAGCTCAGAATGGCTTGTTACATGATTGTAGTTGATTCTCATCGAATGGTTGACCGATTTGACGACTTGTAAGCTCAAAATAGCTTGTTACATGATTGTAATTGATTCTCATTGAATGGTTGACCAATTCGGTGATTTGTAAGCTCAGAATGGTTTGTTACATGATTGTAATTGAGTCTCATCAAAAAGTTGACCGATTCGGTGGTTTGTAAGCTTAGAATGGATTGTTACGTGATTGTAATTTATTCTCATCGAACGGTTGACTGATTCGGTGATTCGTAAACTCACAATGGCTTCTTATGTGATTGTAGCTGATTCTCATTAAACAGCTGCCATATTCGATGATTTATAATCTCAAAATGGCTTATTACATGATTGTAGTTGATTCTCATCAAACGGTTGACTGATTCGGTAATTTGTAAGCTCATAATGGCTTATTACATGATTGTAGCCGATACTCATTGAACGGTTGATCGATTCGATGATTTGTAAGGTCAGAATGGCTTGTTATATTATTGTAGCTGATTCTCATCGACGGTTGATCGATTCCATGATTTTTAAGCTCAAAATGGATTGTTACATGATTGTAAATGATTCTCATCAAACTCTTAACTGATTTAGTGATTTCTAAGCTCAAAATGGGTAACTACATGATTGTAATTGATTCTCATCGAACGATTGACCAATTGGTGATTTGTAAGCTCAGAATGGATTCTTACGTGATTGTAGCTGATTCTCATCGAATGGTTGTCTGATTCGATGACTTGTAAGCTCATAATGCCTTGTTACATGATTGTAGTTGATTCTCATCGAACAGTTGGCTGATTCGGTGATTTGTAAGCTCAGAATGGCTTGTTATCTGATTGTACCTGATTCTCATCGAACAGTTGATCGATTCAGTGATTTGTAAGCTCAAAATTGCTTTTTACGTGATTGTAATTGATTCTCACTGAACGATTGACTGATTCGGTGTTTTGTATACTCAAAATGGCTTGTTACCTGACTGTAGCTAATTCTCATCAAACGGTTGACCGATTTAGTGATTTGTAAGCTCATAATGGCTTGTTACGTGATTGTAGCTAATTATCATTGAACGGTTGACTGATTTGATAATTTGTAAGATTAAAATGGCTTGATACATGATTGTAGCTGATTCTTATCTAACGGTTGACTGATTCAGTGATATGTAAGCTCAAAATGGCTTGTTACATGATTGTAGCTGATTCTGATCAAATAGTAGACTGATTCAATAATTTATAAGCTTAGAATGGCTCGTTACATGAATGTAATTGATTCTCATCGAACAGTTGACCGATTCAGTTATTTGTAATCTCAAAATGCTTGTTACATTCATTTATTTGTAATCTCAAAATAGCAGCTGATTCCCATCGAACGGTTGACCAATTTGGTGATTTGTAAGCTCAGAAAGGCTTGTTACATGATTGAAGCTGATTCTCCTCAAACGGTTGACTGATTCAGTGATTTTTAAGCTCATAATAGCTTGTTACATGATTGTAAATGATTCTCATCGAACAGTTGATCGATTCATTGATTTGTAAGCTCATAATGGCTTGTTACGTGATTGTAAATGATTCTCATCGAACAGTTGCTGATTCGGTAATTTGTAATCACAGAATGACTTGTTATGTCATAGTGGCTGATTCTCATCGAATAGTTGACCAATTCTATGATTTGTAAGCTCAGAATTGCTTGTTACTATTTTGTAGTTGATTCTCATCGAACAGTTGACCGATTTGATTATTGTTGCTGATTCTCATTGAATGGTTGACCGATTCGGTGATTTGTAATCTCAAAATGGCTTATTAAATGATTGTAGCTGATTGTCATCAAACGGTTGACCGATTCGGTATTTTGTAAGCTCGGAATGTCTTCTTACATGATTGTAAATGATTCTCATCAAACAGTTGACCAATTTGGTGATTTGTAAGCTCAGAATGGCTTGTTACATGATAGTGGCTAATTCTCATTGAACAGTTGACCGATACGGTGATTTGTAAGCTCAGAATGGCTTGTTGCGTAATTGTAGCTGATTCTAATCGAACGGTTGATCGATTCGATAATTTATCAGCTCATAATGGCTTGTTACGTGATTGTAGCTAATTTTCATCAAACGATTGACCGATACGGTGATTTGTAAGCTTAGAATGGCTTGTTACGTGATTATTATTGACTCTCATCAAATAGTTGACCGATTCAGTGATTTGTAAGCTTAGAATTGCTTGTTACATGATTGTAGTTGATTCTCATCGAACCATTGACCGATTCAGTAATTCATAACCTTAGAATCACTTCTTACATGATTGTTGTTGATTCTAATCGAACGGTTGACCGATTCGGTGATTTGTAAACTCAAAATGACTTGTTACGTCATTGTAGATGATTCTTATCAAAAAGTTGACCGATTCGGTGATTTCAAAGCTCAGAATAGGTTGTTACATGATTGTAGTTGATTTTCATCGAATGGTTGATCGATTCGATGATTTGTAAGCTCATAATGGCTTGTTATGTGATTGTAATTGATTCTCATCGAACGGTTGACCGATTTGGTGATTTGTAAGCTCATAATGGCTTGTTACATGATTGTAATTGATTTTCATCGAATGGTTCACCAATTCCATAATTTGTAAGTTCAGAATGGCTTGTTTCATGATTGTAGTCGTCGATTCTCATCGAATGGTTGACCAATTCGATGATTTGTATGCTTAGAATGGCTTGTTACATGATAGTAGCTGATTTTTATTGAACGGTTTAACAACTTGATGATTTGTAAGCTCAGAATGGCTTCTTACATGATTGTAGCTAATTCTCATCAAATGGTTGACCGATTCGGTATTTTGTAAGCTCAGAATGGCTTTTTACGTGATTGTAGATGATTCTTATCAAACAGTTGACCTATTCAGTGATTTTTAAGCTCAGAATGGCTTGTTAGCTGATTGTAGCTGATTCTCATCGTATGGTTGACCGATTCGATGATTTATAAGCTTAGAATAGATTGTTACGTGATCGTAATTGATTCTCATCGAACGGTTGACCGATTCGGTGATTCGTACGCTCAAAATAGCTTGTTATGTGATTGTAACTAATCTCATCGAACGGTTGATCGATTCCGTGAGTTGTATGCTTAGAATGGCTTGTTAGATAATTGTAATTGCTTCTGAATGAAAGGTTGACTGATTCGGTGATTTGTAAGCTCATAATGGTTTCTTACGTGATTGTAGCTGATTCTCATCGAACGGTTGACAGATTCGGTGATTTGTAATCTCAGAATGGCTTGTTACTGAATTGTAGCTGATACTATTCGAATGGTTGACCGATTCGATGATTTGTAAGTTCAGAATGGCTTGTTATATGATTGTAGCTGATTCTAATTGAACAGTTGACCGATTTGGTGATTTGTAAGCTCAGAATAGCTTGTTACATGATTGTAATTAATTCGCATCGAATGATTGACCAATTCGGTTGTTTGTAAGCTTAGAATGGGTTGTTACATGATTGTATAATATTGATTGTCATCGAATAGTTGGCTGATTCTTTGATTCTATTATTTGTAAGCTTAGAATGGCTTGTTACGTGATTATAGCTGATTTTGATCGAATGATTAATCGATTCGGTGATTGTAGCTAACTCTCATCGAACAATTGACGAATTCGGTGATTTGTAAGCTGAGAATAGCTTTGTAAGTGATTGTAGCTGATTCTTATCAAATGGTTGACCGATTCGATAATTTAAAAGCTCAGAATGGCTTGTTAGATGATTATAGTTGATTCTCATCAAACGGTTGACCAATTCGGTGATTTGTAAGCTAAGAATTGCTTGTTACGTGATTGTAGTTGATTCTCATCGAACGGTTAACCAATTCGCTGATTTGTAAGCTAAGAATGACTTGTTACGTGATTGTAGTTGATTCTCATCAAACGGTTGACCTTGGTGATTTGTAAGCACAAAATGGCTTGTTACGTGATTGTAGCTTATTCTCATCAAATGATTGATCGATTCGATGATTTGTAAGCTCAGAATGGCTTGTTACGTGATATTAATATATTTTAATCGAATGATTGATTGATTGTAATGTATTCTCATCGAACGGTTGACTGATTCGGTGATTTGTAAGCTCAGAATGGCTTGTTACGTGATTGTAATATATTCTAATCAAACGGTTGACTGATTCAATGATTTGTAAGCTCAGAATGGCTTGCTACATGATTGTAGCTGATTCTCATCGAACGGTGACCGATTTGGTGATTTGTAAGCTCAGAATGGCTTGTTACCTGATTGTAGTTTATTATCATCGAATGGTTGACCTTGGTGATTTGTAAGCATAAAATGGCTTGTTACGTGATTGTAGCTGATTCTCTTCGGGCGATTCACCGATTTGGTGATTTGTAAGCTCAGAATGGCTTGTTACGTGATTGTAATGTATTCTTATTGAACAATTGACCGATTCGGTCATTTGTAGGCTCAGAATGGCTTGTTACAGGATTGTAGTTGATTCTCATCGAACAATTGACCGATTTGGTGATTTGTAAACTCAGAATGGCTTGTTACTAGATTGTAGCTGATTCTTATCGAATGGTTGACCGATTCGGTGATTTGTAAGCTTAGAATGGCCTTTTACGTGATTGTAGCTGATTCTCATCGAACGGTTGACCCATTCGGAGATTTGTAAGCTCAGAATGGCTTATTACATGATTGTAGCTGATTCTCATTGAACGATTGACCAATACAGTGATTTGTAAGCTCATAATTGCTTGTTATGTGATTGTAATGTATTTTCATTGAACGGTTTACCGGTTTAGTGATTTGTAAGCTTAGAATGGCTCGTTACGTGACTATAGCTGATTCTCATACAACGATTGATCGATTCAGTGATTTGTAAGCTTAGAATGGCTTGTTACGTAATTGTAGCTGGTTCTCATCGAACGGTTGACTTATTCGGTGATTTGTAAGATCAAAATAGCTTGTTACGTGATTGTAGCATATTCTCATCAAATGGTTGACCAATTCGGTGATTTGTAAGCTTAGAAAGGCTTCTCATCAAATGGTTAACCAATTCAGTGATTTGTAAGCTCATAATCGTACGTAATTTTAATTGATTCTCATCGAACAGTTGAACGATTTGGTTATTTGTAAGCTCAAAATGGCGTTACGTAATTGGAGATTATTCTCATCAAACGATTGATCGATTCGGTGATTTGTAAGCTCAGATTGGTTTTTTATATTATTGTAATTGATTCTCATCGAACGGTTGACCGATTCAGTGATTTGTAAGCTCATAATGGCTTGTTACATGATTGGAGATGATTCTCATCGAACGGTTGACCGATTTAGTGATTTGTAAGCTCAGAATGGCTTGTTACATGCTTGTAGCTGATTCTCATCGAACGGTTGACCGATTTGGTGATTTGAAAGCTCAGAATGGATTGTTACATGATTGTAATTGATTCTAATAGAACGGTTGATTGATTTAGTGATTTTTAAGCTCAAAATAGCTTGTTAAATGATGGTAGCTGATTCTCATCGAACGGTTGACAAATTCGATGATTTGTAAGCTCAAAATAACTTGTTAGGTGATTGTAGCTAATTCTCATCGAACGGTTGACCAATTCAGTGATTTGTAAGCTCAGAATGACTTCTTACGTTATTGTAATTGATTCTTATCAAACAGTTGACCGATTCGATGATTTGTAACCTCAGAATAGCTTGTTAGTTGATTGTAGCTGATTCTCATCGAATGGTTGACTGATTGGGTGATTTGTAAGCTTAAAATGGCTTGTTACATGATTGTAGCAGATTCTCATCAAATGGTTGACCAATTCAAGGATTTGAAAGCTCAGAATTGCCTGTTACGTGACTATAGCTCATTTTCATCAAACGGTTGACCTATTCATTGATTTGTAAGCTTAGAATGGCTTGTTACGTGATTATAGTTGATTCTCATTGAACGGTTTACCAATTTGGTTATTTGCAAGCTCAGAATGTCTTGTTATGTGATTGTAGCTAACTGTCATCGAACGGTTAATCGATTTGGTGATTGTAGCTGACTCTCATCGAACGGTCGACTGATTCGATGATTTGTAAGTTCAGAATGGCTTATTAAGTGATTGTACCTAATTCTGATCGAACGGTTGACCGATTTGGTAATTTGTAAGCTCAAAATGGCTTGTTACGTGATTGTAGCTGATTATCATTGAATACTTGACCGATTTAGTGACTTGTAAGCTCAGAATGGCTTCTTACGTGATTGTAGCTGATTCTAATCAAACGGTTGACTGATTCGGTGATTTGTAAGCTCATGATGGCTTGTTACATGATTGTAATTGATTCTAATCGAATGGTTGACCGATTTGGTGATTTGTAAGCTCAAAATAGCTTTTTATGTGATTGTAACTAATTCTCATCAAACTGTTGATTGATTCAATGATTTGCAAGCTCAGAATAGCTTATTACATGATTATAGCTGATTCTCATCGAATGGTTGACCGATTCAGTGATTTGTAAGCTCATAATTGCTTGTGAAGTGATTGTATATGATTCTCATCGAATGGTTAACCAATTCGTTGATTTGTAAGCTCAGAATGGCTTGTTACATGATTGTAGTTGACTCTCATCGAATGGTTGACCGATTCGATGATTTGTAAACTCAGAATGGTTTGTTACGTTATTGTAGTTGATTCTCATCAAACTGTTAACCGATTCAATGATTTGTAAGCTCAGAATGGCTTGTTACGTGATTGGACATGATTCTCGGCAAACGGTTGATCAATTCAGGGACTTGTAAGCTCAGAATGGCTTGTTACTAGATTGTAGTTGATTCTCATTAAATGGTTGACCGATTCATTGATTTGTAAGCTCAGAATGGCCTGTTACGTGATTGTAGCTGATTCTCATCGAACGGTTGACTGATTCAGGGATTTGTAAGCTCAGAATGGCTTGTTACGTGATTGTACCTAATTGTCATCGAACAATTGATCGATTCAGTGATTTGTAACCTCAGAATGGCTTGTTAAGTGATTGTAACTGATTCTCATCGAACGGTTGACTGATTCAATGATTTGTAAGCTCAAAATAGCTTATTATGTGATTGTAGTTGATTCTCATACAATGGTTGATCGATTCGGTGATTTGTAAGCTCAGAATTGCTTGTTACGTGATTGTAGTTGACTCTAATCAAACGGTTAACCAATTCAGTGATTTGTAAGCTCAGAATGGCTTGTTATGTAATTGTAGCTGATTCTTATCAAACGGTTGATCAATTCTGTGATTTGTAAGCTCAAAATGGCTTGTTACATGATTGTAGCTGATTCTCATAGAATGGTTGACCGATTCGGGGATTTGTAAGCTCATAATGGCTTGTTACATAATTGTAATTGATTCTAATCCAACGGTTGATCGATTCGATAATTTGTAAGCTCAGAATGGCTTGTTAAGTGATTGTAACTGATTCTCATCGAATGGTTGACTGATTCAATGATTTGTGAGCTTAGAATAGCTTATTATGTGATTGTAGTTGATTCTCATACAATGGTTGACCGTTTCGGTGATTTGTAAGCTCAGAATTGCTTGTTACATGATTGTAGTTGAGTCTCATCGAACGGTTAACTAATTCGGTGATTTGTAAGCTCAGAATGGCTTGTTACGTGATTGTAGTTGATTCTCATCAAACGGTTGACCGACTTGATGATTTGTCAGCTCAGAATGGCTTGTTACGTGATTGTAATTGATTCTCATCAAATGATTGACCGATTCAGTGATTTGTAAGTTCAGAATCACTTGTTACGTGATTGTAGCTGATTCTGATTGAAAGATTGACCGATTCGGTGATTTGTAAGCTCAAAATGCCTTGTTACATGATTGTAGCTGATTCTCATCGAGCAGTTGACCGATTTCATGATTTGTAAGCTCAAAATGCCTTGTTACCTGATTTAAATTGATTCTCATCAAATGGTTGACTGATTCGGTGATTTGTAAAGTCAAAATGGCTTGTTACGTGATTGTAACTTATTCTTGTCGAACGGTTAACCGATTTGGTGATTTGTAAGTTCAGAATGTCTTGTTACGTGATTGTAATTGATTCTCATCGAGTAGTTGACCTTAGTGATTTGTAAGCACAAAATGGCTTGTTACATGTTTGTAGCTGATTCTCATCGAATGATTGACCGATTTGATGATTTGTAAGCTTAGAATGTCTTCTTACATCATTGTAATATATTCTCATCGAACGATTGACCAATTCGGTGATTTGTAAGGTCAAAATGGCTTGTTACATGATTGTAGTTGATTCTCATTGAACAGTTGACTGATTCGGTGATTTGTAAGCTCAAAATAGCTTGTTGCATGATTGGAGATGATTATGAGAGAACTGTTTACTAATTCGATGATTTCTAAGCTCAGAATGGCTTCTTACGTGATTGTAATGTATTCTCATTGAACGATTGACCGATTCTAATATTTGTAAGCTCAAAATGGCTTGTTATGTGATTGTAGTTGATTCTCATCTAACGGTTGACCAATTCAATGATTTGTAAGCTCAGAATGGCTTGTTACGTGATTGGAGATTATTCTGAGAGAACTCTTAACCGATTCAATGATTTCTAAGCTCATAATGTCTTGTTACGTGATTGTAATTCATTCTCATTAAATGGTTGACTGATTCATTGATTTGTAAGCTCATAATGGCTTGTCACATTATTGTACCTGATTCTCATCGAACGATTGACTTATTCGGTGATTTGTAAGCTCAGAATGGCTTGTTACATGATTGTAGCATATTCTCATCAAACGGTTGACCAATTTGATGATTTGTAAGCTCATAATGGATAATGGCTTGTTACAAGATTTTAACTGATTCTCATTGAACGGTTGACCAATTCGGTGATTTGTAAGCTCACAATGGCTTGTTACGTGATTTTAATTGATTCTCATCAAACGGTTGAATGATTCGGTGATTTGTAAGCTCAAAATGGTGTTACATAATTGGAAATGACTCTCATCAAATTATTAACCGATTCAGTGATCTGTAAGCTCAGAATGGCTTGTTACATGATTGTAATTCATTCTCATCAAACGATTGACCGATTCGATGATTTGTAAGCTCAGAATGGCTTGTTATGTCATTGTAATTTATTCTCATCAAATGGTTGACCGATTCGGTGATTTGTAAACTTAGAATGGCTTGTTACGTAATCTTAGCTGATTCTCAATGAATGGTTGACCGATTGAGTGATTTGGAAGCTCAAAATAGCTTGTTACGTGATTATAGTTGATTCTCATCGAATGACTAATCGATCCAGTGATTTTTCAGCTCAGAATGGCTTGTTATGTGATTGTAGCTGATTCTCATTAAATGGTGGACTGATTCAGTGATTTGTAAGCTCAGAATGCCTTTTTACATGATTGTACTTGAATCTCATCGAACTATTAACTGATTCAATGATACGTAACCTCTGAATGGCTTAATACGTGATTGTAACTAATTCTCATCAAATGGTTGACTGATATGGTGATTTGTAAGCTCAGAATGGTTTGTTACGTGATTGTAGCCGATTCTCTTTGAATGGTTGATCGATTCAGTGATTTGTAATCTCAGAATGCCTTGTTACGTGATTGGAGATCATTCTCATCAAACGATTGACTGATTCGGTGATTTGTAAGCTCAGAATGGCTTGTTACATGATTGTAATTGATTCTCATCGAACGGTCAACTGATTCATTGATTTCTAAACTCAGAATCGCTTGTTACATGATTGTAGTTTATTCTCATTAAAAGATTGACTGATTCGGTGATTTGTAAGTTCAAAATATCTTGTTACGTGATTGTAATTGATTCTCATCAAATGTTTGACCAATTCAGTGATTTGTATATTCAAAATGGCTTGTTAGATGATTGTAGCTGATTCTAATCGAACGGTTGACCAATTCGGTGATATGTATGCTCACAATGGCTTGTTACACGATTGTAATTGATTCTCATCTAACGGTTGACCGATTCGGTAATTTGTAAGCTCAGAATGGCTTGTTATGTGATTGTAGTGATTCTCATCGAACGGTAGACCGATTCAGTGATTTGTAAGCTCAGAATGGATTGTTCTATGATTGTAACTGATTCTCATCGAACGGTTGACCAATTCGGTGATTTTTAAACTCACAATGGCTTCTTACGTGATTGTAGCTGATTATCATTGAGCGGTTGACCGATTTGGTGATTTGTAAGCTCAAAATGACTTGTTACGTGATTGTAGCTGATTCTCATTGAACTGTTGACCGATTCAGTATTTGTAAGCTCAGAATGTCTTTTTACGTGCTTGTAGATGATTCTCATTGAATGATTGACCAATTGGTGATTTGTAAGCTCAGAATAACTTGTTACATGATTGTAGCTAATTCTCATCGAACGGTTGACCTATTCGGTGATTGGTAAGCTCAGATTGGCTTGTTACGTGATTTTCACTAATTCTCATAGAACAGTTGACTGATTTGGTCATTTGTCAACTCAGAATGGCTTTATACATGATTGTAATTGATTCTCATTGAACGATTGACCGATTCGGTGATTTGTATATTCAGAATGGGTTGTTACGTGATTGTAGCTGATTCTAATTCAAAGATTGACCGATTCTTTGATTTGTAAGCTCAAAATGGCTTGTTACGTGATTGTAATTAATTCTCATCGAACGGTTGACCGATTCGGTGATTTGTAAGCTCATAATGGCTTGTTATGTGATTGTAACTGATTCTAATTGAAAGATTGACCGATTTGGTGATTTGTAAGCTCATAATGGCTTGTTACATGATTGTAATTGATTCTCATCGAACGGTTGACCATGGTGATTTGTAAGCACAAAACTACTTGTTACGTGATTGTAGCTAATTTTCATTGAACGGTTGACCGATTTGGTGATTTGTAATCTCAGAATAGCTTGTCACGTGATTGTAAATGATTCTCATTGAACTGTTGACCTTGGTGATTTGTAAGCACAAAATGGCTTGTTATGTGATTGTAGTTGATTCTCATCAAACGATTGACCGATTCGATGATTTGTAAGCTCAAAATGGCTTTTTACGTGATTGTAATGTATTGTCATTGAACGATTGACCGATTCAATGATTTGTAACCTCATAATAGATTGTTACATGATTGTAGTTGATTCTCATCGAACGGTTGACCGATTTAGTGATTTGTAAACTCAGAATGGTTTGTTACGTGGTTGTAGTTGATTCTCATCGAACCATTGACCGATTTGATGATTTGTAAACTTAGAATGGCTTGTTACATGATTGGAGATGATTCTCAGTGAACGGTTGATCGATTCAGTGATTTGTAAGCTCAGAATGGCTTGTTATGTGATTCTAATTTATTCTCATTGATCGGATGATCAATTCCGTGATTTGTAAGCTCAGAATGGCTTGTTACGTGATTGTAATATATTGTCATCGAACGATTGACCGATTCGGTGATTTGTACACTTAGAATAGATTGTTACATGATTGTAGTTGATTCTCATCAAATGGTTGACCGATTCGGTGATTTGTAAACTCAGAATGGTTTGTTACATGGTTGTAGTTGATTCTCATCAAACGGTTGATCGATTTGATAATTTGTAAGCTTAGAATGGCTTGTTACGTGATTGGAGATGATTCTCATCAAACAGTTGACCGATTCACTAATTTGTAAGCTCAGAATTGCTTGTTACGTTATTGTAATTGATTCTTATCAAACAGTTGACTGATTCAGTGATTTGTAAGCTTAGAATGGCTTCCTACATGATTGTAGCTGATTCTCATAGAATGGTTGACCGATTCGATGATTTGTAAGCTCAAATGGCTTGTTATGTGATTGTAACTGATTCTCATCAAACGGTTGACCGATTCACTAATTTGTAAGCTCAAAATTGCTTGTTACGTGATGTTAATAGATTCTCATCGAACGGTTGACTGATTCGATGATTTTAATCTTAGAATGGCTTGTTACATGATTGGAGATTATTCTCATCGAACGGTTCACCAATTCGATGATTTGTAAGCTCATAATTTGTAAGCTCATATGTGATTGTAACTGATTCTCATCAAACGGTTGACCGATTCACTAATTTGTAAGCTCAAAATTGCTTGTTACGTGATGTTAATAGATTCTCATCAAACGGTTGACTGATTTGATGATTTTAATTTTAGAATGGCTTGTTACGTGATTGGAGATTATTCTCATCGAACGGTTCACCGATTCGATGATTTGTAAGCTCATAATGGCTTATTACGTGATTGTAGCTAATTCTCATCGAAAGGTTGACCGATTCAGGGATTTGTAAACCAAGAATAGCTTGTTACATGATTGTAGCTGATTGTGATTGAAGGGTTGACCGATTTGATTATTTATAAACTCATAATGGCTTGTTACTTGATTGTACCTAATTCTCATCGAACGGTTGACCAATTCGGTGATTGGTAAGCTCAGAATGGCTTGTTACGTGATTGTAACTGATTTTCATCGAACGGTTGACCGATTCTGTGATTTGTAAGCTCAGAATGGCTTGTTAGGTCATTGTAATTGCTTCTCATCGAATGGTTGACTGGTTTGATGATTTGTAAGGTCAGAATGGCTTCTTACATGATTGTAGCTGATTCTCATAGAACGGTTGACCGATTCAGTGATTTGTAAGCTTATAATTATTTTTTACGTGATTCTAGTTGATTCTCAGTGAACAGTTGATCAATTTGGTGATTTATATCTTTTGAATAGCTTGTTACATGGTTGTAATTGATTTTCATCTAATGGTTGACCGATTCGGTGATTTATAAGCTCAGAATAGCTTCTTATGAGATTGTACCTAATTCTAATCGAACGGTTGACCAATTTGGTGACTATAATTGCTTCACATCATACGGTTGATCGATTCAGTTATTTGTAAGCTCAGAATGGCTTGTTAAGTGATTGTAATTAATTCACACCGAACCATTGACCGATTCAGTGATTTGTAAGCTCAGAATGGTTTGTTAGGTGATTGTGATTGCTTCTCATCGAACGGTTGATCGATTCAATGATTTGTAAGCTTAGAATGGCTTGTTACATGATTGTAACAATTTCTCATCGAACGGTTGACAAATTCAGTGATTTGTAACATCAGAATGGCTTGTTACTAGATTGTAGCTGATTCTCATCGAATGGTTGACCGATTCAGTGATTTGTATGCTCAGAATGGCTTGTTACGTGATTGTAGCTGATTCTTATCAAATGGTTGACCGATTCAGTGATTTGTAAGCTTAGAATGGCTTGTTAGGTGATTGTAATTGCTTCTCATCGAATGGTTGCTGATTTTTAAGCACAAGATGGCTTGTTACAAGATTGTTGCTGATTCTCATCGAACGATTGACGATTTGGTGATTTGTAAGCTCAAAATAGCTTCTTACATGATTGTAATGTATTCTCATCAAACGATTGACTGATTTGATGATTTATAAGCTCAAAATGGCTTGTTACATGATTGTAGTTGATTCTCATCGAACGGTTGACTGATTCGGTGATTTTTAAGCTCAAAATGACTTGTTACGTGATTGGAGATGATTCTGAGAGAACTGTTGACCGATTCCATTATTTATAAGCTTAGAATGGCTTTTTATGTGATTGTAATATATTCTCATTGAATGATTGACCGATTGTAAGCTCATAATGGATTGTTACATGATTGTAGGTGATTGTCATCGAACGGTTGACCGATTCGGTTATTTGTAAGCTTAGAATGGCTTGTTACGTGATTGGAGATGATTCTGAGAGAACTCTTGACCCATTCGATGATTTCTAATCTCAGAATGTCTTGTTACATGATTGTAATTGATTCCCATCAAACGGTTGACTGATTCATTGATTTGTAAGCTCATAATGGCTTGTCACATTATTGTACCTGATTCTCATCGAACGGTTGACTTATTTGGTGATTTGTAAGCTCAAAATGGTTTGTTATGTGATTGTAGCATATTCTTATCCAACGGTTGACCAATTCGGTGATTTGTAAGCTTAGACTAGCTTGTTAAAAGATTGTAACTGATTCTCATCGAATGGTTGACCAATTTGGTGATTTGTAAGCTCACAATGGCTTGTTACATGATTTTAATTAATTCTCATCGAAAGGTTGAATGATTCGGTGATTGGTAAGCTCAAAATGGTGTTACATAATTGGAGATGATTCTCATCGAATGATTAATCGATTCGGTGATCTGTAAGCTCAGAATGCCTTGTTACGTGATTGTAATTCATTCTCATCGAAGTGTTGACCAATTCTATGATTTGTAAGCTCAGAATGGCTTGTTACATCATTGTAATTTATTCTTATCGAACGGTTGACCGATTCGGTGATTTGTAAACTTAGAATGGCTTGTTATGTAATCATAGCTGATTCTCAACAAATGGTTGATCGATTCGATGATTTGTAAGCTCAAAATGGCTTATTACGTGATTGTAGCTGATTCTCATCGAACGACTAATAGATTCAATAATTTTTAAGCTCAAAATGGCTTGTTATGTGATTGTAGCTGATTCTCATTAAACGGTTGATAGATCGGTGATTTGTAAGCTCAAAATGCCTTTTTACATAATTGTAGCTGAATCTCATCGAACTATTGACTAATTCAATGACATGCAACCTCTAAATGGTGTAATATGTGATTGTAATTGATTTTCATCGAATGGTTGACCGATTCGGTGATTTGTATGCTCAGAATGGGTTGTTACGTGATTGTAGCCAATTCTCTTCGAATGGTTGATCGATTCGGTGATTTGTAATCTCAAAATGCCTTGTTACGTGAATGGAGATCATTCTCATCAAACGATTGACTGATTCAGTGATTTGTAAGTTCAGAATGGCTTGTTACATGATTGTAATTGATTCTCATCGAACGGTCAATTGATTCATTGATTTCTAAATTCAGAATCGCTTATTACATGATTGTAGTTTATTCTCATTAAAAGATTGACCGATTCGATGATTTGTAAGTTCAAAATATCTTGTTACGTGATTATAATTGATTCTCATCAAACGGTTGACCGATTCGGTGATTTGTATATTCAAAATGGCTTGTTAGATGATTGTAGCTGATTCTAATTGAACAGTTGACCAATTCAGTGATATGTATGGTCACAATGGCTTGTTACATGATTGTAATTGATTCTCATCGAATGGTTGACTGATTCAGTTATTTGTAAGCTCACAATGGCTTGTTACGTGATTGTAGCTGATTCTCATCGAACAGTAGACCGATTCGATGATTTCTAAGCTCAGAATGGATTGTTTCATGATTGTAATTGATTTTCATCGAACGGTTGACCGATTCGGTGATTTGTAAGCTCACAATGGCTTCTTATGTGATTGTAGCTGATTATCATTGAGCGGTTGACCAATTCGGTGATTTGTAAGCTCAGAATAGCTTGTTACGTGACTGTAGCTGATTCTCATCGAATGGTTGACTGATTTAGTGATTTGTAAGCTGAGAATGACTTGTTACATGATTGTAGCTGATTCTCAGTGAACGGTTGACCGATTCAGTGATTTGTAAGCTGAGAATGGCTTTTTACATGATTGTAGCTGATTTTCATAGAACGGTTGACCGATTCAATGATTTGTAAGCTCAAAATAGCTTGTTATGTGATTGTAGATGATTCTTATTGAACAATTGACCGATTTGGTGATTTGTAAACTTCGAATGGCTTATTACATGATTGTGGCTGATTCTGATCAAATGGTTGACCGATTCAGTGATTTGTAAGCTTTGAATGGCTTGTTACGTGATTGTAATTGACTCTCATCAAACAGTTGATTGATCCAGTGATTTGTAGGCTCAGAATGGCTTGTTACATGATTGTAATTGATTCTCATCGAATGGTTGACCGATTCAATGATTTGTAAGCTGAGAATGACTTGTTACAAAGTTGTAGCTTATTATCATCAAACGGTTGACCTATTTGGTGATTTGTAAGCTTAGAATGGCTTGTTACAAGATTGTAATTGACTCTTATCAAATAGTTGACCAATTCAGTTATTTGTAAGCTTAGAATGGCTTGTTACATGATTGTAATGGATTCACATCGAATGTTTGAACGATTCATTCATTTGTAAGCTCAGAATGTCCTTTTCAGTGATTGTAATTGATTCTCATCGAACAGTTGACTGATTTGGTGATTTCTAAGCTCAGAATTGCTTGTTACGTGATTGGGGATTATGATGATCGAATGGTTCACAAATTTAGTGATTTGTAAGCTCATAATGTTTTGTTACTTGATTTTAATTGATTCTCATCGAACGGTTGACGGATTTGATGATTTGTAAGCTTGGAATGGCTTGTTACATGGTTGGAGATGATTCACATCGAAAGGTTGACCGATTTGGTGATTTGTAAGCTTAAAATGGCTTGTTTCATAATTGTAGCTGAATCTCATTGAACGGTTGACCATTCAATGATTTGTAAGCTCAGAATGGCTTAATACGTAATTGTAATTGATTCTCATTGAATGGTTATCCAATTCAGTGATTTTTAAGCTCAGAATGGCTTGATACGTGATTGTAGCTGATTCTCATCGAATGGTTGACCGATTCGGTGATTTGTATGCCCAGAATGGCTTGTTACATTATTGTAGTTGATTCTCATCGAATAATTAACTGATGATTCAGTGATTTGTAAGCTAAGAATGGCTTGTTACATGATTGTAGCTGATTCTCATCAAACGGTTGACCCACTCAGTGATTTCTAAGCTCAGAATGGCTTGTTATGTGATTGTAGCTTATTCTAATCAAACGGTTAATCGATTCGGTGATTTGTAAGCTCATAATGGCTTGTTAAATGATTGTAATTGATTCTCATGGAACGGTTGATCGATTCGATGATTTGTAAGCTGAGAATGGCTTGTTACATGATTGCAGCTGATTCTTATCAAACGGTTGACCGATTCGGTGATTTGTAAGGTCAAAAAGGGTTGTTACATAATTGTAGATATTTCTTATCAAACGGTTGACCGATTGAGTGATTTGTAAACTGAGACTGGCTTGTTACGTGACTGTAACTGATTCTCATCGAACGGTCGATCGATTCAGTAATTTGTAAGCTAAGACTGGCTTGTTACGTGATTGTAGCTGATTCTCACCGAACAGTTGACCGATTTGGTGATTTGTAAGCTTAGAATAGATTGTTACGTGATTGTAGCTAATTCTCATCGAATGGTTGATCAATTCAGTGATTTGTAAGCTTAGAATGGCTTGTTACGTGATTGTGGCTAATTCTCATCTAACCGTTGATAGATTCATTGATTTGTAAGCTCAGAATAGTTTGCTACATGATTGTAGTTAATTCTCATAGAACGATTGACCAATTCGGTGATTTGTAAGCTCAAAATGGCTTGTTATGTGATTGTAATTGATTCTCATTGAACGGTTGACCAATTCAATTATTTCTAAGCTCAAAATGGCTTGTTACATAATTGTAGCTGATTCTCATCAAACAGTTGACCGATTCGATGATTTCTAAGCTTAGAATGGCTTGTTACATGATTGTAATTGATTCTCATCAAACAGTTGACCAATTCGGTGATTTGTCAACTCAAATTGCTTGTTACATGATTGTAGTTGATTATCTCATCGAACAATTGACCAATTCAGTGATTTGTAAGCTCACAATGGCTTGTTACGTGATTGTAATTGATTCTCATCGAACGGTTGACCGCTTTAGTGATTTGTAAACTCATAATAGCTTGTTACATGGTTGTAGCTGATTCTCATAGAACGATTGAATGATTCGATGATTTGTAAGCTCAGAATGGCTTGCTATGTGATTATAGCGTATTCTCATTGAACGGTTGACCGATTCATTGATTTGTAAGCTCAAAATAGCTTTGACATGATTGTAGCTTATTCTCATCAAACGGTTGAATGATTCAGTGATTTGTAAGCTCATAATGGCATGTTACGATATTGTATTTGATTCTCATCAAATAGTTTACCGTGATTTGGTGATTTATAAGCTCAGAATAGCTTGTTACATGATTGTAGCTAAATCTCATCGAATGGTTGACCGATTCAATGATTTGTAAGCTCTAAATGACTTAATACATGATTTTAATTGATTCTCATCGAACGGATGACTGATTTGGTGATTTGTAAGCTCAAAATGGTTTGTAAGCTATGAATGGCTTGTTACTTGATTATAGTTGATTCTCATCGAACCATTGACCAATTCGGTTATTTGTAAGCTCAAAAT
The DNA here is from genome assembly GCA_027943335.1 of Chamaecyparis obtusa. Classification (NCBI taxonomy): domain Eukaryota; kingdom Viridiplantae; phylum Streptophyta; class Pinopsida; order Cupressales; family Cupressaceae; genus Chamaecyparis; species Chamaecyparis obtusa. Next base: position 1,610,164 of record BSBK01003129.1, on the reverse strand, counting down.
GGCTTGTTACGTGATTGTAGCTGATTTTCATCGAATGGTTAACTAATTCAGTGATTTGTAAAAAAATAATGGTTGGTTATGTGATTGTAGCTGATTCTCAATTAACGATTGACCGATTCAGTGATTTGTAAGCTTAGAATGGCTTGTTATGTGATTGTAATTGATTCTCATCTAACAGTTGATGGATTTAGTGATTTGTAAGCTCAGAATGGCTTTTTACATGATTGTAATTGATTCTCATCGAACAGTTGACCGATTCAATGATTTGTAAACTCAAAATAGCTTGTTACATGATTGTAGCTGATTCTCATCGAACGGTTGACCAATTTAGTGATTTGTAAGCTCAAAATGGCTTGTTACATTATTGTAGCTAATTCTCATCCAACATTTGACTGATTTTATGATTTGTCAGCTCAGAATGGCTTGTTATGTGATTGTACATGATTCTCACCGAATGGTTAACCGATTCGATGATTTGTAAGCTCAAAATGGCTTGTTACATGATTGTGATTGATACTCATCGAACGGTTGACCGATTCGGTGATTTGTAAGCACATAATGGCTTGGTACATGATTGTAGCTAATTGTTATCGAACAATTGACCGATTTCATGATTTGTAATTTGAGAATGGCTTGTTACATGATTGTAGGTGATTCTCATCGAACGATTAACCGATTCAGTGATTTATAAGTTCAGAATGGCTTGTTACATGATTGTAGCTTATTCTCATTGAATGGTTGACCGATTCGGTGATTTGTAAGCTCAGAATGGCTTATTATATGATTATTGTTGATTCTAATCAAACAGTTGACCAATTCAGTGATTTGTAAGCTCAAAATGACTAGTTATGTAATTGTAGCTAATTCTCATCAAACGGTTGACCGATTCGGTGATTTGTAAGCTCAGAATGGCTTGTTACATGATTGTAGCTGATTCTCATAGAATGGTTGACTGATTCAGTGATTTGTAAGGTCAGATCGCTTGTTACATGATTATTGTTGATTCTCATCAAATGATTGACCGATTCGATGATTTGTAAGATCAAAATTGCTTATTACATGATTGTAGCTTTTTCTTATCGAACGGTTGACTAATTTGGTGATTTGTAAGCTCAGAATGGCTTGTTACATGATTGCAGATGATTGTCATCGAACGGTTGACTGATTCAATTTTTTGTAAGTTCAAAATGGTTTGTTACATGATTGTAATTGATTCTCATCAAATGGTCGACTGATTCAGTTATTTGTAAGTTCAGAATGGGTTGTTACGTGATTGTAATTGATTCTGATCGAACAGTTAACCGATTCAGTGATTTGGCAACTCTGAATGGCTTGTTATGTGATTGTAGCTGAGTCTCGTAGAACAGTTGACCAATTCGATAATTTGTAAGCTCAGAATGGCTTGTTATGTGATTGTAGCTGATTCTAATCAAACGGTTGACTGATTTGGTGATTTTAAGCTCATAATGGCCTGTTACGTGATGTTAATTGGTTCTCATTGAACTATTGACCGATTAGGTGATTTCTACCATCAGAATGGCTTGGTACATGATTGTAGCTAATTCTCATTGAACAGTTCACCGATTCAGTGATCTGTAAGCTTAGAATAGCTTGTTACGTGAGTGTAATTTATTCTCATCGAATGGTTGACTGATTCGATGATTTGTAAGCTCAGAATGGCTTGTTACGTGATTGTAATTGAGTCTCAATGAACGGTTGATCGATTCGGTGATTTGTAAGCTCATAATGACTTGTTACGTGATTGGAGATGATTCTCATCGAACGGTTGACTGATTCGGTGATATGTCAACTCAGAATGGCCTGTTACATGATTCTGGCTGATTCTCATCGAATGGTTGATCGAATCGGTGATTTGTAAGCTCAGGATGACTTGTTATGTGATTGTAGCTGATTCTCATCCAACGATTGACCGATTTCATTATTTGTAATATCAGAATGGCTTGTTACGTGATTGTAGATGATTCTCATCGAATCGTTGATCGATTCGATGATTTGTAAGCTGTGAATGCCTTGTTACATGATTCTAGCTGATTCTCATCGAACAGTTGACCAATTCGGTGATTTGTATGCTCAAAATGCGTTGTTACATGATTGTAACTGATTTTCATCAAACGGTTGACCGATTAAGTGATTTATAAGCTACGAATGACTAGTTATGTCATTGTAGCTGATTCTCATCGAATGGTTAACTGATTCATTGATTTGTAAGCTCAGAATGGCTAGTTACATGATTGTAGTTGATTCTCATCGAAGGGTTGACTGATTCAGTGATTTGTTAGCTCATAATGGCTTGTTATGTGATTGTAAATGATTCTCAATGATTGGTTGACCAATTTGGTTATTTGTATGGCTTGTTACATGATTGTAATTGATTCTCATCGAACAATAGACCGATTTGGTGATTTGTAAGCTTGGACTGGCTTGTTACATGATTATAGCTGATTGTCATTGAACTGTTGACCGATTCGATGATTTGTAAGCTTAGAAAGGCTTGTTACGTGATTGTAGCTAATTCTCATTGAACGATTCACCGATTTAATAATTTGTAAGCTTAGAATGGCTTGTTACATGATTGTAGCTGATTCTCATCGAATGGTTGACCGATTCGATGATTTCTAAGTTCAAAATACTTTGTTACGTGATTGTAGCTGAATCTCATCGAACGATTGACAAAGTCAATGATTTGTAAGCTCAGAATGGTTTAATACATGATTGTAATTCATTCTCATCTAATGGTTGACCGATTCAATGATTTTTAAAGTCAGAATGGCTTGTTACATGATTGTAGCTGATTCTCATCAAATGGTTGACCGATTTGATGATTTGTAAACTCAAAATGGCTTGTTACATGATTGTAGATGATTCTCATCGAACAGTTGAGTGATTTAGTGATTTGTAAGCTTAGAATGAGTTGTTACATGATTGTACCTTATTCTCATTGATCGGTTGATCGATTCAGTGATTTGTAACCTTATAATGGGTTATTACGTGATTGTAGTTTATTCTCATCAAACGGTTGACCGATTCAGTGATTTGTAAGCTCAGAATGGCTTGTTACATGAATGAAGCTAATTCTCATCGAACGGTTGACCGATTCGGTGATTTGTAAGCTCAAAATGGCTGGTTACATGATTGTAGCTGATTCTCATCAAACGGTACATCAATTCAGTGATTTGTAACCTCAGAATGGCTTGTTAAGTGATTGTAGCTGATTCTCATCAAACGGTATATCGATTCAGTGATTTGTAAGCTCAGAATGGCTTGTTACGTGATTGTAGCTGATTCTCACTGAACGGTTGATCGATTTAGTGATTTATAAGATCAAAATGACTTGTTACGTCATTGTAATTGATTCTCATAGAACGGTTGACCGTTTCAGTGATTTGTAAGCTCAGAATGGCTTGATACATGATTGTAGCTAATTATCATCGAACGGTTGACAGATTCAATGATTTGTAAGCTCATAATGGCTTGTTATGTGATTATGGCTAATTCTCATCCAATGGTCTACCATTTCCATGATTTGTAAGCTCAGAATGGCTTGTTACATTATTGTAGCTGATTCTCATTGAATGGTTCACTTATTTGGTGATTTGTAAGCTCAGAATGGCTTATTACTTGATTGTAGTTGATTCTCATCGAACAGTTGACCGATTCGGTGATTTGTTATCTCAAAATAGCTTGTTGTGATTGTAGATGATTCTCATTAAACAGTTGATCGATTCAATGACTTGTAAGCTCAGAATAGGTTGTGACATCATTGTAAGTGATTCTTATTGAACGATTGACCGATTCGATGATTTGTAAGCTCAGAAGTACTTGTTACATTATTGTAGCTGATTCTCATTGAATGGTAAACCGATTTCATGGTTTGTAAGCTCAGAATGGCTTGTTACGTGATTTTAATTTATTCTCATCGAACGGTTGACTGATTCGGTGATTTGTAAGCTCAGAATGGCTTTTTATGTGATTGTAATTTATTCTCATCGAATGGTTGACCAATTTCATGATTTGTAAGCTCAGAATGGCTTGTTACATGATTGTAATTTATTCTCATCAAACGGTTGACTGATTCGATGATTTGTAAGCTCAAAATGGATTTTTATGTGATTGTAATTGATTCTCATCGAATGGTTGACTGATTTGGTGATTTGTAAGCTCATAATGGCTTGTTACGTAATTTTAGCTAATTCTCATCCAATGGTTTACCGATTCAGTGATTTGTAAGCTTAGAATGGCTTGTTACATGATTGTAGATGATTCTCATTGAACAGTTCATTGATTTGGTGATTTGTAAGCTCAGAATGGCTTTTTACTTGATTGTAGTTGATTCTCATCGAAAAGTTGACTGATTCGGTGATTTTTAAGCTCAGAATGCCATGTTAAGTGATTTTAGGTGATTCTCATTGAACAGTTGAACGATGCAGTGCTTTGTAAGTTGAGAATAGCGTGGTACATGATTGTAATTGATTTTTATCGAGCAGTTGACAAATTTTAAGATTTGTAAACTCAAAATGGGTTGTTATGTGATTGTAGCTCATTCTCATCGAACGGTTGACCAATTCGGTGACTGTAATTGCTTCTCATTGTACTGTTGACCAATTTGATTATTTGTAAGCTCAAAATGGCTTGTTAGGTGATTGTAATTGATTCTCATCGAAATGTTGACCGATTCGGTATTTTGTAAGCTCAGAATGGTTTGTTAGGTGATTGTAATTGCTTCTAATCCAACGGTCGACCGATTTAGTGATTTATGAGCTTAGAATGGCTAATTCTCATTGAATGGTTGATCGATTCGGTGATTTGTAAGTTCAGAATAGCTTGTTACGTGATTGTAGCTGATTCTTATTGAATGGTTGACCGATTCAATGATTTCTTGTTAGGTTATTATAATTGCTTCTCATCGAACAGTTGCTGATTCGGTGATTTGTAGGCTGAGAATGGCTCGTTACATAATTGTAGCTAATTCTCATTAAACAGTTGATCGATTCGGTAATTTGTAAGCTCAGAATGGCTTATTACATGATTGTAGCTGATTCTAATTGAACGGTTGATCGATTCAGGGATTTGTAAGCTCAGAATGGCTTGTTACGTGATTGTTGCTGATTCTAATCGAATGGTTGACCAATTCAGTGATTTGTAAGCTCATAATGGATTGTTACATGATTGTAATTGATTCTAATCGAGCGATTGACTGATTCAGTGATTTGTAAGCTCAAAATGGCTTGTTAAGTGATTGTAACTGATTCTCATTGAATGGTTGACTGATTCAATAATTTTTAAGCTCAGAATAGCTTATTACGTGATTGTAGCTGATTGTCATACAATGGTTGACCGATTCGGTGATTTGTAAGCTTGGAATTGCTTGTTACATGATTGTTGTTGAGTCTGATCGAACGGATAACCAATTTGATGATTTGTAAGCTTAGAATGGCTTGTTACGTGATTGTAGTTGATTCTCATCGAATGGTTGACCGATTCGGTGATTTGCAAACTCATAATGGTTTATTATGTGATTGTAGTCGATTCTCATCGAATGATTGACCGATTTGGTGATTTGTAAGCTTAGGATGGCTTGTTACATTATTGTAGTTGATTTTTATCGAACGGTTGCCTGATTTAGTGATTTATAAGCTCAAAATGGCTTGTTACGTGATTTTAATTTATTCTCATTGAATGGTTGACCGATTCGATGACAGAATGGCTTGTTACATGATTATAGTTGATCCTCATCAAATGATTGAGTGATTCGGTGGTTTGTAAGCTTAGAATACCTTGTTACATGATTGTAGCTAATTCTCATCGAATGGTTGACTGATCGGTGATTGGTAAGCTCAGACTGACTTGTTACGTGATTGTAATTGATTCTCATCGAACGGTTGACCAATTCCATGATTTATAAGCTCAAAATGACTTGTTACATCATTCTAATTTATTTTCATTGAACGGTTGACTGATTCAGTGACAAAATGGCTTGTTACGTGATTGTAGCTGATTCTCATCAAACGATTGAGTGATTCGATGGTTTGTAAGCTCAGAATAGCTTGTTAAATGATTGTAGTTGATTCTCATCAAATGGTTGATCGATTCGGTGATTGGTAAGCTCAGACTGGCTTGTTACGTGATTGTAATTGATTTTCATCGAACGGTTGATTGATTCCCTGATTTGTAAGCTCAGAATGGGTTGTTACTTGATTTTAATAGATTCTCATAAAATGGTTGACTGATTCAGTGATTTGCAAGTTCAGAATGGCATTTGTAAGCTCAGAATGGCTTGTTACGTGATTGTAATTGATTCTCATCAAATGATTGACCGATTCAGTGATTTGTAAGTTCAGAATGGCTTGTTACATGATTGTAGTTGATTCTCATCGAACGGTTGACCGATTTGGTGATTTGTAAGCACATAATAGCTTGTTACATGATTAGAGATGATTCTGAGAGAACTGTTGACTGATTCAATGATTTCTAAGCTCAGAGTGGCTTGTTACGTGATTGTAATTGATTCTCATTAAACGGTTGACCGATTCATTGATTTGTAAGCTCATAATGGCTTGTCACATTATTGTGCTTGATTATCATCAAACGGTTGACTTATTCAGTGATTTGTAAGCTCAATATAGCTTGTTACATGATTGTAGCATATTCAAATGGAATGGTTGACCAAATTGGTGATTTGTAAGCTCAAAATGGCTTGTTACAAGATTGTAACTGATTCTCATCGAACAGTTGATCGATTCGATGATTTGTAACCTCACAATGGCTTGTAACTGATTCAATGATATGTAACTTTATAATGGCTTAATACATGATTGTAATTGATTCTCATTGAATGGTTGACCGATTCGGTGATTTTTAAGCTCAGAATGGGCTGTTATGTGATTGTAACTGATTCTCTTCAAATGGTTGACTGATTCGGTGATTTGTAATCTCAGAATACCTTGTTACCTGATTGGAGATCATTCTCATCAAATGATTGACCGATTTGGTGATTTGTAAGCTCAAAATGGCTTGTTACATGATTGTAAATGATTCTCATCGAACGGTCAACCGATTCTATGATTTCTAAGCTCAGAATGGCTTGTTACATGATTGTAGCTAATTCTCATTAAAAGATTGACCGATTCAGGGATTTGTAAGCTCAAAATATCTTGTTATGTGATTGTAATTGATTCTCATCAAACGGTTGACCGATTCAATAATTTGTAAGCTCAGAATGGATTGTTCTGTAATTGTAATTGATTTTCATCGAATGGTTGACTAATTCGGTGATTTGTAAGCTCACAATAGCTTCTTACATGATTGTAGCTGATTATAACTGACCAATTGATCGATACAGTGATTTGTAAGCTCAGAATGGCTTATTACGTGATTGTAGCTTATTCTCATCGAATGGTTGATCGAGTCGATGATTTGTAAACTCAAAATAACTTTTTACATGATTGTAGCTAATTGTCATCAAACGCTTGACTGATTTTGTGATTTTTAAGCTCAGAATGGCTTGTTACATGATTGTAGCTAATTCTCATCAAACGGTTGACCAATTCGGTGATTTGTAAGCTCATAATGGCTTGTTACGTGATTGTAGTTGATTCTCATCCAACCGTTGATCGATTCAATGATTTGTAAGCTTAGAATGACATGTTACATGATTTTAGTTGATTATAATCGAACGGTTGACCGATTCAGTGATTTGTAAGTTTAGAATGGCTTGTTAAGTGATTGTAGATGATTCTCATTGAACAGTTGACCGATTTCATAATTTGTAAGCTCTGAATAGCTTGTAATGTGATTGTAGCTAATTCTCATCGAACGGTTGACCGATTCGATGATTTGTAAGCTTAGAATGGCTTGTTATATGATTGTAATTCATTCTCATCAAACAGTTGACCAATTCAGTGATTTGTAAGATCAAAATGGCTTGTTACGTGATTGTAATTGATTCTCATTGAATGGTTGATCGATTCAGTGATTTGTCAGTTGAGAATGGCTTGTTACATGATTGTAGCTGATTCTCATCGAATGGTTAACCGATTTGGTGATTTGTAAGCTTAGAATGACATTTTACATGATTGTAGCTGATTCTCATAGAACGGTTGACCGATTCAGTGATTTGTAAGCTCAGAATGGCTTGTTATGTGATTGTAGATGATTCTCATCGAACGGTTAACCGATTTGGTCATTTGTACGCTCTGAATGGCTTGTTACATCATTGTAGTTGATTCTCATTGAACGGTTGACCGATTCGGTGATTTGTAAGCTTACAATGTCTTGTTATGTGATTATAATTGACTCTCATCGAACAGTTGACCGATCAGTGGTTTGTAAGCTCAGAATGGCTTGTTACATGATTGTAATTGATTCTCATCGAATGGTTGACCGATTCAGTGATTTGTAAGCTGAGAATGACTTGTTACATGATTGTAGCTAATTCTCATCGAACGGTTGATCGATTTGGTGATTTGTAAGCTTAGAATGGCTTGTTACATGATTGTAGCTGATTCTCATAGAATGCTTGACCGATTTAGTGATTTATAAGCTCAAAATGGCTTGTTTCATGATTGTAGCTAATTCTCATCTGTGGGTTGACCGACTTAGTGATTTGTAAGCTCAGAATGGGTTGTTACATGATTGTAATGCATTCACATGGAATGGTTGACCGATTCAGTGATTTGTAAGCTCAGAATGGCCTTTTCAGTAATTGTAATTGATACTCATCGAACGGTTGTCCGATTCGGTGATTTGTAAGCTCAGAATTACTTGTTATGTGATTGTAGCTAATTCTCACTGAACGATTGACTGATTTAGGGATTTGTAAGTTCAAAATGGCTTGTTACGTGATTGTAATTGATACTCATCGAACGGTTGTCTGATTCGGTGATTTGTAAGCTCAGAATAGCTTGTTACATGATTGTAGTTGATTCTCACCGAACGGTTGATCGATTTAGTGATTTGTAAGTTTAAAATAGCTTGTTACATGCTTGTAATTGATTCTCATCGATCGATTGACCGATTCGGTGATTTGTAAGCTCAGAATGGCTTCTTATATGACTGTAATTGATTCTCATCGAACGGTTGATGAATGTGGTGATTTGTAAGCTCAAAAATGCTTTTTACATTATTGTAGCTGAGTCTCATCAAATGGTTGACTAATTTGGTGATTTCTAAGCTCATAATGGTTTGTTACATGATTGTAGCTAATTCTCATCGAACGGTTGACCAATTCGGTGATTTTTAAGCTCAACATGTCTTGTTATGTGATTGTAATTGATTCTCATCGAACGGTTGACCAATTTGATTATTTATAAGCTCAAAATGGCTTGTTATGTAATTGTAGCAGATTCTCATCAAACAGTTGACCGATTCGGTGATTTGTAAGCTTAGAATGGCTTGTTACATGATTGTAATTGATTCTAATCGAACAGTTGACCGATTCGATGATTCGTCAGCTGAAATGACTTGTTATGTGATTGTATTTGATTATAGCTTATTCTCACCGAACGATTGACCGATTTGGTGATTTGTAAGCTCAGGATGGCTTGCTACATGATTATAGCTGATTGTCATCGAAAAATTGACCAATTCGGTGATTTGTAAGCTCAGAATGGCTTGTTATGTGATTGTATCTGATTCTCATCAAACAGTTGACTGACTCGGTGATTTGTCAGCTCAGAATGACTTGTTACATGATTGTAGCTGATTCTCATCGAACGATTTACCAATTTCATGATTTGTATGCTTAGAATGGCTTGTTACGTGATTGTAGCTGATTCTCATCGAACAGTTGACTGATTTCATGATTTGTCAGCTCAAAATGGCTTGTTATGTGATTGTAAGTGATTCTCATCTTACGGTTAACCAATTCGGTGATTTGTAAGCTCAGAATGGTTTGTTACGTGATTGTAGCTGATTCTCCTCGAACAGTTGACCAATTAGGTGATTTGTAAGCTTAGAATGGATTGTTACATGATTGTAATTGATTGTCATCGAACGGTTGACTGAGTCAGTGATTTGTAAGCACAAAATGGCTTGTTATGTGATTGTAGCTGATTCTCATTAAACAGTTGACCGATTCGGTGATTTGTAAGCTTAGAATGGTTTGTTACGTAATTGTAGCTTATTCTCATTGAACAGTTGACCGATTCTCTAGTTTGTCAGCTCAGAATAGTTTGTTATGTGATTATAAATGATTCCAATTGAACTGTTGATAGATTCGGTGATTTGTAAGCTCAGAATAGCTTGTTACATAATTGTAGCTAATTCTCACTGAACAGTTGACCAATTCAAAGATTTGTAAGCCCAGAGTGGCTTGTTACGTGATTGTAGCTTATTCTCATCAAATGGTTGACTGATTCATTGATTTGTAAGCTAAAAATAGCTTGTTACATGATTGCAGCTGATTCTCATCGAACAAGTCACTGATTCAGTGATTTGTAAGCTCATAATGGCTTCTTACGTGATTGTAGCTGATTCTCATCAAACAGTTGACCAGTTTGTAAGCTCAGAATGGTTTGTTACATGATTGTAGCTGATTCTCATCAAACAGTTGACCAATTCAGTGATTTGTAACCTCAGAATGGATTGTTACATGATTGTAATTGATTGTCATCAAATGGTTGACCGAGTCGGTGATTTGTAAGCTCAAAATGGCTTGTTACGTGATTAAAGTTGATTCTCATCGAATGTTTGATAGATTCGGTGATTTGTAAGATCAGAATGGCTTGATAGTGATTGTAGCTAATTCTCATCGAATGGTTGACCAATTCAGTGATTTGTAAGTTCATAATGGCTTGTTATGTGATTGTAATTGATTTTCATCGAACGGTTGACTGATTTGGTGATTTGTAAACTCAAAATGATTTGTTACATCATTGTAGTTGAATCTCATCGAACAATTGACTAATTCAATTATTTGTAAACTCAAAATAGCTTAATACGTGATTGTAATTGATTCTCATCGAACGGTTGACCGATTCCATGATTTGTAAGCTCAAAATGGCTTGTTACGTGATAGTACCTCATTATCATTGAACGGTTGACCTATTCGGTGATTTGTTAGCTCATAATGGCTTGTTACGTGATTGTAGCTTATTCTCATCAAACGGTTGAATTATTCGGTGATTTCTAAGCTCAGAATGTCTTGTTATGTGATTGTAGCTGATTCTCATCAAACGGTTGACCGATTCGGTGATTTGTAAACTCAAAATGGCTTGTTACGTAATTGTAGCTTATTTTCATTGAACGGTTGACCGATTCACTGATTTGTCAGCTTAGAATGGTTTGTTATGTGATTATAATTAATTCCAATCGAACGGTTGATAGATTCGATAATTTGTATGCTCAGAATGGCTTTTTACTTATTGTAATTGATTCTTATCAAATAGTTGACCGATTCGGTGATTTGTAAGCTCAAAATGGCTTGTTACATGATTGTAGCTGATTCTCACCGAACAGTTGACTGATTCAAAGATTTGTAAGCTCATAGTGGCTTGTTACGTGATTTTAGCTGATTCTCATCGAACGGTTGACCGATTCATTGATTTGTAAGCTCAAAATGGCTTGTTACGTAATTGCAGCTAATTCTCATCGAACGGTTCATCAATTTGGTGATTTGTAAGCTCAGAATGGCTTGTTACATGATTGTAGCTGATTCTCATCAAACGGTTGACCAGTTTGTAAGCTCAGAATGGCTTGTTATGTGATTGTAGTTGATTCTCATCAAACGGTTGACCGATTCGATGATTTGTAAGCTCATAATGGCTTGTTATGTGATTATACCTTATTTTCACCGAGCGATTGACCGATTCGGTGATTTGTAAGCTCATAATGGCTTGTTACGTGATCATAGTTGTGTCTCATTGAACGGTTGACTTATTCGGTGATTTGTAAACTCGCAATGACTTGTTATGTGTTTGTAGCATATTCTCATCGAACGATTGACCGATTCGATATTTTGTAAGCTCAAAATGGCTTGTTACATTATTGTAATTGATTTTCATTGAATGGTTGACCGATTCGGTGATTTGTATGCTTAGAATGGCTTGTTATGTGATTTTAGCTGATTCTCATTGAACGATTGATTGATTCAATCATTTGTAAGCTTAGAATGGCTTGTTACGTAATTGTTGCTTATTCTCATTGAACGGTTGACTGATTCCCTGATTTGTCAGCTCAAAATGATTTTTTATGTGATTATAATTGATTCCAATCAAACGGTTGATAGATTCGATAATTTGTATGCTCAAAATGGCTTTTTACGTGATTGTAATTGATTCTGATCGAACAGTTGACCGATTCGGTGATATGTAAGTTCATAATGGCTTGTTACATGATTGTAGCTGATTCTCATGGAATGGTTGACCGATTTGAAGATTTGTAAGCTCAGAGTGGCTTGTTACGTAATTGTAGGTGATTTTTAATCGAATGGTTGATGGATTCGGTGATTTGTAAGCTCAAAATGATTTGTTACATGATTGCAGTTGAGTCTCAGTGAACGGATCATCGATTCGGTGATTTGTAACCTTAGAATGGCTTGTTATGAGATTTTAGCTAGTTCTCATCAACTAGTTGTCCAATCCGCTAATTTGAAAGCTGAAAATGTCTAGTTACATGATTATAGGAGATTCTCATCAAACGGTTGACCATTTTGTAACCTTAGAATGGCTTGTTACATGATTGGAGCTGATTCTCATCAAACGGTTGACCGATTCGATGATTTGTAAGCTCATAATGGCTTGTTACGTGATTGTAGCAGATTCTCATCAAACGAATGACTAGTTTGTAAGCTTAGAATGGCTTGTTACGTGATTGTAGCTGATTCTCATCAAACGGTTGACCGATTCAATGATTTGTAAGCTCACAATAGCTTGTTACATGATTGTCGCATATTCTCATCGAACGGTTGACCGATTTGATGATTTGTAAGCTCAGAATGGCTTGTTACGTGATTGTAATTGATTCTCATCTAATGGTTGACTAATTCAGTGATTTGTAAGCTCATAATGACTTGTTACGTGATTTCAGCTAATTCTCATCAAACTGTTGACCAATTCAGTGATTTCTAAACTCAGAATGGCTTGCTACATGATTGTAATTGATTCTCAATGAACAATTGACTGATTTGGTGATTTGTAAGTTCAGAATGCCTTGTTACGTGATTGTAGCTGAATCTCATTGAACGGTTGACCAATTTAATGATTAGTAAGCTCAGAATGGCTTAATATGTGATTGTAATTGATTCTCATTGAACAGTTGACCAATTCTATGATTTGTCAGCCTACAATAGCTTGTTACCTGATTGTAACTAATTCTCATCCAACAGTTGACGATTCAGGGATTTGTAAGCTCAGAATGGCTTGTTACATGATTGTAGCTGATTACATCAAACCCTTGACTGATTTTGTGATTTGTAAGCTCAAAATGGCTTGTTACATGATTTTAATTGATTCTCATCGAACAGATGACCGATTTGGTAATTTCTAAGCTCAAAATGGCTTGTTACGTCATTGTAGCTGATTCTCATCGAACGGTTGACCTATTTGGTGATTTGTAAGCTTTGAATAGCTTCTTACGTGATTGTAGTTGATTCTCATCAAACAGTTGACTGAGTCAATGACTTGTAAGCCCAGAATGGCTTGTTACATGATTGTAATTGATTCTCATCAAATGGTTGACCGATTCTATTATTTGTAAGCTAAGAATGACTTGTTACGTGATTGGAGGTAATTCTCATCAAACGGTTGATCAATTCAATGATTTCTAAACTCAGAATGGCTTGTTACATGATTGCAATTGATTCTCATCGAACGGTTGACCAACTTGGTGATTTGTAAGCTCATAATGGCTTATTACATGATTGTAGCTAAATCTCATCGAACAGTTGACCAATTCAATGATTTGTAAGATCAAAATGGCTTAATACATCATTTTAATTGGTGCTCATCGAACAGTTGACCGATTCTGTGAGTTGTAAGTTCAGAAGGGCTTGTTACTTTATTGTAGCTAATTCTAATCGAATGATTGACCGATTTGGTGATTTGTTAAGCTCAAAATGGTTTGTTACGTGATTGTAGCTGATTCTCATCAAACGGTTGACCGATTCGGTGATTTGTAAGCTCAGATTGACTTGTTATGTGATTGTAATTGATTCTTATAGAATGGTTGACCGATTCGATGATTTGTAAGCTTAGAATGGCTTGTTACATGATTGCAGTTGATTCTCATCAAATGGTTGACCGATTCAGTGATTTCTAAGCTCAAAATGGCTTGTTACATGATTGTAGCTGATTCTTGCCAAACGGTTGACCGATTGAGTGATTTGTAAATTGAGACTGGCTTGTTACATGATTGTAATTGATTCTCATCGAATGGTCAACCGATTCGGTGATTTGTAAGCTAATACTGGCTTGTTACATGATTGTAGCTGATTCTCACCGAATAGTTGATCGATTGGTTGATTTATAAGCTAAGAATGGCTTGTTACGTGATTGTAATTAATTCTCATCGACCGGTTGACCAATTCGGTGATTTGTAAGCTCAAAATAGCTTCTTATGTGATTGTAATTGATTGTCATTGAACAATTGACAGATTTGGTGATTTGTAGGCTCAGAAAGGCTTGTTACATTATTGTAGCTTAGTCTCATCAAACGGTTGACCGAGTCAATGATTTCTAAGTTCAGAATGGCTTGTTACATGATTGTAGCTAATTCTCATCGAACGGTTGACCAATTCGGTGATTTGTAAGCTCAAAATGCCTTATTACATTATTGTAATTGATTCTCATCAAATGGTTGACCAATTCGGTTATTTCTAAGCTTAGAATGGCTTGTTACGTGATTGTAGCTGATTCTCATCAAATAGTTGACCCATTCAGTGATTTGTAAGCTTAGAATGGCTTGTTACATGATTGTAATTGATTCTCATCGAACAGTTGACGGATTCGGTGATTCATTAGCTCAAAAGGCTTGTTACGTGATGGTAGCTGATTATCATCGAATGATTAACCAATTCAATGATTTGTAAGCTCACAATGACTTGTTACATGATTGTAATTGATTCTCATCGAACGGTTGACCACTTTGGTGATTTGTAAGCTAAGAATAGCTTGTTACATGGTTGTAGCTGATTCTCATCGAACAGTTGACCGTTTCGGTGATTTGTAAGCTCAGAATGGCTTGTTATGTGATTATAGCTAATTCTCATTGAATGGTACACAATGGCTTGTTACGTGATTGTAATTAATTCTCATCAAACAGTTTACCGCGATTTGGTGATTTGTAAGCTCAAAATAGCTTGCTAGATGAATGTAGCTAAATCTCATCGAACGGTTGATCGATTCAATGATTTGTAAGCTTTGAATGGCTTAATACATGATTTTAATTAATTCTCATCGAATGGTTGACTGATTCGGTGATTTGTAAGCTCAAAATGACTTGTTACATGATTGTAGCTAATTCTCATTGAACGGTTCATCAATTCGATAATTTGTAAGCTAAGAATGACTTGTTACTTAATTGTAGTTGATTCTCATCAAACCGTTGACCGATTTGATTATTTGTAAGCTCATAATGGCTTGTTACATGATTGTAGCTGAATTTCATCGAACGGCTAACTGATTCGGTGATTTGTAAACTCACAATGGCTTGTTACATGATTGTAGCATATTCTCATCGAACGGTTGACCGATTCAATGTTTTGTAAGCTCAGAATAGCTTGCTACGTTATTGTAATTGATTCTCATCGAACGGTTGATCAATTCGATAATTTGTATGCTCAGAATAGCTTGTTACGTGATTGTAGTTGATTCTCATCGAACGGTTGACCAATTTGGTGATTTTTAAGCTCTCAAGGGCTTGTTACATGATTGTAGCTAATTCTCATTGAACTGTTGATTGAGTCAATGATTTGTAAGCTCAGAATGGCTTGTTACAGATTGTAATTGATTCTCATCAAATGATTGACTGATTCAGAGATTTGTAAACTCAGAATAGCCTGTTACGTGATTGTAGCTGATTCTCATTGAACGATTGACCGATTCCCTGATTTGTAAACTCACAATGGCTTGTTACGTGATTGTAACTAATTCTCATCGAAGGGTTGACCGATTCGGTGATTTGTAAGCTCACAATAGCTTCTTACGTGATTGTAATTGATTACCATCAAACGGTTGACCGATTCAGTGATTTGTAAGCTCAGAATGGTTTGTTACATGATTATAGCTTATTGTCATTGAACAGTTGACCGATTCGGTGATTTGTAAGCTCAGAATGGCTTATTACATGATTGTAACTGATTGTCATCAAACCCTTGATCGATTATGTTATTTGTAAGTTCAAAATGGCTTGATACATGATTGTAATTGATTGTCATCGAATGAATGATCGGTGTGGTAATTTGTAAGCTTGAAATGGCTTGTTACATGATTGTAGCTGATTCTCATCGAACGGTTGACCTATTTGGTGATTTGTAAGCTCTTAATGGCTTGTTACGTGATTGTAGCTGATTCTTATCAAACGGTTGACTGCGTCAATGATTTGTAAGCCCAAAATGGTTTGTTACATGATTGTAATTGATTCTCATCAAATAGTTGACCGATTCAGTGATTTGTAAGCTAAGAATGGCTTGTTACATGATTGTAGTTGATTCTCATCGAACAGTTGATCAATTCGGAGATTTCTAAGCTCAGAATGTCTTGTTACGTGATTGCAATTGATTCTCATCGAATGGTTGACCGATTTGGTGATTTGTAAGCTCGGAATGGCTTGTTACATGATCGTAGCTGAATCTCATCGAACGGTTGACCAATTCAATGATTTGTAAGCTCAGAATGGCTTAATACATGATTGTAATTGGTTCTCATCGAACAGCTGACCGATTCTTTGATTTGTAAGCTCAGAATGACTTGTTACTTTATTGTAGCTAATTCTCATCGAACGACTGACCAATTCAGTGATTTGTAAGCTCAGAATGGATTGTTACGTGATTGTAATTGATTCTCATTGAACCATTGACCGATTCGATGATTTGTAAACTCATAATCGCTTGTTACATGATTATAGCTGATTCTCATTAAACGGTTGACCGATTTGGTGATTTGTAAGCTTAGAATGAACCGTTACTTGATTGTAGCTGATTCTCATTGAACGGTTGACCGATTGGTGATTTGTAAGCTTAGAATAGATTCTTACGTGATTGTAGCTGATTGTCATCAAACGGTTGACCGATTCAGTGATTTGTAAGCTCAAAATGGTTTGTTACGTTATTGTAGCTAATTCTCATCCAACAGTTGACCGATTTGGTGATTTGTAAGCTCAAAATGGATTGTTACATGATTTCAATTGATTCTCACCGAACGGTTCACCAATTCGATGATTTGTAAGCTCAAAATGGCTTGTTACATGATTATAGCTGATTCTCATTAAACGATTGATCGATTCGATGATTTGTAAGCTTAGCATGGCCCAATAAGTGATTGTAGCTGATTCTCATCAAAGGTTGACCGATTCAATGATTTTAAGCGCATAGTGGATTGTTACATGATTTTAATTGATTCTTATTGAATTGTTGACCGATTCGATGATTTGTAACCTCAAAATTGCTTGTTATGTCATTGTAGCTGATTCTCATTGAACGGTTTACCAATTTAGTGATTTGTAAGCTTAGAATGGCTTGTTACATGATTGTAGCTGATTCTCATCGAAAGGTTGAACGGTTCATCGATTCGGTGATTTATAAGCTCAGAAAGGCTTGTTATTTGATTGTAGTTGATTCTTATCAAACAGTTGCATGTTTCTGTGATTTAGAAGCTCAAAATGCCTTGTTACGTGATTGTAGCTAATTCTCAATGAACAGTTGACCAAATCAGTGATTTGTAAGCACACAATGGATTGTTACGTGATTGTAGTTGATTTTCATTGAAGGGTTGACCGATTCGGTGATTTGTAAACTCAGACTGGCCTGTTACGTGATTGTAATTGATTCTCATTGAATGATTGATCGATTTAGTGATTTGTAAGCTCAGAATGGGTTGTTACGTGATTGTAGCTAATTCTCTTCGAACAGTTGACCGATTTGGTGATTTGTAACCTCAAAATGACTTGTTACGTCATTGTAGCTGATTCTCATCAAACAGTTGAGCGATACGGTGGTTTGTAAGCTCAGAAGGCTTGTTACATGAATGTAATTGATTCTCATTGAACGGTTGACCGATTCGGTGATTTGTAAGCCCATAATGGCTTATTATGTGATTGTAGCAGATTCGCATCGAACGCTTGATAGAGTCAGTGATTTGTAAGCTCAGAATGGCTTGTTACGTGATTGTAGCTGATTCTCATCAAACGGTTGACCGATTCCGTGATTGGTAAGCTTAGAATTGCTTGTTACGTGATTGTAGCTAATTCTCATCTAACCGTTTATAGATTCATTGATTTGTAAGCTCATAATGGCTTGTTACATGATTGTAGCTGATTCTCACTGAACGGTTGATCAATTCAGTGATTTGTAGGCTCAAAATGTCTTGTTACGTGATTGTAATTGATTATCATCGATTGGTTCATCGATTCGGTGATTCGTAAGCTCAAAATGGCTTGATACGTGATTGTAGCTGATGCTCATTGAACGGTTGACCGATTCAGTGATTTGTAAGCTCAGAATGGCTTGTTACTTGATTATAGTTGATTGTCATCGAATGGTTGACCGATTCAGTGATTTGTAAGCTCAAAATGGCTTGTTACGTGATTATAGTTGATTCTCATCGAATAGTTGACTGATGATTCAGTGATTTGAAAGCTCAGAATGGTTTGCTACATTATTGTAGCTGATTCGCATCGAATGGTTGACAAATTCAGTGATTTCTAAGCTCACAATGGCTTGTTACGTGATTGTAGCTTATTCTAATCAAACGGTTGACCGATTCGGTTATTTGTAAGCTAAGAATGGCTTGTTACATGATTGTAATTGATTCCTATCAAATGGTTGACCGATTCGATGATTTGTAAGCTCATAATGGCTTGTTACATGATTGTAATTGATTCTCATCGAATGGTTGACCGATTCATTGATTTGTAATCTCAGACTGGCTTGTTATGTGATTGTAGCTGATTCTCATCGATCGGTTGACCAATTCGGTGAATTCAAAGCACAAAATGGATTGTTACATGATTGTAGCTGATTCTCATCAAACGGTTGACCCACTCGATGATTTCTAAGCTCAGAATGACTTGTTACATGATTGTAGCTAATTCTCATCAAACGGTTGACCGATTCGGTGACTTGTAAGCTCAAAATGGCTTGTTACATGATTGTAGCTGATTCTTATCAAACCGTTCACCGATTGAGTGATTTGTAAACTTAGAATGGCTTGTTACATGATTCTAACTGATTCTTAGTGAACGGTCGACCGATTTAGTAATTTGTAAGCTAAGACTGGCTTGTTACGTGATTGTAGCTGATTCTCACTGAACGGTTGAACGATTTGGTGATTTCTAAGCTCAGAATGGCTTGTTATGTGATTATAGTTGATTCTCACCGAACAGTTGACCGATTTAATGATTTGTAAGCTCAAAATGGCTTGTTACGTGATTGTAATTGATTCTCATCGATCAGTTGATCGATTTGATGATTTGTAAGCTCAGAATGGCTTCTTATGTGACTGTACTTGATTCTCATCGAACGGTTGATGGATTTGGTGATTTGTAAGCTTAAAATGGCTTGTTACATGATTGTAATTGATTCTCATCAAACGGTTCACCAATTTGATTATTTCTAAGCTCAGAATGGCTTGTTTCTTATCGAACTGCTGACTGATTCGATGATTCGTCAGCTCAAATGGCTTGTTATGTGATTGTAGCTGATTATCATCGAATGATTGACCAATTTAGTGATTCGTAAGCTCACAATGGCTTGTTACGTGATTGTAATTGATTCTCATCAAACGGTTGACCGCTTCAGTGATTTGTAAGCTCAAAATATCTGGTTACGTGGTTGTAGCTAATTCTCATCGAACAGTTGACCAATTCGGTGATTTGTAAGCTCAAAATGACTTGTTATTTGATTATAGTTGATTCTCATTAAACGGTTGACTAATTCATTGATTTGTAAGCTCAAAATAGCTTGTGACATGATTGTAGCTGATTCTCTTCAAATGGTTGACCAATTTAGTGATTTGTAAGCTCATAATGGCTTGTTACGTGATTGTAATTGATTCTCATCGAACAGTTTACCATGATTTGGTGATTTGTAAGCTCAGAATAACTCGTTACATGATTGTAGCTAAAGCTCATTGTACGGTTGACCGATTCAATGATTTGTAAGCTCTGAATGGCTTAATACATGATTTTAATTGATTCTCATCGAACAGTTGACTGATTCAATGATTTGTAAGCTCTGAATGGCCTGTTACATGATTGTACCTGATTCTCATTGAATGGTTCACCGATTCAGTGATTTGTAACCTATGAATGGCTTGTTACTTGATTATAGTTGATTCTCATTGAACCGCTGACCGATTCGGTTATTTATAAGCTCAGAATGGCTTGGTACATGATTGTAGTTGATTTTCATTGAACGGCTGACTGATTCAGTGATTTGTAAGCTCAGAATAGCTTGTTACATGATTGTAATTGATTCTTATCAAATGGTTGACTGATTCGGTGATTTGTAGGCTAAGAATGGCTTGTTACTTGATTGTAGTTGATCTCAGCAAACGGTTGACCGATTCGGTCATTTGTAAGCTCAGAATGGCTTGTTACATGAGTGTAGCTGATTGTCATCAAACAATTGACCGATTTGGTGATTTGTAAGCTCAGAATGGCTTGTTACGTGATTCTAGTTGATTCTCATCGAACAGTTGACTGATTTGGTGATTTGTAAGCTTGGAATGGATTGTTACGTGATTGTAATTGATTCTCATCAAGTAGTTGACCGATTCAGTGATTTATATGCTCAAAATGCATTGTTACATGATTCTAACTGATTGTCATCAAACAGTTGACCGATTCGGTCATTTGTAAGCTCAGAATGGCTTGTTACATGATTGTAGCCGATTGTCATCAAACAGTAGACTGATTTGGTGATTTGTAAGCTCAGAATGGCTTGTTACGTGATTCTAGCTGATTCTCATCGAACGGTTTACTGATTTGGTGATTTGTAAGCTCAGAATGGATTGTTACATGATTGTAATTGATTCTCATCGAACAGTTGATCGATTCGGTGATTATCATCAAACAGTTGACCGATTAAGTGATTTGTAAGCTACGAATGACTAGTTATCTCATTGTAGTTGATTCTCATCGAACGATTAATAGATTCCTTGATTTGTAAGCTCAGAATGGCTTGTTACATGATTGTAGTTGATTCTTATCAAACGGTTGATAGATTCGGTGATTTGTAAGCTCATAATTGCTTGTTACGTGATTTTAGTTGATTTTCATTGAATGGTTGACCGATTTAGTGATTTATAAGCTTAGAATAGCTTGTTAAGGGATTGTAGCTGATTCTCATCAAACAGTTGATAGATTCAATAATTTGTAAGATCAGAATGGCTTGTTACGTGATTGTAGCTGATTCTCATCGAACGATTGACCGATTAAGTGATTTATAAGCTGATAATGGCTTCTTATGTCATTGTAGATGATTCTCATCGAACGGTTCACCGATTCGCTAATTTGTAACTTTAGAATGGCTTGTTATGTGATTGTAATTGATTCTCATCGATTGGTTGATCGATTCAATGATTTATAAGCTTAGAAAGTCTTATTACATGATTGTAGTTGATACTCATCAAACGGTTGACCGATTCAGTCATGTGTAAGGTCAGAATGACTTGTTACTTGATTGTTATTGATTCTCATCGAATGATTGACCGATTCGATGATTTGTAAGCTCAGAATGACTTTTTACATGATTGTAGTTGATTCACATCCAACGGTTGATCCATTCGGTTAATTGTAAGCTCAGAATGGCTTGTTACATGTTGTAACTGATTCTTACTAACGGTTGACTGATTCAGTGATTTGTAAGCTCAGAATGGTGTATTACGTGATTTTAGTTGATTCTCATCGAATGGTTGACCAATTATTGATTAATAAGCTCAGAATGGGTTGTTACGTGATTGTAGTTGATTCTCATCAAATGGTTGACCAATTTAGTGATTTGTAAGCTTAGAATGGCTTATTACGTGATTGTAATTGATTCTCATCGAATGGTTGACCGATTCAGTGATTTGAAAGCTTAGAATCGCTTATTACACGATTGTAGCTGACTCTCATCAAATAGTTGATTGATTCAGTGATTTGTAAGCTGAAAATGGCTTGTTACGTGATTGTAGCTGATTCTCATCGAACAGTTGACCGATTCGGTGATTTGTAAACTCAGAATGGCTTGTTACATGATTGTAGCTGATTCTCATCGAACGGTTAACAGATTCGATAATTTGCAACCTTAGAATGGGTTGTTACATGATTGTAGCTGATTCTCATCGAATGGTTGATCGATTCAGTGATTTGGAAGCTCAAAATAGCTTGTTACATGATTGTAGCTGATTCTCATAGAACAGTTTATCGATTCGGTTATTTGTAAACTCAGAATGGCTTGTTACATGATTGTAGCTGACTCTCATCAAATAGTTAACCGATTCGGTGATTGTAGGTGACTCTCATCGAGCGGTTGACTGATTTGGTGATTTGTAAGGTCAGAATGGCTTGTTAGGTGATTATAATTGCTTCTCATCGAACGGTTGACCGATTCAGGGATTTGTAAGCTCAAAATGGCTTGTTATGTAATTGTAGCTAATTCTCATCAAACAGTTGATAGATTCAGTGATTTGTAATCTTAGAATGGCTTGTTATGTGACTGTAGCTGATTCACATTGATTGATTGAGCGATTCGATAATTTGTAAGCTCATAATGGCTTAATACGTGATTGTAGCTAATTCTCATCAAACGGTTGACCGATTCGGTGATTTGAAAGCTCAGAATGGCTTGTTACATTATTGTAGATGATTCTCATCAAATGATTGATTGATTCAGTGATTAGTAAGCTCAGAATTGCTTGTTACATGATTGTAGCTGATTTTGCTCGAACGGTTGACCGATTCGATGATTTGTAAGCTCAGAATGGCTTGTTACATGATTGTAGCTAATTCTCATCGAACGGTTGACCAATTCGATGATTTGTAAGCTAAGAATGGCTTGTTACATAATTGTAATTGATTTTCTTCAAATAGTTGACTAATTTGGTTATTTGTAAGGTTAAAATGGCTTGTTACATGATTGTAATTGATTCTCATCCAACGCTTGATAGATTCAATGATTTGTAACCTTAGAATAGCTTGTTTCATGATTGTTGCTGATTCTCATCGAATGGTTGACCGATTTGGTGATTTGTAAGCTCAGAATGGCTTGTTACATTATTGTAATTGATTCTCATCGAACGGTTGATGGATTCGGTGAGTTGAAAGCTCAAAATGGCTTGTTACTTGAATGTAGCTGATTCTCATCGAACGATTGACCAATTCGGTGATTTGAAAGCTCGGAATGGCTTGTTACATGATTATAGCTAATTCTAATAAAACAGTTGATGGATTCAGTGATTTGAAAGCTCAGAATGACTTGTTACGTGATTGTAGCTGATTCTCATCAAACGGTTGACTGATTCGGTGATTTCTAAGCTCAGAATGGGTTGTTACGTGATTGTAGCTGATTCTCATCAAACGGTTGACCGATTCAGTGATTTGTAAGCTTAGAATGGCTTGTTACATGATTGTAGGTGATTTTCATAGAATAATTGACCAATTTGGTGATTTCTAAGCATAGAATGGCCTGTTATGTGATTGTAGTTGATTCTAATCAAACGGTCGATCTGTTTACTGATTTGTAAGCTCAGAATGACTTGTTACATGATGTTAATAGATTCTCATTGAACGGTTGATTGATTCGATTATTTGTAAGGTTAGAATGGCTTGTTACGTGATGTTGATTCTCATCTATCAGTTGACCGATTCAGTGATTTGTAACATCAGAATGACTTGTTACGTTATTGTAATTGATTCCTATCGAATGGTTGACCCATTCGGTGATTTGTAAGCTCAGAATGGCTTGTTACATGATTGTAATTATTTTTCATCAAATGGTTGACCGATTTGGTGATTTGTAAACTCAGAATGACTTGTTACTTGATTTTAGCTGGTTCTCACTGAATGATTGACCGAGTCAATGATTTGTAAGCTCAGAATGGCTTGTTACATGATTGTAGCTGAATCTTATCGAACGGTTGATCGATTCAATGTTTTGTAAGCTCATAATGGCTTAATACATGATTGTAATTAATTGTCATTGAACTATTAACTGATTTAGTGATTTGTAAGTTTAGAATGGCTGGTGACGTGATTGTAGCTGATTCTCATCAAACGGTTGACTGATTTGATGATTTGTAAGCTCAAAATGGCTTGTTACGTGATTGTAGCTTATTCTCATCAAACGGTTGACTGATTCGATGATTTGTAAGCTCAAAATTTGTTTGTTACGTGATTGTAGTTGAATCTTATCAAATGGTTGACCGATTCATTGATTTGTAACCTTAGAATGGCTTGTTATGTGATTGTAGCTGAATCTCATCGAATGGTTGACCTATTCAATAAATTGTAAGTTAGAATGGCTTAATACGTGATTGTAATTGATCCTCATCAAACAGTTGACTTATTCTATGATTTGCAAGCTCAAAATGGCTTGTTACATGATTGTAGCTGATTCTGATCGAATGATTGACCGATTCAATAATTTCTAAGCTTATAATGGCTTATTACATGATGTTAATTTATTCTGATCGAACGGTTGAGCGATTCAATGATTTGTAAGCTCAGAATGGCTTGTTACATGATTGTGGCTGATTCTCATTGAACTATTGACCGATTCAGTGATTTGTAAGGTCAAAATGGATTGTTACAGAATTTTAATTGATTCTCATCGAACAATTGATTGATTCAGTGATTTGTAACCTCAGAATGCTTTGTTACATGTTTGTAGTTGATTCTCATCGAATGGCTGACCAATTCGGTGATTTATCAACTTAGAATGGCTTGTTACATGATTGTAGCTGAATCTCATGCAACAATTGACCAATCCAATGATTTGGAAGCTTAGAATGGCTTACTACGTGATTGTAATTGAGTTTCATTGAACGGTTAACCGAATCAGTGATTTGTAAGCTCAGAGTGGCTTGTTACATGATTGTTGCTGATTCTTATCAAACGGTTGACCGATTCAATGATTTGTAAGCTCAAAAAGGCTTGTTACATGATTGTAGCTGATTCTTATCAAACGGTTGATAGATTCGGTGATTTGTAAACTCAGAATGGCCTGTTACATGATTGTAGCTGATTCTCATTGAATGGTTGAGCAATTCAGTGATTTGTAAGCTCAAAATGACTTGTTACGTGATTATAATTGATTCTCATCGAATGGTCAACATATTTAGTTATTTGTAATCTCACAATGGCTTGTTACATGATTATAGCTGATTCTCATCGAACGGTTGACCGATTCAATAATTTATAAGTTTAGAATGGCTTAATAGGTTATTATAATTTATTCTCATCGAACGGTTGACCGATTCGGTGATTTGTATGCTCAGAATGTTTTGTTACGTGATTGTAGCTGATTTATAAGCTTACAAATCACTGAATCGATCAACCATTTGATGAGAATCAGCTACAATCACCGAACAAGCTATTTTGAGGTAATCACGAAATCAGTCAATCATTTGATAAGAATGAATTACAATCATGTAAAAAGCCATTTTGAGCTTACAAATCACTGTATCAGTGAACCGTTCGATGAGAATCAGCTACAATCATGTAACGAGCCATTATGAGCTTACAAATCACCGAATTGGTCAACCATTTGATGAGAATCACCTATAATCATGTAAAAAGCCATTTTGATCTTAAAAATCATCGAATTGGTCAACCGTTCAATGAGAATCTGCCACAATCATGTAACAAGCCATTCTGAGCTTACAAATCATCAAATCGGTCAACCATTCGATGAAAATCAATTACAAACATGTAACAAGACATTCTGAGCTTAGAAATTACCGAATCAATAAACCGTTCGATGAGAATCAATTATAATTTTGTAACAATCCATTTTGACCTTACAAATCACTGAATCAGTCAATCGTTCAATGAGAATCAGCTACAATTACATAACAAGCCATTCTGAGCTTACAAATCATTGATTCGATCAACCGTTCGATGAGAATCAGCTACAATCATGTAACAAGCCATTCTAAACTTACAAATTATTGAATCGATCAACCGTTCGATGAGAATCAACTAAAATCATGTAACAAGCCATTCTAAGCTTTCAAGTCACCGAATTGGTCAACCGTTCAATGAGAATAAGCTACAATCATGTAAGAAGCTATTCTAAGCTTACAAATCATCGAATTGGTGAAGTGTTCGATGAGAATCAGCTACAATCACGTAACAAGCCATTATGAGCTTACAAATCATCGAATTGGTCAACCGTTTGATGAGAAATAGCTACAATTATCTAACAAGCCATTTTGAGCTTACAAATCATCGAATCGGTCAACCGTTCGATGATAATCAACTATATACACATAACAAGCCATTCTAAACTTACAAATCATCAAATCGGTCAACCATTTGATGAGAATCAACTACAATTATGTAACAAGCCATTCTGAGCTTACAAATCATTGAAATGGTCAATTGTTTGATGAGAATCAGCTACAATCACGTAATAAGCTATTATAAACATACAAATCACCGAATAGGTCAACCATTCAATGACAATCAACTATAACCACGTAACAAGCCATTCTGAGCTTACAAATAGCCAAATCAGTCAACCAGTCGATGAGAATTAGCTACAATCACATAACAAGTCATTCTAAGCTTACAAATCATTGAATCGGTCAACTATTCGACTTGAATCAGCTGCAATCACATAATAAGCCATTCTGCGCTTACAAATCATCAAATCGGTCAAGCGTTCGATGAGAATCTAGTATAATCATGTAACAAGTCATTCTAAGCTGACAAATCACTGAATGAGTCAACTGTTCGATGAGAATCAGCTACAATCACATAACAAACCATTCTAAGCTTACCAATCATTGAATCGATCAACCATTCGATGAGAATGAGCTACAATCAGATAATAAGCCATTATGAGCTTACAAATCACCGAATCGGTCAACCGTTTGACAAGAATTAGCTACAATCATGATACAAGCCATTCTGAGCTTACAAATCATCGAATCAATCAATCGTTCGATGAGAATCAATTACAATCACGTAACAAGCCATTCTAAATTTACAAATCACCAAATCGATCAACAGTTGACCGATTCAATGATTTGTAATCTTAGAGTGGCTTGTTTACATGATTGGAGTTGATTCTCATCAAATGGTTGACCACTTTGGTGATTTGAAAGCTCAGAATAGCTTGTTACGTGATTGTAGCTGATTCTCATCAAACGATTAACCAATTCAGTGATTTGTAAGCTCAGAATGGCTTAATATGTGATTGTAGCTAATTCTCATCGAACAGTTGACCGATTTGATGATTTGAAAGCTCAAAATGATTTGTTACATGTTTGTAATTAATTCTCATCAAATGGTTGACCGATTCGATGATTTGTAAGCTCATAATGGATTGTTACGTGATTGTAGATGATTCTAATCAAATAGTTGACCGATTCAGTGATTTGTAAGCTTAGAATGACTTGTTATGTGATTGTAGCTTAGAATTGGTCAATCGTTCGATGAGAATCAGCTACAATCATGTAACAAGCCATTCTGAGCTTACAATCACCGAATCGATCAATCATTTGATGAGAATCAGCTACAATCATGTAACAAGCCATTCTGAGTTTACAAAACACCGAATTGGTCAACCATTCAATGAGAATCAACTAAAATCATGTAACAAGCTATTTTGAGCTTACAAATCATCGAATCAGTCAACCGTTCAATTTGAATCATCTCCAATCACGTAACAAGCCATTCTGACCTTACAAATCACTGAATCGGTTAATCGTTCGATGAAAATCAATTACAATCACATAACAAGCCATTCTGAGCTTACAAATAATCAAATCAGTCAACCATTCATTGAGAATGAATTAAAATCATGTACCAAGCCATTCTGAGCTTACAGATCAATGAATCAGTCAACCGTTTGATAAGAATCAGCCACAATCACGTAACAAGTCATTCTGAGCTTACAAATCACTGAATTGGTTAATCGTTCGATGAGAATCGATTAGCATCATGTAACAAGCCATTCTGAGCTTACAAATCACCAAATTGGTCAACCGTTCAATGAGAATCAGATACAATCACGTAACATATGGCTGAGTTTCTTGCTAGAGGTAAGGTTGTGTACCTTTAAGATAAACTTGGCATGCTGGAGAATTAAGCCTTAGATGAAAAGGAGTTTCATCTATTATTTTGTATGTTATTGCATTCTTCTACTTGAGAGAGAAGTCTACAGTGAAAGCCCTTGTTTCCACCCTTTGGGATGAGCCATGATGGATCCACCCTCTGACATGAGTTAAGGTGGATTTCATGTGTGTGACTCCAGGACTTATGGACCCTCCTATGAACATTGGAGAAAGGTGATGAATTTTTGACAATGAACACTTTTATTTGATATTACAAGGTGACGATCATGTAATAGATATTCGTTATGGTAGATAGCTATATGTCTGTGCACATACCATAATAGGGTTATATGTAAATGGAATGTAATGTTCTTATTTACTATATCCTCGTATCATGATCTAAGGTGATTCGTCATATCACATGTTAGGTGATATGTAAAATTGGGTATCACATGTTAGGTGATTCCTCATATCACATGTTAAGTGATATGCAAAATTGGGTATCACATGTCAGGTCATTCCTCATATCACATGTTAGGTGATATTGAAAACTGGGTATCACATGTTAGGTGATATGTAAAACTTGGTATCACGAATTATGTAATAGATGATTTCTTAGTATCCATATGAATCATATTAGGATCCTTTTTTACTTAGTATGACATATTGATTGGACCCTATGAAACATATCACATAGTGACATGTCTCTAAGTAAACTTAGTATCCATATGACAAACATCATGAGACGTATTGTCATTAGACATACCATGGATACTTAATGATTTATTACCTTGATGCATTTTATCTTCTCTAGCTAAGAGGGAGTGCTGATGTTTTGTATGGTTATAGTTAGGGTCATATGTAGCAAACATAATGAGCATATATATAATCTAGACAGTGCTATTACATTTGAAGCGATCCCAAAAATCTCAACATCATTCGATGAGAATCAATTATAATCATGTAACAAGCCATTATGAGCATACAAATAACCAAATCGATCAACTGTTTGATGAGAATCAATTACAATCACGTAACAAGCCATTGTGAGCTTACAAATCACCAAATCGGTCAACCGTTCGATGAGAATTATTTACAATTACGTAACAACTCATTCTAAGCTTACAAATCACTGAATTGATCGACCGTTCCATGAGAATCAGCTACAATCACGTAACAAGCCATTCTGAGCTTACAAATCACTGAATTGGTCAATCGTTTGATGAGAATCAGCTATAATCATGTAACAAGGCATTCTGAGCTTAAAAATCATCGAATTGGTCAACAATTTGATGATATTTAGGTACAATCACATAACAAACCATTTTGAGCTTACAAATCATCGAATTGGTTGACTGTTCGATGAGAATCAATTACAATCACCTAAAAAGTCATTTTGATCTTACAAATCACCAAATCGATCAACCGTTCGATTAGAATTGACTACAATCATGTAAGAAGCCATTCTGAGCTTATAAATCACCGAATCGGTCAACCATTCCATGAGAATAGATTACAATCACGTAACAAACCATTCTTAGCTTACAAATCACAGAATCAGCTACAATGACATAATAAGCCATTCTGAGCTTACAAATCACTGAATCGGTCAATCGTTCAATGAGAATCAGCTACAATCATGTAACAAGCCATTCTAAGCTTACAAATCACCAAATCGGTCAATAGTTCAATGAGAATCAGCTACAATCACGTAACAAGCCATTTTCAGCTTATAAATCATCGAATTTGTCAACCGTTTGATGAGAATCAGCTAAGATCATGTAACAAGTCATTTTGCGCGTACAAATCACCGAATTGGTCAACCATTCGATGAGAACCAGCTAAAATCATGTAACAAGCCATTCTGAGCTTACAAGTCACCGAATCGGTCAACCGTTCGATGAGAATCAATTAAAATTACGTAAGAAGCCATTTTGAGCTTACAACTCACTAAATCAGTCAATCATTCGATGAGAATCAATTACAATCACTTAACAACCCATTCTGAGCTTACAAATCATTGAATCCGTCAACCGTTTAATGAAAATAAACTACAATCATGTAAGCCATTCTGAGCTTACAAACCTCCGAATCGGTCAACCGTTCGATGGGAATCAATTACAATCATGTAACAAGTCATTCTGAGATTACCAATCACAGAATTGGTCAACCATTCGATGAGAATCAGCTACAATCATGTAAGAAGCTATTCTAGGTTTAAAAATCACCGAATCGGTTAACCGTTTGATGAGAATCATCTGCAATAATGTAAAAAAACATTTTGAGCTAACAAATCACCAAATCGGTCAACAGTTCAATAAGAATCAGCTACAATCACATAACAAGCCATTCTGAGCTTACAGATCAATGAATCGGTCAACCGTTCGACGAGAATCAATTAGAATTTGGTAACAAGCCATTCTAAGCTTACAAATCATTGAATTAGTCAACCGTTTGATGAGAATCAGCTACAATCACATAACAAGCCATTCTCAGCTGACGGATCACCGAATCGGTCAACTTTTCGATGAAAATCAATTACAATCACGTAACAAGCCATCATGAGCTTACAATCAACTGAATCGGTCAACTATTCGATGAGAATCAATTACAATCACATAACAAGCCATTATGAGCTTACAAAACACCAATCGGTCAACTGTTCAATGAGAATGATTTACAATAATGTAACAACCCATTCTGACCTTACAAATCACTGAATCAGTCGACCATTTGATGAGAATCAGCTACAATCACGTAACAAGCTATTTTAAACTTACAAATCACTGAATCGGTCAACCGTTTGATGAGAATCAGCTACAATCACGTAACAAGCCATTCTGAGCTTACAAATCACCAAATTCATCAACCGTTCGATGAGAATCAATTACAATCATGTAACAAGCTATTGTGAGCTTACAAATCACCGAATTGGTCAACTATTTGAAGAGAATTAGTTAGAATCATGTAACAAACCATTCTGAGCTTACAAATAGCCGAATCAGTCAACCGTTTGATGAGAATCAGCTACAATCACGTAACAAGCCATTCTGAGCTTACAAATCACCGAATCGGTCAATCTTTCAATAAGACTCAGCTACAATCATGTAACAAGCCATTCTAAGCTTACAAATCACCAAATTGGTCAACAATTTGATGAGAATCAATTACAATCATGTAATAGCCAATTCTGAGCTTACAAATGCTATTTTGGGCTTACAAATCACCGAATCGGTCAACTGTTCTATGAGAATAAGCTAAAATCACATAACAACCCATTTTGACCTTACAAATAACCAAATTTGTCAACAGTTCAATGATAATCAATTACAATCACGTAACAGGCAATTCTGAGCTTACAAATGCCATTTTGGGCTTACAAATCACCAAATCGGTCAACCGTTCTATGAGAATAAGCTAAAATCACATAACAACCCATTTTGAGCTTACAAATCACCAAATCGGTCAGCCGTTCAATGAGAATCAGCTACGATCATGTAACAAGCCATTCTGAGCTTACAAATTACCGAATCGGTCAACCGTTTGATGAGAATCAGCTACAATCACGTAACAAGCCATTCCAACTTGACAAATCTCCGAATCGGTTGACCGTTGAATGAGAATCAATTACAATCATGTAACAAGCCATTCTGAGCTTACAAATAACCAAATCGGTCAACCGTTCGATGAAAATCAGCTACAATCATGTAACAAACCATTCTGAGCTTACAAATCACCGAATCGGTCAGTGGTTCGATGACAATCAATTACAATCATGTAACAAGCCATTATGAGCTTACAAATGTCATTCTAAGCTTACAAATCACCGAATCGGTTAACCGTTCTATGAGAGTTAGCTAAAATCATGTAACAACCCATTTTGAGCTTATAAATCATCGAATCGGTCAGCCGTTAGATGAGAATCAGCTACAATCATGTAACAAATCATTATTAACTTACAAATCATCGAATCGGTCAACCGTTCGATGAGAATCAGCTAAAATCACGTACCAAGTCATTTTGAGATTACAAATGACTGAATCGGTCAACCGTTCGATGAGAATAAACTACAATAACATAAAAAGCCATTTTATGCTTACAAATCACCAAATCGGTGAACCGTTTGATGAGAATCAACTACAATCACGTAACAAGCCATTCTAAGCATACAAATCCTCGAATCGGTCAACCGTTTGATGAGAATCAGCTACAATCACATAACAAGCTATTTTGAGCTTACAAATCACCGACTCAGTCAACTGTTTGATGAGAATCAACTACAATCACGTAAGAACCCATTCTAAGATTACAAATAATTGAATCGGTCAACTGTTCGATGTGAATCAGCTACAATCATGTAACAAGACATTTTGAGCTTACAAATAACTGACTCGGTCAACCGTTCGATGAAAATCAGCTACAATCATGTAATAAACTATTCTGAGCTTACAAATCAATGAATCGGTCAATGGTTCGATGAGAATCAACTACGATCACTTAACAAGCCATCATAAGCTTACAAATCACCGAATCAGTCAACCGTTCGATGAGAAGCAATTACAATCACCTAACATGCCATTTTATGCTTACAAATAACTGAATCAGTCAACAGTTCGATGAAAATCTATTACAATCACGTAACAGGCCATTATGAGCCTACAAATCACAGAATCGGTCATCTGTTTGATGAGAATTAGCTAAAATCACGTAGCAAGCCATTCTGAACTTACAAATCACTGAATCGGTCGGCCATTCAATGAGAATCAGCTACAATCATGTAACAAGCCATTTTGAGCTTACAAGTCACCGAATCGGTCAACTGTTTGATGAGAATCAGCTACAATCATGAAACAAGTCATTCTAAGTTTACAAATCATCGAATCAGTCGGTCGTTCAATGAGAATCAGCTACAATCATGTAACAAGCCATTCTGAGCTTACAAATCACCGAATCAGTCAACCGTTTCATAAGACTCAGCTACAATCATGAAAGAAGCCATACTGAGCTTACAAATCACCGAATCGGTCAACCGTTCAATGAGAATTAGCTACAATCACCTAACAAGCCATTTTGAGTTTACTAATAATTGAATTGGTCAACCGTTCAATGAGAATCAGCTACAATCATGTAACAAGCTATTTTGAGCTTACAAATCACTGAATTCATCAATCATTCGATGAGAATTAGCGACAATCACGTAAGAAGCCATTCCAAGCTTACAAATTATTGAATCAGTCAACCGTTCAGTGAGAATTAGCTACAATTATGTGAATTAGCTACAATCATGTAACAAGCCATTCTGAGCTTAGAAATCATAGAATCGGTCAACCATCCGATGAGAATCAGCTACAATGAGGTAAAAAGCCATTTTGAGCTTACAAATCACTGAATCGATCAACCGTTCGATGAGAAACAGCTAC
This sequence comes from Chamaecyparis obtusa, assembly GCA_027943335.1. NCBI lineage: Eukaryota > Viridiplantae > Streptophyta > Pinopsida > Cupressales > Cupressaceae > Chamaecyparis > Chamaecyparis obtusa. Next base: position 1,576,311 of record BSBK01003129.1, on the reverse strand, counting down.
AATCACGTAAAAAGATATTTTGAGCTTACAAATCATCGAATTGGTCAACCGTTTGATGAGAATCAATTAGACTCATGTAACAAGCCTATAAGAGCTTACAAATAATTGAATCGGTCAACTTCTCGATGAGAATCAGCTGCAATAACATAACAAGCCATTATGAGCATATAAATCACTGAATTGGTCAACCGTTCGATGAGAATCAGATACAATCACGTAACAAGCCATTATGAGCTTACAAATCATTGAATCGATCAACCGTTTAATGAGAATCAGCTACAATCATGTAACAAGCCATTCTGAGCTTACAAATCACCGAGTCGGTCAACCATTCGCTGCGAATCAATTAAAATCACGTAACAAGCCATTATGAGCTTAGAAATCACCGAATCAGTCAACCATTCGATGACAATCAGCTACAATCACGTAACAAGCCATTTTGAGCTTATAAATCACCGAATCGGTCAACCATTCGATGAGAATCAATTATAATCACGTAACAAGCCATTCTGAGCTTAGAAATCACCGAATTGGTCAACCGTTCGATGAGAATGAACTAAAATCACATAACAAAGCATTTTGAGCTTACAAATAACTGAATCGGTTAACCATTCTATAAGAATCAGCTACAATCATGTAATAAGATATTATGAGCTTACAAATCACCGAATCAGTCAACCGTTTGATGAGAAGCAATTACAATTACCTAACATGCCATTCTAAGATTACAAATCACCGAATCAGTCAACCGTTCGATGAGAATCAGTTACAATCATGTAACAAGTCATTCTGAGCTTACAAATCATTGAATCGGTCAACCGTTCGATGAGAATCTACTACAATCACGTAACAAGCCATTCTGAGTTTACAAATCACCGAATCAGTCAACCGTTCAATTAAAATCAACTACAATCATGTAAGAAGTCATTCTGAGCTTACAAATCACCGAATCAATCAACCATTCGATGAAAATTAGCTATAATCACTTCACAATCCATTCTAAGCTTACAAATCATCGAATTAGTCAACCGTAAGATGAGAATCAACTATCGTTCGAAGAGAAGCAATTACAATCACCTAACATGCCTTTCTGAGCTGACAAATCATTGAATCGGTTAATAGTTTGATGAGAATCAGCTACAATCACGTAACAAGCCATTCTATGCTTACAAATCTCTGAATCAGTCAATAGTTCGATGAGAATCTATTACAATCATGTAACAGGGCATTATGAGCTTACAAATCACTGAATCGGTCAATCGTTCGATGAGAATTAGCTAAATTCACGTAACAAGTCATTCTGAACTTACAAATCACTGAATCGGTCGATCGTTCAATGAGAATCAGCTACAATCATGTAACAAGCCATTCTGAGCTTACAAGTCACCGAATCGGTCAACCGTTTGATGAGAATCAGCTATAATCATGAAACAAGCCATTCTGTGTTTACAAATCATTGAATTGGTCGGTCGTCAATGAGAATCAGCTACAATCACGTAACAAGACATTCTGAGTTTACAAATAATTGAATTGGTCAACCATTCTTCGAATGCTCCCTGAGTTAACAACTGCTAAAGCAACTGCTTAACACTGCATTCATTCTCACGAATGACTCCCGAAACACTGCAAATGCCTGGCTGCTAAAGCAGCTAGCTACTTATGTTAAAACATAAGGAGACCCAATAAGAAGGACCCCTATGCGTTTGTCATCACGTAATTGGTTGACCGATTCAGTGATTTGTAATCTCAAAATAGCTTGTTATGTCATTGTAGTTGATTCTCATCGAACGGGTGACTGATTCGGTGATTTGTAAGCTCATAATAGCTTTTTACATGATTGTAGCTGATTCTAATCGAACGATTGACCGATTTGGTGATTTGTAAGCTCAGAATGGCTTGTTACATAATTGTAGCTCATTCTCACTCAACGGTTGACCAATTCAATAATTTGTAAGCTCAGAATGGCTTCTTATGTGATTGTCGTTGATTCTCATCGAATGGTTGACCAATTCAGTGATTTGTAAGCTTAGAATGGCTTGTTACATGATTGTAATTGATTCTCATCGAACGGTTGACGGATTTGATGATTTGTAAGCTCAGAATGGCTTGTTACGTGATCGTAGCTAATTCTCATTGAACGATTGACAGATTCAGTGATTTGTAAGCTCAGAATGGCTTGCTACATGATTGTAGCTGATTCTCATCGAACTGTTGACTGATTCGGTGATTTGTCAACTCGGAATGGCATGTTAGGTGATTGTAATTGCTTCTCTTCGAACGGTAGGTGATTCTCATCCTACGGTTGACTGATTTGGTGATTTGTAAGCTTAGAATGGATTGTTAAGTGATAGCTAATTCTCATCGAACGGTTGACCGATTTAGTGATTTGTAAGCTCAAAATGGCTTGTTACATGATTGTAATTGATTCCAATCGAACTGTTGACCAATTTGGTGATTTTTAAGCTCATAATGGCTTGTTACATGATTGTACTTTATTCTCATTGAACGGTTGACCGATTCAATGATTTGTAAGCTGAGAATGGCTTGCTACATGATTGTAGATGATTCTCATCGAACAGTTGACCGTTTCAATGATTTATCAGCTTAGAATGGCTTGTTACGTCATTGTAGCTGATTCTCATCGAACAGTTGATAGATTCAGTGATTTGTAAGCTCAGAATGGCTTTTTTTGTGATTGTAGTTGATTCTGATCGAACGATTGACCGATTCGATGATTTGTAAGCTCAGAATGGCATGTTACATGATTATGGCTGATTCTCATCGAACAGCCGACCGATTCAGTGATTTGTAAGCTCAGAATGACTTGTTACGTAATTGTAGCTGATTCTTGTCCTACGGTTGACCGATTCGGTGATTTGTAAGATCATAATGGCTTTTTAGGTGACTATAGATTCTCTTCGAATAGTTGACCGATTTAGTGTTTTGTAAGCTTAGAGTGTCTTGTTATGTGATTTTAGCTAATTCTCATCAAACAGTTGACTGATTCAGTGATTTGTAAGCTCAGAATAGCTTGTTACGTGATTGTAATAGATTCTCATCGAACTGTTGACTGATTCGGTCATTTGTAAGCTCAGAATATCTTGTTATGTGATTGTAGCTGATTCTCATTGAAGGGTTGATCGAGTCAGTGATTTATAAGCTTATAAAGGCTTGTTACATGATTGTAATTGATTCTTATTGAACGGTCCACTGATTCGGTGATTTGTACGCTCAGAAAGGCTTCTTATGTGATTGTAGCTGATTTTTGTCGAACAATTGAGTGATTCGGTGATTTGTAAGCTCAGAATGACTTGTCACATGATTGTAGCTGATTCTCATTGAACAGTTGATCGATTTGGTGATTTGTAAGCTCATAATAGCTTGTTACGTAATTGTAGCTGATTCTCGTCCAACAATTGACCAATTCGGTGGATTTTAAGCTCAAAATGGCTTGTTACATGATTGTAGTTGATTGTCTTCAAATGTTTGACCGATTCGATGTTTTTTCAGCTTAGAATGGCTTGTTACGTGATTTTAGCTAATTTTCATCGAACAGTTGACTGATTTAGTGATTTGTACTCAAAATAGCTTGTTACGTGATTGTAATTGATTTTCATCGAACTGTTGACCGATTCGGTGATTTGTAAGCTCAGAATGGCTTGTTATGTGATTGTTGCTTATTCTCATCAAACGGTTGACCGCTTCGGCGATTTATAAGTTCATAATGGCTTGTTACGTGATTGTAGCTGATTCTCATCGAACGGTTGACCGATTTGGTGATTTGTAAATTTAGAATGGCATGTTACATGATTGTAATTGCTTCTCATTGAACAGTTGACCGACTTGGTGATTTAGCTCAGAATGTCATGTTCGGTGATTGTAATTTTGACCGACTCGGTGATTTAGCTCAGAATGTCATGTTAGGTGATTGTAATTGGTTCTCATCAAACGGTTGATCGATTTGGTGATTTGTAAGCTCAAAATGGCTTCTTATGTGATTGTTGCTAATTCTCATCAAACGGTTCACTGATTCAGTGATTTGTAAGCTCAGAATGGATTCTTACATGATTTTAATTGATTATGATCAAACCGTTGACTGATTCAATGATTTGTAAGCTAAGAATTACTTGTTAAATAATTGTAATTGATTCTCATGAAACGGTTGACCGATTCGGTGACTTGTAAGCTCAGAATGGGTTGTTACGTGATTGTAGCTGATTCTCATCAGATGGTTGATGATTCGATGATTCATAAGCTCACAATGGCCTGTTACGTGATTGTGGCTGATTCTCCACGGTTGACCAATTCGGTGATTTGTAAGTTCAGATGGCTTGTTACATTATTGTAGCTGATTCTCATTGAACGGTTAACCGATTCAGTGATTTGTAAGCTCAGAATGGCTTGTTAGGTGATTGTAGCTGATTCTTATCAAACGGTTGACCAATTCAATAATTTGTAAGCTCAGAATCGCTTGTTACGTGATTGTTGCTGATTCTCATCGAACAGTTGACCAATTCGATTATTTGTAAGCTAAGAATGGCTTGTTACGTGATTGTAGCTAATTCTCATTGAACGGTTGATCGATTCAGTGATTTGTTAGCTTAAAATAGCTTGTTATGTGATTGTAATTGATTGTCATCGAACGGTTGACCGATTCGGTGATTTGTAAGCTCAGAATGTCTTATTACATAATTGTAATTGATTCTCATCAAATAGTTGACCGATACGGTGATTTGTAAGCTCAGAATGGGTTGTTACATGATTATGGCTGATTCTCATCAAACGGTTCACCAATTCGGTGATTTGTAAGTTCAAAATGGCTTGTTACGTGATTGTAGCTGATTCTCATCGAACGGTTGACCGATTCGGTGATTTGTAAGCTCAGAATAGCTTGTTACATGATTGTAGCTAATTCTTATGAAATAGTTGACCGATTCGGTGATTTGTAAGCTCAAAATGGCTTGTTACATGATTGTAGCTCATTCTCATCAAACGGTTGACCGATTCAGTGATTTGTAAGCTCATAATGGCTTTTTACGTGATTGTTGCTGATTCTCATCAAACGGTTTACCGATTTGGTGATTTGTAAGCACATAATGGCATGTTAGGTGATTGTAATTACTTTTCATTGAACGGTTCACAGACTCGATGATATGTAAGCTCAGAATGGCATGTTAGGTGGTTTTAATTGCTTCTCATCGAACGGTTGACCGATTCATTAATTTGTAAGCTCAGAATAGCTTTTTAAGTGATTGTTGCTAATTCTGATCGAACGGTTGATCGATTCAGTGATTTGTAAGCTTAGACTGGCTTGTTACATGATTGTAATTGATTCTCATTGAACGGTTGACCGATTCAGTGATTTGTAAGCTCAGAATGGCTTGTTACATAATTGTAATTAATTCTCATTAAACGGTTGACCTATTCGATGATTTGTAAGCTCAAAATGGGTTGTTACGTGATTGCACCTAATTCTCATCAGATGGTTGACCGATTTGATGATTTTTAAGCTCATAATGGCTTGTTACATGATTGTGGCTGATTCTCATCAAACTGTTGACCAATTCGGTGATTTGTCAGCTCAGAATGACTTGTTACGTCATTGTAGCTAATTCTCATCGTACGGTTGACTGATTCGGTGATTTGTAAGCTCAGAATAGCTTGTTACGTGATTGTAGCTGATTCTTATCAAACTGTTGACCAATTCGGTAATTTGTATGCTCAGAATGGCTTGTTACATGATTGTAGCTCATTCACATCCAACGGTTGACCCATTCAGTTATTTGTAAGCTCAGAATGGCTTGTTACGTGATTGTAGCTGATTCTCATCAAAGGGTTGACTGATTCGGTGATTTATAATCTCATAATGACTTGTCACGTGATTGTAATTGATTCTCATCAAACGGTTGACCAATCCGGTGATTCGTCAGCTCAGAATGGCTTGTTACGTGATTGCAGCTGATTCTCATCAAAGTTTTGACCAATTCGGTGATTTGTAAGCTTAGAATATCTTTTTACGTGATTGTAGATGATTCTCATCAAACAGTTGACGGATTTGATGATTTGTCATCTCAAAATAGTTTGTTACATTATTGTAGCTGATTCTCATCGAATGGTTGACTGATTCGGTGATTGGTAAGCTCAGAATCGTTTGTTACATGATTGTAATTTATTCTCATCAAACGGTTGACCAGTCCGGTGATTTATAAGCTTAGAATGGGTTGTTACGTGATTTTAGATGATTTTCATAGAAGGATTGACCGATTCAGTGATTTGTAAGGTTAGAATGGCATTTGAAAGCTTAGATAGCTTGCTATGTGATTGTAATTGATTCTCATCAAACTGTTGACCAATTTGGTGATTTTTAAGCTCAGAATGGATTGTTACGATATTGTAGCTGATTCTCATTGAAAGATTGACCGATTTAGTGATTTGTAAGCTCAAAATGGCTTGTTACATGATTGTAATTGATTCTCATCGAACGATTGACCGATTCAGAGATTTTTAAGCTTAGAATGGCTTGTTACATGATTGCAGTTGATTCTCATCAAACGGTTGACCAATTCGGTGATTTGTAAGCTCAGAATGGCTTGTTACATGATTGTAATTAATTCTCATTGAAAGATTGACCGATTTAGTGATTTGTAAGCTCAAAATGGCTTGTTACATGATTGTAATTGATTCTCATTGAACGGTTGACCAATTCGGTGATTTGTAAGCTCAAAATGCCTTGTCACATGATTATAGCTGATTCTCATCAATCAGTTGACCGATTCAGTGATTTGTAAGCGCATAATGGCTTGTTACGTGATCTTAGCTGATTCTCATCGAATGGTTGACAGATCCGGTGATTTGTAAGATCAGAATGGCTTGTTACTTAATTGTAGTTGATTCTCTTCAAATTGTTGACTGATTCAGTGATTTGTAAGCTCATAATGGCTTGTTACATGATTGTAGCTGATTCTCATCGAACGGTTAACTGATTCGGTGATTTGTAAGCTCAGAATGTTTTGTTATGTGATTGTAATTGATTCTCATTGAACAGTTGATCGATTCATTAATTTGTAAGCTCATAATGGGTTGTTACATGATTGTAGTTGATTCTCATTGAACGGTTGACTGATTCGGTGATTTGTAAGCTCACAATGGGTTGATATGTGATTGTAGCTGATTCTTATTGAATGGTTGACCGATTCAGTGATTTCTAAGCTCAGAATGGCTTGTTACATGATTGTACCTAATTCTTATCGAACAGTTGATCGATTCAGAGATTTGTAATCTCAAAATGGCTTGTTACATGATTGTAACTGATTCTCATTGAACGGTTGATTGATTCAGCTATTTGTAAGCTCAAAATGGTTTGTTACATGATTGTAACTGATTCTCATCAAATTGTTGACTAATTCATGGATTAGTAAGCTAACAATGGCTTGTTACATCATTGTAATTGATTCTTATCAAACGGTTGACCGATTCGATGATTTATAACCTCGGAATGGCTTGTTATGTGATTGGAGATGATTCTCATCGAACGGTTGAGCGATTCAGTGATTTGTAAGCTCAGAATGACTTGTTACATGATTGTAATTTATTCTCATCCAACGGTCAACTGATTCGATGATTTCTAAGCTCAGAATGGTTTGTTTCATCATTGGAGCTGAATCTCATAGAATGGTTGATCGATTCGGTGATTTGTAAGCTCAAAATGACTTGTTACATGATTGTAGCTGATTCTCATCAAACGGTTGACCGATTCAATGATTTGTAAGCTCAGAATGGCTTGTTACATGATTGTAGCTGATTCTCATCGAACGGTCAACCGATTCAGTGATTTGTAAGCTTAGAATGGGTTGTTACATAATTGTAAATCATTCTCATCGAACGGTTGACGGATTTGCTGATTTGTAAGCTCATAATGTCTTGTTACATGATTGTAATTAATTCTGATCGAATAGTTGACCGATTTGATTATTTGTAAGCTAATAATGACTTGTTACGTGATTGTAATTGATTCTCATCGAACAATGTTTAGATTTTTGGGATTGGTCCAAATTTGATAGCAATATCTAAATTATATATATTGTATGTGTTTTCCAAATGCAACAATCTCTGTTATTTATATTGGGAATGAGGCTATAAGAGTCATGTTGCTTCATGGGACATGTCTATTCAATCATATATTAGAATAATATAAACTTAAATAATATATATATATATATAACTAAGTATTATGTGTATTCTAAGTATTATGTGTATCATTAATTTTGAAAGAGAGGAGATATCACCCCACTGTGATATCAGGAGATATGGTATATGCAAGAATATCAAGTCATGTGATGTCCATCATAGCTCATAAGTATCCATGGTATGTCTAATGACAATATGTCTCATGATGTCTGTCATATGGATACTAAGTTTACGTAGAGACATGTCACTATGTGATATGTTTCATAGGGTCCAATCAATATGTAATACTAAGTCAGAAAGGATCCTAATATGATTCGTATGGATACTAAGAAATCATATATTACATAATTCGTGATACCAAGTTTTACATATCACCTAACATGTGATATGAGGAATCACCTAACATGTGATACCCAGTTTTCAATATCATCTAACTTGTCATATGAGGAATCACCTAACATGTGATATGAGGAATGACCTGACATGTGATACCCAATTTTACATATCACTTAACATGTGATATGAGGAATCACCTAACATGTGATACCCAATTTTACATATCACCTAACATGTGATTTGAGGAATCACCTTAGATCGTGATACCTAATTTTCATACCACCTTGATATGAGGAATCACCTTAGATTGTGATACCTAATTTTCATATCACCTCAGATCGTGATACAAGGATATAGTTAATAAGAACATTACATTCCATTTACATATAACCCTATTATGGTATGTGCATAGACATATAACTATCTACCATAATGAAACCAGGGAAACCATCACGATATGGTTTACTCCCTCTCAATCAATATGACCAAGATCCTTGGAAATCAAATAAGGTATATCCTCTAGATATTATATTGACTCCCTCTCAATCTTTGAGTATCCAAATTTTTCTCTGATGGTTCATCAGACTTCTTCTAAATGTGATATCAACCTTCTGACCTTCTCCTCCAAGGTTGCTTCTAATGGATTGTCAGACTCCCTTTGAATCTGATGTCAGCTCTCAACTCAGTTCCATATCTGCAAGCATTAAGTTCTTTCTCCCTTGAATGCAATCTTGTATGCTTCTAGATTTGTCCTCAATGCACTTCAAAGAGATATTACAATTAGTTCATTAAACTAAACAATCCTAAAGGAAAATATCAATTATAGAAGTATAAAAGATTTACTATCCCAATCTTATCGCATGAATTAATGACTTAAAATTTATAAACATTATTCAAGGGTAGAAATACTTATCTCTTTTTGTGATCCACCAACTTGAATTATTATTGTGATCTTTGCGAAGCTAAATCCAACACTCCCTCTTAGCTAGGGAGGAATCCTTCTCAGATATCTAACTTATAGAGTAATGTCCACCATGGCTACTCTTAGGGGGTGGCTCCATCATGGCTGCTCCCATAAATGGAAATGCAAACAAACACAAGTGTTTATCAAGAAATCATTCATGTAATATCATCATCTTCTCACTCATCCATGTTGAATTTTAACCAACATCCCAGTGCTGGAGTTCCTCATATCTAAAGTCTTATGTTTGTATTGATCCACTAGATCCTGAAGCAATTTTTGGCTAATGTAGTGCATTGTGTCCATCACTGCATTTGGATGCAAGGCATACTGTACAATATGACGCGGAGGTGAGAAACCCCACAATTGATTCTTAATTGCAAAATCCCCTAGCTGTGATTCCAGGCAATGGTTTCCCCCATTGGGAAAAGAGCTGCAACAGCACTAGAAGAAACATTTGGCTTCCCTCTTGCTACAATTGTAGCTTTGCTGATGGTACTACACCATCCATCATTGCCATTCCTTACTTTGCATACAACTGACAGTATTGTTGGATGTCGGGATGTAGGTTGCTGATTTCCCTTCAACCATGGGCTTGACCAAGGGCACATAACAGTTAAACCTTGAACCACTAGAGATCTTAGACTACTGTCCACAAGATTATGTGGACTTCCCACTACATGATTATGTGGACTTCCCACTACACTAAATGGTGATATTGAATATAAGTGGCTTGTTCCTCTGCAGGAGTTAACGACAATTGAACTACTATCATCACTGAAACTGATGTCTTGTATGACCTCATTTGTCACTCCATGAACCAGTTTGTACAAATGTATATGTGATGCATTCTCATTAGAACCAATAGAGCAAAAACCATTTCCTAATGCGTAGGGCATAATGCAAAAAAAACATTGAGGTTATGACTGTTAATTTATGCAGTAACTAGAAGAGTACCACTGGGGTCAAAGCACAATGCAGAAATGGGTATACTATGTGGTCTAAATTTAGCAACAACAACATTGCTGACAAAATCTCTCACAATCACCGTCCCTATATTTTCAGAGTTGTGTCCAATGGTAGCATCTATATATTTTTCCAATTCACATTTCCAGATGTCAGAGGACTAAAACTATCAAGAATAAGCTTAGAACAGTACTTGGTTAAAGTCTTCTTCCAAGCCTGTGAGGTTTTTAAAATATTCTTGAGGATATCTAGTTTGCAAGAAATGGCAAGATCTAGAGTGATTAATGCATAGGAGGCTGCGATCACCAGGTGAAAGAAAATGTGCTATGTCGCATCTTCCTCTTTTCTATAAGGGCCCAGGAAGGGTAGTCAACAACTATAGGTACCTCACTCGTTGCCTCTAATGGCTAATTATTATTGATGGCCGATGGAGCACCGACGGTGGAGCAGTGAACAAGACCATTTTCTGGATCATCACTCCCCCAGCCGCCCTACTATTTAAGGCCCTACTATTATAAGGGGGTGGGGGCTCTAGAAGCCCACCCTCAAAATTCTATGGGCCCCTTTACTTTATAATAGAGAGTAGGGCGGCTAAAATAAGGATGGGCAAGGAAGGGCCAAAGTAGACTAGTTACCAGCAGGGAGCCCTATTATTAGATTATTCAACAAGTAACAAAGCAGGGCTGAACTATAGTTCCTCCCACCCGCCTATCAAATTTGAGGGATCAAGGCCACTTAGTTTCATTAGGCGGTTTTCTCCCTAGCAGACATCTTTGTTGGGAGAGCCCATGTAGGACATGATCTGATTGGATTGACCTGCAAAATTGCCGATCCATGGCAATCCTATCTTCCATATTAACTTGGCAATAACATCTTCAACATCAACATCAATACATACGACGATGTTCAAACGGTGACATCGATGCAGAAGATTGCAGCGTTGGGTTGCTTAAATACGATGAGACTTCTAAATCATGTATGCATCTAAGAAGACATCCACCACCGTGTATACTGGCTTATCATAGAGGATTAAGTGTTGCAAGCCATATCTCTGAAACAAATAAAGTGCAGTTTATATTAAGTAAAGCAGCGGTATTATTAGGTTCACATCAAACATTTATCTATCCCCTATATCAACTAGATATGGAGAGTTATAGTTGGTGTATAGTCAAGTCCCAACTATGTGATACATCATTTGTGTTAATTATCACACGTGAAGATATCAACAGTTGTAATTATTATTGTTATGGAATTCAATCCATCCCTCAATCATGGCTGGTTATGGAAGAATCAAGATCATTGAAGATGGGACTTAGCCATATTGATGGAGGTATTAATTATAGTACATTCCTATGATTCGTAAGGCACTATTTGCGGTGACTAATGCCTGTTGGCAATTCTAATCAGTCAAACCTACCCATTGTACCTCTTCTCTATGGAGGTCATCCTCAGACGCAAAAAATATAGAAGCAATGGAAGCCCTAGCAAGGCACAGAGAGGAAGCAATAGATGAAATAGCACGAACACAACTGGACAATAAACTATGGCTCTGTTCTGATTTATGACCCTGAGATATGTTCATGTCACTCCTCAATATTATCTTCCCTTTCAATCAATTAATCAATGAACTCGGCGATCTATAATTCAATTGAAATAGATACCCAAAAAATGAAGAGGGATATTGTAAAGAGAACATTCTGATCCATGTGAAGTGGCATATAGACCCAGATTCGAACTTGGCGGATTGGAATATTCCTACAAAATAATTTCTTTCTCAAATTTGTAGTCTGGCTTTGATACCATGTCGAGATTTTTGGGATCGCTGCAAATGTAATAGCACTCTCTAAATTATATATATTGTATGTGTTTTCAAAATGCAACAATCTCTCTTATTTATATTGCGAATGAGGCTATAAGAGACATGTCCCTTCATGGGACATGTCTATTCAATCATATCTTAGAATAATATAAACTTACATAATATATATTAAAAATTATATATATATATATATATATATATATATATATATATATATATATATACAAATACAATATATTATTATTAATCAATATCTAAGTATTATATGTATTCTAAGTGATCATACGACTGAAGCAAAAAATATTAATAAACGATTGACCAATCTGGTGATTTGTAAGCTCATAATGGCTTGTTACATGATTGTAACTAGTTCTCATCGAACGGTTGACCGATTCGGTGATTTGTCAGCTCATAATGGCTTGTTACGTGATTATAGCCGATTCTCTTCGAACAATTGACCGATTTGGTGATTTGTAAGCTCAGAATGGCTTCTTACATAATTGTAATTAATTCTCATCAAACGGTTGACCAATTTTGTGATTTGTAACCTCATAATGACTTGTTACATGATTGTAGCTGATTCTCATCAAATGATTCACTGATTCAATGATTTGTCAGCACAAAATGGCTTGTTACGTGATTGGATATGATTCTCATCGAACAGTTGACCGATTCAGTGATTTGTAAGCTAAGAATGGCTTGTTACGTGATTGTAGCTGATTCTCATTGAACAGTTAACCAATTCGATGATTTGTAAGCTCAGAATGGCTTGTTACATGATTATAGTTGATTCTCACCGAACGGTTAACCAATTCGGTGATTTGTAAGCTCAAAATGGCTTGTTACGTGATTGTAGTTGATTCTCATCGAATGATTGACCAATTTGGTGATTTGTAAGCTCAGAATGGCCCGTTACGTGATTGTAGCTAATTCTCATCGAACGGTTGACCAATTCAGTGATTTGTAAGCTCAGAATGACTTGTTACGTGATTGTAATTGATTCTCATCAAATGGTCAACATATTCGGTGATTTGTAAGCTCATAATGGCTTCTTACGTGATTATAGCTGATTCTCATCAAATGGTTGATCAATTCGGTGATTTGTAAGCTCAGAATGCCTTGTTACATGATTGTAGCAAATTTTCATCGAATAGTTGACCGATTCGGTGATTTGTAAGCTCAAAATGGCTTGTTGCATGATTGTAGCTGATTCTCATCAAATAGGTGACCGATTCGGTGATTTGTAAGCTCAGAATGGCTCGTTACATGGTTGTAGCTAATTCTCATCGAACGGTTGACCGATTTAGTGATTTATAAGCTCAGAATGACTTCTTAAATTATTGTAATTAATTCTTATGAAACGGTTGACCGATTTGGTGATTTATAACCTAAGAATGACTTGTTACGTGATTGTCACTGATTCTCATCGAACGATTGACCGATTAGGTGATCTGTAAGCTGAGAATGGCTTGTTACATGATTGTACCTAATTCTCATCAAACGGTTGACTGATTCGGTGATTTGTAAGCTCGGAATGGCTTGTTAAGTGATTTTGGCTGATTCTCATCGAACGGTTGACCGATTCGATGATTTGTAAGCTCAGAATGGCTTGTTACGTGATTGTAGCTGATTCTCATCGAACGGTTGACTGATTCAGTGATTTGAAAGCTCAGAATGGCTCGTTACGTGATTGTAGTTGATTCTCATTGAATAGTTGATCGATTCATTGATTTGTAAGCTCAGAATGGCTTGTTATGTGATTGTAGCTGATTCTCATCAAACGGTTGATTTATTCACTGATTTGTAAGCTCAGAATGGCTTTTTACATGATGTTAATAGATTCTCATCGAACAGTTGACCGATTTTATGATTTGTAAGCTTAGAATGGCTTGTTACGTGATTGTAATTGATTCGCATCGAATGCTTGACCGATTTGATGATTTGTAAGCTTAAAATGGCTTGTTACATGATTGTAATTGATTCTCATCGAACAGTTGACCGATTCGATGATTTGTAAGCTCAAAATTGCTTTTTACGTGATTGGAGATGATTCTCATCAAACGGTTGACTGATTCAGTGATTTGTAAGCTTAGAATGGCTTATTACATGATTGTAGCTAATTCTCATCCAACGGTTGACTGATTCAGGGATTTGTAAACTCAGAATGGCTTGTTACATGATTGTAGCTGATTCTGATCGAAGGGTTGACCGATTCGGTGATTTATAAGCTCAGAATAATTTGTTACATGATTGTAGCTGATTCTCATAGAATAGTTGACCGATTCGGTGATTTGTAGGCTCAGAATGGCTTTTTATGTCATTGTAGCTGATTCTCATTAAACAATTGACCAATTCGATGATTTGTAAGCTCAGAATAGTTTGTTATGTGATTGTAATTGATTCTCATTGAACGGTTGACCGATTCGGTGATTTGTAAGGTCAGAATAGATTGTTACATGATTGTAATTGATTCTCATCGAATAGTTGATCGATTCATTGATTTGTAAGCACAGAATGGGTTATTGCGTGAGTGTAGCTAATTCTCATCGAACAGTTGACCGATTCGGTGATTTATAAGCTCAAAATGGGTTGTTATGTGATTTTAGTTGATTCTCATCGAGCAGTTGACCGATTCAGTGATTTGTAAGCTCAAAATGGGTTGTTATGTGATTTTAGCTGATTCTCATCGAGCAGTTGACCGATTCAATGATTTGTAAGCTCAAAATGGGTTGTTATGTGATTTTAGCTGATTCTCATCGAGCAGTTGACCGATTCAGTGATTTTTAAGCTCAGAATGGGTTGTTACATTATTGTAGCTGACTTTCATCGAACGGTTGACTAATTCGATGATTTCTAATCTCAGAATGACTTATTACATGGTTGTAGCTGATTCTCATCGAATGATTGATCAATTCGATGATTTGTAAGCTCAAAATGGCTTGTTACATGATTGTAGCTGATTCTCATCGAACGGTTAACTGATTCAACTATTTTGTAAGCTCAAAATGGTTTGTTACATGATTGTAACTAATTTTCATCAAACGGTTGACCAATTTGGGGATTTGTAAGTTCACAATGGCTTGTTACATGATTGTAATTGATTCTCATCGAACGGTTGACTGATTTAGTGATTTGTAAGCTCAGAATGGCTTGTTACGTGATTGGAGATGATTCTCATTGAACGGTGGACCGATTCGGTGATTTCTAACCTCATAATGACTTGTTACGTGATTGTAATTTATTCTCATCGAATGATCAATGGATTCGGTGATTTGTATGCTCATAATGGCTTCTTACATTATTGTAGCTAAATCTCATCGAATGGTTGACCGATTCAGTGATTTGTAAGCTCAGAATGGCTTTTTACGTGATTGTAGCTGATTCTCATCGTACAGTTGACTAATTCAATGATTTGTAAGCTGAAAATGGCTTGTTACATGATTGTAGTTGATTCACATCGAATAGTCAATTGATTCAGTGATTTGTAAGCGCAGAATGGGTTTTTACGTAATTGTAAATCATTCTCATCAAATGGTTGATTGATTTGGTGATTTGTAAGCTCATAATGGCTTGTTACGTGATTGTAATTGATTCTCATCAAACAGTTGACTGATTCAGTAATTTGTAAGCTGATAATGACTTGTTATGTGATTGTAATTGATTCTCATCAAACGATGTTTAGATTATTGGGATCACTACAAAGTTAATAGCACTGTCTAAATTATATATTTTATGTGTTTTCCAAATGCAACAATCTCTGTTATTTATATTGGGAATGAGGCTATAAGAGACATGTCCCTTCATGGGACATGTCTATTCAATCATATATCAGAATAATATAAACTTAAATTATATATACGACTGAAGCTACAAACATTAATACTACCTCTTAGCTAGGGAGGATGATCAAACAGAATGTGTTGAGGTCTTCCTTGTCAACACATATGACCCTAACTATAACCATACAAAATATCAGCACTCCCTCTTAGCTAGAGAAGATAAAATGCATCAAGGTAATAAATCATTAATTTTGAAAGAGAGGAGATGTCACCCCACTATGATATCAGGAGATATGGTATATGCAAGAATATAAAGTCACGTGATGTTCATCATAGCTCATAAGTATCCATGGTATGTCTAATGACAATACATCTCATGATGTCTATCATATGGATACTAAGTTTACGTAGACACATGTCACTATGTGATATGTTTCATAGGGTCCAATCAATATGTAATACTAAGTCAGAAAGGATCCTAATATGATTCATATGGATAATAAGAAATCATATATTACATAATCACCTAACATGTGATATGAGGAATCACCTGACATGTGATACCCAATTTTACATATCACTTAACATTTGATATGACGAGTCACCTAACATGTGATACCTAATTTTACATATTACTTAACATGTGATATGAGGAATCACCTTAGATCGTGATACCTAATTTTCATACCACCTTGATATGAGGAATCACCTTAGATTGTGATACCTAATTTTCATACCACCTTGATATGAGGAATTACCTTGACTCATGTCAGAGGGTGGATCCATCATGGCTCATCCCAAAGGGTGCTAACAAGGGTTTTCACCTTAGACTTCTCTCTCAAGGAGAAGAATGCAATAACATACAAGATAATAGATGAAACTCCTTTTCATCTAAGGCTTAGTTCTCCAACATGCCAAGTTTATCTTAAAGGTACACAACCTTACCTCTAGAAAGAAACTTGGTGAGAAAATCAGCCATATGTTCTATAGGGATAATCCAAATGGCATACTGATATTCTCTTATATAGTTTGCATCACTCTAGGTGAACCGAAAGTGTAGGAGATAGCATAAAGGCATTTCAGCCAGCATACATGAGACTCAATCTCATGGTCACAGTCATCTAGATGCTTCCTTTAAGGACTTGTAAGAACCTCCTCACCTCCTTGTCCAAGGTTGTTTTAGATGAACTATCACACTCCCTTTGAATCTAATATCAACCTTCTACGAGAAAGTCATGTCTTTGTCCTTTAGTCTACATTAAGCTCTTTTCTTGAATTCCCAACCATCTATCTAGGAATATCATGACCTAGATATATGCATAAAAGCCTTCTAGTTCACATACATAGAATTTCATCCTTTGAATCGCAATTCTTTTCATTTCATAGTTTCCTCTTTAGTAGGGAAACCATCATGATATGGTTTACTCCCTCTCAATCAAACAGTTGACCGATTCGTTGATTTGCAAGCTCAGAATGGCTTGTTACATGATTGTATCTGATTCTCATTGAACAGTTGATTGATTCGGTAATTTATAAACTCAGAATGGCTTGTTTCATGATGTTAATTGATTCTCATCGAATGGTTGACTGATTCAAGGATTTGTAAGCTCATAATGGCTTGTTACATGATTGTAGCTGATTCTCATCGAACGGTTGACCGATTCGGCAATTTGTAAGCTCAGAATGGCTTGTTATATGATTGTAATTGATTCTCATTGAATGGTTGACTGATTTGGTGATTTGTAAGTTAAAAATGGCTTGTTACGTGATTGTACTTGATTCTCATTGAATGGTTGACTAATTTCATGATTTGTAAGCTCAAAATGTCTTGTCACGTGATTGTAATTGATTCTTATCAAATGGTTAACCGATTCGGTGATTTGTAAGCTCATAATGGCTTGTTATGTGATTGGAGATGCATCAAACAGTTGACCGATTCAGTGATTTGTAAGCTCAGAATGGCTTGTTATGTGATTCTAGTTGATTCTCATCGAACGGTTGACCGATTCAATATTTTGTAAACTTGGAATGGCTTGTTACGTGATTGTAGTTGATTCTTATCGAATGATTGAGTGATTCAGTGATTTGTAAGCTCAGAACAGCTTGTTATGTGATTGTAGTTGATTCTCATCGAATGGTTGACCGATTCGGTGATTTGAAAGCTCAGAATGACTTGTTACATGATTGTAGCTGATTCTCATTGAATAATTGACCGATTCGGTGATTTGTAAGCTCAAAATGGCTTGTTACGTGATTGTAGCTAATTCTCATATCGATTCGGTGATTTTTAAGCTCAGAATGGCTTGTTATGTGATTGTAGTTGATTCTCATCAAATGGTTGACTGATTTGGTGATTTGTAAGCTCAGAATGACTTATTACGTGATTGTAATCAATTCTCATCGAACAGTTGGCCAATTTGGTGATTTGTAAGCTCATAATGGCTTGTTACGTGATTATAGTTGATTCTCTTCGAATGATTGACTGATTCGGTTATTTGTAAACTCAGAATGGCTTCTTATGTGATATTAATTGATTCTCATCAAACGATTGACCGATTCAGTGATTTGTAAACTCAAAATAGCTTGTTACGTAATTATAGCTGATTCTCGTTGAACGGTTGACCGATTTGGTAATTTGTAAGCTCAAAATAGCTTGTTACGTGATTGGATATGATTCTCATTGAACAGTTGATCAAATCAATGATTTCTAAGCTAATAAGAATGGCTTGTTACGTGATTGTAGCTGATTCTCATCGAACGGTTGACCAATTTGAAGATTTGTAAGCTCAGAATGGCTTGTTACGTGATTATAGCTAATTCTCACCAAACAGTTGACCGATTCGATGATTTGTAAGCTCAGAATGGCTTGATACGTGATTGTAGTTGATACTCATCGAACGGTTGACTGATTTGGTGATTTTAAAGCTCAAAATGGCTCATTACATGATTGTAGCTGATTCTCATTGAACGGTTGACCAATTCGGTGATTTGTAAGCTTAGAATGACTTGTTACTTGATCGTAATTGATTCTCATTAAGCAGTCAACATATTCAATGATTTGTGAGCTCATAAAGGCTTATTTCGTCATTATAGTTGATTCTCATCAAACGGTTGATCGATTCGATGTAGCTGATTTCAATCGAACGGTTGACCGATTCGGTGATTTGTAAGCTAAGAATTACTTGTTACGTGATTGTAGTTGATTCTCATCGAATTGTTGACTGGTTGGGTTATTTGTAAGCTAAAAATGGCTTGTTACGTGATTGTAATTAATTCTTGTTAAATAGTTGACCAATTCGGTGATTTGTAAGCTCAGAATGGCTTGTTACGTGATTGTATTGATTCGCATCGAATGGTCGACCAATTCAGTGATTTGTAAGCTTATAATGACTTGTTACATGATTGTAGTAGATTCTCATTGAACAATTGACCGATTTGATGATTTGTAAGCTCAGAATGGCTTCTTACATGATTGTAGCTGATTCTCATCAAACGGTTGACCGATTTGATGATTTGAAATCTCATAATGGCCCGTTATGTGATTGTAGCTAATACTGATCGAACGGTTGACTGATTTAGTGATTTGTAAGCTCAAAAAGACTTCTTACGCTATTGTAATTGATTCTTATCGAATAGTTGACAGATTTGGTGATTTATAACCTCTGAATGGCTTGTTACGTGATTGTAGCTAATTCTTATCAAACGGTTGACTGATTCAGTGATATGTAAGGTCAAAATGGCTTGTTGCGTGATTGTAATTGATTTCCATCAAACGGTTGACTGATTCAGTGATTTGTCAGCTCAGAATGTCTTATTATGTGACTGTAATTGATTCTCCTCGAAAGGTCGACCGATTCGGTGATTTGTAAACTTAGAATGGCTATATATGTGATTAGAGATGATTCACATCGAACGGTTGACCAATTCAATGATTTGTAAGCTCAGAATGGCTTATTACTTGATTCTAGCTGATTCTCATAGAATGGTTCACCAATTCAGTTATTTGTAAGTTCAGAATGGCTTGTTACGTGATTGTAGCTAAATCTCATCAAATAGTTAACCAATTCGGTGATTTGTAAGCTCAGAATAGCTTGTTACGTGGTTGTAGCTGATTCTAATCAAACGGTTGATCGATTCAGTGATTTGAAAGCTCAGAATGGCTTGTTACCTGATTGTAGTTGATTATCATTGAACAGTTGACCGATTCGATGATTTGTAGGCTCAGAATAGCATGTTATGTGATTCTAGTTGATTCTCATCAAACGGTTGACTGATTCAGTGATTTCTAAGCTTAGAATGGCTTGTTATGTGATTGTAGTTGATTTTCATTAAACGGTTGACTGATTTGATGATTTGTAAGCTCAGAATGGCTTGTTATGTGATTGTAGTTGATTCTCATTAAACGGTTGACCGATTCAATGATTTGTAAGCTCATAATGGCTTGTTACGTGATTGGAGATGATTCTCATCAAATGGTTGACCGATTCGGTGATCTGTAAGCTTAGAATGGCTTGTTACGTGATTGTAGTTGATTCTCATCGAACATTTAACCGATTCGATGATTTGAAAACTCAGAATGGCTTGTTACATGATTGTAGCTGATTCTCATCGAAAGGTTGACCGATTCGGTGATTTGTAAGCTCAGAATGGCTTGTTACATTATTGTAAACTCAGAATAGCTTATTACCTGATTGTAACTGATTCTCATCAAAAGGTTCACCAATTTAGTTATTTGTAAGCTCATAATGGCTTGTTACGTGATTGGAGATGATTGTCATTGAATAGTTGACCGACTCGGTGATTTGTAAGCTCAGAATGGCTTGTTACATGATTGTAGCTGATTCTGATCAAACGGTTGACTGATTCGGTGGTTTGAAAGCTCTGAAAGACTTGTTACATTATTATAGTTGATTCTCATTGAACGGTTGACTGATTCAGTGATTTGTAAGCTTATAATAGCTTGTTACATGATTGTAGTTGATTATCATCGAACGACGATTGATTGTAGTGGATTCTCATCAAATGATTGACCGATTCGATGATTTGTCAGCTCAGAATAGCTTGTTATGTGATTGTAGCTGATTCTCAATGAATGGTTGATCGATTCGGTGATTTGTAAGCTTAAAATAACTTGTTACGTGATTGTAGTTGATTCTCATTGAACGGTTGACTGATTTGATGATTTGTAAGCTTAGAATGGCTTGTTACGTGATTGTAATTGATTCTTATTAAATGGTTGATTGATTCAATGATTTGTAACCTCAAAATGGCTTGTTACGTGAATGCAATTGATTCTCATTGAACGGTTGACAAACTCGGTGATTTGTAAACTCAAAATGGCCTTTTACATCATTGTAGTTGATTCTTATCAAATGGTTGACTTATTCAGTTATTTGTAAGCTCAGAATGACCTTTTACATGATTGTGATTGATTCTCATTGAACAGTTGATCGATTTGGTGATTTGTAAGATGAAAATGACCTGTTACGTGTTTGTATTTGATTCTCATCAAATGATTGACCGATTCGGTGATTTGTAAGCTCATAATGGGTTGTTACGTGATTGTAGATGATTCTAATTGAACGGTTAACATATTCAGTGATTTGTAAGCTGAGAATGGCTTGTTACGTGATTATAGCTGAGTCTCATCAAACGGTTGACTGATTTAGTGATTTCAAAGTTTAGAATGACTTGTTACATGATTCTAGCAGATTTTCATCTAACAATTGACCGATTTGGTGATTTCTAAGCTCAGAATGGCTTGTTATGTGATTGTAGCTGATTCTCATCGAACAGTTGACCGGTTTGGTGATTTGTAAGCTTAGAATGGCTTGTTAAAAAATTGTAGCTAATTCTCATCTATCGGTACGCCGATTCAGTGATTTGTAACTTCAAAATGGCTTGTTACGAGATTGTAATTGATTCCTATCGAATGGTTGACCAATTTGGTGATTTCTAAGCTCCGAATGGCTTGTTACATGACTGTAATTGATTCTCATCGAACAGTTGACCGATTTGGTGATTTGTAAAATCAAAATTGCTCGTTACATGATTGGAGATGATTCTCATTGAATAGTTGACCGATTCAGTGATTTGTATCCTCAGAATGGCTTGTTACGTGATTGTAGCTATTTTCATCAAATTAGTTAACTGTTTGATGGGAATAAGCTACAATCATGTAACAAGCCATTCTAAGCTTACAAATTAATGAATCGGTGAACCGTTTGATGAGAATCAGCTACAATCACGTAACAAGCCATCATGAGCTTAAAAATCACTGAATTGGTCAACCGTTCGATGACAATCAGCTACAGTCATGTAATAAGGCATTCTGACCTAACAAATTACTGAATCGGTCAACCGTTCAATGAGAATCAATTACAATCACATAACAAGCCATTCTATGCTTACAAATCTTTGATTTGGTCAACCATTCGATGAGAATCAATTAGAATCACGTAACAAGCCATTATGAGCCCACAAATCACCAAATCAGTCAATCGTTCTATTAGAATCAGCTACAATTATGTAACAAGCCATTCTGATCTTACAAATCACCAAACCGGTCAACCGTTCGATGAGTAAGCCATTTTGAGCTTACAAATCACCAAATCGGTGAATCTTTCATTGAGAATCAGCTTACAAATCAACAAATCACCGAATTAGTCAATTGTTCGGTGAGAATAAGGTATAATCACATAACTAGCCATTATGAGCTTACAAATCATCGAATGGGTCAACCATTTGGTGAGAAGCAGCTACAATCATGTAACAAGCCATTCTAAGCTTACAAATCTTAGAATCGGTCAATCGTTTGATGAGAATCAACTACAATCACGTAACAAGCCAGTCTGAGCTTATAAATCACCAGATCGGTCAACCTTTTGATGAGAATCAGCTACAATCACGTAACAAGCCATTTTGAGCTTACAAATCACTGAATCTGCAACCGTTTGATGAGAAGCAATTACAATCACCTAGCAAGCTATTCTGAGCTTACAAATTGCTGAATTGATCAACCATTCGATGAGAGTCAGCTACAATCACCAAATCGGTTAACTGTTAGATGAGAGTCAGCTACAATGATGTAACAAGCCATTATGAAAATACAAATAACCAAATTGGTAAACCGTTCGATGAGAATCATCTATAATCACATAACAAGCCATTATAAGGTTACAAATCACCAAATTGGACAATCGTTCGATGAGAATCAACTACAATCACGTAACAAGTCATTCTAAACTTACAAATCCCTTAATCAATCAATCATTTAATGAGAATCAGCTACAATCACGTAACAAGCCATTCTGAGCTTACAAATCACCAAATCGGTTGACCGTTCGATGACAATCAGCTACAATCATGTAACGAGCCATTCTGAGCTTACAAATCATCGAATCGGCAATCGTTTGATGAGAAGCAATTACAATCAACTAATAAGCCATTCTGAGCTTACAAATCACCAAATCGGTCAACTGTTTGATGAGAATCAGCTACAATTACATAACAAATCATTATGAGCTTACAAATCACCGAATTGGTCAACCGTTCGATCAAAATCAGCTACAATCATGTAACAAGTTATTCTAAGCTTACAAATCACTGAATTGGTCAACCGTTGGATGAGAATCAGCAACAATCAAGTAACAAGCAGTTCTAAGCTTACAAATCACCCAATCGGTCAACCGTTCGATTAGAATCAACTACAATCATGTAACATGCCATTCTGAGGTTACAAATCATCGATTCAATGATTTGTAAGCTCAGAATAGCTTGTTACCTGATTGTAGCTTATTCTCATTGAACAGTTGACCAATTCGATGATTGGTAAGCTCAGACTGGTTGGTTACGTGATTGTAATTGATTCTCATCAAACGGTTGACCGATTTAGTGATTTGTAAGCTCATAATGGCTTGTTACATGATTATAACTGATTCTCATCAAACGATTCATCGATTCAGTGATGTGTAGGCTCAAAATGGCTTGTTACATGATTGCAATTGATTCTCATGGAACAGTTCACCTGTTCGGTGATTTGTAAGCTGAGAATGGCTTGTTACGTTATTGTAGGTGATTCTCATCGATTGATTGACAGATTCAATGATTTGTAAGCTTAGAATGGCTTTTTACGTGATTCTAGCTGATTCTCATCGAACGGTTGACCGATTTGGTGATTTGTAAGCTCAGAATGGTTTGTTACGTGATTGTAATTTATTCTCATCAAACGATTGACCAATTGTAATGTATTGTCATCGAACGTTTGACTAATTCTATGATTTGTAAGCTCAGAATGGCTTGTTACATGATTTTAAAGTATTCTCATCGAACAGTTGACTGATTCAATGATTTGTAAGCTCAAAAAGCCTTGTTACGTGATTGTTGCTGATTCTCATTGGACGGTTGACCGATTTGGTGATTTGTAAGCTCAAAATAGTTTGTTACGTGATTGTAATTGATTCTCATCCAACTGTTGACCTTGGAGATTTGTAAGCACAAAATGGCTTGTTATGTGATTGTAGCTAATTCTCATCGAACGATTGTCTGATTTGATGATTTGTAAGCTCAGAATGGCTTTTTATGTGATTGTAATGTATTCTCATCGAACGATTGACTGATTCGGTGATTTGTAAGCTCAGAATAGGTTGTTACATGATTGTAGTTGATTCTCATCGAACGGTTGACGATTCAGTGATTTGTAAACTCAGAATGGTTTGTTACGTGATTGTAGTTGATTTTCATCCAACGATTGACCGATTCGGTGATTTGTCAGCTCACAATGGCTTGTAATGTGATTGGAGATGATTCTCAGTGAATGGTTGACTGATTCGATGATTTGTAAGCTCAGAATGGCTTGTTCCATGATTGTAATTGATTCTCATTCAACGGTTGACCTATTCGATGATTTGTACATCAAAATGGCTTGTTACGTAATTGTAATTGATTATCATCGAACGACTGACCGATTCAGTGATTTGTAAGCTCAGAATGGCTTGTTACGTGATTGTAGCTGGTTCTCATCGAACGGTTAACTGATTCGGTGAGTTGTAAGCTCAGAATGGCTTGTTACGTGATTGTTGCTAATTCTAATCAAACGGTTGACCAATTCGGTGATTTGTAAGCTCAGAATAGTTTGTTACGTGATTGTAATTGATTCTTATCGAATGGTTGACTGATTCTAATTGAATGGTTGACCGATTGGTGATTTGTAAGCTCAGAATGACTTCTTACCTTATTGTAATTGATTCTTATCAAATAGTTGACTGATTCAGTGATTTATAACCTTAGAATGGCTTGTTACATGACTGTAGCTGATTCTTATCGAACAGTTGAATGATTGGGTGATTTGTAAGCTTAGAATGGCTTGTTAGATGATTGTAGCTGATTCTAATAGAACGGTTGACCGATTCAATAATTTGTAAGCTCAGAATGACTTCTTACGTTATTGTAATTGATTCTTAACAAATAGTTGACCGATTTTGTGATTTTTAACCTCAGAATGGCTTGTTACTGATTGTAGCTGATTCTCATCGAATGGTTGACCGATTAGGTGATTTGTAAGTTGAGAATGGCTTGTTACATGATTGTAGCTAATTCTCATCGAACAGTTGACTGATTAAGTGATTTGTTAGCTCACAATAGCTTGTTACATGATTGTAGCTGATTCTCATCGAACAGTTGACCGATTAGGTGATTTGTAAGCTCAAAATGACTTTTTACGTGATTGTAGCTGATTCTCATCGAATGGTTGACCGATTCAGTAATTTGAAAGCTCTGAATGGCTTGTTACATGATTGTAGTTGATTATCATTGAATTGTTGACCGATTCGATGATTTTTAAGCTCAGAATGACTTGTTACGTGATTGTAGCTGATTCTCACCAAATGCTTGATCGATTCAGTGATTTGTAAGCTTAGAATGGCTTGTTATATGACTATAGTTGATTCTCATAGAACAGTTGACCGATTCGGTGATTTGTAAGCTCAAAATGGCTTGTTACGTGATTCTAATTGATTCTCATCAAATGGTTGACCGATTCAATGATAGAATGACTTGTTATGTGATTGTAGCTGATTCTCATCCAACAATTGACTGATTCGATGATTTGTAAGCTTAGAATGGCTTGTTATGTGATTGTAGCTGATTATCATCTAACAGTGTCTGATTCAGTGATTTGTAAGGTCAGAATGGCTTGTTACGTGATTGAAGCTGATTCTCATTGAATGGTTGACCGATTAGGTGATTTGTAAGCTCAGAATGTCTTGTTACGTAATTTTAATTGATTCTCAATGAATGGTTGACCTTGGTGATTTGTAAGCAATAAATGGCTTGTTACGTGATTGTAGCTGATTCTCATCGAACGATTGATCGATTCAGTGATTTGTAAGCTCAGAATGGCTTGTTACGTGATTGTAATTGATTCTCATCGAACGGTTGACCTTGGTGATTTCTAAGCACAAAATGGCTTGTTTCATGATTGTAATGTATTCTCATTGAACGATTACCGACTCGATCATTTGTAAACTCAGAATGGCTTGTTACGTGATTGTAGTTGATTCTCGTTGAACAGTTGACTGGTTCAGTGATTTGTAAACTCAGAATGGTTTGTTACGTGATTGTTGTTGATTCTTATCGAACGGTTTATTGATTCAGTGATTTGTAAGCTTAAATGGCTTGTTACGTGATTGGAGATGATTCTCAGTGAACGGTTGATCGATTCAGTAATTTGTAATCTCAGAATGGCTTGTTACATAATTGTAGCTGATTCTCATCGAATGATTGACCTATTCACTGATTTGTAAGCTCAGAATGGCTTGTTACGTGATTGTAATGTATTCTCCTCAAACGGTTGACCGGTTCAATGATTTGTAAGCTTAGAATGGCTTGTTACATGACTCTAGCTGATTCTCATCGAACGGTTGACCCATTTGGTGATTTGTAAGCTCACAATGGCTTGTTACATGATTTTAATTGATTCTCATCGAAATGTTGACCAATTCGGTGATCTATAAGCTCAAAATGGCTTGTTACATGATTGTAATTGATTCTCATCTAATGACTAATTAATTCTATGATTTATAAGCTTAGAATGGCTTGTTATGTGATTGTAGCTGATTCTCATTAAATGGTTGACCAATTCGGTGATTTGTAAGCTCACAATGCCTTTTTACATGATTATAGCTTAATCTAATCAAACTGTTGACTGATTCAATGATTTGTAACCTTAGAATGGCTTAATATGTGATTGTAATTGATTCTCATTGAATGGTTCACCGATTCAGTGATTTGTAAGCTCAGAATGGGTTGTTACGTGATTGTAGCTGATTCTCTATGAACAGTTGACCAATTCGGTGATTTGTAATCTCAGAATGCCTTGTTACGTGATTAGAGATGATTCTCATCGAACGATTGATCGATTCGGTGATTTGTAAGCTCAGAATGGCTTGTTACGTGATTGTAGCTGATTCTCATTGAAAGATTGACCGATTCGATGATTTGTTAACTCAAAATATCTTGTTACGTGATTGTAATTGATTCTTATCAAATGGTTGACCGATTCGGTGATTTGTATATTCAAAATAGCTTGCCACACGATTGTAGCTGATTCTAATCGAACGGTTGACCAATTCAGTGATATGTAAGCTCATAATGGCATGATACGTGATTGTAATTGATTCTTATCAAACGGTGGACCAATTCGGTGATTTCTAAGCTCAGAATGGCTTGTTACGTGATTGCAGCTAATTCTCATTGAACGATAGACCAATTCAGTGATTTGTAAGCTTAGAATGGGTTGTTCCGTGATTGTAATTGATTCTCATCAAAGAGTTGACAGAATCGATAATTTGTAAGCTTAGAATGGCTTGTTATGTGTATGTAATTGTTAGATTATTGTAGCTAATTCTCATCAAACGGTTGACCGATTCGGTGATTTGTAAGCTCAGAATGGCCTCTAACCTTATTGTAGCTGATTGTCATTGAACGGTTGACTAATTTGATGATTTGAAAGCCTAGAACGGCTTGATAAGTGATTGTAGCTGATTTTCATCAAACGGTTGACCGATTTTGTGATTTGTAAGCTCAGAATGACTTGTTACGTGATTGTAGCTGATTCTCATTGAACAGTATACCGATTCGGTGATTTGTAAGCTCAGAATGGCTTGTTACGTGATTGTAGCTGATTCTCATCGTAGGATTGACCGATTCAATGATTTGTAAGCTCAAAATAGCCCGTTACGTGATTGTAGTTGATTCTCATCGAATGGTTGACCGATTCAGTGATTTGTAAGCTCATAATGGATTCTTACTTGATTGTAATTGATTCTTATTGAACGGTTGACCGATTCGGTGATTTGTAACCTCAGAATGGCTTGTTACGTGATTTTAGTTGATTCTTATCGAATGGTTCACCGATTCAGTGATTGTAAGCTAAGAATGGCTTGTTATGTGATTATAATTGATTCTCATCAGATAGTTGACCGATTCGATGATTCGTAAGCTCAGAATTTCTTGTTATATGATTGTAATTGATTCTGATTGAATGGTTGATCTATAAGCTCAGAATGACTTGTTACATTATTGTAGCTGAGTCTCATCGAACGGTTGACTGATTTCATGATTTGTATACTCAGAATGGCTTGTTATGTAATTGTAGCTGATTCTAGTCGAACTATTCACCGATTCGGTGATTTCTAAGCTCAGAATGACTTCTTACATGATTGTAGCTGATTCTCATCAATCAGTTGACCGATTCGGTGATTTGAAAGCTCAGAATGGCTTGTTATGTGATTGTAGCTGATTCTCATCGAACGGTTAACCGATTCGTTAATCTGTATGCTAGGAATGGCTTGTTACGCGATTGTAATTGATTCTCATCAAACAGTTGACCGATTCAGTGATTTGTAAGCTCATAATTGCTCTTTACGTGACTGTAATTGATTCTCATTGAATGGTTGACCGATTCGCTGATTTGTAAGCTTAGAATGGCTTGTTAAGTGATTAGAGCAGATTCTCATCAAACGGTTGACCGATTTGTAAGCTCAGAATGACTTGTTACGTGATTGTAGCTGATTCTCATCAAACGGTTGACCAATTCGATCATTTGTAAGCTCATAATGGCTTGTTATGCAATTATACCTTATTCTCACCGAACGATTGACTAATTCGACGATTTGTAACCTCAAAATGGCTTCTTACGCGATTCTAATTTATTTTCATCGAACAATTGACCATTTGGTGATTTGTAAACTCAAAATAGCGTGTTACATGATTGTAGCTAATTCTCATTGAACGGTTGCCCAATTTGGTGAATTGTAAGCTCATAATGGCTTGTTATGTGATTGTATCTGATTCTCATCAAATGGTTGACCGATTTAGTGATTTGTAAGCTTAAAATCACTTGTTACGTGAAAATAGTTGATTCCAATCGAATGGTTGATCGATTCGATGTTTTGTAAGCTTACAATAGCTTGTTATGTTATTGTAATTTATTCTCATCGAACGGTTGAACGATTTGGTGATTTGTAAGCCCAGAATGACTTGTTACGTAATTGTAGCTGATTCTCATCGAATGGTAGATCGATTTGGTGATTTGTAAGCTCTGAATGGCTTGTTACATGATTGTAGCTAATTCTCATCGAACGATTGATTAAGTCGATGATTTCTAAACTCAGAATGCCTTGTTACGTGATTGTAATTTATTCTCATCGAATGGTTGACTGATTCGGTCATTTTTAAGCTTAGAATGGCTTGTTACATGATTATAATTGATTTTCATCAAACGATTGATAGATTCGGTGATTTGTAAGTTTAGAATGGCTTATTATATGATTGTAGCCGATTCTCATCAAACGGTTGATCGATTCAATGATTTGTAAGCTCATAATAACTAGTTATGTGATTGTAGCTGATTCTCATCAAATAGTTGACTGATTCGATGGTTTTTAAGCTCAGAATGGCTTGTTAGGTTATTGTAGCTGATTCTCATCGAACCGTTCATCGATTCGGTGATTTGTAAGCTCAAAATAGCTTGTTACATGATTGTAGTTGCTTCTCATCGAACGATTGACTGATTTGGTGATTTTTAAGCTCATAATGGCTTGTTACATGATTGTACCTGATTCTCATCGAACCGTTCACCGATTTGGTGATTTGTAAGCTCAGAATGACTTGTTATGTGATTGTAGCTAATTCTCATCGAACGATTGACTGATTTGGCAATTTGTAAGTTTAGAATCGCTTGTTACGTGATTGTAGCTGATTCTCATCCAACGTTTGACCAATTCAATGATTTGTAAGTTCAAAATAGCTTGTTACATGATTGTAGCTTATTCTCATCGAACAATTGACTGATTCGATGATTTATAGGCTCAGAATGCCTTGTTACGTGATTGTAGCTGATTCTCATCAAACGGTTGACCGATTCAGTAATTTGTAAGCTCATAATTGCTTGTTAAATGATTGTAGCTAATTCTCACCAAATGGTTCATCGATTCGGTGATTTGTAAACTCACCCATGATCTAATGCTTAACCCATTCAGTGATTTGTAAGCTCAGAATGACTTTTTACATGATTGTAATTGATTCTCATCGAACGGTTGATCGATTCGATAATTTGTAAGTTCAAAATCGCTAGTTACATGATTGTATCTAATTATCATCAAATGGTTGACCTATTCAGTGATTTGTAAGTTCAAAATCGCTAGTTACATGATTGTATCTAATTATCATCAAATGGTTGACCTATTCAGTGATTTGTAAGCTCATAATGGCTTGTTATGTGATTGTAGCTAATTTTCATCAAACGATAGACCAATTCGGTGATTTGTAAGCCCAAAATGGCTTGTTATGCGATTGTAATTGATTCTCATCGAACGGTTGATAGATTTGTTAATTTGTTAGCACAAAATGGCTTGTTACATGATTGTAGCTGATTCTCACCGAACAGTTGACCGATTCGGTGATTTGTTAGCTCAGAATGGCTTGTTATGTGATTGTAGCTGATTCTCATCCAACGTTTGACAGATTCAGTAATTTGTAAGCTCAAAATAGCTTGTTACATGATTGTAGCTAATTCTCATCAAACGGTTGACCGATTCAATAATTTGTAAGCTCAAAATAGTTTGTTGCATGATTGTAGCTAATTCTCATCGAACAGTTGACTGATTCAGTGATTTGTAAGCTCAGATTGACTTGTTACATGATTGTAAGTTCAAAATGGCTTGTTACGTGATTGTAGCTGATTCTAACTAAATGGTTGACCGATTCTATAATTCGTAAGCTCAGAATGGCTTGTTACATTATTGTAATTGAATCTCTTCGAATGATTGATCGATTCGATGATTTGTAAGCTTTGAATGGCTTGTTATGTGAATGGAGCTAATTCTCACCGAGTGGTTGACCAATTCAATGATTTGTCAGCTTAGAATGACTTGTTACATGATTATAGTTGATTCTCATCTAACAGTTGACCGATTCGGTGATTTGTAAGCTGGGAATGACTTGTTACATGATTGTAATTGATTTTCATCAAATGGTTGACCGATTCGATGATTTGTAAGCTCAGAATGGTTTGTTATGTGATTGTAATTGATTCTCAATGATTGGTTGATCAATTCAGTGATTTGTAAGCCTGAATGGCTTGTTAAAAGATTGTATTTGATTCTCATCAAATAGTAGACCAATTTGGTGATTTGTTAGCTCAGAATTTCTTGTTACGTTATTCTAGTTGATTCTCATCAAACGGTTGAACGATTTGGTAATTTGTAAGCTCAGAATGACTTGTTACGTGATTGTAGCTAATTCTCATCGAGCGGTTGACCAATTCGATGATTTGTAAGCTCAAAATGGCTTGTTACATGGTTGTAAATGATTCTCATCAAATGGTTGACCAATTCGGTGATTTGTAAACTCAGAATTGGTTGTTACGTGATTGTAGCTGATTCTCATGTAATGGTTGACTGATTCGATGATTTTTAAGCTCAGAATGGCTTCTTACATTATTATAATTTATTGTTACCGAATAGTTGATTGATTCGGTGATTTATAAGTTGAGATTGTCTTGTTACATGATTGTAGCTGATTCTCATCAAAGGGTTGACCAATTCGATGATTTGTAAGCTCAAAATGGCTAGTTACGTGATTGTAGCTAATTCTCATCAAACGGTTGACCGATTCAGTGATTTGTAAGCTCAAAATGGTTTGTTACATGATTGTAATTGATTCTCATCAAATGGTTGACCGATTTGCTGATTTGTAAGCTCAAAATGGCTTGTTACGTGTTTGTAGCTGATTCTCATTGAACGGTTGACCGACTCTATGATATTTAAGCTCAGTGATTTGTAAGCTCAAAATGGCTTATTACATGATTGTAGCTGAATCTCATTGAATGGTTGACCGATTCAATTATTTGTAAGCTAGACTGGCTTAATACATGATTGTAATTGATTCTCATCGAACAGTTGATCAATTCAGTGATTTGTAAGCTCATAATGGCTTGTTACGTGATTATAGCTGATTCTCATGGAACGGTTGACTGATTCGGTGATTTGTAAGCTTAGAATGGCTTTTTACGTGATTGTAATTGATTTTCATTTAACAGTGTACCGATTCAGTGATTTTTAAGCTCAGAATAGCTTGTTACGTGATTGTAGCTGATTCTCATTGAACGGTTGACCGATTTGGTGATTTGTTAGCTGAGAATTTTTACGTGATTGTTGCTCATTCTCATCGAAGATTGACTGATTCAGTGATTTGTCAACTCAGAATGGCTTGTTATGTGATTATAGTTGAATCTCATCAAACGATTGACCGATTCAGTGTTTTGTAAGCTTAGAATGGCTTGTTACGTGATTGTAGCTGATTCTCATCAAATGATATACCAATTCGGTGATTTGCAATATCAAAATGGCTTGTTACATGAGTGTAGTTGATTCTCATCAAACGGTTAATCGATTCATTGATTTGTAAGCTGAAAATGGCTTGTTACGTGATTGTAACTGATTCTCATCAAGCAGTTGACCGATTCAGTGATTTGTAAGCTTAGAATGGCTTGTTAAGGGATTCTAGCTGATTCTTATCAAACGGTTGACTGATTCAGTGATTTGAAAGCTCAGAACGGCTTGTTACATGATTGTAGCTGATTCTCATCGAACGATTGACTGATTCGATGATTTGTAAGCTCGGAATGACTTGTTACGTGATTGTAGTTGAATCTCATCAAATGGTTGACCAATTCAATGATTTGTAAGCTAAGAATGGCTTAATACATGATTGTAATTGATTCTCATCGAACTGTTGACCGATTGGGTGAGTTGTAAGCTCAGAATGGCTTGTTACATGATTGTTGTTGATTCTTACCAAAAGGTTGACCAATTCGGTGATTAGTAAGTTCAGAATGGCTTGTTACATGATTCTAATTGATTCTCATCAAAAGGTTGACCGATTCGGTGATTTGTAAGCTCAGAATGGCTTGTTACATGATTGTAGCTAATTCTCATCGAACGGTTGATCGATTCACTAATCTGTAAGCTCAATATGACTTGTTACATAATTTTATTTAATTCTCATCGAACGCTTGACTGATTCAGTGATTTGTAAGCTCAGAATGGCTTGTTACGTGATTGTAGCTGATTATCATCGAACGGTTGACCGATTCGATCGTTTGTAAGCTCAGAATGGCTTGTTACATGATTCTAGCTGATTCTCATGGAATGGTTGACCGATTCAGTGATTTCTCAGCTCAGAATGGCTTGTTATGTGATTCTAGTTGATTCTCATGGAATGGTTGACCGATTCAGTGATTTCTCAGCTCAGAATGGCTTGTTACGTGATTGTAGCTGATTCTCATTCAACGGTTGACCGATTCGGTGATTTGTAAGCTCAGAATGCACTGTTACGTGATTGTTATTAATTTTCATCGAACGGTTGATCGATTCGATGATTTGTAAGCTCAGAATGGGTTGTTACATGATTGTAGTTGATTCTCATCGAACGGTTGATCGATTCGATGATTTGTAAGCTTAGAATGGTTTTCTACCTGATTGTAGCTTATTCTCATCTTACGGTTGAACGATTTGGTGATGTGTAAGCTTAGAATGACTTATTATATGACTTGTTACATGGTTGTAGCTGATTCTCATCTTACGGTTGATCGATTATGATCGAATGGTTGACCGATTCAGTGATTTGTAAGCTCAAAATAGTTTCTTACGTGATTGTAGTTGATTCTCATCGAATAATTGACCCATTCAGTGATTTGTGAGCTCAGAATGGCTTGTTACATGATTGTAGCTGATTCTCATCGAACGGTTCACCGATTTAATAATTTTTATTCTAAGGGCCGGAACAGTGGGGGCCCCGATTAGTGAGTTAATGTGGGGTGGCCCTAGTGAGTGAATGCAGGGCGGCTGAATGGTACCATGGAAAATGCCCAACAAGAGGGAGCTGGAGCTATACCCGTATAATGGCTAGCACTAACCGAAGGCATGAAGAATATGGATGGCTATTGCATGAATAGGAATACAAATATGGATACGAACTTTATGGCCGTTAATTGATTCTTATTGAACAGTTGACTGATTTGGTGATTTGTAAGCTCAGAATGGCTTGTTACGTGATTTTAGCTAATTCTCATCGAACGGTTGACCAATACGGTGATTTGTAAAATCAGAATGGCTTGTTACATGATTGTAGCTGATTCTCATAAAACAGTTGACCGATTCAGTGATTTGTAAGCTCAGAATGCCTTGTTACGTGATTGTAGCTGAACCTCATCAAACAGTTGACTGAGTCAATGATTTGTAAGCTCAAAATAGCTTAGTACATGATTGTAAATTATTTTGATCGAACAGTTGACTAATTAGGTGATTTGTAAACTTAGAATGGCTTGTTACGTGATCGTAGCTGATTCTCATCAAATGGTTGACCGATTCAGTAATTTGTAAGCTCAAAATGGCTTGTTACGTGATTGCAGCTAATTCTCATTGAACGGTTGACCGGTTTGGTGATTTGTAAGCTCAGAATGACTTGTTACTTAAATGTAGCTAATTCTAATCGAACGGTTGATGGAGTCGGTGATTTGTAAGCTCAGAATGGCTAGTTAGATGAATGTAGCTGATTGTCATCAAACAGTTGACTGAGTCAGTGATTTGTAAGCTCAGAATGGCTAGTAACATGATTGTAGCTGATTCTCATCAAATGGTTAATCGATTCGGTGATTTGTAAGGTCAGAATGACTTGTTACGTGATTGTAGCTGACTATCATCAAACGGTTGACCGATTCAGTGATTTCTAACCTAAGAATGCCTTGTTATGTGATTGTAGCTAAATCTCATCAAATGGTTTGTAAGCTCAAAATTGCTTAATATGTGATTGTAATTGATTTGTAAGCTCAAAATTGCTTAATATGTGATTGTAATTGATTTGTAAGCTCAAAATTACTTAATATGTGATTGTTATTGATTCTCATCGAATGGTTGACCGTTTCAGTGATTTGTAAGCTCAGAATGGCTTGTTACGTGATTGTAGCTGATTCTCATCAAACAGTTGACCAATTCAGTGATTTCTAAGTTTAGAATGGCTTGTTACATGATTGTAGCCGATTATCATCAAACGGTTGATTGATTTGATGATTTGTAAGTTTAGAATGACTTGTTACCTGATTGTAATTGATTCCCATTGAATTGTTGACCGATTTGGTGATTTGTAAGCTTAGAATGGTTGGTTACGTGATTCTAGCTCATTCTCATCGAACGGTTGACCGATTCGGTAATTTGTAAGGTAAAAATAGCTTGTTACATGATTGTAGCTGATTCTCATCGAACAGTTGACCGATTCGCTAATTTCTAAGCTCAAAATGGCTTGTTACATGATTGTACTTGATTCTCATCGAATAATTAACTGATTCAGTAATTTGTAAGCTTAGAATGGCTTGTTACGTGATTGTAGCTGATTATCATCGAACGGTTGACCGATTCGATCGTTTGTAAGCTCAGAATAGCTTGTTACGTCATTCTAGTTGATTCTCATGGAATGGTTGACCGATTCAGTGATTTCTCAGCTCAGAATGGCTTGTTACGTGATTGTACCTGATTCTCATTCAACGGTTGATCGATTCGGTGATTTGTAAGCTCAGAATGGCTTGTTACATGATTGTAGTTTATTCTTATCAAACGGTTGACTGATTCAGTAATTTGTAAGCTTAGAATGACTTGTTACATGATTGTATAGTTGATTCTCATCAAAAGGTTGACCGATTGGGTGATTTGTAAGCTCAGAATGGCTTGCTACGTGATTGTAGCTGATCTTGATCGAATAGAACGGTTGACCCATTCGGTGATTTGTAAGCTCAGAATGGCTTGTTACATGATTGTAACTGATTCTCATCGAATGGTTGACTGATTCGGTGATTTGTAAGCTGAGAATGGCTTGTTATGTGATTATAGCTGATTCTAATAGAATAGTTTACCGATTTAGTGATTTGTAAGCTCAGAATGGCTTGTTTTGTGATCGTAGCTGATTATCATCCAATGGTTGACTGATTTGCTGAATTGTAAGCTCTGAATGGCTTGTTATGTGATGTTAATTGATTCTCATTGAATGATGGACTGATTCGATGATTTTTAAGCTCAAAATGGCTTGTTACGTGATTGTAGCTAATTCTCATCGAATAGTTGATCGATTTAGTGATCTGTAAGCTCAAAATGGCTTGTTACGTGATTGTAATTAATTCTCATTGAATGGTTGAATGATTTGGTGATTTGTAAGCTCATAATGGCTTGTTACGTGATTATTATTGATTCTCATTGAACGGTTGATCGCTTCGGTGATTTGTAAGATCATAATCTCTTGTTACATGATGTAGCTAATTCTCATTGAACGATTGACTAATTCGGTGATTTGTAAGCTCAAAATGGCTTATTATGTGATTGTCGCTAATTTTCATCGAATAGTTGATTGATTTGGTGATTTGTAAGCTCAAAATTGGTGGCTACATGATTGTAGTTGATTCTCATCGAATGATTGATCGATTGAGTGATCTGTAAGCTTAGAATGGCTTATTACATGATTGTACCTGATTAAAATTGACCAGTTGACTGATTCTATGATTTGTAGGCTCAGAATAGCTTCTTATGTAACAGTTTGATGAGAAATTAGCTACAATCATGTAACAAGCCATTCTGAGCTTACAAATCTCCAAATCGGTCAACCATTCAATGAGAATCAGTTACAATCATGTAACAAGCCATTCTCAGCTTACAAATCACTGAATAGGTCAACTATTTGATGAGAATCAATTACAATCAGGTAACAAGCTATTTTGAGCTTACAATTCATAGAATCGGTCAACTGTTTGATGAGAATCAGCTATAATCATGTAACAAGCCATTCTAAGCTTACAAATCACAAAATCGGTCAACCATTTGATGAGAATCAGCTACAAGCACATAACAAACCATTATAAGCTTACAAATCACCGAATAGGTCAACTGTTCGATGAGAATCAGCTACAATCATGTACCAAACCATTCTGAGCTTACAAATCACCGAATCGGTCAACCATTTGATGAGAAGAAATTACAATCACTTAACAAGCCATTGTGAGCTTACAAATCACCAAATCAGTCAATCGTTTGATGAAAAGCAATTATAAT
Organism: Chamaecyparis obtusa; assembly: GCA_027943335.1. Lineage (NCBI taxonomy): Eukaryota > Viridiplantae > Streptophyta > Pinopsida > Cupressales > Cupressaceae > Chamaecyparis > Chamaecyparis obtusa. The sequence goes on along the minus strand of BSBK01003129.1, from coordinate 1,538,610 downwards.
TAGTTAACAACCCATTCTAAGCTTACAAATCACCGAATCGATCAACCATTTGATTAGAATAAGCTACAATCATGTAACAAGTCATTTTGAATATACAAATCACCGAATCGGTCAATCGTTCGATGATAATCAATTGTAATCATGTAACAAGCCATTTTGAGGTTACAAGTCATTGAATTGGCCAATCTTTCAATGAGAATCAGCTACAATCACGTAACAAGCCATTCTAAACTTAAAAATCATCAAATTGGTCAACAGTTCGATGAGAATCAATTACCATCACGTAACAAGCCATTCTAATCTTACAAATGCCATTCTCAGCTTACAAATCACCAAATCAGTCAACCAATGAGAATCAGCTAAAATCATGTAACAACTAATTTTGAGCTTACAAATCACCTAATTGGTCAACCGTTCGATTAGATTAAATTACAATCATGTAACAAGCCATTCTGAGCTTACAAATAATCGAATCGGTCAACCCTTCAATGGGAATCAATTACAATTACGTAACAAGTCATTCTGAGCTTACAAATCACTGAATCGATCAACCGTCAATGAGAATTAGCTAAAATGATGTAACAAGCCATTTTGAGCTTACAAATCACCGAATTGGTCAAATGTTTGATGAGAGTCAGCTGCAATCATGCAACAAGCTATTTTGAGGTTACAAATCATTCAGTCGGTCAACCATTCAATGAGAATCAGCTACAATCACCTAACAAGCCGCTCTGAGTTTAAAAATCATTGAATCAGTCAACCGTTCGATGAGAATCAGTTAACCGTTCGATGAGACTCAGCTACAATCACCGAATCGGTCAAGCGTTTGATGAGAGTCAGCTACAATCACGTAAAAAGCCATTCTAAGTTTAAAAATAACTAAATCGGTAAACCATTTGATGAGAATCAACTACAATCACATAACAAGTCATTCTAAGCTTATAAATCATTGAATCATTTATTTGTTAGATGAGAATCAGCTACAATCACGTAACAAGCCATTCTAAGCTTACAAATCAGCAAATCGGTCAACAGTTCGGTGAGAATCAATTACAATCATGTAACAAGCCATTCTGAGCTCACAAATCACTGAATCGGTCAACCATTCGATGAGAATTAGCTAAAACTATGTAACAAGCCATTCTGAGCTTACAAAACAATGAATCGGTCAACTATTTGAACAAAATCAACTACAACCACATAAAAAGCCATTCTAAGGTTACAAATCATGTAACAAGCCACAATCACCAAATCAGTTAACCGTTCGATGAGAGTCAACTATAATCATGTAACAAGCTATTTTGAGCTAACAAATAATTGAATCGATAAACCGTTCGATGAGAATCAATTAAAATTACGTAACAAAGCATTTTGAGCTTACAAATCACCGAATCGGTTAACAGTTCGATGAGAATCAACTACAATCACTTAACAAGCTATTTTGAGCTTACAAATCCCCGAATCGGTCAACCATTCAATGTGAAGTAATTACAATCACCTAACAAGCCATTTTGAGCTTACAAATCACCAAATAGGTGAACTGTTTGATGAAAGATAGCTATAATCACCGAATTGGTTAACCGTTCAATGAGAGTCAACTACAATCATGTAACAAGCCATTATGAGCTTATAAATAATTGAATCGGTAAACTGTTAGATGAGAATTAGCTACAATTATGTAACAAGCCATTTTGAGCTTATAAATCACTGAATTGGTCAACCGTTCGATGCGAATCACTTACAATCACGTAACAAGCCATTTTGAGCTTATAAATCACTGAATCGGTCAACCGTTCTATGAGAATCAACTATAATCACGTAACAAGCCATTATGAGCTTACAAATCATTGAATCGATCAATCATTCAATAAGAATCAATTACAATCACATAACAAGCCATTTTGATCTTACAAATAACTGAATCGGTCAACCGTTCGAAGAGAATCAGCTACAATCATGTAACAAGCCATTCTGAGCTTACAAATCACCGAATCGGTCAACTATTCGATGAGAAGCAATAACAATTACCTAACAAGCTATTCTGAGCTTACAAATCACCGAATCTATCAACCATTTGTTGAGAAGCAATTACAATCACCTAAGAAGCCATTCTCAGCTTACAAATCACCGAATCGGTCAACCGTTCAATTAGAATCAACTACAATCATGTAACAAGCCATTCTGAATTTACAAATCATGAAATTGGTCAACTGTTCGATGAAAATCAATAACAATCACGTAACAAGCCATTTTTAGATTACAAATCATCGAATCGTCAATCTTTTAATGAGAATCAGCTACAATCACGTAAGAAGCCATTTGGAGCTTACAAATCACCAAATTGGTTAACACTTCGATGAGAATCAATTACAATCATGTAACAAGCCATTCTGACCTTACAAATGCCATACTGAGCTTACAAATCAGCGAATAGGTCAACCGTTATATGAGAATAATCTAAACACACATAACAACCCATTCTGAGCTTACAAATCACCGAATTGGTCAACCATTTGATAAGAATTAATTACGATCTTGTAACAAGCCATTCAAAGCTTACCAATCACCGAATCGGTCAACCTTTCGATGAGAATCAGCTATAATCATGTAACAAGCCATTCTGAGCTTACAAATAACTGAATCGATCAACCTTTTGATGAGCATCAGGTACAATCATGTAACAAGCCATTCTGAGCTTACAAATCACCAAATCGGTCAACCGTTCTATGAGAATCAGCTACAATCACGTAACAACCCATTCTGAGCTTACAAATCACCGAATCGGTCAACCGTTCGATGAGAATCAATTACAATTACGTAACAAGTCATTCTGATCTTACAAATCTTTGAATCGGTCAACCGTTTGATGAGAATCAATTACAATCATGTAACAAGTCATTCTGAGCTTACATATGATCAAATTGGTCAACCGTTCGATGAGAATCAACTATAATCATGTAACAAGCCATTATGGGCTTACAAATCACCAAATCGGTCACCCGTTCGATAAAAATCAACTACAATCATGTAACAAGATATTCTGAGCTTAAAAATCACCGAATCGGTGAACCGTTTGATGAGAATCAACTACAATCACGTAACAAGTCATTTTGAGCTTACAAATCACCGAATCGGTGAATCTTTCAATGAGAATCAGCTACAATCACTTAACAACCTATTTTGAGCTTACAAATCACCAAATTGGTCAACAGTTCGATAAGAATCAATTACAATCATGTAACAAACCATTCTAAGCTTACAAATCACCGAATTGGTCAACAGTTCGATAAGAATCAATTAGAATGATGTAACAAGCTATTCTGAGTTTACAAATCACCGAATCTGTCAACCGTTTGATGAGAATCAATTACAATGAAGTAACAAGCTATTCTAACCTTACAAATCACCGAATCGGTCAATCGTTCGATGAGTATCCACTACAATCATGTAACAAGCCTTTCTGAGCTTATAAATCACTGAATTGGTCAACCGAATGATGAGAATCAATTACAATCACGTAACAAGCCATTCTAATCTTACAAATAACTGAGTCGGTGAACTGTTCGATGAGAATCAGCTACAATCATGTAACAAGCCATTCTGAGCTTACAAATCACTGAATCGGTCAACCGTTCAGTGAGAATCAGCTACAATCATGTAACAAGCCATTTTGAGCTTACAAATCATCGAATCAGTCAACCATTCGATGAGCATCAGCTAAAATCATGCAATAAGCTATTCTGAGCTTACAAATCACCAAATCGGTCAACCGTTCGATGAGAATCAGCTACAATCTTGTAACAAGTCACTGTAAACTTATAAATCACTAAATCAGTCAACCGTTCGATGACAATCAGTTACAATCACGTAACAAGCCATTCTAAGCTTACAAATCATCGAATCGGTCAACCGTTCAATGAGAATCAACTACATTCACATAACAAGCCATTCTGAGCTTACAAATCATTGAATTGGTCAACCGTTCGGTGAGAATCAACTACAATTATGTAACAAGTCATTTTAAGTTTACAAATCACCGAATTAGTCAACCATTTGATGAGCATTAGCTACAATCACGTAACAAGCCATTCTAAGCTAACAAATCATTGGAATTGGTCAACCGTTTGAATAGAATCAACTGCAATCTTGTAGCAAGCCATTCTGAGTGAAAGGTTCACCGATTTGGTGATTTGTAAGCTCAGGATGGCTTGTTAGATTATTGTAGCTGATTCTCATCGACGGTTGACCGATTCTGTGATTTGTAAGCTGAAAATGGCTTGTTACATGATTATAGCTTATTCTCATCAAACGGTTGATCGATTTGGTGATTTGTAAGAATAGAATGGCAAACGTGATTGTAATTCATTCTCATCAAGCAGTTGACCGATTGGTGATTTGTTAGTGCAGAATGGGTTGTTATGTGATTGTAGCTAATTCTCATGGAACAGTTCACCGATTCGATGAGTTGTAAGCTCAGAATGGCTTTTTACATGATTGTAGCTAATTCTCATCGAACGGTTCACCGATTCGGTGATTTGTAAGATCAGAATGGCTTGTAACATGCTTTTAACTGATTCTCATCGAATGGTTCACGGATTCAGTGATTTATAAGCTTAGAATGGCTTGCTACATGATTATAGTTGATTCCCATCGAATGATTGACTGATACGATTGTTTGTAAGCTCAGAATCGCTTGTTACATGATTGTAGATAATTCTCATAGAACAGTTGACCAATTTGGTTGTTTATAAGGTTAGAATGGCTTGTTACATGATTGTAGCTGATTCTTATCTAACGGTTGACCAATTCGGTGATTTGTAAGATCAAAATGGCTTGTTATATGAATGTAGCTAATTTTTATCGAACGGCTGACTGATTCGGTGATTTGTAAGCTCACAATGGCTTGTTACGTGATTATAATTGATTCTCATCGAAAGGTTTACTGATTCAATGATTTGTTAGCTCAGAGTGCATTATTATGTTATTGTAACTAATTCTTATCAAACGGCTAACTGATTTGGTGTTTTGTAAGCTCGAAATGGCTTGTTACGTAATTGTAATTGATTCTCATTAAATAGTTGACCAATTCGGTGATTTGTAAGCTCATAATGGCTTGTTATGTGATTGTATGAAATTCTCATCGAAGGGTTGACCGATTCGGTGATTTGTAAGTTCAGAATGACTTGTTACATGATTGTAGCTGATGTGATCTCATCGAACCGTTGATTGATTTGGTAATTTGTAAGCTCGGAAGGGCTTGTAACATGATTGTAGTTGATTCTCATTGAACGATTCACTAATTCGGTTATTTGCAAGCTCAGAATGGCTTGTTACGTGATTGTAGCTGATTCTCGTCGAACAATTGACCGATTCAGTGATTTGTAAGCTCAGAATGGATTATTACGTCATTGTAGCTAATTCTAATTCTCATGGAACGGTTGACTGATTTGGTGATTTGTAAGCTCAGACTGCCTTGTTATGTGGTTGTAGCTGAATCTAATCGAACGGTTGATCGATTGGGTGATTTGTAAGATCAAAATGGCTAGTTACATGATTGTAGCTGATTCTCATCAAACGGTTGACCGATTCGTTGATTTGTAAACTCAGAATGACTTGTACGTGATTGTAGTTTATTCTCATCGAACGGTTGACCGATTCAGTGATTTGTAAGCTTAGAACATATTGTTATGTTATTGTAATTGATTCTCATCGAACAGTTGACCAATTCAGTGATTTGTAAGCTCACAAAGGGTTGTTACGTGATTGTAGCTGATTCTTATCAAATGGCTGACTAGTTCAATGATTTGTAAGCTTAGAATGGGTTGTTACATGATTGTACCTGATTCTGGTAGAACAGTTCACAGATTAGGTGATTTGTAAGCTCAGAATGGCTTGTTACTTAAATGTAGCTGATTCTCATCGAACGGTTGACTTAGTCGGTGATTTGTAAGCTCAGAATGGTTGGTTACTTATAGTCCTTTGATCAGGACTGAGACACTATATGCATGTAATAGAGTCCTAACATGAATGTAGCTGATTCTCATCGAACAGTTAATCGAGTCGATGAATTGTAAGCTCCCAATGGCTGGTTACATGATTGTAGCTAATTCTTATCAAATGATTGATTGATTCGGTTATTTTTAAGGTCAAAATGGCTTGTTATGTGATTGTAGCTGATTCTCATCAAACGGTTCACCGATTCATTGATTTGTAAGCTCAGAATGGCTTGTTACCTGATTGTAGCTGATTCTCATCAAACAGTTGATGAATTCAGTGATTTCTAAGTTGAGAATGGCTTGTTACATGATTGTAGCTGATTCTCATCGAACAATTGACCGATTCGATAATTTGTAAGCTCATAATAGCTTGTTATCTGATTGTAGCTGATTCTTATTGAACGGTTGATTGATTCAGTGATTTGTAAGCTCAAAATGGCTTGTTACGGGATTGTAATTGATTCTCATTGAATGGTTGACCGATTCGGTTATTTGTAAACTCATAATGGCTTGTAACAAGCCATTCTTAGCTCACAAATCACTGAATCAGTCAACCATTCGATGAGAATCAGCTACAATCACATAACAAGCCATTCTGAGCTTTCAAATAACCAGATCGGTCAACTATTTGATTAGAATCAGCTACAATCACATAAAAAGCCATTCTGAGCTTACAAATCACTGAATTGGTCAACGATTTGATGAGAATCATCTCCAATCATGTAACAAGCCATTATAAGCTTACAAATTATTGAGTCGGTCAACCATTCGATGAGAATCAATTACAATCACGTAACAAGCCATTCTGAGTTTACAAATCACCGAATCAATCAACCGTTTGATGAGAATCAACTACAATCACGTAACAAATCATTCTGAGCTTACAGATCAATGAATTAGCTATAATCACATAACAAGTAATGCTGAGCTTACAAATCACCGAATCGGTCAACCATTCGATGAGAATCATCTACAATCACATAACAAGGCATTCTGACCTTACAAATCACTAAATCGGTCAACCGTTAGGTGAGAATCAGCTAGAATCACATAATAAGGCATTTTGAGCTTACAAATCACTGAATCAGTCAACCGTTCGATGCGAATCATCTCCAATCACGTAACAAGCCATTCTAAGCTTACAAATCACCGATCGGTCAACCGTTTGATGAAGATCAATTACAATCATGTAACAAGACATTCTGAGCTTACAAATCATTGAATCGGTCAACCGTTCGATCAGAATCAATTACAATCATGTAACATGCCATTCTGAGCTTACAGGTCACAGAATCAGTCAACCATTTCATGAGAGTCAGCTACAATCACGTAACAAGCCATTCTAAGTTTATAAATCATCGAATTGGTCAACCATTCGATAAGAATCAATTATAATAATGTAACAAGTCATTCTAAGGTTACAAATCACTGACTCGGTCAACCATTCGATGAGAATTAGCTACAATCATGTAACAGGCCATTATGAGCTTACAAATGACCGAATCGGTCAACCGTTTGATGAGAATCAGCTATAATCATGTAACAAGCCATTCTAAGCTTACAAATCATTGAATCGGTCAACTATTTGATGAGAATCTGCTACAATCACCTAACAAGCTATTCTAAGCTTAAAAATCACCGAATTGGTCAACCATTTGATGAGAATCAACTACAATCATGTAACGAGCCATTTTGAGCTTACAAATCACTGAGTTGGTCAACCGTTCGATCAGAATCAGCTACAATCACGTAACGAGCCATTATGAGCTTACAAGTAATCAAATCAGTCAACTGTTTGATGACAATCAGCTACAATCGTGTATCAAGCCATTTTGAGCTTACAAATAATCGAATCGGTTAACCATTCAGTGAGAATCAGCTATAATCACGTAACAAGACATTATGAGCTTACAAATCACCGAATCGGTCAACCGTTCAATGAGAATCAGCTACAATCACTTAACAAGCCGTTCTTAGCTTTCATATCACTCAATCGGTCAATCTTCAATGAGAATCATATCCAATCACGTAACAAGCCATTCTGAGCTTACAAATCACCGAATCGGTCAATCGTTCAATGAGAATCAACTACAATCACGTAACAAGTCATTCTAAAGTTACAAATCATGGAATCGGTTAACCGTTTGATGAGAACCAATTACAATCACATACAGGCTATTATGAGCTTACAAATCACTGAATCGGTCAACTGTTCGATGAGAATTAGCTACAATCATGTAACAAGTCATTCTGACCTTACAAATCACTGAATCGGTCAACCATTTGATGAGAATCAGCTACAATCATGTAACGAGCCATTTTGATCTTACAAATTACCAAATCGGTAACCCTTCGATTAGAAGCAATTACAATCACCTAACAAGCCATTCTGAGATTACAAATTAATGAATCGGTCAATTGTTCGATGAAAATTAGCTAAAATCATGTAACAAGCCATTTTGAGTGTACAAAACATTGAATCGGTCAACTGTTCGAAGAGAATCGACTACGATTATGTAACAAGCCATTCTGAGCTTACAAATCATCGAATCGGTCAACCGTTCGATCAGAATTAGTTACAATCACGTAACAAGCTATTCTAAGCTTACAAATCATCGAATTAGTCAACCATTCGATGAGAATCAGCTATAATCACATAACAAGCCATTTTGGGCTTACAAATCACCAAATCGATCAATTGTTAGATGAGAATCAGCTACAATCAAGTAACAAGCCATTCTGAGCTTACAAATCATCGAATCGGTCAATCGTTCGATGAGAATCAGCTCCAATCATGTAACAAACCATTCTGAGCTTACAAATCTCCAAATCGGTCAACCCTTCTATGAGAATCAGCTACAATCACTTAACAAGCCATTCTGAGCTTACAAGTCACTGAATCGGTCAACCGTTCGATGAGAATCAGCTACAATCACGTAACGAGCCATTTTGAGCTTACAAATTATTGAATCGGCAACCCTTTGATTAGAAGTAATTACAATCACCTAGCAAGCCATTCTGAGTGTACAAATCACCGAATCGGTCAACCGTCCGATGAGAGTTAGCTTCAATCACCGAATCAGTTAACCGTTAGATGAGAGTTAGCAAGAATCACGTACCAAGTCATTCTAAGCTTATAAAGAATCGAATCGAAAAACCGTTCAATAAGAATCAGCTACAGTCATGTAACAAGCCATTCTGAGCTTACAAATCACCAAATCTATCAATCGTTTGATGAGAGTCAGCTACAATCATGTAACAAGCCATTATGAGCTTACAAATCACCGAATCGGTCAACCATTTGATGAGGAGCAATTACTATCACCTAACATGTCATTCTAAGCTTACATATCACCGAATCGGTCAACCGTTCGAATAGAATCAGCTATAATCACGTAAGAAGACATTCTGAACTTATAAATCACTGAATTGGTCAACCATTCGATAAGAATCAATTATAATCATGTAACAAGCCATTCTGAGCTTACAAATCACCGAATCGGTAAACCGTTCGATTAGAATCAGCTACAATCACGTAAAAAAGTATTATGAGCTTACCGAATCGATCAACCATTCTATGAGAATCTGCTACAATCATGTAACAACCCATTATGAGCTTCCAAATCACCAAATTATTCAACCATTCACTGAGGAGCAATTACAATCACCTAACATGCCATTCTAAGCTTACAAATCACCGAATCGGTCAACCGTTTGATGAGAATCAGCTAAAATAACGTAACAAAACATTATGAGCTTACAAATCATTGAATCGGTCAACAGTTCTATGAGAATTAGCTACAATCATGTAACAAGCCATTATGAGCTTACAAATCACTAAATCAGTCAATAGTTCGATGAGAAGTAATTACAAACATGCCATTCTGAGCTTACAAATCACCAAATCGATCAACCGTTTGATGAGAATCAGCTACAATCATATAACAAGCCATTCTGAGCTTACAAATCACTGAATCGGTCAATCGTTCAATGAGAATCAACTACAATCATGTAACAAGCTATTTTGAGCTTACAAATCATCGAATCTATCAACAATTTGAAGTGAATAAATTATAATCACGTAAAAAGCCATTCTGAGATTACAAATCATTGAATTGGTCAAATGTTCGATGAGAATTAACTAAAATCATGTAACAAGCCATTTTGAGGTTACAAAACATAGAATTAGTCAACCATTCATTGAGAATCAGCTACAATCACATAACCAGCTATTCTGAGCTTACAAATCACTGAATCAGTCAACCGTTCGATGAGAATCATCTACAATCACATAAAAAGAAATTTTGAGCTTACAAATCACATAATCGGTCAACATTTCGATCAAAATTAGCTACTATCACGTAACAAGCCATTATGAGCTTACAAATCCTCGAATCAGTCAATCGTTCGATGAGAATTAGCTACAATCATGTACCAAGATATTCTAAGCTTACAAATCACCGAATCGGTCAACCGTTCGATAAGAATAATCACCGAATCAACAACTGTTCGATGAGAAGCAATTACAATCACCTAACAAGCCATTCTGAGCTTATAAATCACCGAATCAGTCAACCGTTCGATGAGAATCAGCTACAATCCAGTACCAAACATTTTGAGCTTTCAAATTACCGAATCGGTCAACCATTCTATGAGAATCAGCTACAATCACGTAACAAGCCATTATGAACTTGAAAATCACCAAATTAGTCAACCCTTCGATGAGAATCAGTTACAATCATGTAATAAGCTATTCTGAGCTTACAAATCACTGAATCAGTCAATAGCTCGATGAGAATCAGCTACAATCATGTAACAAGCTATTTTAAGCTTACAAATCACCGAATCTGTCAACCGTTCGATGAGAATCAGCTAAGATCATGTAACAAGCAATTTCATGCTTACAAATCACTAAATCGGTCTACCATTCGATGAAAATTATCTACAATCACGTAACAAGGCATTCTGAGCATACAAATCATGAAATCGGTCAACTGTTCGATGAGAATAAGCTACAATAACATAACAAGCCATTCTGAGTATACAAATCATAGAATTCTCAACTGTTCGATGAGAATCAGCTATAATCATGTAAGAAGCCACTATGAGCTTGCAAATCACCGAATTGGTCTACCATTCGATGAGAATCAGTTGCAATCATGTAACAAGCTATTCTAAGCTTACAAATCACCGACTCGGTCAACTGTTCGATGAGAATCAATGATAATGATGTAACAAGCCATTATGAACTTACAAATCACCAAATCAGTCAACTGTTCAATGAGAATTAGCTACAACCACGTACAAAGCTATTCTGAGTTTAGGAATCACCAAATCAATCAACTGTTTGATGAGAATCAATTACAATCACGTAACAAGCCATTCTGAGGTTACAAATCACTGAATCGGTCAACAGTTTGATGAGAATCAGCTATAATCACGTAATAAGCCATTTTGAGCTTACAAATCACTGAGTTGGTGAACCATTCGATGAGAATCAATTACAATCACTTAACAAGCTATTTTTAGCTAACAAATCACTAAATTGGTCAACCGTTTGATGAAAATTATCTACAATCATATAACAAGCCATTCTGAGCTTACAAATCATCGAATCGGTCAACTATTTGATAAGAATCAATTACAATCATGTAACAAGCCATTATGAGTTTACAAATCACTGAATCGGTTTCAATGAGAATCAATTACAATCATATAACAAGTCATTTTGAGCTTACAAATCATTGAATTGGTCAACCGTTCGATGAGAATCACCTACAATCATGTAACAAGCCATTATGAGCTTACAAATCACCGAATCAATGAACCGTTTGATGAGAATCACCTACAATCATGTAACAAGTCATTTTGAGCTTACAAATCACCGAATCGGTTAACTGTTCGATGATAATCAATTACAATCACTTATTAAGCCATTCTGAGTATACAAATCATTGAATTGGTCAATCGTTCAATGTGATTCAGGTATAATTACGTAACAAGCCATTCTGAGCTTAAAAATCATTAACTCAGTCAACCGTTTGATGAGAATCAATTGAAATTACATAGCAAGCCATTCTGAGCTTATAAATCACCGAATCACTCAACTGTCTGATAAGAATCAACTACAATCATGTAACAAGGAATTCTCAGCTTACAAATCACCGACTTGGTCAACCGTTCGATCAGAATCAGCTACAATCACATAACAAGCCATTTTGAGCTTACAAATCACTAAATCAGTCATCTGTTTGATGAGAATCAACTACAATCACATAGCAAGCCATTCTGAGCTTACAAATCACCGAATCGGTGAACCGTTCGATGAGAATCACCTACAATCACATAACAAGCCATTCTAAGCTTACAAATCACCAAATCGGTGAACCATTCGATGAGAATCAGCTAGAATCAAGTAACAAGCCATTCTGAGTTTAAAAATCACCGAATCGATGAACCGTTCGATAAGAATCAGCTACAAGAAGGGAACAATCCATTCTGAGCTTACAAATCATTGAATCATTTAACTGTTTGATGAGAATCAATTACTATCATGTAATTAGCCATTCTAAGCTTACAAATCATCGAATCGGTCAACCATTTGATAAGAATCAAGTACAATCATGTAACAACTAATTATGAGCTTATAAGTCACTGAATTGGTGAACCATTTGATGAGAATCAGCTACAATCATGTAACAAGTTATTTTGAACTTATAAATCACCAAATCGGTGAATCGTTTAATGAGAATGAGTTATAATCATGTAACAAGTCATTCTAAGCTTACAAATCACTGAATTAGTCAACCCTTTGATCAGAATCACTTTCAATCATGTAACAAACTATTTCGAGCTTACAAATCACCGAATCAGTGAGCCATTCGATGAGAATCAATTATAATCATGTAATAAGCCATTGTGAGCTTCCAAATCATGGAATCATTCAATCGTTTGATGAGAATCAGCTACATTCACGTAACAAGCCATTCTAAGCTTACAAATCACTGAATCGGTCAACCGTTCAATGAGAATAAGCTACAATCACGTAACAAGCTATTCTGAGCTTATAAATAACTGAATCGATCGACCGTTCAATAAGAATTAGCTACAATCACGTAACAAGTCATTCTGATCTTATAAATGACAGAATCGGTGAACTATTCACTAAGAATCAACTATAATCACGTAACAAGCTATTCTGAGCTAGAAAATCACCAAGTCAGTACACCGCTCAATGAGAATAAGCTACAATCATGTAACAAGTCATTCTGAGTTTACAAATCACCGAATTGGTCAACGGTTCGATGAGAATTAGCTACAATCATGTAACAAGTCATTCTGAGCTTACAAATAACCTAATCGGTCAACCGTTCGATAAGAATCAGCTACAACCATGTAACAAGCTATTCTGACCTTATAAACAACCGAATCGGTCAGTCGTTCGATGAGAATCAGCTACAATAATGTAACAAGCCATTCTAAGCTTACAAATCATCGTATCGATCAACTGTTTGATGAGAATCAGCTACAATCACGTAACAAGCCATTTTGAAACTTACAAATCCATAGTCATGTAAAAAGGCATTTTTAACTTACAAATCATCAAATTGGTCAACCGTTCGATGAGAATCAACTACAATCACGTAACAAGCCATTCTGAGCTTAAAAATCACTAAATCGGTCAACTGTTTGATGAAAATCAATTACAATCACATAACAAGCCATTCTATCCTTACTGTTAGAGTAAACTATGAATTATGTTAATTAATCTTTACTCCCTTCTTAAGATGTCAACTTCCTTTTGCTTTAGTTAAAACATCACATGCACTAGTTGTTCAAAACTCATGCATTAGTCATGTAATTGTTAAACTGATTATTACATGCACTAAACTTTGCCTTTCAAGGCTTTCGATCTCTTTTATAAGAATGATCCATTGTACATTATTTTCATTCATTAATTGAAGATATTTTCTTCTTCATATTTTTGAGTCAAACCCTTACCCTCTTCTTGTCTCTACTTCCTTGTAACAAGTTTTTGTATGTAGGTGATCTTCGGGTTTTGTGGATTTGTATTACTCAAATCCTTCATACAAATCACCAAATCAATCAACTATTTGATGAGAATACGCTATAATCATGTAACAAGCTATTCTGAGCTTACAAATCACTAAATCGGTCAACCGTTCGATGAGAATCAACTATAATAATCTAACAAACCATTCTGAGCTTACAAATCATCGAATCGGTCAACCATTTGATGAGAATCACTTTCAATCACGTAACAAGCCATTCTATGCTTACAAATCACAGAATCGGTGAACTGTTCCATGAGAATCAATTATAATAATGTAACAAGTCATTCTGAGATTACAAATCACTGAATTGGTCAACCGTTCGATGAAAATAAGCTACAATTACGTAACAAGCCATTCTGAGCTTACAGATCACCGAATCGGTTAACAGTTTGATGAGAATCAGCTACAATTATGTAACAACCCATTCTGAGCTTACAAATAACCGAATTAGTCAACCATTCAATGAGAATAAGCTACAATCATGTAAAAAGCCATTGTGAGCTTATAAATCACCAAATCGGTGAACCTTTCGTTGAAAATCATCTACAATCACGAAACAAGCAATTCTGAGCTTACAAATCTTAGAATCGGTGAACCGTTCAATGAGAATCAGCTACAACCACGTAACAAGAAATTTTGAGCTTATAAATTACTGAATCGGTCAACAGTTTGATGAGAATCAGCTACAATCATGTAACAAGCTATTTTGAGCTTACAAATCACCGAATCAGTCAACCCATCGATTCGATGATTTGTTAATTCAGAATGGCTTGTTACGTGATTGTAGTTGATTCTCATCGAACGGTTGACCGCTTAACTAATTTATACGCTTAGAATGGCTTGTTATGGGATTGTACATGATTCTCATGAAACGGTTGACCGATTCAGTGATTTGTAACTTTAAAATGGCGTGTTATGTGATTGTAATTAATTCTCATCGATCGGTTGATTGATTCAGTGATTTCTAAGTTTAGAAAGGCTTGTTACGTGATTGTAGTTGATACTCATCAAATGGTTGATCGATTCGGTGATTTGTAAGGTTAGAATGACTTGTTACTTGATTGTAATTGAACGGTTGACCGATTCAATGATTTGTAAGCTCATAATGACTTTTTACATGATTGTAGCTGATTCTCATCGAACGGTTGATCTATTCAATTATTTGTAAGCTCAGAATGCCTTGTTACGTGTTGTAGCTGATTCTCACTAACAGTTGACCAATTCGGTGATTTGTAATTGATTCTCATCGAATGGTTGACCGATTCATTATTTTTAAGCTCGGAATAGCTTCTTACGTGATTCAAGCTGATTCTAATTGAACAATTGACCGATTCGGTGATTTGTAAGCTCGGAATGCCCTGTCACGTGATTGTAGCTGATTCTCATTGAACAGTTGACCAATTCGATGATTTGTAAACTAATAATGGCTTGTTACCTGATTGTAGCTGATTCTCATCGTATGGTTGACCGATTTGGAGATTTGTAAGCTTAGAATGACTTGTTACATGATTGTAGCTGATTCTCATCAAACGGTTGACTGATTCAGTGATTTACATGCTCATTATGGCTTGTTACATGATTGTAGCTGATTCTCATTGAACGGTTGACCGATACAGTTATTTGTAAGCCTAGAATGGCTCGTTATGTGATTGTAGCTAATTTTCATCAAATGGTTGACCGATTCAGTTATTTGTAAGGTCAGAATGGCTCGTTACGTGATTGTAGTTGATTCTCATCAAACGGTTGACCAATTCAGGTATTTGTAAGCTCAGAATGGCTTGTTACGTTCAGTGATTTTTAAGCTCAGAATGGCTTGTTACCTGATTGTACTTGATTCTTATCAAACTATTGACCAATTTGGTGATTTTTAAGCTCAGAATGGCTTGTTACGTGATTGTAATTGATTCATATCGAACTATTGACCAATTTGGTGATTTGTAAGCTCAGAATGGGTTGTTACCTAATTGTAGTTGATTCTCATCAAAAGATTCATCGTTTCGGTGATTTGAAAGCTCAAAATGGCATGTTATGTAATTGTAATCGATTCTCATCGAACGGTTGATCGATTCGGTGATTTATATATTCAAAATAGCTTGTTACATGATTGTAGCTGATTCTAATCGAACGGTTGACCGATTCGGTGATTTGTAATCTCAAAATGGCTTGTTAGGTGATTGTAATTGCTTCTCATCGAATGGTTGACTAATTTGGTGATTTGTAAGATTAGAATGGCTCGTTACGTGATTGTAATTGATTCTCATCGAACGATTGACCAATTTGGTGATTTGTAAGATCAAAATAGCTTATTACGTGATTGTAGCTGATTCCCATCAAACGGTTGACCAATTCAGTGATTTGTCAGATCAGAATGGCTTGTTATGTGATTGTAGCTGATTCTCATCAAACAGTTGACCCATTCATAGATTTTTAAGCTCAGAATGGCTTGTTACGCGATTGTAGCTAATTCTGATCAAATGGTTGATTGATTCGGTGATTTGTAAGCTCAGAATGGCTTATTACGTGATTGTAATTGATTCTCATCGAATGGTTAACCAATTCAGTGATTTATAAGCTCAGAATGGCTTCTTACATGATTGTAGTTGATTCTAATAAACCAGTTGACCGATTCGATGACTTGTAAGCTCAGAATAGCTTGTTAGGTGATTGTAATTGCTTCTCATTGAACGATTGACCTATTTGGTGATTTATAATCTCAGAATGGCTTGTTACATGATTGTAGCTGATTCTCATTAAATGGCTAACCAATTCGATGATTTGTAAGCTCAGAATGGCTTGTTACATGATTGTAGCTGATTCTCATTGAACAGTTGACCGATTCAAAGATTTGTAAGCTCAGAATGGCTTACGTGATTATAGCTAATTCTCATCAAACAGTTGACCTATTCAATGATTTGTATGCTCATTATGGCTTGTTAAATGATTGTAGCTGATTCTCATCGAATGGTTGATCGATTCGATTATTTGTAAGCTGAGAATGGCTCGTTACGTGATTGTAGCTGATTCTCATCGAACAGTTGACCGATTCAGTTATTTCTAAGCTTGAAATGGCTTGTTACATGATTGTAGCTAATTCTCATCGAATGGTTGACTGATTCGATGATTTGTAAGCTCAAAATGGCTAGTTACATGATTGTAGCTGATTCTCATCGAACGGTTGACTGATTCGATTATTTGTAAGCTCAGAATGGCTTGTTCCATGATTGTAGCTGATACTCATCGAACGGCTGACCGATTGGGTGATTTGTAAGCTCAGAATAAGTTGTTACGTGATTTTAGCTGATTGTCATAAAATGGTTGACCGATTCAGTGATTTGTAAGCTCAAAAAAGTATTTGTAAGCTCAGAATGGCTTGTTACGTGATTGTTATTGATTCTCATCAAACTATTTACCAATTTGGTGATTTGTAAGTTTAGAATGGCTTGCTACATGATTGTAGCTGATTTTCATTGAAAGATTGGTTGATTCAATTATTTGTAAGCTCAATATGGCTTGTTATGTGATTATAATTGATTATCATCAAACGATTGACTGATTTGGTGATTTGTATATTCAAAATGGCTTGTCACATGATTGTAGCTGATTCTAATTGAAAGGTTGACCGTTTCGGTGATTTGTAATCTCAAAATAGCTTGTTAGGTGATTGTAATTGCTTCTCATTGAACGGTTGACCGATTCGGTGATTTGTAAGGTCAGAATGGCTTGTTAGGTGATTATAATTGTTTCTCATTGAACAGTTGATCGTTTCAGTGATTTGTAAGCTCAAAATGGCTTGTTATGTGGTTGTAGTTGATTCTCATCGAACAAATGACCGATTCGGTGATTTGTAAACTCAGAATGGCTTGTACGTGATTGTAGCTGATTCTCATCAAATGGTTGACCGAGTTTGCTATTTGTAAGCTCATAATGGCTTGTTACATGATTGTAGCTGATTCTCATAGAACAGTTGATTGATTCAGTGATTTGTAAGCTCAGAATGGCTTGTTACGTGATTGTAATTGATTCTCAGCGCACAATTGACCGATTTAGTGATTTGTAAGCTCAAAATGGCTTGTTACGTGATTGTAGCTGATTCTCATCAAACGGTTGACCCATTTAGGGATTTTTAAACTCAAAATGACTTGTTACGTGATTGTAACCAATTCTTAATGAGTTGTTGACCGATTCAGTGATTTGTAAGCTCATAATGGCTTGTTATGTGATTGTAGCTGATTCTCATCAAATGGTTGACCGATTCAGTGTTTTGTAAGCTTAGAATGGCTTGTTATGTGATTTTAGCTAATTCTCATTGAATGGTTGACTGATTCAGTGATTTGTAAGCTCAGAATGGCTTGTTACACGATTGTAATTGATTCTCTTGGAAGTGTTGACCGATTCGGTGATTTGTAAGCTCAAAATGATATGTTACGTGATTGTAGCTGATTCTCATTGAACGGTTAACCGATTCGATGATTTGTAAGCTCAAAATGGCTTGTTACGTGATTCTAGCTGATTCTCATCGAATGGTTGACCGATTCGGTGATTTGTAAGCTCAGAATGGCATGTTAGGTGATTTTAATTGCTTCTCATCGAACGGTTGACTGATTTTGTGATTTGTAAGCTTAGATTATCGAATATTTCTGAAAGAATCACATTACTCAATAATTCCAATAATTCCATGTAATTTTTTCCATTATCGAAGAAGTCAATAATAAATTCAATTATTGGTTTTTTCTCATTCAAATCTAATGTTGGTTTATTGATCGAGAATTCAAGATTATGAATTGATTTAGATTTTATTTCATTTTCATTAAGCTTTTCTAGACATTTCCATTAAGCTTGTCCTAGAGAATTTGAGAACTATTAATATTGTCCTAGAGAATTTTATCAATTTTACTATCCAAAATTGGATTGGGATTTCCAAACCAACTCCAATGTTGAGTAATCGTTAATTCAATTAGATCTAACACTCTCTTTTCAAAATTATTTTGTTTGGAAATGGACAAGAGATATTCTAATCTTTTAATGACTTGTTACATGATTGTAATTGATTCTCATCGAACAATTATCTGATTTGGTGATTTGTAAGCTTATAATGGCTTGTTGCGTGATTGTAGCTGATTCTCACCGAACGGTTGACATATTCATTCATTTGTAACCTCAGAATGGCTACTTACATGTTTGTAGCTGATTTTCATCGAATGGTTGACCGATTCGATGATTTCTAAGCTTAGAATAGCTTGTTACGTGATTATAGCCGATTCTAATCGAATGGTTGACCGATTCAGTGATTTCTAAGCTCACAATGGATTTTTAGGTAATTGTAATTCCTTCTCATCGAACGATTGTTGATTCTATGATTTGTAATCTCAGAATGGCACGTTACATGATTGTAGCTGATTCTCATCAAACAGTTGACCGATTCAGTAATTTTTAAGCTCAGAATGGCTTGTTATGTGATTGTAGCTGATTCTCATCGAAAGGTTGACCTATTCGAGGATTTGTAAACTCAGAATGGCTTGTTACTTGAAAGTACTTGCTTCTCATTGAATAGTTGACCGATTCGGTGATTTGTAAGCTAAGAATGGCTTGTTACATGATTATAGCTGATTCTCATCGAATGGTTTATCGATTCAGTTATTTGTAAGCTCAGAATGGCTTGTTACATGACTGTAGCAGACTCTCATTGAACGGTGAACCGATTCAGTGATTGTAGCTGACTCTCATCGAACGGTTGATCGATTCGGTGATATGTAAGCTCAAAATGGATCGTTAGGTCATTGTAATTGCTTCTCATCGAATGGTTGCCGATTTTATGATTTATAAGCTCAGAAAGGCTTGTTACGTCATTGTAGCTGATTCTCATCGAACAGTTGACCGATTCGGTGATTTGTAAGCTCAAAATAGCTTGTTACATGATTCTAATTGCTTCTCACCCAACGGTTGACTGAATCGGTGATTTGTAAGCTCATAATGGCTTGTTACATGATTGTAGCTGATTCTCATCGAATGGTGTACTGATTCCGTAATTTGTAAGCTCATAATGCTTTTTTACATGATTTTAGCTGATTCTGATCGAATGGTTGACCGATTCGGTGATTTGTAAGGTCAGAATGGCTTGTTACGTGACTGTAGCTGATTCTCATCGAACGGTTGACCGAATTAGTGATTTGTAAGCTAAGAATGGCTTGTTACGTGATTGTAGCTGATTCTCATCAAACGGTTGATCGATTCAGTAATTTGTAAGCTCAGAATTTCTTGTTACGTGATTGTAGTTGATTCTTATCGAACGGTTGATCGATTCAAAGATTTGTAATTGATTCTCATCCAATGGTTGATTGATTTTATGATTTGTATGCTTAGAATGGCATGATACATGATTGTAGCTGATTCTAATCGAACGGTTGACCGATTTGGTGATTTGTAAGTTGAGAATGGCTTGTTAGGTGATTGTAATTACTTCTCAATGAATGGTTGATCGATTCGGTAATTTGTAAGCTCAGAATGGCTTGTTAGGTGATTGTAATTACTTCTCATGGAACGGTTGACAGATTTGGTAATTTGTAAGCTTAGAATGGCATCTTAAGTGATTGTAGTAAATTTTCATCGAACGGTTGACCAATTCAATAATTTGTAAGCTTAGAATGGCTTGTTACGTGACTGTAGCTAATTCTCATCAAATGGTTGACCGATTTGGTGATTTCTAAACAGAGAATGGCTTGTTACGTGATTCTAGTTGATTCTTATCAAACGGTTGAGCGATTCAATGATTTGTAAGCAAAATAGCTTGTTACATGATTCTAGCTGATTCTCCTCGAACGGTTGACTGATTCGATTATTTGTAAGCTCAGAATGGCTTGTTATGTGATTGTAGCTGACTCTCATTGAATGATTAACCAATTCGGTGATTGCAGCTAACTCTCATCGAATGGTTGACCAATTCAGTGATTTATAAGCTCAGAATAGCTTGTTAGGTGATTGTAATTGCTTCTCATCGAACGGTTGACCGATTAGGTGATTTGGAAGCTCAGAATGGCTTCTTAGGTGATTGTAATTGCTTCTCATCGAACGGTAGACCGATTCATTGCTTGTTACATGATTGTAGTTGATTCTCATTGAACGGTTGACTGATTCATTGATTTGTAAGCTCAGAATGGCTTGTTACGTGATTGTAGCTGATTCTCATCAAACGGTTGATTGATTCAGTGATTTGTAAGCTCAGAATGGCTTATTACATGATTGTAGCTGATTCTCATGAAACAGTTGACTGATTCAGTGATTTGTAAGCTCGAAATGACTTGTTACATGATTCGAGTTGATTTTGCTCAAACGGTTGACCGATTCGGTTATTTGTAAGCTCAGAATGGCTTGTTACGTGATTGTAGCTGACTCTCATCAAACGATTAACCGATTTGGTGATTGGGCTGACTCTCATCAAATAGTTGACCAATTCTATGATTTGTATGCTTAGAATGGCTTGTTAGGTGATTGTAATTGCTTCTCATCGAATGGTTGACCGATTCGATGATTTGGAAGCTCAGAATAGCTTGTTAGGTGATTGTAATTGCTTCTCATCGAACGGTTGACCGATTCAAGGATTTGTAGGCTTAGAATGGCTTGTTACGTGATTGTAGTTGATTCTCATTGAACGGTTGACCGATTCATTATTTTGTAAGCTCAAAATGGCTTGTTACGTGATTGTAACTGATTCTTATCGAACGGTTGATCGATTAAGTGATTTGTAAGCTCAGACTGGCTTGTTACATGATTCTAAATGATTCTCATCGAGCTGTTGACCGACTCGATGATTTCTAAACTCAGAATGACTTGTTACGTGATTCAGCTGATTCTCATTGAACGGTTGACCTATTCGATGATTTGTAGGTTCAAAATGGCATGTTAGGTGATTGTAATTGCTTCTCATCGAACGGTTGACTGATTCGGTGATTTGTAAGCTCATAATGGCATGTTACATTATTATAGTTGATTCTCATAGAACAGTTGACCAATTCAGTGATTTGTAAGCTCAGAATACTTTGTTACATGATTTTAGATGATTCTCTTCGAACGGTTGACCGATTCAGTTATTTGTAAGTTTAGAATAGCTTGTTACGTGATTGTAATTGATTCTCATCGAATGGTTAACTGATTCAGTGATTTATAAGCTCATAATGGCTTCTTACATGATTTTAGCCGATTCTAGTCAAACGGTTGACCAATTCGGTGATTTGTAATTTTAGAATGGCTTGTTAGGTGATTGAAATTGCTTCTCATCGAACGGTTGACCGATTCGATTATTTGTAAGCTCAAAATGGCTTGTTACATGATTGCAGCTTATTCTCTTCAAACGGTTGATTGATTCAATGTTTTTCAAGCTCAGAATGCCTTGTTACATGACTTTAGCTAATTCTCATCGAACCGTTAACCGATTTAGTTATTTGTAAGCTCAAAATGGCTTGTTACATGATTGTAATTCATTCTCATCGAACTATTGACTGATTCAATTATTTATAAGCTCAGAATGGCTTGTTACATGATTGTAGCTGAGTCTCATTGAATGGTTGAGCAATTCAGTGATTTGTAAGTTCAGAATGGCTTGTTACGTGATTGTATCTGATTCTCATCAAATGGTTGACTGATTCAGTGATTTGTAAGCTCATAATGGCATGTTAGGTGATTGTAATTGCTTCTCATCGAACGGTTGACTGATTCGATGATTTGTAAGCTTATAATGACTTGTTACATGATTGTAGCTGACTCTCATAGAATGGTTGACTGATTCGGTGATTTGAAAGCTCAAAATGCTTTGTTACGTGATTTTAGCTGATTCTCATCGAACGGTTATTCAATTCAGTGATTTGTAAGCTCAGAATGGCTTGTTATGTGATTATAATTTATTCTTATCGAATGGTTGACTGATTCAGTGATTTATAAGTTCAAACTGGCTTCTTACCTGATTGTAGCTGATTCTAATCAAATAGTTGACCGATTCGGTGATTTGTAAGCTTATAATGGCTTGTTAGGTTATTGTAATTGCTTCTCATCGAATGGTTGACCGATTTGGTGATTTGTAAACTCATAATGGCTTGTTACATCATTCTAATTGATTCTCACCGAACGGTTGACAGATTCGATAATTTGTAAGCTTAGAATGGCTTGTTACATGATTGTAGCTGATTCTAATCGAACGGTTGACCGATTCAGTGATTTGTAAGCTTAGAATGGCTTGTTAGCTAATAGTAATTGCTTCTCATTGAATGGTTGACCGATTTGATTATTTGTAAGCTCAAAATGACTTGTTAGGTGATTGTAATTGCTTCTCATCAAACAGTTGACCGATTCGGTAATTTGTAAGATCATAATGGCTTGTTATGTGATCGTAGCTGATTCTTATCGAATGATTGACCAATTCGATGATTTGTAAGCTAATAATAGCTTGTTACGTGATTCAAGTTGATTCTCATCAAATAGTTGACCCATTTGGTAATTTGTAAGCTCAAATTAGCTTTTTACATGATTGTAGATGATTCTCAGTGAACGGTTGATCGATTTGGTGATTTGTAAGCTCAAAATAGCTTGTTACATGATTGTAATTGATTCTTATCAAACAGTTGACCGATTCGGTGATTTGTAAGCTCAGAATGACTTGTTACCTAATTGTAGTTGATTCTCTTTGAACGGTTATTTTAGGTTATTGTAATTGCTTCTCATCGAACGGTTGACAGATTCAGTGATTTGTAAGCTCAAAATGGATTGTTACGTGATTGTAGCTGATTCTCAAAGAATGGTTGACCGATTCGGTGATTTGTAAGCTCAGAATGCTTTGTTACGTGATTGTAGCTGATTATCATCAAAAGGTTGACCGATTCAGTGATTTGTAAGCTCATAATGAATTGCTATGTTATTGCAATTGATTCTCATCGAATTGTTGACCAATTCAGAGATTTATAAGCTCGGACTGGCTTGTTACATGATTGTAGCTGATTCTAATCAAACGGTTGACTGATTCAGTGATTTGTAAGATTAGAATGGCTTGTTAGGTGATTGTAATTACTTCTCATCGAATGGTTTATCGATTCGGTAATTTATAAGCTCAGAATAGCTTGTTACGAGATTGTAACTGACTCTAATTGAACAGTTAATTGATTTGGTGATTG
This sequence comes from Chamaecyparis obtusa, assembly GCA_027943335.1. Lineage (NCBI taxonomy): Eukaryota > Viridiplantae > Streptophyta > Pinopsida > Cupressales > Cupressaceae > Chamaecyparis > Chamaecyparis obtusa. The sequence goes on along the minus strand of BSBK01003129.1, from coordinate 1,514,385 downwards.
TAGTTGACTCTAATCAAATGGTTGACCGATTCGGTAATTTGTAACCTCAAAATCGCTTGCTAGGTGATTGTAATTGCTTCTCATCGAACAGAGTTTGATTCGGTGATTTGTCAGCTCATAATGGCTCGTTACGTGATTGTAGATGATTCTCATCCAATGGTTGACCGATTCAGTGATTTGTAAGCTCAGAATCGCTTGTTAAGTGATTGTAGCTGATTCAAGTATTTATAAGCTCAGAATGGCTTGTTACATGATTGTAGTTGATTCTCATCAAACAGTTGACCGATTCGGTCATTTGTAAGCTTAGAATAGCTTGTTATGTGATTGTAGCTAATTCTCATCGAACGGTTGACCGATTTGGTTATTTGTAAGCTCAAAATGGCTCGTTACATGATTGTAGCTTATTCTCATCGAACGGTTGACCGATTCAGTGATTTGTAACCTCAGAATGGCTTGTTATGTGATTGTAATTGATTCTCTTCAAATTGTTGACATATTCGATAATTTTTAAACTCAAAATAGCTTGTTACATGATTGTAGCTTATTCTCATAGAACGGTTGACCGATTCGGTGATTTGTAACCTCAGAATGGCTTGTTACATGATTGTAATTGATTCTCATCGAACTATTGACCAATTTGGTGATTTGTAAGCTCAGAATGGCTTCTTACGTGATTGTAGTTGATTCTCATCGAACGGTTGACCGATTCAGTGATTTGTAAGCTCAGAATGGTTTATTATGTGATTATAGCTGATTGTCATCGAACGGTTGACCAATTTGGTGATTTGTAAGCTTAGAATGACTTGTTACATGATTGTAGCTAATTCTCATCGAACGGTTGACTGATTCATTGATTTGTAAACTCAGAATGGCTGGTTACGTGATTGTTATTGATTGTCATCAAACCGTTGACCGATTCAGTGATTTGTAAGCTCAGAATGGCTTGTTACGTAATCATAATTAATTCTCATCGAACGGTTGACCGATTCGGTAATTTTTATGCTCAAAATGGCTTGTTACATGATTGTAGCTGATCCTCATCGAACGGTTGACCGATTCAGAGATTTGTAAGCTCAAAATGGGTTGTTACATTATTGTAGCTCATTGTCATCGAACGGTTGACCGATTTGAAATTTGTAAGCTCATAATGGCTTGTTACATGATTATAGCTGATTCTCATCAAACGGTTGAACGAGTCAATTATTTGTAAGCTCAGAATGGTGTCACATGATTTTAATTGATTTTCATCGAACGGTTGACCGTTTCGGTGATTTGTAAGCTCAGAAAGGCTTGTTATGTGATTGTAGCTAGTTCTCATCAAATGGTTGACCAATTTAGTGATTTGTAAGCTCAGAATGGCTTGTTACATAACTGTAGCTGATTGTCATCGAATGGTTGACTGATTCAGTGCTTTGTAAGCATAAAATAGTATGTTAGGTGATTGTAATTGCTTCTCATCGAACTGTTACATGATTGTAATTGATTCCCATTGAACTGTTGACCGATTCGATGATTTTTAAGCTCAAAATGGCTTGTTACGTGATTGTAGCTGATTCTCATCATACGGTTGACCGATTCAATTATTTGTAAGCTCAGAATATCTTATTACGTGATTGTAGTTGATTCTCATTGAACAATTGAGGGAGTCGGTGATTTCTAAGCTCAAAATGGCTTGTTACATGATTGTAGTTGATTCTCATCGAACGGTTGATGGATTTGGTGATTTGTAAGCTCCGAATGGCTTGTTACGTGATTGTAGCTGATTCTCATCGAACGGTTCACTGATTCGGTGATTTGTAAGATCAAAATAGCTTCTTACATGATTGTAATTTATTTTCATCGAACGGTCAAACAATTCAATTATTTGTAAGCTTAGAATGGCTTGTTACATGATTATAGTTGATTCTCATCGAACGGTTGATGAGTTCGGCAATTTGTAACCTCAGAATGGCCTGTTACGTGTTTGTAGCTGATTCTCATCGAACAGTTGATAGATTCGATGATTTGTAAGCTCAAAATGGCTTGTTAGGTGATTGTAATTGCTTCTCATCAAACAGTTGCCGATTCGGTGTTTTGTAAGCTCAAAATGGCTCGTTACGTGATTATAGCTGATTCTCATCAAACGATTGACCAATTCAGTGATTTGAAAGCTCAAAAAGGTTTGGTACATAATTATAGTTGGTTCTCATCAAATGGTTGACCGATTTGGTGATTTGTCAACTCAGAATGGCTTGTTACATGATTGTAGCTGATTGTCATCGAACGGTTGATCGATTCGGTGCTTTGTAAGCTCATAATAGCATGTTAGGTGATTGTAATTGCATCTCATCGAACAATTGACTGATTCAATGATTTGTAAGCTTAGAATTGCTTTTTACGTGATTGTAGCTAATTCTCATCGAAAGGTTGACCGATTCAGTGATTTGTAAGCTCAAAATGACTTGTTACATGATTGTAATTGATACATAATTGTAGCTGATTCTCATCGAATAGTTGTCTGATTTAGTTATTTGTAAGCTCAGAATGGTTTGTTACGTGATTGTAATTGATTCTAATCAAAGAGTTGACCGATTCGGTGATTCGTAACCTCAGAATGGCTTATTACATGATACTAGTTTATTCTCATCGAACGGTTGACTGATTTGGTCATTTGCAAGCTCAGAATGGCTTGTTACATGATTGTAGCTGATTTTAATCGAATGGTTGACTGATTCGGTGATTTTTAAGCTCAGAATGGCTTGTTACATAATTGTAGCTAATTCTCATTAAACGGTTGATCGAGTCAAGGATTTCTAATGTCAGAATGGTTTATTACGTGATTGTAGCTGATTCTTATTGAATGATTGACCGATTCAGTGATTTGTAAGCTCAGAATGGCTTGTTATGTGATTGATTCTCATCAAACAGTTGTCCGATTCGGTATTTGTAAGCTCAAAATGGCTTGTTATGTGATTGTAGTTGATTCTCATCAAATAGTTGAGGGATTCGATAATTTGTAAGCTTAGAATGGCTTGTTAAGTGATTGTAGGTGATTCTCATCGAATGGTTGAGCGATTCAATTATTTCTAAGCTCAGAATGGCTTGTTACATGATTTTAATTAATTCTCATTGAACGGTTATTCGATTCAATTATTTGTAAGCTCAAAATAGCTTTTTACATGATTGTAGCTGATTCTCATCGAACGGTTGACCGATTTGGTAATTTTAAAGCTTAGAATTAATTCTCATCGAACTCTTGACCGATTCGGTAATTTTTAAGCTCAGAATTGCTTGTTACGTGATTGTAGCTGATTGTCATCAAATGGTTGATCAATTCGGTAATTTGTAATCTCATAAAGGCTTGTTACTTGATTGTAATTGATTCTCATCGAACGGTTGATCGATTCAATGATTTGCAAGCTCAGAATGGCTTGTTACATGATTGTAGTTGATTCTCTTTGAACGGTTGACCGATTCGATGATTTGTCAGCTCAAAATGGCTGTTACGTGATTGTAGCTGATTCTCATCGAACAGTTAACCGATTCATTTATTTGTAAGATCAGAATGGCTTCTTACATGATTATAATTTATTCTCATCCAACAGTGGACCAATTCCATTATTTGTAAGCTCAGAATGGCTTGTTATGTGATTGTAGGTGATTCTCATCGAACAGTTTACCGATTTGGTGATTTGTAAGCTAAGAATGGCTTGTTACGTGATTGTAGCTGATTCTCATCAAACGGTTGACAGATTCAGTGATTTGTAAGCTCAGAATGACTTGTTACGTGATTGTAACTTATTCTCATCGAACGGTTGACCGATTCAGTGATTTGTAAGCTTAGAATAGCTTGTTACATGATTGTAGCTGATTCTCATTGAACGGTTTAGCGATTCAGTGATTTGTAAGCTCATTATGGCATGTTAGGTGAATATAATTGCATCTCATCAAACGGTTGACTGATTCGGTGATTTGTAAGCTCAAAATGACTGATTCTCATAGAACGGTTGATCGATTCAGAGATTTTTAAGCTTCAAATGGGTTGTTACGTGATTGTAGCTGATTATCATCGAACGATTGACCGATTCACTTATTTGTAAGCTTAGAATGGCTTGTTACGTGATCGTAGCTGATTCTCATCAAATGGTTGACAAATTCAATGATTTGTAGGGTAATAATGGCTTTTTACGTGATTGTAGTTGATTCTCATCGAATGGTTGACCCATTCGGTGATTTGTAACCTCAAAATAGCATCTTAGGTGATTGTAATTGCTTCTCATCAAATACTTGACCGATTTAGTGATTTGTAAGCTTATAATGGCTTGTTACATTATTTTGTAGCTAATTCTCATTGAACGATTGACCGATTCGGTGATTTGTAAGCTCAGAATGGCTTGTTACATGATTGGATATGATTCTCATTGAACAATTGACCGATTCGGTGATTTGTAAGCTCAGAATGGCTTGTTACATGATTGGATATGATTCTCATTGAACAATTGACCAATTTAGTGATTTGTAATCTCAGAATGGCTTGTTACGTGATTATAACTGATTCTCACCCAACAGGTTGACCGATTCGGTGATTTGCAAGCTCAGAATGGCTTGTTATTTGATTGTAGCTAATATTCATTCAAACGGTTGATTGATTCGGTGATTTCTTAGCTCAGAATGGCCCATTATGTGATTGTAGGTGATTCTCATTGAACGATTGACCGATTCGATGATTTGTAACCTCAGAATGGCTTGTTACGTTATTGTAGTTGATTCTCATCAAACAGTTGATCAATTCAGTGATTGTAACCTAAGAATGGCTTGTTATTTGATTGTAGCTAATTCTCATCAAACGGTTGACTGATTCAGTGATTTGCAAGCTTAGAATGGCTTATTATGTGATTGTAATTGATTCTCATCAAAGAGTTGATCGATTCAATGATTTGTAAGGTTAGAATGGCTTGTTACGTGATTGTAGCTGATTGTCATCGAATGGTTGACCGATTCCATGATTTGTAAGCTAAGAATGGCTTCTTACATGATTGTAATTGATTTTCATTGAACAATTGACCAATTCGGTGATTTGTAAGCTCAAAATGGCTTGTTACGTGATTGTAATTGTTCTCATTAAATGGTTGACTGATTCGATGATTTGTAAGCTCAAAATGGCTTGTTCTATGATTGTAGCAGATTCAACAGTTGACCGATTCGGTGATTTGTAAGCTCAAAATGGCCTGTTATGTGATCGTAGCTGATTCTTATCAAATGGTTGACCAATTCGATGATTTGTAAGCTCATAATGGCTGGTTATGTGATTGTAGCTAATTCTTATTGAACGGTTGACCAATTCAGGGATTTGTAAGCTTAGAATGACTTCTTACGTTATTGTAATTAATTCTTATTGAACGGTTTTCTGTTTCGATAATTTTTAACCTCAGAATAGCTTGTTATATGATTGTAGCTGATTGTCATAGAACGGTTGACCGATTCAGTAATTTGTAAGCTTAGAATAGCTTGTTACATGGTTGTCTTTGATTCTCATTGAACGGTTAACTGATTCAGTGATTTGTAAGTTCAAAATGGCTTATTACATGATTGTAGTTGATTCTCATCATACAGTTGACCGATTTGGTGATTTGTATTTTAAAAATGACTTGTTATGTGATTGTAGCTGATTCTCATCGAACAATTGACCGATTCAAGGATTTGTAAACTTAGAATGGCTTGTTACATTATAGTAGCTGATTCTGATCAAAGGGTTGACAAATTTGGTGATTTATAAGCTCAGAATGACTTGTTATGTGATTGGATCTGATTCTCAGAGAACAGTTGACCGATTCGGTGATTTGTAAGCTCAGAATGGCTTGTTACGTCATTGTAGTTGATTCTCATCAAACGGTTGACAGATTCGATGATTTGTGAGCTCAGAATGGCTTGTTACATGATTGGAGCTGATTCTCAGAGAACAGTTGACCGATTCAGTGATTTGTAAGGTCAGAATGGCTTTTTACGTTATTGTAGCTGATTCTCATCAAACATTTGACCGATTCAGTGATTTGTAAGCTCAGAATAGATTGGTACATGATTGTAATCTATTCTCATCGAATGGTTGACCGATTCATTGATTTGTAAGCTTAGAATGGGTTGTTACGTGATTGTAGCTGATTCTTATTAAACGTTTGACCGATTCAGTGATTTGTAAGCTGAGAATCAACTACAATCATGAAATGAGCCATTCTGAACTTAAAAATCACTAAATTGGCAACCGTATGATGAGAAGCAATTTCAATAACCTAATAAGCCATTCTTAGCTTACAAATCACCGAATTGGTCAACTGTTTGATTAGAATCAGCTACAATCATGTAGCAAGCCATTCTGAGGTTACAAATCATCTAATCGGTCAACCATTTGATGAGAATCAGCTACAATTCAGGAACAAGCTATTCTGAGGTTAGAAATCACCAAATCTGTCAACCATTTTATGAAAATTAGCTACAATCACGTAACTAGCCATTATGAGCTTACAAATCACTGAATCGGTCAACCATTCAATGAGAATCAGCTACAATCATGTAACAAGCTATTCTAAGATTACAAATTGCCAAATCAGTCAACCGTTTGATGAGAATCAGTTAGAATCATGTAACAAGCCATTATGAGCTTAAAAATTATTGAATCAGTCAACCATTCGATGAGAAGTAATTACAATCACCTAACAAGCCATTTTGAGCTTACAAATCAGCAAATCATTCAACGTTTGATTAGAATCAATTACAATAACGTAAGAATCTATTATAACCTTATAAATCACTGAATCAATCAACCATTTGATGAGAATCAATTACCATCACATAATAAACCATTATGAGCTTAGAAATCACTGAATCAGTCAACTATTCGATGAGAATCAGTTACAATCATGTAACAAAGAATTTTGAGCTTACAAATCACCAAATCAGTCAACCGTTTGATGAGAAGTAATTATCATCATCTAACATGCCATTCTAATCTTACAAAATCACCGAATAGGTCAACCGCTCGATGAGAATCAGCTAAAATCATGCAACAAGCTGTTCTGAGCTTACAAATCAAACAATTGGTCAACCGTTCGATGAGAATGAATTACAATCACGTAACAAAACTGATTTTGAGCTTACAAATAATTGATTCAGTCAACCGTTTGATGAGAATCAGCCACAATCATCTAACAAGCCATTCTGAGCTTACAAATCACCGAATCAGTCAACCCTTAGATGAGAATTAGCTAGAATCATGTAACAAGCCATTCTGAGCTTACAAATCATCAAATCAGTCAACCGTTCGATGAGAATCAGCTAAGATCATGTAACAAGCCATTCTATGAATACAAATCATGAAATCGGTCAAACATTCGATGAGAATCAGCTACAATCACGTAACTAGCCATTCTGAGCTTACAAATCACTGAATCGGTCAACTGTTCGATGAGAATCATTTACAATTACGTAACAAGCTATTTTGAGCTTACAAATCATTGAATTGGTCAACCGTTCGATGAGAATCAATTATAATCACCTAATAAACCATTCTCCACTTACAAATCACTGAATCATTTGACTGTTCGATTAGAATCAGCTACAATCATGTAATAAGCTTTTCTGAGCTTACAAATCATCGAATCGGTCAACAATTCAATGAGAATCAATTACAATCACGTAACAAGCCATTTTGTGCTTACGAATCATCAAATCGGTCAATCATTCAATGAGAATCAACTACAATCACGTAACAAGCCATTTTGAGTTTACAAATCACCAAATTAGTCAACAATTTGATGATAATCAATTACAATAACGTAACAAGCCATTCTGAGCTTACAAATGATCGAATCGGTCAACCGTTCGATGACAATCAAGTATAATCACATAACAAGTCATTCTTAGTTTACAAATCACCGAATCGGTCAACCATTCGATGAGAATCTGCTACGATCAGGTAACAAGCCATTCTAAGCTTACAAATCATCGAATCGGTCAACCATTCGATGATAATCAGCTACATTCACGTAACAACCCATTCTGAGCTTACAAATCATCAAATTGGTCAACCGTTATGAGAATCAATTACAATTACGTAACAAGTGATTTTGAGCTTACAAATCACCGAATCGGTCAATCGTTCGATGAGAATCAATTATAATCACGTAACAAGCCATTATGACCTTACAAATCACTGAATCATTCAATCATTTGATGAGAATCAGCTATAATTGTGTAACAAGCCATTCATAGCTTACAAATCACCGAATCGGTCAATTGTTCGATGAGAATCAGCTACAATCATGTAACAGGCCATTTTAATCTTACAAGTCACTGAATCGATCAACCATTCAATGAGAATTAATTAAAATCACGTAACAAAATTGAGCTTACAAATCTGAATCGCTCAAGCGTTTAATGAGAATCAGCTACAATCATGTATGAAGCCATTATGAGCTTATAAATACCGAATCAGTCAACTGTTTGATGAGAATCAATTTAGAATCACGTAACTAGCCATTCTTTGCTTACAAATCACTGAATACGTCAACCGTTTGATGAGAATCAGCTACATTCATCTAACAAGCCATTTTGAATATAGAAATTAATGAATCGGTCAACAGTTTGATGACAATCAGCTAAAATCACGTAACAAGCCATTCTGAGATTACAAATCACCGAATTAGTCAACCGTTCGATGAGAAGCAATTACAATCACCTAACAAGCCATTTTGAATATACAAATCATCGAATCAAGCTACAATCATGTAACAAGCCATTTTGAATATACAAATCACCGAATCAGTGAACCCTTCGATGACAATCAATTACAATCACGTAACAAGCTATTTTGAGTTTACAAATCACTAAAAAGGTCAACCGTTTAATGAGAATGAGCTACAATCACGTAACAAGCCATTTTGAGCTTACAAATCATCGAATCGGTCAACCATTTGATGAGAATCTACTTCAATGACATAACGAGCCATTCTCACGTTACAAATAACCGACTCGGTTAACCGTTCCATGACAATCAGCTACAATCATGTAACAAGTCATTCTGAGCTTACAAATCCTTGAATTGGTCACCCGTTCAATGAGAATCAGGTACAATCATGTAAAAAGCTATTCTAAGCTTACACATCATCGAATCGGTCAACCATTCGATGAGAATCAGCTACAATCACGTAACAAGCCATTCTGAGCTTACACATCATCGAATTGATCAACCGTTCGATGAGAATCAGCTAAAATCACATAACAAACCATTCTGAGCTTACAAATCACCGACTCGGTCAACCGTTGGATGAGAATTAGCTACAATTACATAAAGAGTGACTCTAAGCTTACAAATCACTGAATCGGTCAACTGTTCGATGAGAATCAGCTACAATCATGTAACAAGCCATTCTGAGCTTACAAATCACCAAATTAGTCAACCGTTCAATGAGGATCAATTAAAATCATGTAACAAGCCATTATGAGCTTACAAATCATCGAATCGGTCAGTCCTTCAATGAGAATCAGCTACAATCATGTAACAAGCACTTATGAGCTTCCAAATGCCATTCTGAGCTTACAAATAATCGACTTGGTCAACCATTCTATGAGAATCATCTAAAATCACGTAACAACCCATTTTGAGATTACAAATCACCAAATTGGTTAACTGTTCGATGAGAATCAAATACAATAATGTAACAAGCCATTCTAAGCTTACCAATCACCGAATCGGTCAACTGTTCGATGAGAATCAGCTACAATCACGTAACAAGCTATTAGGAGCTTACAAATCACCGTAACAAGCTATTCTGAGCTTACAAATCACCGAATCAGTCAACCGTTCTACAAGAATCATCTATAATCACGTAAAAACACATTCTGAGCTTACAAATCACTGAATCGGTTAATCATTCGATGAGAATCAATTAGAATCACGTAAGAAGCCATTTTGAGCTTACAAATCACTGAATCGGTCAACCGTTCGATGAGAATCAGCTACAATCACGTAACAAGCCATTCTAAGCTTACAATTAACCGAATCGGTCAACTGTTTGATGAGAATCAACTACAATCACGTAACAAACCATTATGAGCTTACAAATCATCGAATCAGTCAACAGCTCAATGAGAATAAATTATAATCATGTAACAAGTCATTTTGATCTTAAAAATTAACGAATCGATTAATCGTGTGGTGAAAATCAGCTACAATCACGTAACAAGCCATTTTGAACTTACAAATCACTGAATCAGTAAACCGTTCGATTAGAATCAGCTACAATCACGTAACAAGCCATTCTGAGCTTACAAATCATTGAATCGGTCAACTGTTCGATGAGAATCAACTACAATCACGTAACAAGTCATTCTAAGCTTAAAAATCACCAAATAGGTCAATCGTTCGATGAGAATCAATTACAATCATGTAACAAGCCATTCTAAGCTTACAAATGCCATTTTGAGCTTACAATCAATTACAATCATGTAACAAGCTATTTTGATCTTACAAATCACCGAATCGGTCAACCATTCGATGAGAATCATCCAGAATCATGTAACAAGCCATTCTAAGCTTACAATTCACCGAATCAATCAACCGTTCTATGACAATCAGCTACAATCGCATAACAAGCCATTATGAGCTTACAAATCACCGAATCTGTCAACAGTTTAATGAGAATCAATTACAATCACGTAACATGCCATTCTAAACTTGCAAATCACTGAATCAGTCAACCGTTCGATGAGAATTAGCTTAATCATGAAATAAGCCATTCTGATCTTACAAAACATGGAATCGGTCAACTGTTTGAAGAGAATCAGCTACAATCACGTAACAAGCCATTCTAAGCTTACAAATCACCAAATCGGTCAACTGTTCGATGAGAATCAGCTACAATCACGTAACAAGCCATTCTAAGCTTACAAATGTCATTCGGAGCTTACAAATGCAATTTGGAGCTTACAAATCACCGAATCAGTCAACCGTTTTATTAGAATCATCTAAAATAGCGTAACAAACCCTAGTGAACTTACAAATAATTGAATCAGTCAACAGTTCAATAAAAATAAATTACAATCACATAACATGCCATTCTAAGCTTACGAATCACCAAATCGGTCAACCGTTCGATAAGAATAAGCTATAATCACATAACAAGCCATTCTGAGCTTACAAATCATCAAATCGGTCAACCGTTCGATGAGAATCAGCTACAATGACGTAACAAGCCATTCTGAGCTGACAAATCTCTGAATCGGTCAACCATTCGATGAGAATCAGCCACAAGCACATTATAAGCCATTGTGAGCTTACAAATCACTGAATCAGTCAACCGTTCGATTAGAATGGATTACAATCACGTAACAATGCATTATGAGCTTAAAAATCACCGAATCTATCAACCATTCAATGAGAATCAGCTACAGTCATGTAACAAGCTATTCTGAGCCTACAAATCACCAAACTGGTCAACTATTCAATGAGAATTTTCTACAATCATGTAACAAGCCATTCTAAACTTATAAATCACCGAATCGATCAACTGTTCGATCAAAATCAATTAAAATCATGTAACAAGCCATCCTGAGCTTACAAATAACTGAATCGCTCAACCATTCAATGAGAATGAACTACAATCACGTAACAAGCCATTATAGCCCTACAAATAATAAATCGATTAACCGTTTGATGAGATTCAATTACAATCATGTAAATGGCCATTCTGAGCATACAAATCACCGAATCGGTCAACCGTTCGATGACAATCAACTACAATCATGCCATTTTGAGCTTACAAATCATTGAATCAGTCAACGGTTTCATGAGAATCAGCTACAATCACATAACAAGCCATTCTGAGCTTACAAATCATCGAATCGGTCAACCATTCGATGAGAATCAATTACAATTATGTAACAAGCCATTCTGAGATTACTAATCACTGAATCGGTGAACTGTTTGATAAAAATCAACTACAATCATGTAACAAGCCATTCTGACTTTACAAATTACCGATTTGGTCAATCGTTCGATGAGAATCAGCTACAATCATGTAACAAGCCATTCTGAGCTTACAAATCACCAAATTGGTCAACCATTTGATGAGAATCAGCTACAATCACGTAACAAGACATTCTGAGCTTACAAATCACGTAAGAAGCCATTCTGAGATGACAAATTTCTAAATCGACCAACCATTTGATGAGAATCAGTGACAATGATGTAACAAGTCATTCTGAGCTTACAAATGACCGAATCGATCAACCATCCGATGAGAATCAGACAAAATCATGTAACAAGGCATTTTGAGATTTAAAATCGTAGAATCAATCAACAGTTTGATGAGAATCAATTACAATCACGTAACAAGCTATTCTGAGCTTACAAATAACTGAATTGGTCAACCATCTCATGAGAACTAGCTACAATCATGTAACAACACATTCTAAGCTTACAAATCACCGAATCGGTCAACCGTTCAATGAGAATCAACTACAATCATGTAACAAGCCATTCTGAGCTTACAAATACCGAATCTGTCAACTATTTGATGAGAATCAATTACATTCACGTAACGAGCCATTCTGAGCTTATAAATCACTGAATCAGTCAACTGTTCGATGAGAATCAGCTACAATCACGTAACAAGCCATTCTGAGCTTGCAAATGACCGAATCAGTCAACCATTCAATGAAAATCAACTTGAATCATGTAACAAACTATTCTGAGGTTACAAATCACTAAATCAGTCAACCATTTGATGAGAATCAGCTACAATTATGTAACAACCCATTCTGAGCTTACAAATCATCGAATTGGTCAATCGTTCGATAAGAATCAACTACAATCATGTAACGAGCCATTCTGAGCTTACAAATCATCGAATTGACAACCGTTTGATGAGAAGCAATTACAATCACCTAACAAGCCATTCTGGGCTTACAAATCACCGAATCTATCAACGGTTCGATGAGAATCAGCTACAAACACATAACAAGCCATTATGAGCTTACAAATAATCAAATCGATCAACCGTTCGATGAGAATCAACTACAATCACGTAACAAGCTATTATGAGCTTACAAATAATCGAATTGGTCAACCGCTCGATGAGAATAAATTACAAATACGTCAGAAGCCATTCTGATCTTACAGATCACCGAATCGGTTAACCGTTGGATGAGAATTAGCTACAATCACGTAACAAGCCATTCTGAGCTTACAAATAACCAAATTGGTCAACCGCTCGATGAGAATAAATTACAAATATGTCAGAAGCCATTCTGATCTTACAGATCACCGAATCAGTTAACCGTTTGATGAGAATCAACTACAATCACGTAACAAGCCATTCTGAGCTTACAAATCACCAAATCGGTCAATCGTTCGATGAGAATCATCTATAATCATATAACGAGCCATTCTGAGCTTAAAACTCACCGAATCGGCAACCATTTGATGAGAAGCAATTACAATCACCTAACAAGCCATTCTGAGCTGACAAATCACCAAATCTATCAACGGTTCGATGAGAATCAACTACAAACATGTAACAAGCCATTATGAGCTTACAAATAATCGAATCGGTCAACCGTTCGATGAGAATCAACTACAATCACGTAACAAGCCATTTTGAGCTTACAAATAACTGAATTCATTAACCGCATGATGAGAATAAATTGCAATTACATAAGAAGCCATTTTGATGTTACAAATCATGGAATCGATTAACCGTTCAATGAGAATCAGCTGCAATCACGTAACAAGCCATTGTGAGCTTACAAATTATTGAATCGATCAACCGTTCGATGAGAATCATCTACAATCATGTAACAAGCCATTCTGAGCTTACAAATCACCAAATCAGTCAACCGTTCAATGAGAATCAGCTACAATCACATAACAAGCTATTCTGAGCTTACAAATCACCAAATCGATCAACTGTTTGATGAGAATCAGCTACAATGATGTAACAAGGCATCTGGAGCTGAAAAATCTCTGAATCGGTCAACTGTTTGATGAGAATAGGCCACAATCATGTAACAAGCCATTATGAGCTTACAAATCACCGAATCGCTCAACCGTTCAATGAGAATCAGCTACAATTACGTAACAAGCTATTCTGAGCTTAAAAATCACCGAATCGGTCAATTGTTTGATGGGAATCAATTACAATCATGTAACAAGCCATTCTGAGCTTACAAATCATTGAATCGATCAACCATTCGATGAGGATTAGCTACAATCACGTAAAAAGCCACTCTGAGCTTACAAATCACTGAATCAATCATTTGTTTGATGAGAAGCAATTACAATCACCTAACATGCTATTCTGAGCTTACATATCACTGAATCGGTCAACTATTCAATGAGAATCAATTACAATAACGTAACAATCCATTCTGAGCTTAGAAATCACCAAATTAGTCAACCGTTCGATGATAATTAGCTACAATCATGTAACAAACCATTCTGAGCTTACAAATCACCAAATGGGTCAACCATTTGACGAGAATCAATTACAATCACGTAAAAATCCATTATGAGCTTAAAAATCACCAAATCAATCAACCGTTCGATGAGAAGCAATTACAATCACCTAACATGCCATTTTAAGCTTACAAATCATCGAATCGGTCAACTATTCGATCAGAATAACCTACAATAATGTAACAAACTATTTTGACTTTACAAATCACCAAATCAATCAATCATTTGACAAGAATTAGCTACAATCATGTAACAAGCCATTCTGAGCTTACAAATCACTGAATCGGTCAACAGTTCGATGAGAATCATTTACAATCACGTAACAAGTCATTCTGAGCTTATAAATCACTGAGTCAGTCAACCATTTCATGAGAATTAGCTAAAATCACGTAACAAGCCATTCTGAGCTTACAAAACACTGAATTGGTCAACCATTCGAAGAGATTCAACTACAATAATGTAACAAGTCATTCTAAGCTTACAAATCAACGAATCAATCAACTGTTTGATGAGAGTCAGCTACAATAACCGACTCGGTTAACCGTTCGATGAGAGTCAGCTACAATCATATAATAAGCCAATATGAGCTTACAAATAATCGAATCGGTCAACCGTTCGAGTAGAATCAACTAAAATCATGTAACAAGCCATTCTGAGCTTACAAATCACTAAATCGGTCAACCGTTCGGTGAGAATCAACTACAATCACATAACAAGTCGTTCTGAGCTTACAAATTACCGAATTGGTCAACCGTTCAATGAGAATCAATTATAATCACGTAACAAGCCATTCTGAGCTTACAAATCACCAAATCGGTCAACCATTGAGAATCGGCTACAATCATCTAACAAGCCATTTTAAGCTTAAAAATTAGCAAATTGATAAACCGTTTGATGAGAATCAGCTACAATCATGTAACAAGCCATTTTGAGATTACAAATCATCAAATCGGTCAACTGATCGATGAGACTCAGCTACAATCATGTAACAAGTCATTCTGAGCTGACAAATCACCGAATCAGACAACCATTCGATGATAATCAATTACTACATGCTACTTGTGCATGCACATTATGGGAGGTATTATAGATGAGGTAGGGCCCCTCCCTTTAGAATAGTAGGGCTATGGGCCCTACAATAATCTATTGGTGGGCGCCATTTGAATTGATAGAGAAGTGAGATGCCCTAACATAACAAGCCATTTAGAGCTGATTCTCATCGAACGGTTCACCGATTCGGTGATTTATAAGCTCGAAATGGCTTGTTACGTGATTGTAGTTGATTCTCATCGAACGGTTCACAGATTCAGTGATTTGTAAGCTCAAAATGGCTTGTTACGTTATTATAATTGATTCTCATCAAAAGGTTGACCAATTCGGTGATTTATTCACTTAGAATGGCTTGTTATATGATTGTAGCTAATTCTTATTGAACTGTTGACCGATTTGGTAATTTGTCAGCTCAAAATGACTTGTTACGTAATTTTAATTGATTCTCATCGAATGATTGACTGATTTGTATGCTCAGAATGGCTTAATAAGTGATTGTAATTGATTCTCATCGAACAATTAACCAATTCGGTGATTTGTAAGCTCAAAATGGCTTGTTAGGTCATTGTAGTTGATTCTCATTGAATGGTTCACTGATCCGGTGATTTGTAAGTTTAAAATTGCTTGTTACGTGATTGTAGGTGATTGTCATTGAACGGTTGACCGATTTGGTGATTTGTAAGCTCAAAATGTCTTGTTACGTGATTGTAGCTGAGTTTCATCGAACGGTTGACCAATTCAGTGATTTGTAAGCTCATAATGGCTTGTTACGTGATTTCAGCTGATTCACATCGAGTTGTTGAATGATTTCATGATTTGTAAGCTGAGAATGAATTGGTACGTGATTATAGCTAATTCTCATCGAACAGTTGATCGATTCAGTGATTTGTAAGCTTAGAATGGCTTGTTACGTGATTGTAGCTTATTCTCACTGAATGATTGACCGATTCGGTGATTTGTAAGCTCAGAATGGCTTATTTTATGATTGTAATTGATTCTCATCGAACGGTTGACTGATTCAGTGATTCGTAAGCTCAAAATGGCTTGTTATGTGATTGTAATTGATTCTCATCGAAAGGTTGACCGATTCAGTGATTTGTAACCTCATAATGGCTTGTTACATGATTGTAATTGATTCTCATCGAACAGTTGACCGATTCGGTGATTTGTAAGCTCAGAATGGCTTGTTACATGATTGTAGCTGATTTTCATCGAACGGTTGACCAATTCGGTGATTTTTCAGCTCAAAATGGCTTGTTACGTGATTGTAATTGATTCGCATCAAATGGTTGACCAACTCGGTGATCTGTAAGCTCAAAATGGCTTATTATGTGATTATAGCTGATTCTCATAAAACGGTTCACCGATTTAGTGATTTGTAACCTCAGAATGGCTTATTACGTGATTGTAATTAATTCTCATCTAACAGTTGACCGATTTGGTGATTCTTCAGCTCAGAATGACTTGTTACATGGTTGTAGCTGATTCTCATCAAACGGTTGACAGATTCGGTGATTTATAAGCTCATAATGGCTTGTTACATGATTGTTGTTGATTCTCATCGAACAGTTGACCGAGTCAGTGATTTGTAAGCTCAAAATGGCTTGTTACGTGATTGTAGTTGATTCTCATCGAACGGTAGATCGATTCGGTGATATGTAAGCTCATAATGTCTTGTTACATGATTGTAGCTGATTCTTGTCGAACGATTGAGGATTCTATGATTTGTATGCTCAAAATGACTTGTTACGTGATTGTAGCTGATTCTCATCGAACAGTTGATCAATTTCATGATATGTATGCTCAGAATAACTTGTTACATGATTGTAGTTGATTCTCATCGAACGGTTGACCAATTCGGTAATTTGTAAGCTCACAATTGCTTGTTATGTGATTGTAATTGATTCTCATCAAACAGTTGATCGCTTCGGTGATTTGTAAGCTTAGAAAAGCTTGTTACGTGGTTGTAGCTGATTCTCATCGAACAGTTGACCGATTTGGTGATATGTAAGTTCAGAATGGTTGTTTATGTGATTGTAATTGATTCTCAATGAATAGTTGACCATGATTTGATGATATGTAAGTTCAGAATAGCTTTTTACTTGATTGTAGCTAAATCTCATCGAACGGTTGACCGATTCAATTATTTGTAAGCTCTGAATGGCTTTTTACATTATTATAGCTGATTCTATTTGAATGGTTGATTGATTCGATGATTTGTAAGCTTAGAAGGGCTTCTTAGGTGATTGTAATTATTTCTCATCAAACGGTTGACCGATTCGGTGATTTGTAAGCTTAGAATGGCTTGTTACATGATTTTAATTGATTTTCATCGAATGGTTGACTGATTCAGTAATTTGTAAGCTCAGAATAGTTTGTTACATTATTGTAGCTGATTCTCATCAAATGGTTGACCGATTCGGTGATTTGTAAGCTCAGAATAGCTTGTTACATGATTGTAACTAACTCTCATCAAACGGTTGATAGATTCAGTGATTTGTAACCTCAGAATGGCTTGTTACGTGATTGTAGTTGATTCTCATCGAATGGTTGATTGATTCGATGATTTGTAAGCGTAGAATGACTTGTTACATTACTGTAGCTGATTCTAATTGAATGATTTATTGATTTGATTATTTATATCCTTAGAATGGCTTATTACTTGATTGTTGCTGACTCTCATCTAACGGTTAACCGATTCGATGATTTGTAAACTTAGAATGGCTCGTTATATGATTGTAGCTTATTCTCATTGAACAGGTAACTGATTCGATAATTTGTAAGCTCATAATGGCTTGTTACATGATTGTAGCTGAGTCTCATCGAATGGTTGACCGATTAAGTGATTTGTAAGCTCAGAATGGCTTGTTACGTGATTGTAGTGATTCTCTTCGAATAGTTGACCAATTTAGTGTTTTGTAAGCTTAGAATGGCTTGTTACATGATTTTAGCTAATTCTCATTGAACGGTTGACCGATTCAGTGATTTGTAACCTCAAAATGACTTGTTATCTGATTGTAATTGATTCTCTTCAAATTGTTTTACAGATTCTATGATTTTTAAGCTCATAATGACTTGTTACATGATTGTAGTTGATTCTCATTAAACGGTTGATCGATTCGGTGATTTGTAAGCTCAGAATGACTTGTTACGTGATTGTAGCTGATTCCCATCGAACGGTTGAGTGATTGGGTGATTTGTAAGCTCAGAATGGCTTGTTACGTGATTATAATTAATTCTCATCAAATAGTTGATTGATTCGGTGATTTATAAGCTCAAAATGGCTTGCTACCATGATTGTAGCTGATTCTCATCGAATAGTTGACCGATTCAGGGATTTGTAAACTCAGAATGGCTTGTTACATGACTATAGTTGATTCTCATCGAATGGTTGACAGATTCAGTGATTTGTAAACTTTGAATTTACATGATTGTAGCTAATTCTTATCGAACGGTTAATCGATTGGTGATTTGTAAACTTAAAATGGCTTGTTACATGATTTTAGCTAATTATCATCGAACAGTTGACTAATTCAATGATTTATAACCTCAGAATAGCTTGTTATTTGATTGTAATTGATTCTCTTCAAATTGATGACAGATTTGGTAATTTGTAAGTTGGGAATGGCTTGTTACGTTATTGTAGTTGATTCTCATCGAACGGTTGACCGATCTAGTGATTTGTAAACTCAAAATGTTTTTTTACGTGATTGTAGATGATTCTCATTGAACAGTTGACCTATTTGGTGATTTGTAAGCTCAGAATAGTTTGTTACATCATTGTAGCTGATTCTCATTGAATGGTTGACTGATTTGGTGATTTGTAAACTCATAATGGCTTGTTACGTGATTGTAATTGACTCTAATTGAACGGTTGACCGATTCGATGATTTGTAAGCTTAGAATGGGTTGTTAAGTGATTTTAGATGATTCTCACAGAACGATTGATCGATTCAGTGATTTGTAAGCTCAGAATGACATTTGAAAGCTCAAAATGACTTGTTACGTGATTGTAATTGACTCTCATCCAACTATTGACTAATTTGTTGATTTGTAAGCTCGAAATGGCTTATTACGTGATTGTAGCTGATTCTCATTAAAAGATTGATCGATTTAGTGATTTGTAACCTCAGAATGGCTTGTTATGTGATTGTAATTGATTCTCTTCAAATTGATGATAGATTCAGTAATTTGTAAGCTCAGAATGACTTGTTACGTGATTGTAGTTGATTCTAATCAAACGGTTCACCGATTCAATGATTTGTAAGCTTAGAATGGGTTGTTACATGATTGTAACTGATTCTCATTGAATGGTTGACTGTTCGGTGATTTTTAAGCTCAGAATGGCTTGTTAAATAATTGTAGTTGATTCTCATTGAATGGTTTACCGATTCGGTGATTTATAAGCTCAGAATGGCTTGTTACATGACCATAGTTGATTCAATGATTCAATGATTTGTAAGCTCAGAATGGCTTGTTACATTATTGTAGCTGATTCTCATAGAACGGTTGATCAATTCGGTGATTTGTAAGCTCAGAATGCTTTGTTGCATGATTTTAGCTAATTCTCATCGAACGGTTGACCGATTTGGTGATTTGTAAGCTTAGAATGGCTTGTTACGTGATTGTAATTGATTCTCATCGAATGGTTGACAAATTCGGTGATCTAAGCTCAAAATGGTTTTTACGTGATTATAGCTGATTCTAATCGAACGGTTGACCGATTCCTTGATTTGTAACTGCAGAATGGCTTGTTAGGTGATTGTCATTGCTTTTCATCGAATGGTTGACTAATTCAGTGATTTGTAAGCTAATAATGACTTGTTACGTGATTCTAATTGATTTTCATCGAATGGTTGACTGATTCGGTGATTTGTAAGCTTAGAATGGCTTATTACATCATTGTAGCTTGTTCTCATCGAAACGTTGACCCATTTGGTGATTTGTAAGCTCAGAATGACTTGTTACGTGATTTTAGCTAATTGTCATCAAACTATTGAGTGATTCAGTGATTTTTAAGCTCCTAATGGCTTGTTATGTGATTGTAATTGATTCTCATCGAACAATTGACTAATTCGGTGATTTGTAAGCTCAGAATAGCTTGTTACATGATTCTAGCTGATTTTCATCGAACGGTTGACCAATTCAATGATTTGGAAGCTCAGAATGGCTTGTTACGTGATTGTAGTTGATTGTCATCGAACGGTTGACCGATTCAGTAATTTCTATGCTCAGAATGGCTTGTTACGTGATTGTAGCTGATTCTCATCGAACGGTTGACCGATTTAGTGACTTGTAAGCTTAGAATGGCTTGTTACAAGATTCTAATTGATTTTCATCGAACAGTTGACCGATTCGGTGATTCGTAAGCTCAGAATATCTATTTACATGATTGTAGATGATTCTCATCGTACTGTTGACCGATTCAAGGATTTGTTAGCTTAGAATAGCTTGTTACATAATTGTAGCTTATTCTGATCGAACGATTGACCAATTTGGTGATTTGTACGCTCAGAATGACTTGTTATGTGATTGTAGCTAATTCTCATTGAAAGATTGACCGATTTGGTGATTTGTAAGCTCAAAATGGCTTGTTACGTGATTCTAATTAATTCTCATCGAACGGTTGACCGATTCAGTGATTTTTAAGCTCAAAATGGCTTGTTACATGATTGTAGTTGATTCTAATTAAACGATTGACCGATTCAGTGATTTGTAAGCTTAGAATAGCTTGTTAGGTGATAGTAATTGCTTCTCATCGAACGGTTGATGGATTCGATTATTTGTAGGCTCAGAATGGCTTGTTAGGTTATTATAATTGCTTCTCATCGAACAGTTGACCAATTCGGTGATTTGTAAGCTTTGAATGGCTTGTTCCATGATTGTAGCTGATTCTAATCGAATGATTGACTGATTTGATGATTTGATAGCTCATAATGGCTTGTTACATGATTCAAGTTGATTCTCATCGAACGGTTGACTTCAGTGATTTGTAAGCTCATAATGGCTTCTTACGTGATTTTAATTGATTCCCATCGAATGATTGATTGATTCAGTGATTTGTAAGGTCAGAATGGCTTGTTACATGATTGTAGCTGATTCTCATCGAATGATTGACTGATTTGGTGATTTGTAAGCTCAGAATAGCTCATTACATGATTGTAATTGCTTCTCATGGAACGGTTGATTGATTCGGTGATTTTTAACCTCAGAATGGCTCGTTATGTGATTCTACCTGATTCTCATCAAACGGTTGACCGATTTAGTGATTTGTAAGCTGATAATGGCTTGTTACGTGATTGTAACTGATTCCCATCGATCGGTTGACCGATTCAGTGATTTTTCAGCTCAGAATGGCTTGTTACAATATTGTAGCTGATTCTCATCAAATAGTTGACCGATTTTGTGATTTGTAAGCTCAGAATGGCTTGTTACATGATTGTAGCTGATTCTCATCAAACGGCTGATCGATTCAGTGATTTGTAAGTTCAGAATGAATTATTACATGATTGTAGCTACTTCTCATCAAATGGTTGACTGATTCGGTGATTTGTAAGCTTAGAATGCCTTGTTACATGATTGTAGCCTATTCTGATCTAACGGTTGACCGATTAGGGGATTTGTAAGTTCAAAATGGCTTGTTACATGATTGTAGCTATTTCTCATCAAACGGTTGACCGATTCAATAATTTGTAAGCTTTTAATGGCTTCTTACATTATTGTAGCTGATTCTCATCGAACAGTTGACCAATTCAAGGATTTGTAAGCTCAAAATGGCTTGTTACGTGATTGTAGCTGATCCTCATTGAACGGTTGACCGATTTAATAATTTGTAAGCTTAGAATGGCTTGTTAGGTGATTGTAGCTTATTCTCATCGAATGGTTGACTGATTCAGTGATTTCTAAGATCAGAATGGCTTGTTACATGATTGTAGTTGATTCTCATCGAACGGTTGACCGAGTTGGTGATTTCTAAGCTTAGAATAGTTTTTTAAATGATTGTAACTAATTCTCATCGAATGGTTGACCAATTCGGTGATTTGTAAGCTCACAATGGCTTGTTACATGATTGTAATTGATTCTCATCGAACGGTTGACCAATTCAGTGATTTGTAAGCTCAGAATGGCTTGTTATGTGATAGGAGATGATTCTCATAAAATGGTTGACCATTTTGGTGATTTGTAAGCTCAGAATGAGTTGTTACGTGATTGAAATTGATTCTCATCAAACGGTCAACTGATTCGGTGATTTGTAATCTCATAATGACTTGTTACGTGATTGTAGCTGAATCTCATCGAATGGTTGACTCATTCATTGATTTGTAAGCTCAAAATGGCTTGTTACGTGATTGTAGCTGAGTCTCATCGAACGGTTTACCGATTCAGTGATTTGTAAGCTCAAAATGGCTTGTTACGTGATTGTAGCTGATTCTCATCTAACGATTGACCGGTTCGGTGATTTGTAAGCTCATAATGGGTTGTTACGTAATTGTAAAACATTCTCATCTAATGGTTGATTGATTCGGTGATTTGTAAGCTCACAATGGCTTGTTACGTGATTGTAATTGATTCTCATAGAATAGATGATCGATTCGGTTATTTGTAAGCTCATAATGGCTTGTTACGTGATTGTAATTGATTCTCATCGAATGATGTTGACATTTTTGGGATTGCTGCAAATGTAATAGCACTATCTAGATTATAAATTGTGTATGTGTTTTCCAAATGCAACAATCTATCTTATTTATATTGGGAATGAGGCTATAAGAGACATGTCCCTTCATGGGACATGTCTATTCAATATATATATATATATATATATATATATATATATATATATATATATATATATATATATATACAAATACAAATACAAAATATTATTATTAATCAATAGCTAAGTATTATATGTATTCTAAGTGATCATACGATTGAAGCTACAAAAATTAATACTCCCTCTTAGCTAGGGAGGATGATCAAACAGAATGTGTTGAGGTCTTTGTTGTTAACACATGTTTCCCTAACTACCATACAAAACATCAGCACTCCCTCTTAGCTAGTGAAGAGAAAATCCATCAAGTTAATAAATCATTAATTTTGATAGAGAGGAGATATCACCCCACTGTGATATCAGGAGATGTGGTATATGCATAAATATCAAGTCATGTGATGTTCATCATAGCTCATAAGTATCCATGGTATGTCTAATGACAATATGTCTCATGATGTCTGTCATATGGATACTAAGTTTACGTAGAGACATGTCACTATGTGATATGTTTCATAGGGTCCAATCAATATGTAATACTAAGTCAGAAAGGATCCTAATATGATTCATATGGATACTAAGAAATCATATATTACATAATTCATGATACCAAGTTTTACATATCACCTAACATGTGATACCCAGTTTTCAATATCACCTAACATGTGATATGAGGAATCACCTGACATGTGATACCCAATTTTACATATCACTTAACATTTGATATGAGGAATCACCTAGCATGTGATACCCAATTTTACATATCACCTAACATGTGATATGAGGAATCACCTTAGATCGTGATACCTAATTTTCAAACCACCTTCATATGAGGAATCACCTTAGATCGTGATACCTAATTTTCATACCACCTTGATATGAGGAATCACCTTAGATCGTGATACCTAATTTTCATACAACCTTGATATGAGGAATCACCTTAGATCATGATACCTAATTTTCATATCACCTCAGATTGTGATACAAGGATGTAGTAAATAAGAATATTACATTCCATTTACATATAACCCTATTATGGTATGTGCAGAGACATATAACTGTCTGCCATAACGAATCTCTATTATAAGATTGTCACCTTGTAATATCAAATACAAGTGTTTATTGTCGAAAAGTCATCACCTTTCTCCAATGTTCACAGTCCTAGTCTTTTCCCCTGCTCTCTGCAATGATTTTCTGCTCCCTGGTACCTTAGGCAAAATGTTCAGAATCTAGCCGTTAGGTTTCAAAATTCAAATGTGCCCTAGCTTTATTCTTTTTGCGCGTTACCTTTTTTGTGAGTCACTTAAACGCCTCTTCTGCATGTGCCTTTTAAGTTTCCACGTCACCCTGATTCATAGTTAGTCTTTCTTTCCGGCGGGTCCCTTTGTTTTTCCTAAGTCCACAATCACGCCCTACGATTTTAATATTTTTCCTAAGGTTCTTGGCTTTATCCTCCTGGGCCCGGTTTCTGACAACATTTTAATCCAATGGCCAGCGTATCTTCTCATGCGATCTGTCAAACCCTTCAGATCATGAGACAATCATCGATTTGGAATCTCACGGTTGCAGAGTTATTAGTGGGTCCACCTACCATATGCCTTGTCAACATTTTGTGATTGGTCCACGGGTTAGTGATTGTGTGTGTGTCAGTGGGACCTAAATTTTCAAAGGCTCAATGGGACCTGACGGTGTCAGAGGGGTGACAGATGGCATGTCCTTATTGGCTGTCGCATGGCCGCATGTCAGACTTTTTTGACATGCGATCATGCGATCGCTTACCATCTGTCCGCATGGGTCCCGGCTCTTTGCAGTTGGTGGTTGCTGTTCTGTGGTCCCGGAGGTAGTGATGTGGTAGCTTTGGGTTGGCTGTCGCATGATCGCATAGCCCAATTTTTGACTATCTGATCATGTGACCGGTTGACATGTGTCCATGGCAGTGTGGTGGCATTTCATCGGTGGGCCCGGGAGATGCAGAAAAGTGGGTGATGTGGCAGTCTCATGGCCTTGTCGCATGATCGCAAGGGCCATTTCCATGGCATGCGATCACGCGACAAACCCCTTGCGGTGACGGTTGTGGTGGCGGTTAAGGTTCGCGGGCTGTCACATGTTCGCATAGCCCGTCTCCGAGCTATGCGATCATGCGACAAGGTGCCACGTGTGCTGGGGCCCGTTTGTGGCTATTTGGTGGGCTCGGTGGCAGGTGGTGTCGTGGTGGTCTCTGGTTGGTTTGTGTTGGTGGGATGGTGGGTTTGAACGTGGGCCTTTGTTCTCTATAGGTGCCATGGATTTAGTCGTTGTGGTTCAAATTCAAATTTTTCTGAGAACTTTCAGCGACCAGAAAGTACCAAATTTATGGAATTCATTGCAGAAATGACCCTGTTCGGTGAGATATGACTGGTTTGCCATTTGCAATGTGGTCCAAGGTGTTGTTGGATTGTTTGCAAAGCTTGTACCATTTCGGTTGTGTGCTTGAGGCTTGTTGCAAGGTGTTCTTTTGAGCCCAATTTTGTGATCCCCTGTACTTGCAGAGAAGAATTTCATGATTGTGGATCAATTCAGGAATTTCCTCTTTCTTGATTGATTGTGTTTCCCACCCCTGTAATAACTTTTTAGACCATTTCAAGCAGCTTGGGTGGTTGAAACCCTAACCCTAGTCATCCGTAGCTTGTTGTAGATTTTCAAGATGACTAGGGGGTATAAGTTAGAGAATTTTGGATTTTGCAAGGGTTCCAAAAACATTGTTGCTTTTGGTCCTTGGTTTTTTACTGTAATATACTGATAGAAGTCTGATTTTGTGACTTTTCTGATCTTGGTATCATTCTGATTGTATGTTGATCCTGATTGTGTTAATGAGAACATTTTGAATCCCAATCTTGTATCTTGTGTATGTCTTCTTGCTTGTCTCTGAGCTCATATATGTTAGTTTCACAAAGTGTGCTAACATATGGTAAACAAAGAATATTTTGAATTTATCTTTGAGTTCCTAACAAAGTTAGGATTAAAGTCTTCTGGGTGAATTCAGTGAGTTTGCAGTCAGGTGTAGAATTTGATGTCCTTGTGCTTGAGGGAAAGGGGTAATAGGCAAAGCACTTACCTTGGATTCCATTGTGTTTGATTTGAGGTATTCAGTTGAGGTATACAGTTAGGTTACTCTGAGCCCTGGGATAAGACACCGGTCCTTCCTCTTGAGGTATGCATGGTTAACAACTACAAACACAAACACTATTTGATAAATCTTTAACAATCTTATATGAGATATAATGGAATATTGTTTTAGACTCCTTTAGAGAAGTGAGTCAAGGGTACACCTGCCTAAGCACTAAAGCTCAAAGTGTAGAAGGATCTGTTGATCCTTGTCAGTTGGCCCTCTTCCTTGTGGACTTTGGAGTGGTGATAGAGTCAGAGTTTTATTTGAATTATCCATCAAAGTGTAAATCTGCAAGTTGAAGATCAAAGGGAATAATCCACAACCAACACATAGGAGGGCCCATAAGTCCTGGAGTCACACACGTGAAATCCACCTTGACTCATGTCAGAGGGTGGATCCATCATGGCTCATCCCAAAGGGTGGAAAGAAGGGCTTTCACCTTAGACTTCTCTCTCAAGGAGAAGAATGCAATAACATACAAGATAATAGATGAAACTCCTTTTCATCTAAGGCTTAATTCTCCAACATGCCAAGTTTATCTTAAAGGTACACAACCTTACCTCTAGCAAGAAACTTGGTGAGAAAATCAGCCATATGTTCTATAGGGATAATGCAACTTGAATGACAAACTGATATTCTCTTATATAGTTTGCATCACTCTAGGCGAACCCCAAGTGTAGGAGATAGCATAAAGGCATTTCAGCCAGCATACATGAGACTCAATCTCATGGTCACAGTCCACTGGATGCTTCCTTAAGGTCTTGTAAGAACCTCCTCTCCTCCTTGTCTAAGGTTGTTTTAGATGAACTATCATACTCCCTCTAATTCTAATATCAACCTTCTACGAGAAAGTCGTGTCTTTGTCCTTTAGTCTGCATTAAGCTCTTTTTTTGAATTCCCAACCATCTATCTAAGAATTCATTACCTAGATATCTGCATAAAAGCCTTCTAGTTCACATACATGGAATTTCATTATTTGAATCGTAATTCTTTTCCTTTCACAGTTTCCTGGTCACTAGGGAAACCATTACGATATGGTTTACTCCCTCTCAATCAATATGACTAAGATCCTTGGAAATCTAATAAGGTATATCCTCTAGATATTATACTGACTCCCTCTCTATCTTTGATTACTGACATCAACATTTAACCTTCTCATCCAAATTTTCCTCTGATGGTTCATCAAACTTCTTCTGAATGTGATATCAACCTCCTGACCTTCTCGTCCAAGGTTGCTTCTAATGTATTGTCAAACTCCCTTTGAATCTGATGTCAACTCTCAACCCAATTCCATATTTGCAGGCATTAAGTTCTTTCTCCCTTGAATGGAATCTTGTATGCTTCTAGATTTGTCCTCAATGCACTTCAAAGAGATTTTACAATTAGTTCATAAAACTAAACTATCATGAAGGAAAATATCAATTATAGAAGTATAAAAGATTTACTATCCCAATCTTATCTCATGAATTAATGACTTAAAATTTATAAACATTATTCAAGGGTAGAAATACTTATCTCTTTTTGTGATCCACCAACTTGAATTATTATTGTAATCTTCGTGAAGCTAAATCCAACATTCCCTCTTAACTAGGGAGGAATCCTTCTCAAATATCTAACTTATAGAGTAATGTCCACCATGGCTACTCCCAAGGGGGTGGCTCCATCATGGCTGCTCCCATAAATGGAAATGCAAACAAACACAAGTGTTTATCAAGAAATCATTCATGTAATATCGTCATCTATTTGTATTGAATTTTAACCTACATCCCAGCGTTGGAGTTCCTCATATCTAAAGTCTTCTATTTGTATTGATCCACTAGATCCTGAAGCAATTTCTGGCTGATGTAGTGCACTGTGTCCATCACTGCATTTGGATGCAAGGCATACTGTACAATATGACCTGGAGGTGAGAAACCCCACAATTGATCTTAATTGCAGAATCCCCTAGCTGTGATTCTAGGCAATGGTTGCCCCCATTGGGAAAAGAGCTACAATAGCACCAAAAGAAACATTTGGCTTCCCTCTTGCTGCAACTGCAGCTTTGCTGATGGTATTGCACCATCCATCATTGCCATTCCTTACTTTGCATACAATTGACACAGTATTGTTGGATGTTGGGATGTAGGCTGTTGATTTCCCTTCAACCATGGGCTTGACCAAGGGCACATAACAGTTAAACCTTGAACCACTGGAGATCTTAGACTACTCTCCACAAGAACACTTACATGATTATGTGGACTTCCCACTACACTAAATGGTGATATTGAATATAAGTGGCTTGTTCCTCTATAGGAGTTGACAGTGATTGAACTACTGTCATCACTGAAACTGATGTCCTGTATGACCGCATTTGTCACTCCATGAACCAGTTTGTACAGATGTATATGTGATGCATTCTCATTAGAACCAGTAGAGCAAGAACCATTTCCTAATGTGTAGGGCATAATGCAAAAAAAATATTGAGGTTATGACTGTTAATTTATGCAGTAACTAGAAGAGTACCACTGGGGTCAAAGCACAATGTAGAAATGAGTATACTATGTGGTCTAAATTTAGCAACAACAACATTGCTGACAAAATCTCTCACAATCACCATCCCTATATATTTTCAGAGTCAAGTCCAACTGCAGCATCTATATGATTTTTCCAATTCACATTTCCAGATGTCGGAGGACTAAAACTATTAGGAATAAGCTTAGAATAGTACTTGGTCAAAGTATTCTTCCAGGCCTATGAGGTTTTAAAAATATTCTTGAGGATATCTAGTTTGCAAGAAATGGCAAGATCTGGAGTGATTAATGCATAGGAGGCTGCGATCACCGGGTGAAAGAAAATGTGTTATGCCACATCTTTCTCCCTAGCAGACATCTTTGTTGGGAGAGCCCATGTAGGACATGATCTGATTTGATTGGCCTGCAAAATTCGTGATCCATGGCAATCCTGTCTTCCATATTAACGTGGCAATCACATCTTCAACATCGACATCAATACATACGATGATGTTCAAACGGTGACATCGATGCAGAAGATTGTAGCGTTGGGTTGCTTAAATACGATGAGACGTCTAAATCGTGTATGCATCCAGGAAGACATCCACCACCATGTATACTAGCCAATCATAGAGGATTAAGTGTTGCAAGCCATATCTCCAGAACAAATAAAGCGCAGTTTATATTAAGTAAAGCAGCACTATTATTAGGTTCACATCAAACATTTATCTATCCCATATATCAACTAGATATGGAGACTTATAGTTGGTGTATAGTCAAGTCCCAACTATGTGATACATCATTTGTGTTAATTATCACGCGTGAAGATATCAATAGTTGCAATTATTATTGTTATGGAATTCAATCCATCCCTCAATCATGGCTGGTCATCGAACCTATACCTTTATTTATTCCCCATATATAGATTTGATGGAAGAATCGAGATCATTGAAGATGGGACTTAGCCATACTGATGGAGGTATTAATTACAGTACATTCCTATGATTCGTAAGGCACTATTTGTGATGACTAATGACTGTTGGCAACTCTAATCAATCAAACCTGCCCATTATACCTATTCTCTATAGCAGTCGTCCTCAGACGTAGAAACTATAGAAGTAATGGAAGCCCCAGCAAGGTGCAAAGAGGAAGCAATAGATGAAATAGCATGAACACAACTGGACAATAAACTATGGCTCTGTTCTAATTTACGACCCTGAGATATGTTCCTGTCACTCCTCAATATTATCTTCCCTTTCAATCAATTAATCAATGAACTTGGCGATCTATAATTCAATTGAAATAGATACCCAAAAAATGAAGAGGGGTATTGTAAAGAGAACATTCTGATCCATGTGAAGTGGCGTATAGACCCAGATTCAAACCTGGTGGATTGGAATATTCCTACAAAATCATTTTTTCTCACATTTGCAGTCTGGCTCTGATACCATGTCGAGATTTTTGGGATCACTGCAAATGTAATAGCATTGCCTAAATTATATATATTGTATGTGTTTTCAAAATGCAACAATCTCTCTTATTTAAATTGGGAATGAGGCCATAAGAGACATGTCCCTTCATGGGACAAGTCTATTCATTCATATATTAGAATAATATAAACTTAAATAATATATATTAGTAATAATATATATATCATATATATATATATACACAAATACAATATATTATTATTAATCAATACGAGTGAAGCTACAAACATTAATAAACAGTTGACCGATTCGGTGATTTGTAAGCTTATAATGGCTTGTTATGTGATTGTAACTCAATCTCATCGAATGGTTGACCGATTCGGTGATTTGTAAGCTCATAATGGCTTGTTACATGATTGTAATTCATTCTCATCGAATGGTTGACCGATTCGGTGATTTGTAAGCTCAAAATGGCTTGTTACGTGATTGCAGTTAATTCTCTTCGAACAATTGACAGATTCGGTGATTTGTAAGCTCAAAATGGCTTCTTACGTGATTGTAATTGATTCTCATCAAACAGTTGACCGATTTATGATTTGTAACCTCAGAATGGCTTGTTACGTGATTGTAGTTGATTTTCATCGAACGATTAACTGATTTAGTGATTTGTAAGCTCAGAATGGCTTGTTATGTGATTGCATATGATTCTCATCGAACGGTTGACCGATTCAGTGATGTGTAAGCTAAGAATGACTTGCTACAAGATTGTAGCTAATTCTCATCAAAATGTTGACCGATTCGATCATTTGTAAGCTCAGAATGGCTTGTTATGTGATTATAGCTGATTCTCAATGAACGGTTGACTGATTCGATGATTTGTAAGCTCAGAATGGCTTGTTACGTGATTGTAGCTGATTCTCATCGAACGGTTGATCGATTCGATGATTTGTAAGCTCAGAATGGCCCTTTACGTGATTGTAGTTGATTCTCATCGAATGGTTGACCGATTTGGTGATTTGTACACTCAGAATGACTTGTTACATGATTGTAATTGATTCTCGTCGAATGGTCAACATATTCGGTGATTTGTAAGTTGATAATGGCTTGTTACATGATTATAGCTGATTCTCATCAAACGGTTGACCGATTCAGTAATTTCTAAGCTCAAATAGGCTTGTTACATGATTGTAGCTGATTCTCATCGAACGGTTGATCGATTCGATGATTTGTAAGCTCAGAATGACTTGTTACGTGATTGTAGCTGAATCTCATCAAACGGTTGACCGATTCAATGACTTGTAAGCTTAGAATGGCTTAATACGTGATTGTAATTGATTCTCATTGAATGATTGACTGATTCGATGATTTGTAAGCAGAAAATGACTTTTTACATTATTGTAGTTAATTCTCATCAAACGGTTGACCGATTCGATGATTTGTAAGCTAAGAATGGCTTGTTATGTGATTGTAGCTAATTCTCATCAAATGGTTGACCGATTCAGTGATTTGTTAGCTCAAAATGGCTTGTTATGTGATTGTAATTGATTCTCATCGAACAGTTGACCGATTCAGTGATTTGTAAGCTCAGAATGGCTTGTTACATGATTGTAGCTGATTGTCATCGAATGGTTGACCGATTCAGTGATTTGTAGTAGATTCTGATCGTACAATTGACTGATTCACTGATTTGTAAGCTCAGAATGGCTTGTTACGTGATTGTAGTGATTCTCATCAAACGGTTGACAGATTTGGTGATTTGTAAGCTCAGAATGGCTCGTTACATGATTGTAGCTAATTCTCATCAAAAGGTTGACCGATTCAGTGATCTGTAAGCTCAGAATGACTTCTTACGTTATTGTAATTGATTCTTATCGAATGGTAGATCGATTTGATGATTTATAATCTCAGAATGGCTTGTTACGTGATTGTAGCTGATTCTTATCGAACGGTTGACTGATTTGGTGATTTGTAAGCTTAGAATGGCTTGTTACATGATTGTAGCTAATTCTCATCGAATGGTTGACCGATTCGGTGATTTGTAAGCTCAGAATGACCTGTTACGTGATTATAGTTGATTCTCATCGAACGGTTGACCGATTCGGTGATTTCTAAGCTTAGAATAACTTGTTACGTGATTGTAGCTGATTCTCATTGAACAGTTCACTGATTTGGTGATTTGAAAGCTCAAAATGGCTTGTTAATGATTGTAGCTGATTCTCATCAAACAGTTGACCGATTCAGTGATTTCAAAGCTCAGAATGGCTTGTTATGTGATTGTAGCTGATTCTCATTAAATGCAGCTCAAAATGGCTTGTTATGTGATTGTAATTGATTCTCATCGAATGGTTGACCGGTTTGATGATTTGTAAGCTCAAAATTGCTTTTTACATGATTGGAGATGATTCTCATCGAATGGTTGACTGATTCGGTGATTGGTAAGCTCAGAATAGCTTATTACGTGATTGTAGATAATTCTTATCGAATGGTTAACCGATTCGGGGATTTGTAAACTCAGAATGGCTTGTTACATGATTGTAGCTGATTCTGATCGAAGGATTTACCAATGCAATGATTTATAAGCTCAGAATTGGTTGTTACATGATCGTGGCTGATCCTCATAGTGTTGACCGATTCGGTGATTCGTAAGCTTATAATGGCTTGTTACATCATTGTAGTTGTTTTCATCTAACGGTTGACCGATTCGAGGATTTGTAAGCTCAGAATGTTTTGTTATGTGATTGTAATTGATTCTCATCGAATGGTTAACCGATTTGGTGATTTGTAAGCTCAGAATGGATTGTTACGTATTCTCATCGAACAGTTGACCGATTCATTGATTTTTAAGCACAAAATGGGTTGTTACGTGATTGTAGTTGATTCTCATCAAATGATTGATCGATTCGGTGATTTGTAAGCTCAAAATGGCTTGTTACATGATTGTAGCTGATTCTCATCGAACGGTTGGCTGATTCTGCTATTTGTAAGCTTAGAATAGTTTGTTACATGATTGTAACTGATTCTTATCGAACGGTTGACCAATTCAAGGATTTGTAAACTCACAATGGCTTGTTACATGATTGTAATTGATTCTCATCGAATGGTTGACCGATTCGGTGATTTGTAAGCTCAAAATGGCTTGTTACGTGATTGGAGATGATTCTTATTGAACGGTTGATCGATTCGGTGATTTGTAACCTCAGAATGACTTGTTACATGATTTTAATTTATTCTCATCGAAAGGTCAACCGATTCAGTGATTTGTAAGCTTAGAATGGCTTGTTACATGATTGTAGCTGAATCTCATCGAATGGTTGACCGATTCAGTGATTTTTAAGCTTAGAATGGCTTGTTACATGATTATAGCTGATTCTCATCAAACAGTTGACCGATTCGGTGATTTGTAAGCTCAAAATGGCTTTTTACATGATTATAGCTGATTCTCATTGAACGTTCGACCGATTCAGTGATTTATAAGCTCAGAATGGGTTGCTAGGTAATTGTAAGTCATTCTCATAGAAAGGTTGACCGATTTGGTAATTTGTAAGCTCATAATGGCTTGTTACATTATTATAATTGATTTTCATTGAACAGTTGATTGGTTCGGTGATTTGTAAGCTGATAATGACTTGTTACATGATTGTAATTGATTCTTATCGAACGATGTTTAGATTTTTGGGATCGCTACAAATTTAATAGCACTGTCTAAATTATATATATTGTATGTGTTTTCCAAATGCAACAATCTCTGTTATTTATATTGGGACTGAGGCTATAAGAGACATGTCCCTTGAAGGGACATGTCTATTCAATCATATATTAGAATAATATAAACTTAAATAATATATATTAATAATAATATAACATATATATATATATTATTATTAATCAATATTTAAGTATTATATGTATTCTAAGTGATTATATGACTGAAGCTACAAACATTAATACTCCCTCTTAGCTAGGGAGGATGATCAAACAGAATGTGTTGAGGTCTCCCTTGTCAACACATATGACCGTAACTATAACCATACAAAACATCAGCACTCCCTCTTAGCTGGACAAGATAAAATCCATCAAGGTAATAAATCATTAATTTTGAAAGAGAGCAGATATCACCCCACTATGATATCAGGAGATATGGTAAATGCAAGAATATCAAGTCACGTGATGATCATCATAGCTCATAAATATCCATGGTATGTCTAATGACAATACGTCTCATGATGTCTATCATATGGATACTAAGTTTATGTAGAGACATGTCACTATGTGATGTTTCATAGGGTCCAATCAATATGTAATACTAAGTCAGAAAGGATCCTAATATGATTCATATGGATACTAAGAAATCATATATTACATAATTCATGATACCAAGTTTTACATATCACCTAACATGTGATATGAGGAATCACCTAACATGTAAAACCCAGTTTTCAATATCACCTAACATGTGATACCCAATTTTACATATCACTTAATATTTGATATGAGGAATCACCTAACATGTGATATGAGGAATCACCTTAGATTGTGATACCTAATTTTCATACCACCTTAATATGAGGAATCACCTTAGATCATGATACCTAATTTTCATACCACCTTGATCTGAGGAATCAACTTAGATCGTGATACCTAGTTTTCATATCACCTCAGATCGTGATACAAGGATATAGTAAATAAGAACATTACATTCCATTTACATATAACCCTATTATGGTATGTGCACAGACATATAACTGTCTACCATAGTGAATCTCTATTACAAGATTGTCACCTTGTAATATCAAATACAAGTGTTCATTGTCAAAAAGTTGTCATCTTTCTCCAATGTTCATAGGAGGGCCCATAAGTCTTGGAGTCACACACGTGAAATCTACCTTGACTCATGTCAAAGGGTGGATCCATCATGGCTCATCCCAAAGGGTGGAAACAAGGGCTTTCACCTTAGACTTCTCTCTCAAGGAGAAGAATGCAATAACATACAAGATAATAGATGAAACTCCTTTTCATCTAAAGCTTAATTCTCCAACATGCCAAGTTTATCTTAAAGGTATACAACCTTACCTCTAGCAAGAAACTTGGTTTGAAAATCAGCCATATGTTCTATAGGGATAATCCAACTTGAATGGCATACTGATATTCTCTTATATAGTTTGCATCACTATAGGTGAAACCCCAAGTGTAGGAGATAGCATAAAGGCATTTCAGCCAGCATACATGAGACTCAATCTCATGGTCATAGTCCTCTCGATGCTTCCTTTAAGGTCTTGTAAGAACCTCCTCACCTCCTTCTCCAAGGTTGTTTTAGATGAACTAACACACTCCCTTTGAATCTAATATCAACCTTGTACGAGAAAGTCTTGTCTTTGTCCTTTAGTCTGCATTAAGCTCTTTTCTTGAATTCCCAAGCAATCTATCTAGGAATATCATGACCTAGATATCTGCATAAAACCCTTCTAGTTCACATACATGGAATTTCATCATTTGAATTGCAATTCTTTTCATTTCATAGTTTCTTGGTCACTAGGGAAACCATCACGATATGGTTTACTCCCTCTCAATCAAACGGTAGACTGATTCGGTGATCTGCAAGCCCAGAATGGCTTGTTACGTGATTGTGTCTGATTCTCATTAAACGATTAACCAATTCGGTAATTTGTAAGCTTAGAATGGCTTGTTAAATGATGTTAATTGATTCTCATTGAACGCTTGACTGATTCAGTGATTTGTAAGCTCAGAATGGCTTGTTACGTGATTGTACCTGATTTTCATCGAACGGTTGACCGATTCAGTGGTCTGTAAGCTCAGAATGGCTTGTTATGTGATTGTAATTGATACTCATCGAATGGTTGACCGATTCGGTGATTTATAAGCTCAAAATGGCTTGTTACATGATTGTAGCTGATTCTCATCGAACGGTTGACCGATTCAGTGATTTGTAAACTCAAAATGGCTTGTTATGTGATTTTAATAGATTCTCATTGAACAATTGACCGATTCAGTGATTTGTAAGATCAGAATGTCTTGTTACGTGATTGCAATTGATTCTCATTGAATAGTTGACCGATTCAATGATTTGTAAGCTTAAAATGGCTTATTACATGATTGGAGATGATTCACATCAAACGGTTAACCGATTCAGTGATTTGTAAGCTCAGAATAGCTTGTTACGTGATTCTAGCTGATTCTCATCTAACGGTTGATTGATTCGGTGTTTTGTAAACTCAGAATGGCTTGTTACGTGATTGTAGCTGAATCTCATCGACCGGTTGACCAATTAAATGATTTGTAAGCTCATAATGGCTTAATACATGATTGTAATTGATTCTCATTAAACGGTTGACCGATTCGATGATTTGTAATCTCAGAGTGACTTGTTACGTGATTGTAGTTGATTTTCATCAAATGGTTGACAGATTCAGTGATTTGTAAGCTCAAAATGGCTTGTTACGTGATTGTAGCTTATTGTCATCAAACGGTCGACTGATTTGGTGATTTGTAAACTTAGACTGGCGCGTTACATGATTGTAGCTAATTCTCATTGAATGGTTGACCGCTTCAGTGATTTGTAACCTCAGAATGACTTGTTACATGATTGTAATTGATTCTTATCGAACGATCAACATATTCGGTGATTTGTAAGCTCAAAATGGCTTGTTACGTGATTATAGCTGATTCTCATCAAACGATTGATTGATTCAGTGATTTGTAAGCTCAGAATGGCTTGTTAGATGATTGTAGCTAATTATCATCGAACGGTTGATCGATTCGATGATTCATAAACTTAGAATGGCTTGTTACGTGACTGTAGCTGAATCTTATCGAATGGTTGAGTGATTCAATGATTTATAAGCTGAGAATGTCTCAATACATAATTGTAATTAATTCTCATTGAATGGTTGACCGATTCGGTGATTTGTAAACTAACAATGGCTTGTTACATGATTGGAATTGATTCTCATCGAATAATTGACCGATTCGGTGATTTGTAATCTCAGAATGGCTTCTTACGTGATTGTAGCTGATTCTCATCAAATGGTTGACCGATTCGGTGATTTGAAAGCTCAGAATGACTTGTAACATGATTCTAGATGATTCTCATCGAACGGTTGACCGATTTGGTGATTTGTAAG
The DNA here is from genome assembly GCA_027943335.1 of Chamaecyparis obtusa. Lineage (NCBI taxonomy): Eukaryota > Viridiplantae > Streptophyta > Pinopsida > Cupressales > Cupressaceae > Chamaecyparis > Chamaecyparis obtusa. The sequence continues at coordinate 1,476,873 of BSBK01003129.1, read as the reverse complement.
ATCAAAATAGTTTGTTATGTGATTGTAGTTGATTATGATCGAACGGTTGACTGATTCAGTGATTTGTAAGCTCAGAATGGCTTGTTACGTTATTATAGCTGATTTTCATCGAACGGTTGATCGATTTGGTGATTTTTAAGCTAAGAATGGCTTGTTACGTAATTGTAATTGATTCTCATCGAACAGTTGACCGATTCAATGATTTGTAAGATTAGAATGGTTTGTTACATGATTTTTATTGATTCTCATTGAACGGTTGACCAATTCGGTGATTTGTAACCTTATTACATGATTGTAGCTGACTCACATGGAACGGTTGACCGATTCGGTGATGTGTAAGCTCAGAATGGCTTGTTACGTGATTATAGCTGATTCTCATCAAACGATCAACTGATTCAGTAATTTGTAAACTCAAAATAGTTTGTTACATGATTGTAATTGATTCTCATCGAAATGTTGACCGATTGAATAATTTGTAAGCTCATAATGGCTTCTTACGAGATTGTAGCTGATTCTCATCGAACGGTTGACCAATTCGGTGATTTGTAAGCTCAGAATGGCTTGTTATGTGATTGTAGTTGAGTCTCATTGAATGGTTGAATGATTCAGTTATTTAAAAGTTTAGAATGGCTTGTTACGTGATTGTAGCTGATTCTCATCTATCAGTTAACCGATTCAGTGATTTGTAACGTCAGAATGGCTTGTTAAATGATTGTATCTGATTCTCATAGATTGGTTGAACAATTCGGTGATTTGTAAGCTCAGAATGGCTTGTTACATGATAGTACCAGATTGTCATCGAACAGTTGACCAATTTGATGATTTGTAAGCTCAGAATGGCCTGTTAAATTATTATAGCTAATTTTTGTTTAATAGTTAACCGATTCGGTGATTTGCAAGCTTAGAATGGCTTGTTACGTGATTGTAGGTGATTCTCATCGCATGGTTGACTGATTCGGTGATTTGTAAGCTTAGAATGGCTTGTTACATGATTGTAGCTGATTCTCATCGAACGATTGACCAACTCAGTTATCTTTAAGATCAAAATGGCATATTCTCATCGAAGGATTGATCGAGTTAGTGATTTGTAAGGTCATAATGGCTTAATACGTGATTGTAATTGATTGCCATTGAACAGTTGATCGATTCACTGATTTGCAAGTTTAGAATGCTTTATTATGTGATTGTAGCTAATTCTCATCAAATGGTTGACTGATTCCATGATTTGTAAGCTTAGAATGGCTTGTTACATGATTGTAGCTGAATCTCATCGAATGATTATTCGATTTAATATTTTGTAAGCTCATAATGGATTAATACATGATTGTAATTGATTGTCATTGAACGGTTGACCGATTCAGTGATTTGTAAGCTCAGAATGGTTTGTTACCTGATTGTAGCTAATTCTCATCGAATGGTTGACTAATTTGATAATTTTCATTGAACGGTTGATCTATTTCATGATTTGTAAGCTCAGAATGCCTTGTTACATAATTGTAGCTGATTCTCATCTAACGGTTGACTGATTCAACTATTTGTAAGCTCAGAATGGTTTGTTACATGATTGTAACTAATTCTCATCGAATGGTTGACCAATTCAATGATTTGTAAGCTCACAATAGCTTGTTACATGATTGTAATTGATTCTCATCGAACGATTGATGGATTTGATGATTTGTAAGCTTAGAATGGCTTGTTAGGTGATTGTAGCAGATTCTCATCAAACAGTTGATCGATTCAGTGATTTGTCAGCTCAAAATCACTTGTTACATGATTGTAGCTGATTCGCATCAAGTAGTTGACCGATTCAATGATTTGTAAGCTCATAATGGCCCCTTACGTGATTGTAAATAATTCTCATTGAATAGTTGACCAAATCGGTCAACCGTTCGATGAGAATCAGCTATAATCATGTAAAAAGTTATTTTGAGCTTACAAATCACCGAATCCATCAACCATCTATGAGAATCAACTACAATCATCTAATAAGCTATTTTTAGCTTACAATTTATTGAATCCGTTAACTTTTTGATGAGAATCAATTACAATCACTTATTAAGCCATTCTGAGCATACAAATCATTGAATTGGTCAACCATTCGATGAGATTCAACTACAATCATGTCACAAGCTATTCTGAGCTTACAAATAACCAAATTAATCAACCATTTGATGAGAATCAATTGAAATTATGTAACAAGTCATTTTGAGCTTACAAATCACCGAATCGGTCAACCGTTCAATGAGAATTAGCTAGAATCATGTAACAAGTCATTCTAAGCTTACAAATCACCGAATCAGTCAACCGTTCAATGAGAATCAATTACAATCACATAACAAGGTATTCTGAGCTTACAAATTATTGAATCGGTCAAATGTTCCATGAGAATCAGCTACAATCACATAACAAGCTATTCTGAGCTTACAGATCACCAAATTGGTCAACCGTTCAATGAAAATCAATTACAATCATGTAACAAGCAATTTTGAGGTTACAAATCGATGAATTGGTCAACCGTTTGATGAGAATCAGCTACAATCATGTAACAAGCGATTTTGAGCTTACAAATCACTGAATCGGTTAACCATTCGATGAGGATCAATTACAATCACATAACAAGCCATTATGAGCTGACAAAACACTGAGTCAGTTAACCGTTTGATGAGAATCAATTACAATCATGTAACAAGCCATTCTGAGCTTACAAATCATCAAATTTGTCAACCGTTCGATGAGAATCAGCTATAATCACTTAACAAGCCATTCTGAGATTACAAATCACTGAATCAGTCAACCGTTTGATGAGAATCATCTACAATCACGTAACAATTCATTTTGAGCTTACAAATCATGGAATTATTGAACCACTTGATGTGAATCAACTCCAATCATGTAATAAGCCATTTTGAGCTTACAAATCACCGAATCGGTTAACCGTTCAATGAGAATCAGCTACAATCAGGTAACAAGCCATTCTGAGCTTACAAATCACAAAATCGGTCAACTCTTTGATGAGAATCAATTACTATCATGTAATTAGCCATTCCAAGCTTACAAATCACCGAATCGGTCAACCATTCGATAAGAATTAGGTACAATCATGTAACAAGCCATTCTGAGCTTACAAATCATCGAATAGGGGAATCATTCAATGAGAATCAGCTACAATCACGTAACAAGCCATTCTGAGCTTACAAATCACCGAATCAGTGAATCGTTCGATGAGAATTAGGTACAATCAAGTAACAAGTCATTATGAACTTACGAATCACTGAATCTATCAATCGTTCGATAAGATTTAGCTACAATCATGTAACAAGCCATTCTGAGATAATAAATCACCAAATCGGTGAACCGTTCACTGAGAAGCATCTATAGTCATGTAACAAGCCATTCTAAGCTACAATCACTGAATCAGTCAACCGTTCAATGAGAATCAGCTAAAATCACGTATCAAGCCATTCTGAGCTTACAAATTACCAAATCGGTCAACTGTTCAATGAGATCATATCAGCTACAATGATGTAACAAGCAATTTTGAGTTTAAAAGTGAACGAATCGATTAACCCTTCGATGAGAATTTGATACAATCACGTAACAAGCCATTCTGAGCTTAAAAATCACCGAATCTGTAAACCGTTCGATGAGAATCACCTACAATAAGCAAACAATCCATTATGAGCTAACAAATCACTGAATCATTCAACTGTTTGATAACAATCAATTACTATCACGTAACAAGCCATTATGAGCTTACAAAACACCGAATCGATGAACTGTTCAATGAGAATTAGCTACAATACAACAAGCTATCCTGAGCTTACAAATCACTGAATCGATCAACTGTTTGATGAGAATTAGCTAATATCACGTAACAAGCCATTCTGAGGTTACAAAACACCAAATTTGTCAACCGTTCAACTAGAATTAGCTACAATCATGTAACAAGTCATTCTGAGCTTATAAATCACCGAATCGGTCAACCGTTCGATGAGAATCAATTACAATCATGTAACAAGCCATTCTCAGCTTACAAATCACCAAATTGGTCAATAGTTTGATGAGAATGAGCTACAATCATATAACAAGCCATTTTGAGCTTAGAAACCACTGAATTGTTCAATTGTTCGATGATAATCAGCTACAATTATGTAACAATCAGCTTGTTATGCGGTTGTAGCTGATTCTCATTGAACGGTTCACCGATTCGGTGATTTGTAAGCTTAGAATGGCTTGTTACGTGATTGTAGATGATTCTCAGTGAAAGGTTCACCGATTTGGTGACTTACAAGCTCAGAATGGTTTGTTACATGATTGTAGCTAATTCTCATTGAACAGTTGACCGATTCAGTTATTTGTAAGCTCAAAATGGGTTGTTACATAATTGTAGTTGATTCTCATCAAACAGTTAACCGACTCGATGATTTATAAACTCAGAATGACTTGTTACGTGATTGTACCTTATTTTCATTGAACGGTTGACCGATTCAGTGATTTGTAATCTTAGAATGACTTGTTACATGATTACAATTGATTCTCATGGAATGGTTCACCGATTCGATAATTTGTAAGCTCAAAATGGGTTGTTACGTGATTGAAAGTGATTCTCATCGGATGGTTGACCAACTTTATGATTTGTAAGCTCAAAATGGCTTGTTACACGATTATAGCTTATTCTCATCAAACGGTTGATCAATTTGGTGATTTGTAAGCATAGAATGGCTTTTTACATGATTGTAATTGATTCTCATTGAACAGTTGATCGATTTGGAGTTTTTAAAGCTCAAAATTGCTTGTTACGTGATTGTAACTAATTCTCTTTTAACGGTTGACCGATTCGGTGATTTGTAAGCTCAGAATGGCTTGTTACGTGATAGTAATTGATTTACATCGAATGGTTGACTGATTCAGTGATTTGTTAGCTCAGAATGACTTGTTACGTGATTGTAGCTGATTCTCATCAAACGGTTGACTGATTAGGTTATTTGTAAGCTCAGAATGGCTTGTTACATGATTGTAGTTGATACTCATTGAACCGTTGAACAATTCAATGATTTGTAAGCTCAGAATGGCTTGTTATGTGATTGTAGCTGATTCTCATTTAGAGGTTCACTGATTCGGTGATTTGTAAGCTTAGTATAACTTCTTACACGATTGTAGTTGATTCTTAGTGAACGGTTCATGGATTCTATGATTTATAAGGTGATTGTAGCTGATTTGTAATTGATTCTCATCAAACTATTGACCAATTCAATGATTTGTAAGCTCATAATGGGTTGTTACGTGATTGTAAATGATTCTAATCGAACGGTTGATCAATTCGGTGATTTGTAAGGTTAGAATAGCTTGTTACATGATTGTAGCTGATTCTTATTAAATGATTGGCCAATTCAATTATTTGTAAGCTCAAAATTACTTGTTAAATGATTATAGCTTATTTTCATCAAACGGTTCACCAATTCGATGAGTTGTAAGCTCATAAAGACTTGTTACGTGAATGTAGCTAATTCTCATCGAATGGTTGATTGATTCGATGATTTGTAAGCTCACAATTGCTTGTTACATGATTATAATTGATTCTCATTGAACGGCTCACCGATTCAGTGATTTGTAAGATCAAAATTGCTTGTTACATGATTGTAGTTGATTCTCATTGAACGGTTCACCAATTCGATGATTTGTAAGCTCAGAATCACTTGTTACATGTTTTTAAATAATTTTCATCAAACAGTTGATCGATTAAGTGATTTGTAAGCTCAGAATGGCTTGTTACGTGCTTGTAGCTGATTCTCATTGAATGGTTAACCGATTTGGTGATTTGTAAGCTCAGAATGGCTTGTTACATGATTGTAGCTGATTCTCATCGAATGATTGACCAATTCGATGATTTGTCAACTCAGAATAGCTTGTTACATGATTGTAATTGATTCTCATCAAATGGTTGACTGATTCGGTGATTTGGAAGCTTAGAATAGCTTGTTACGTAATTGTAATTGATTCTCATCGAACGGTTTACTGATTTCATGATTTGTAAGCTTAGAATGGGTTTTTACATGATTGTAGCTGATTCTCATCGAATGGTTGACCGATTCAGTTATTTGTAAGCTTAGAATGTATTGTTACATGATTATGGCAGATTCTCATTGAACGGTTGACCGATTCAATGATTTGTAATCTAAGAATGGCTTGTTAGATTGTAGCTAATTCTCATCGAATGGTTGATCGATTCCATGATTTGTAGGCTTAGAATGGCATGTAATAAGCCATTCTGAGCTTACAAATGATCGAATCGATCAACTATTTGATGAGAATCAGTTATAATCATGTATCCAGCCATTCTGAGCTTACAAATCATTGAATCAGTCAACCATTTGATGAGAATCAGTTACAATCACATAACAAGCCATATTGAGCTTACAAATCACTGAATCAGTTAACCTTTTGATGAGAATTAGCTACAATCATGTAACAAGCCATTATGAGATTACAAATCACCGAAGCGGTCAACCATTCGATTAGAATCAATTATAATCATGTAACAAGCCTCTGTGAGCTTACAAATCATCGAATCGGTCAACCGTTCAATTAGAATCAATTACAATCATGTAAAAAGCCATTCTGAGCATACAAATTACCGAATTGGTCAACCGTTCGGTGAGAATCAATTACAATCACATAACAAACCATTCTGACCTTACAAATCATTGCATCTATCAACTGTACAATGAAAATTAGCTACAATTACGTAACAAGTCATTCTAAGCTTACAAATCACCGAATCAGTCAACCGTTCGATGATAATCAAATACAATCATTTAACAAGCCATTCTGAGCTTACAAATCACCGAATTGATCAACTGTTTGATGAGAATTAGCTACAATCATGTAACAAGCCATTGCGAGCTTAAAAATCACTGAATCGGTCAATTATTCAATGAGAATCAATTAACATCACATAACAAGCCATTCTGAGCTTACAAATCACCAAATCAGTCAACCGTTCGATGATAATCAACTACAATCACATAACAAAGTATTCTGAGCTTACAAATCACCGAATCTATCAATTGTTCTATGAGAATCAGCTACAATCACATAACGAGCCATTCTCAGCTTACAAATCACTGACTCAGTCAACCGTTCGATGAAAATCAATTACAATCACGTAACAAGCCATTCTGAGCATACAAATCACCGAATGGGTCAACCATTCGATGACGATGAGCTACATTCACATAAGAAGCCATTCTAAGCTGATAAATCATTGATTCGGTCAACCGTTTGATGAGAATCAGCTACAATCATGTAATAAGCTATTTCAGAGCTTACAAATCATTAAATCATTCAACCGTTCGATAGGAATCTACTGCAATCATGTAACAAGCCATTCTGAGCTTACAAATCAATAAATCAGTCAACCATTCGATGAGATTCAATTACAATCACGTAACAAGTCATTCTAAGCTTACAAATCATCGAATCAGTCAATCCTTCGATAAAAATTTGATACAATCACGTAACAAGCAATTCTGAGCTTACAAATCAATAAATCGGTCAACCATTCGATGAGATTCAATTACAATCACGTAACAAGCCATTCTAAGCTTACAAATCACCGAATCGGTCAACCCTTCGATGAGAATTTGATACAATCACGTAACAAGCCATTCTGAGCTTAGAAATCATCGAATTGGTCAACCGTTTGATGAGAATCAGCTACAATCATGTAACAATCCATTCTGAGCTTACAAATCATTGAATCGGTCAACCGTTCAATCAGAATGAATTACAATCACGTATTAAGCTATTCTGAGCTTTAAATCATTGACTCGGTCAACCATTCGATGAGATTTAGCTACAATCACATAACAAGACATTCTTAGCTTACAAATCACCGAATCGGTCAACCGTTTGATGAGAATCAACTACAATCACGTAATAAGCCATTTTGACCATACAAATCACCGAATCGATCAACCGTTCGATGAGAATTAGCTACAATCATGTTACTAAATATTTTGAGCTTACAAATCATCGACTCGGTCAATTGTTCGATGAGAATCAACTACATTCATGTAACCAGCCATTTTGAGCTTACAAATCACCAACTCAGTCAACCGTTCGATCAGAATCAACTACATTCAAGTTGACCGATTTGGTAATTTGTAAGTTCAAAATGGTTTGCTATGTGATTGTACCTAGTTCTTATCAAACAGTTGACTTATTCAGTGATTTGTAAGCTTAGAATGGTTTGTTACATGATTGTACCATATTCTCATCGAACGGTTGATGAATTCGATGATTTATAAGCTCAGAATGACTTGTTATATGATTGTAACTGATTCTCATCGAATGGTTGACCAATTTGGTGATTTGTAAGCTCAAAATGGCTTGTTATGTGATTTTAATTGAGTCTTATCAAACGGTTGAATGATTAGGTGATTTGTAAGCTCAAAATTGCGTTACATAATAGGAGATGATTTTCGTCGAACGATTGACTGATTCAGTGATTTGTAAGCTCAGAATGGCTTGTTACATGATTGTAATTGTTTCTCATCGAATGGTCAACCGATTCATGATTTTTAAGCTCATAATGGCTTATTATGTGATTGTACATGATTTTCATCGAGTGGTTAACTAATTTGGCGATCTATAAGTTTAGAATATCTTGATACGTGATTGTAATTGATTCTTATTGAACGGTTGACCGATTCGGTGATTTGTAAGGTCAGAATAGTTTGTTACGTCATTGTAATTTATTCTCTTTAAATGGTTGACCGATTCAGTGATTTGTAAGCTCAAAATGGATTTTTACGTGATTATAAATGATTCGTATCGAACGGTTGACTGATTCTAATCGAACGACTGATCGATTCGGTGATTTGTAAGCTTAGAATGACTTCTTACATTATTGTATTTGATTCTTATAAAACTATTTACTGATTTGATGATTTGTATCCTCAGAATGGCTTGTTAGGTGATTGTAATTGCTTCTCATCGAACAGTTGACTGATTCAGTGATTTGCAAGCTTAGAATAGTTTGTTATGTCATTGTAATTTATTCTCTTTAAACGGTTGACCAATTCAGTGATTTGTAAGCTCAGAATGGCTTTTTACGTGATTGTAATTGATTCTCACCGAACGGTTGATTGATTCTAATCGAACGACTGATCGATTCAGTGATTTGTAAGCTCAGAATGACTTCTTACCTTATTGTATTTGATTCTTATAAAACAATTTATCGATTCGATGATTTGTATCCTCAGAATGGCTTGTTAGGTGATTGTAATTGCTTCTCATCGAATGGTTGACCGATTCGGTGATTTGTAAGCTCAGAATGGCTTGTTACATGATTGTAGCTATTTTTCATCAAACGGTTCACAAATTCAATGATTTGTAACCTTAGAATAGCTTGTTACCGGATTGTAGCTGATTCTCATCAAATGGTTGACCGATTTAGTTATTTGTAAGCTCAGAATGGCTTGTTACATGATTGTAGCTTATTGTCATCGAACGGTTGACCGATTTGGAGATTTGTAAGCTCAGAATGGGTTGTTACATGATTGTAGCTGATTTTCATCAAACGGTTGATCGATTTTGTGATTTGTAAGCTTAAAATAGCTTGTTACGTGATTATAGCTGATTCTCATTGAACGGTTTACCGATTCGATTATTTGTAAGCTCAGAATGGCTTGTTACGTGATTGTAGCTAACTCTCATCGAATGGTTAACCGATTTAGTGATTGTAGCTGACTCTAATCAAACGGTTGACCGATTTGGTAATTTGTAAGCTCAGAATGACTTATTACATGATTATAGCTGATTCTTATCGAATAGTTGACCGATTCAGTAATTTGTAAGCTTAGAATGGCTTGTTACGTTATTGTAGCTGATTCTCATCGAATGCTTGACCGATTTGCTGATTTGTAAGCTCAGAATGACTTATTATGTGATTGTAGCTAATTCTTATCGATCGGTTGACCGATTCGATAATTTGTAAGCTCAGAATGGCTTGTTACATGATTGTAGTTGATTCTAATCGAATGCTTGATCGATTTGCTGATTTGTAAGCTTAGAATGACTTGTTATGTGATTGTAGCTGATTCTCATCGAACGGTTGACCAATTCGATGAGTTGTAAGCTCATAATGGCTTGTTACCTGATTGTAATTGATTCTAATCAAACGGTTGACCGATTCAGTGATTTGTAAGCTCAGAATGGCTTGTTACATGATTTTAACTTATTCTCATTGAACGATTGACTGATTCAATGATTTGTAAGCTTAGAATAGCTTGTTACATGATTGTAGCTGATTTTCATCGAATGCTTGACTGATTTGCTGATTTGTAAGCTCAGAATGACTTGTTACATGATTGTAGCTGATTCTCATCAAATGGTTGACCGATTCGGTGATTTGTAAGCTCAAAATGGCTTGCTACATGATTGTAGCTAATTCTCATTGAACGATTGACCGATTCAGTGATTTGTAAGGTCAGAATGGCTTGTTGCATGATTTTAATTGATTCTCATCGACCGCTTGAGCGATTCGGTGACAAAATGGCTTGTTACGTGCTTGTAGCTGATTCTCATCAAACTGTTGACCGATTCGGTATTTGTAAGCTTAGAATATCTTTTTACATGGTTGTAAATTGATTCTCATTAAACGGTTGACTGATTCGATGATTTGTAAGCTCAGAATCTGTTGTTATGTGATTTTAACTAATTCTCATAGAACGGTTGACTGATTCGGTGATTTGTAAGCTAAGAATGGCATTTGTAAGCTTAGAATGGCTTGTTACATGATTGTAATTGATTCTCATTGAATGATTGACCGATTCAGTGATTTGTAAGTTCAGAATGCTTTGTTACATGATTGTAGTTGATTCTCATTGAAAGATTGACTGATTTGGTGATTTGTACGCTCAAAATGGCTTGTTACATGATTGGAATTGATTCTCATCGAACGGTTGATTGATTCAGTGATTTGTAGGTTCATAATGGCTTGTTACGTGATTGTAACTGATTCTCATTGAATGATTGACTGATTCAGTGTTGTAAGCTCAAAATGGCTTGTTACATGATTGTAATTGATTCTCATTGAACGGTTGGCCGAGTCGGTGATTTGTAAGTTGATAATGGCTTGTTACGTGATTGTAGCTGATTCTCATTGAACGGTTAACTGAATCGGTGATTTTTAAGCTCAGAATGGGTTGTTACATGATTGTAATTGATTATCATCGAACGGTTGACCTTGGTAATTTGTAAGCACAAAATGGCTTGTTCTGTGATTGTAGCTGATTCTCATTGAACGATTGACCAATTCGGTGATTTGTAAGCTCAGAATAGCTTGTTATGTGATTGTAATGTATTCTCATCGAATGATTGATCGATCGTAATTTATTCTCATCGAACGATTGACTGATTCGGTGATTTGTAAGATTAGAATGGCTTGTTACGTGATTGTAATGTATTCTCATCAAACGGTTGACTGATACGGTGATTTGTAAGCTCAAAATTTCTTATTACATGATTGTAGCTGATTCTCATCGAACGGTTGACCAATTCGATGATTTGTAAGCTCAGAATGGCTTGTTACATCATTGTAACTGATTCTCATGGAACGGTTGACTGATTCTAATTGAACAGTTGACTGATTCGGTGATTTGTAAGCTCAGAATGACTTCTTATATTATTATAATTGATTCTTATCAAATAGTTGACTGATTCAGTGATTTGTATCCTCAGAATAGCTTGTTACGTGATTGTAGCTAATTCTCATCGAACGGTTGACCGATTGGCTGATTTGTAAGCTTAGAATGGCTTGTTAGATGATTGTAGTTGATTCTAATCTAATGATTAACCGATTCAATGATTTATAATCTCAGAATGACTTCTTACGTTATTGTAATTGATTCTTATCAACCAGTTGACCGACTTGGTGATTTGTAACCGATTGGGTTATTTGTAAGTTTAGAATGGCTTGTTACATGATTGTAGCTGATTCTCATTGAATAGTTGACCAATTCGATGATTTGTAAGCTCAAAATGGCTTGTTACATGATTGTAGCTAATTCTCATCGAATGCTTGACCAATTTGGTGATTTTAAAGCTCTGAATGGCTTGTTACGTGATTGTAACTGATTCTCATCTAACGGTTGACTGATTGAATTATTTGTAAGCTTAGAATAGCTTGTTACATGATTGTAGCTGATTCTCATCGAACAGTTGACTGATTTATTAATTGGTAATCTTAGAATTGCTTGTTACGTTATTGTAGTTGATTCTCATCGAACGGTTAACCAATTCGGTGATTTGTAAACTCAAAATGGCCTGTTACGTGATTATAGTTGATTCTCATCAAACGGTTGACCAATTCGATGATTTGTAAACTTAGAATAGTTTGTTACCTGATTGTAGTTGATTCTCATCGAATGGTTGACCAATTTGGTGATTTGTAAGCTCCGAATGGCTTGTTACATGATTGTAGTTGATTCTCATTGAACTATTGATCGATTTGATATTTGTAAGCTCAGAATGTCTTTTTACGTGATCGTAGATGATTCTCATCGAACAATTGACCGATTTGGTGATTTGTAAGCTCAAAATAGCCTATTATGAGATTGTAGCTAATTCTCATCGAATGGTTGATCGATTCGATGATTGGTAAGCTCAGACTGACTTGTTACGTGATTGTAATTGATTCTCATCAAACAGTTGATCGATTCGATTATTTGTAAGCTCAGAATGGGTTGTTATGTGATTTTAACTGATTCTAATAAAACTGTTGACTGATTTGGTGATTTGTAAGCTCAGAATGGCATTTGTAAGCTCAGATTGGCTTGTTAAATGATTGTAGCTGATTCTAATCGAACGGTTGACTATTTCAGTGATTTGTAAGGTCAAAATGGCTTGTTACATGATTGTAGCTGATTCAAATCGAATGGTTGACCGATTTGGTGATTTGTAAGCTCATAATAGCTTGTTATGTGATTTTAATTGATTCTCATCGAACGGTTGACCTTAGTGATTTGTAAGTAATAAATGGCTTGTTACATGATTGTAGTTGATTCTCATCAAATGATTGACTGATTTGGTAATTTGTAAGCTCAGAATGGCTTCTTACGTGATTGTAATGTATTCTCATCGAACGGTTGACTGATTTGGTGATTTGTAAGCTTCGAATGGCTTGTTACGTTATTGTAATATATTCTCATCTAACAGTTGACTGATTCGGTGATTTGTAAGCTGAGATTGGCTTGTTAGGTGATTGTACCTGATTCTCATCGAACGGTTGACCGATTTTGTGATTTGTAAGCTCAGAATGGCTTGTTATGTGATTGTAATTAATTGTTATCGAAAGGTTGACCTTGGTGATTTATAAGCACACAATAGCTTGTTACGTGATTGTAGCTGATTCTCATCAAACGGTTGACTGATTCGATGATTTATAAGCTCAGAATGGCTTGTTACATGATTGGATATGATTCTCAGTGAACAGTTGACCGATTTGGTTATTTCTAAGCTCAGAATGGCTTGTTACATGATTGTAATTGATTCTCATTAAACAATTGACCTATTCAGTGATTTGTAACCTCATAATGGCTTGTCACGTTATTATAGCTGATTCTCATCGAACAGTTGACCGATTTGGTTATTTGTAAGCTCAGAGTGGCTTGTTACGTGATTGTAGCTGATTCTCATCAAACGGTTGACTGATTCAGGTATTTATAACCTCAAAATGGCTTGTTACATGATTGTAACTGATTCTCATCGAACGACTGACCGATTCAGTGGTTTGTAAGTTCAGAATGACTTGTTACGTGATTGTAGCTGGTTCTCATCGAACGGTTAACTAATTCAGTGAGTTCTAAGCTCATAATGGCTTGTTACGTGATTGTAGCTAATTCTCATCAAATGATTGATCGATTCGGTGATTTGTAAGCTCAGAATGGCTTGGTACGTGATTGTAGCTGATTCTCATCGAATGATTGACCGATTCGGTGATTTGTAAGCTCAGAATGGCTTGTTACATGATTGTAATATATTCTCATTGAACGGTTGACCGGTTCGGTGATTTGTAAGCTTAGAATGGCTTGTTACGTGATTGTAGTTGGCTCTCATTGAATGGTTGACTTATTCTATATTTTTAAAATCAGAATAGATTGTTACGTGATTGTAGCATATTCTCATCGAACGGTTGACCAATTCGATGATTTGTAAGCTGAGAATGGCTTGTTACCTGATTATAACTGATTCTCATCGAACGGTTGACCAATTCAATGATTTGTAAGCTCACAATGGCTTGTTAGGTGATTTTAATTGATTCTCATCGAACGGTTGAATGATTTGGTCATTTGTAAGCTCAGAATGGTGTTACGTAGTTAGAGATGATTCTCATCGAATGATTGACTGATTCGGTAATTTGTAAGCTCAGAATAGCTTGTTACATTATTGTAATTGATTCTCATCGAACGGTCAACTGATTCGGTGATTTTTAAGCTCAGAATAGCTTGTTACGTGATTGTATCTGATTCTCATCGAACGGTTAACCGATTTGGTGATCTGTAAGCTCAGAATGGCTTGTTACGTGATTGTACCTGGTTGTCATCAAACAGTTGACCGATTTGATGATTTGTAAACTCAAAATGGCTTGTTACATAATCGTAGCTAATTCTCATCGAATGGTTGATCGATTCGATGATTTGTAAGCTCAAAATGGCTTGTTACATGATTGTAGCTAATTCTCATCAAATGACTAATCGATTCAGTGATTTGTAAGCTCAGAGTGGCTTGTTATGTAATTGTAGCTGATTCTCATCAAATAGTTGATCGATTTAGTGATTTGTAAACTCAGAATGGATTGTTACGTGATTGTAACTGATTCTCTTTGAACGGTTGACCAATTTGGTGATTTGTAATCTCAGAATGGCTTGTTACGTGATTAGAGATGATTCTTATCAAATGATTGCTCGATTCGGTGATTTGTAATCTCAGAATGGCTTCTTACGTGATTGTAATTGATTCTCATCGAACGGTAAACTGATTTGGTGATTTGTAAGCTTAGAATGGCTTGTTATGTGATTGTAGCTGATTCTCATTGAAAGATTGACCAATTCGGTGATTTTTAAGGTCAAAATATCTTCTTACGTGATTGTAATTGATTTTTATCGAACGGTTGACTGATTCGGTGATTTGTATATTCAAAATGGTTTGTTACATGATTGTAGCTGATTCTAATCGAACGATTGACCAATTCGGTGATTTGTAAGCTTAGAATAGATTGTTTCATGATTGTAATTAATTCTCATTAAATGGTTGACCGATTCAGTGATTTGTAAGCTTAGAATGGATTGTTATGCATATGTAATTGTTAGATTATTGTAGCTGATTCTCATCAAACAGTTGACTGATTTGGTGATTTGTAAGCTCAAAATGGCTTGTTATCTTATTGTAGCTGATTCTCATCAAACGATTAACTGATTCAGTTATTTGAAAACTCAGAATGGCTCGTTACATTATTGTAGCTGATTCTCATCGAACAATTGACCGATTCAGTGATTTGTAAGCTCAAAATGCCTTAAGTGATTGTAGTTGATTCTCATCAACAGTTGATCGATTCGGTGATTTGTAATCTTAGAATGACTTGTTACATGATTGTAGCTAATTCTAATCGAAAAGTTGACCGATTTGGTGATTTTTAAGCTTAGAATGGGTTGTTAAGTGATTGTAGATGATTCTCATGAAATGATTGACCAATTTGGTGATTTGTGTAGACACGTAAAATTGGACAAGTACTTTTCAAAATGCAATAAATCAATAAATGGATGAAAAATTAATAAAATGGACAAAATTAAATAAAGTTGAGCAAGATCAATTAAAGCAAAGGAGAAATTAAATAATGATGTTAAATAATTAAATTGAAGCTTAAAATTGCAAAAAATCAATTAATTGTATATTTGTTCAATCAAAAATCAAAATGAACCTATTACCCTTCCATGGCTAAATTTAATTAATTAATTGAATTTAATAAATCCTTTTTTCTTTCAACAAAGTGATGAACCAATAAAAATTGAGGACAAAAAGACATAAATCACTCAAATATTTAAAATGTCCAAAGCTTTGAAACCATTTAAAGGCTTGTCCCCTCATTTGTCCCCCCATTTATGAACAAAGCAAAGTTTTTGACTCAACCATGGGATAACTATGATTACTTCACTCCACCCCCTACCCTTGGGAAATTACTATAAGTATGAGGCATTTTGGAGAGCATTTTCATCTTGGAATTTCATTTGCATAGCATTGTTACTATAGGCAATTGAGATCATTTCTAAGAGCAATTTGAGCAATTTGAGCATTTTTAAGCATTTCGTATCATAATTTCATCATTCTTGAGCTAGAATCATCATAGAAGCATAGCATAAGCATAGTAGCAGCATCATTTCTCATTTTAGAGGTGTCACTAGTGAGGATTGTAGCTGAGAGCTTCACTTACCACTTCTATCTAGAGATCCATGGGAGATAATATAGGTTATAATTTTAATTCTAGTTAAATTTGCATTGTATTTGATTAGATTGATGTTAGTAGATCTTAATTTCATGCAGGTGAGTAACTTCATCATACAAATGGTGCCCACCGTGGGGCCCTAAGCCTCACTTCATCATTTTCATCTTTATTTGCATGCTTGGATATTCTATTTTCCATGAATTGCTTGCAGGAAACTAGAAAAGTCATGCTTACAGGAGGTTGAATCACGCTTACAATCGGTTCTCTATCACCTAAGAGCTCTATATTAACACCTACTAGCTGGAGATCTGCGCTTTCGATGACAAAGATTTGCTATCACTTAATTTGACGCTTTTCTTTGCATGTTATAGATTAGTCACGCTTTTGCAATGAAATTTATCGCTTAGAACTACATTAAATATTTTGTGCAATTTTAAGCTTTGTTCATGCCTCTGGATGAATTGTTCACGCCTGTATAACTTTGAGTAATGCTTGAGCCGCTGCAAAGTGACGCTCGCTATTATCAAAGTTACGCTGGTGAACAGTTTAATCACGCCTATTAGCTAGATGATGTCGCATGGTGTCTGCTGTCTATTTTGGTGTTTAAATTGATAAATTTCAATATATAACTCTTTGTTTATACTTTTTAAGAGTAAATGAGCAGGCATCCGAAAGTGAAAAAGCCAGAAACTAGGTTCAACAAAGAGGGAAAAGCCCTAGCTAAAAGAATCAAGAAGGAAAATCAAGCACATACCAAGGCCATTCTTGAATCAACATTGGACAAAGACGTTAAGGTAGATGAAAAATACATTGCTGTGATTGAAGCTTACAAGCATAAATTTGTTTCATTAAATTGGATTTTTGATCCTTAAGCTCAAATTGTTAAAAATACAAACAAAGTGCTTCAAAGTTTCATTTACTTAAAATCTTTGTGTTGTTAAATTCAAATTTTGGTTTCCCCTCATTGTGAATTGGTTGTGTTGGACTAATTTGTTGGAGGAGGGAGCTGGAACGATCGCCACTAGGTGAGTGGAAATAAGATAAAAATCAATGATTCAAAAATGCCCCTAGCCTTTTGCT
The DNA here is from genome assembly GCA_027943335.1 of Chamaecyparis obtusa. NCBI lineage: Eukaryota > Viridiplantae > Streptophyta > Pinopsida > Cupressales > Cupressaceae > Chamaecyparis > Chamaecyparis obtusa. Next base: position 1,459,289 of record BSBK01003129.1, on the reverse strand, counting down.
AGCTACAAGGAAAGGTATTTTACTTGATCAAGCTTGCATTCCCTTAAATTGTGGCATTTCATTTGAATCTAGCTTTAATAAGGAGGGAATTTATCCAAAGATTTCAATTTTAAGAACCTCCTTGTCAAGAGGTTGAAAAAGAACAATAAATTGCTTGAAGTGTTTGGGAAGAAAAGGGAAAGTTAGGGATATGCTCTTCACCTTTTAGGTGAACCAAATTCCCAAACACTTAACCTTGACTCCATTTCATTGCTTTCCATGAGCTTGTTATTTAAAGTAGAGATTTAGTGGGCTCGCCTCCCGAGTTTGCCTTAACGAGATCGGTGAGAGGGACAGCCCAAAGTGGGATACACTCACTTTTGCCATGGGAATCCGACCCACTATAAAATGAAACGCATGTATCCTTAATGGGGTGCATGACAAACGGATTTTGATTTTTCAACCTTCCTCTAGTAGTCTTAACAGATTGCGCAAAATCATACTTCGGTGCATGTGGGAAGCCTCCTTGGAGGATTGAGAGATCAAAGTCTATTTGAACGGAATATTTATTAAAACCTAGTAAAATAGCAAAAGCCACCTTGTAGAGCCATGTTTACAAGCCAAAATTGACTTTAGGTAGGCTGTTTGGAATTCTTTATTGTGATATACTTGTGAAAAACATCAGAGAACATACACATTAGAATGTTTTTAGGGACATGATGACAAAGTGATGTGTGTGTTGCACTTGTTTTTCTATTTTCAAACACATAATTTTTCAAAAACTAATCTTACACATTTTAAAAATTCAAAATATTATACCCTGGTCAGAGAAGTGTCGCCTGTGCATGAAACACACTTGCCTATCAGAGGTTCGGTCATGCTTGTGACTTGTTTAAACACACATAGACATACTGAAGTCACGCTTAGAAAAATTCCAAACATGCCTGGAAAATCTAAAAACCCGCTTGGAAATAACAAAGTCTCACCTGGTAACCTACAGAGTATCGCTTAACAAGAAACCAATGCACGCCTACAGAAGTTTTAGTCATGCCTATGCTCAATTCAGTGATGCCCAAAAACCTAAAAGGGCAAACAAAGAGTACTTATAAGGGGAGTCAAAAAATTTTAAGAACATATTCGAGTACCCTTTTCCGTGTTCTTACTGCTCAGACTTTCAATTTGGTCAAAAATCCTGTTCTACACATTTTTCAAAATTTTACAAAGGATTAGACTCTGGGTAGTTTTTACTTTCATTCTTCAAGGTTCATGCCTGCACTTACCAGATCTTATTATATCAAGCAAACCTTGCAAGCTAATGGAACGCACTTAAGCCAAGAACTCCCTTACCCAAGAGAAGAATCTACCACTCATAGAATACCACAAAAGTCACTCGAACAAGAAGTAGAAGACAACATGATGTATTATGGTGGTTTGGGTGGCAAAGCTAATAGTGGTATTGATCTTACTAACCAGGCTAATGCCAATAACGGGGGCAATGATATGAATAACCAGGGCAACACTACTAACCAAGGCAATACCAACAATGGAGGAGCAGATCAAAATGCTCAAGGTATTGACCAAACTCACACTAGAACTCACACCGAAGCAACGACAGAAGATGCCACGGATGAAAAAGTTAGTGAGGCTATCCAATGTCCTTATTTTTGAAAGCTCATGGAAAAGGCAATGGATAGAGATAGAGAAAAACACTTCATGGACTTAGCACAAAAAGGTCTCAAACTACCCTGTGACTACGATGTCAACCAACTCAAAGCACCGAAAGTTGAGGAAAGTACCTTAGACATCATGAACAAGCAATTCAAGATGTTTCAAATGCAATTGGACAACATTAAGCAAAGCGGGGCTCCTAAGCCTTTTTCCATAAAAGCATTGTGTCTGTTCCCATTTGATAAAAGCTTGGTTATGATGCCATTCCCAATCAATGTTTTGTTCCCCAAGTATGATAAGTATGAAGGAACGATAGATCCCCAAGATCACTTACGGGAGTTTTGTGCATTGAGCTTAGAGTTCATGCATGATACAACATATTTAATGAGATTATTTCCATGGAGATTAGGAGGCATGGCTATGGAGTGGTTTTCTAAGTTACCCTCCGGCATTAAGACCTTCGAGGAGCTAGCTTTGAAATTTGTGGCCCATTACTCATATAATATTAAACATGAGGTCACGATGATAACATTATGCAACACTAAACAAAAGGATGGGGAGGCATTCCTCACTTTTCTAAAAAGGTGGAGGACAGTTTTTGCAAGATATCCTAGAAGTGTGCTTGAAAAAGAGAAGATGGATATCTTCATAAATAGTTTAAGCAATGAGTTGAACTATCGATTACGAATGCAATGTCCAAAGACCTTTCAAGATCTAATTGAAAATAGAGTAACAACGAAGGAAGTGCTGGTCAAAAGTGGAGAACTCAAACTGTACAAAGATAACAAGAACAACTCCAACAATGGCAACAATGGTAACAATGGAAACAATCAAAAGAATAATTGGTTCAATAGTAACAGTCATTATAAGAACAACAATAAGGGAGTTGTGAATGATGGAGTAGTTGAATCTAGCAACTTGAAGGTGGTCCCCTTTTCTCTTACAAGGACACCTAATCAGGTGAATAATACCAATCAACTTCCCAATGCGCCATCCAACAACAACCATACCAATAATGGAAATCAAGGAGATAATTCAAGGAGTACTAAATTTGATAAATATTTGAGGCCAATCCCTCAAAAGAACTTCACACCCTTGGGTGAACCCCTCGAAAAGGCATTAAAGACTCTCATGGCTAATAATGTCATTACTTTACCCAAAATTTAGCCTTATGAGCCAAATAATAAGCCTAGTTGGTGGAGTGCCGATAGCCATTGTGAGTACCACAAAATTTGAGGACACACAACAAATGAATGTCTGCAACTAAAGAATGTAGTGCAAGATTTAATTGATAATGGCATGATCACCATTGACATACCTCCAAACAATGAAGATCATATAGCATTCAAACAACCTGTCTACAAACATGATCAAGGGGAGTCATCTAATGGCAAGAAACAAAGTGCCAATAATCTTAACTTTGCACCACCTTATGATAACATTGTGAATGCTATAATAATTAATGAGCAGCCATGAAAAGAGGCATCAAATGTCATTACAAGAGGGCAGAATTCTAGAATGACTCTACAAGGAGCTGCTCCTAAAGTCATTAGCACTCCACAGTCCAACATCGTGGTTAAGCAACCTTCTACAGTAGCAAAACCTTATAGCTTGGTTGATCAGTTGCAAAGAACTCTAGCACAAATATCTATCTTAGAACTGTTGAAGTTATCCCCGAATCATAAGAATATTTTGGAAAAAGCTCTAGTAGAGACAAATGTTCCTACTAACTTAGAAGAAGAAAAGTTCCAAAATATGGTAGGTCATCTTGTGGCACCTCATTGTCTCTCATTTTCTGATCAAGATCACATGTCTATAACCCATCCTCAAAATCTACCATTGCATATAGAGGTCCTAATAGAAAGGCATAGAGTCAAAAGAGCCCTCATTGATGGAGGAGCTGGCCTTAATATTTGTACATTAAGTCTCATCAAATCCTTAGGGTTGTCCGAGTCTTGCATTGACCCTACAAAAAAAATCACCATTAAAGCTTATGATGAAGCTGAAAGGGCCTCTAAAGGCATGATCGTGTTGCCCATCCAAGTAGGACCAGTCAAGAAAGACACCAATTGCCAAGTATTGGACATGAAGTTAACTTATAATATTTTGTTGGGGAGACCATGGATTCATGAGATGCAAGCAATCCCATCCACATACCACCAATGCATCAAATTTTCGTACATGGGTGAAGAAATCACGGTGGGAGGGGCCTCAAACCCCTTCATGAGCTATTTATTCCACATAACCGGGAAGGAATCATTCAAAGAGCCATCATTGAAGATACAAAAATGGATGATCTGATCATAACATTAAATGCTACTCAAAATCCTCCTCAAGCTAGCTCAACGACATCAACTAAGGGAAAGGAAAAGGTGAGCTACGAGGGTCCAATTATTAATGAGGGTTCATATCAAACTGCGAAGTCAGAAATAGTATGTTATAAACCTACTAGAGAAGAAAAAGACAAAGCTAAAAAGGAAAATTATAAGAAAATGGTTAAGATGATGGAGGCATTTGACAAACAGTGCAAAATTAGTTCAAAAGGAGTAGGGGAATACTCTGTTTCCCTATTTGACATGCCCACATCTCCAAGGACACATGACAAACCATCCAAAGAACACTTGCCTCACAAGTACAACTCTTACTTCGTAAGAGAAAATGATAAAGCAACATTTGACAAGGAATAAAATGAAGTACTTCAATGGCTCTATCACGATGAAGAAGATACCTCAAACACTCCCATGGAATGAATTCAGCATGTTAATATACGAACTGAGCAATATGGGAAAGGTTTTGAGATTATGCAGAAGATGGGATACAAGGAAGAGGACCCTTAGGCCAAAGGAATAGAGGGTTATTAGAACCCATTGAACCTACTCGGAGGGCAAAACAAGAAAAATTTGGAGTAGGATACCAATACAAAGGCGAAAGTTCTAGCCCAATGCAAGATTTTTATCCTCAAATAAATGCCTTAGAATCTGATGGAGATAGTGATGACTCTCAAGATTATGAATGGGATACCCTATCAGATGAATCATGTCAAGATAAGGAGGTGATTGCAATACATACTTATGCAAAACTCCCAAGGCAAGAAGTTCAAATCAATGAAGAACCTAATATCCAAGATATTAACATAGGGCATAAACCTACCAATCAAGCATGGATAGGGACATTTTGGATGCCTTTGGAGGAGGGAGATTCAAATGTTAGGTTTAATTCATTCGTGGCTTTTCCCATGTTGTTTCCCGTAGAAGTTGAAGAGGACTCAAGTGAAGGGGATTTTGACCCTTCTTCCATGGACCATCTTGAGGAAGCTCACATCATAGATCTAAACGATACAATGTATGAAACCTCAAACAAAGTCATGTCCATAAACCCTATTGATGACAATTTACCCAATGAATCTTTACTTTTGATACATCTGGATCTCATTGATTGGGACCAAACTGAGCCAAATGACCTACTTTACTTTCAAAATGACCAAGCAACAAACCAATACCTTAATGCAGTTGAACCCTCTTTCACCAATGAATTTGATACGGACATGATGAGCATAGTGGGGGTCCATTCTCTTAGTCAAAAGAAAAAAAAGAAAAAAAAAAGTTCTAGTGTTGAAAACCATTATGTGGCACCACTAGAACCAAAAAAAATGAAAATAAAAGATGTTTCCTTTGGTGACAACCCAACTATGGCACCAAAGGAGGAGAGATTGGATACCTTGCTCGAGCATGAGGAAGAAAGGTCACCTATACTTATAGAACCGACAGAAAAGGTCAACATTGGTACGAAAGTGGATCCAAAGTTTATACACTTGGCTGCATCACTCACACCTCTAGAAAGAGAGGACTTCATAAAATTTTTCAAAGAGCAACAAATAAACTTTGCATGGTCATATGCCGACATGCCCGACTTAGATCTTGACTTTATAATGCATCATCTGAATGTTAGACCAGGGGTTAAGCCCGTAAAGCAAAAGTTGATAAAGATGCACCCACACATAGCTCTTTTGGTCAAGGTAGAACTAGAAAAATTGTTGAAAGTAGGCTTCATAAGGGCAATAGCTTATGCTGAATGGATCTTGAACATTGTACCAGTTACAAAAAATGACAAATCTATTTGAGCATGCATGGATTTTCTTATCATTGATGCAATAGTTGACTTGATAGTGGGTCATTCCATGTATTCCCTAATGGATGGTTTCAGCAGGTATAATCAGATTAAAATTGCACCTGAAGACCAGGAGAAGATTGCCTTTACTTGCCCTTGGGGCACTTTTTGTTGGAATGTCATGCCCTTCGGCCTTAAGAATGTCGGAGCTACATATCAAAGGGCCATGACAACTATCTTCCATGACATGATGCACACATTCTTAGAAGAATATGTGGATGATATCCTAGCAAAATCCCACAAAAGAGAAGAACATCTCCAAATTTTGAAAAAGATATAGGTTGGAGCAATTCAAGGTCAGATTAAACCCAAAGAAATGTGCCTTCAGAATCCAATCTGGTAAGTTACTAGGCTATATAGTTTCTGCCAAAGGAATTGAAGTGGACCCGGAGAAAGTACAAGCCATAATGGACATAGACATACCAAGGAACATCAGCCAAATGAGATCATTACAAGGCAAAATTCAATCCATAAGGAGATTTATTTCTCAATTGGCCGAAAAATGTCATTCTTTCACCAAGTTGCTACATAAGGATACTATATTCATGTGGGATGAGGAATGTGATCAAGCTTTTACATTGTTGAAGACTTATTTGATAAATCCACCCATTCTCATGCCACCAATTAAGGGCAAAGCATTGCTTCTATACATATCCGCTACTGAAAGATCACTAGGAGTGCTTTTAGCACAAGAAGATGAGCAAGGAAAGGAAAGAGCTATCTACTATTTAAGTAGGACTTTGATCAAATATGAGCTTAATTACACATTTATGGAAAGAGCTTTCTTAGCAGTGGTGTTTACATCTCAAAAGTTGAGACATTATATGTTGCTGCATAAGGTCAAACTAATTGCCAAAATTGATCCTCTCAAGTACTTGTTAAGTAAAATTGCCCTAACGGGTAGAATAGCTAAGTGGGTTATGATTTTGAGTGAATTTGACATTGAGTATGTCGATAGAAAGGCAATAAAAGGGAAAGTAATAACGGATCATTTAGCAGAGAATCCCATAATTTCTACACAAACTATTCAAGTGGAATTTTTGAATTTCGCCATTATCAACATAGAAGCAAAAACATGGAAGTTATTCTTTGATGGCTCTTATACTCAAGGAGGTTCCAGTGCCGGCATACTATTGGTCACTCCTCAAGGTTGCACCATTCCAAAGTCCTACAAGCTTATGTTTCCATGCACAAACAATATAGCGGAATATGAGGCACTTGTCATAGGCATCAAAATGAACTTAGAGTGGAACATCAAAGAGCTACAAATTTATGGAGATTCTCAACTTATCATCAATCAAGTCAACAATGAATATAACACTAAAGATGAAAAGTTGATGCCATATAAGACCATGATTGATGGACGGAAGAAATACTTTGCTTTGATCACTTTTGAGCAGATTCCTAGAGAGAAAAATAGAGTCGCCGATGCCATGGCCACCTTGGCTTCCTTGTTACAAAAATTGGATCAAAATGAGAAGTATGAGTTCTTGGTGGAAGAGTTGGTGAAACCAGCATTCAACCTTCCTGAAACCCAAATTGTTGCCCTATTACATGGACATGACTCCCCTTGGTACGGACCTATATACACATACCTCAAAGACCAAGTACTACCCTTAGAACAAACCCGAGCTCAAAAATGCAACTTCATACACCAATCAGCCCATTACCTAATCCTCTCTAAAACATCGTATCGTAAGGGTTTTGATGGGACGTTACTTAGATGTCTAGAGGAAGAAGAGTCTAAGTTAGCTTTACATGAGGTTCACAAAGGCATTTGCGGGTCACACTCAAGCGGTCTAAACCTAGCTAAGAAAATCCTTTGCTTAGGATATTTCTAGAAGACATTAGAAAATGATGCTTGCCATTTTATGATGATATGTAGTAAATGTCAATACCATGGCAACATGATACATGCACCGGCATAGGAATTACACCCATTTGTCACACCATGGCCTTTCTATCAATGGGGGTTTGATCTAATTAGCGTCATACATCCATCTTCTTCAAATGGGCACAAACACATCATAACTGCATCAGAATATTTCACTAAGTGGGTTGAAGCGGTTCCTTTGATAACGACAACGGGTAAACAAATTTCCATGTTTATATTAAATCACATCATTTGTCGATATGGTATTCCTCATGCCATAATAACAGATAATGGAAAATAGTTCAAGAATAAGGATGTTGATGAACTTTGTGCTACATTTCATATCACTCACCATTCATCATCAATTTATTACCCTCAGGGAAATGGGCAAGCCGAAGCCATGAATAAGAATATCTTGAAGATTTTGAAAAGGTCGGTCAATAAATCAGGAAGGGATTGGCATATGCAAATTAATCCAGCATTATGGGCCTATAGAACCAACATAAGAGCACCCACAGGAGCCACACCATTTTCATTAGTCTATGGGGCTGAAGCAGTTTTCCCATTAGAGATTGAAATCACGTCTCTACGAGTATCATTACACGGATTGATCACAGATGACGACTATAGAGTAGCTAGGCTTCAACAGTTGGAGTTACTTGAAGAACATCAAACACAAGCTTATGAGCACCTGGAAGTGTATCAGAATAGAATCTCGAAGAACTATAATAAACATATTAAACCGAGAGTCTTTCAGGTAGGGACTTAGTGTTGAGGGAAAACCCAAAGAATCAGGTTGAAAGAGAGAAGAAAGGCAAATGGGAAGCTAATTGGCTTGGCCCTTTCATCATAGTATCTTCATTTGGCACAAGAACCTATAAATTATCAGATTGTGAAGGAGAGGAGCTCCAAGAACCCAACAACAGTATTCATCTCAAAAGGTTCTACACATGAGTCAAACGAAAGAGTATAAAGAGTAAGATGAGAGAGCATCATATTTATTGTACATAGTTCAAAAGAGATTTTGAAAATACCAAAAACATTTGAAAAGCACAAAAGATCAAAAACATTAAAAAATTGAGCATAAAGAAAGGAAAAACATTCAAAAAAGATGTTTTCTTGGTGAAAACCTAGCAAATAGATGCCTTGATGATAAGAAAAATATAAAAAAAATACAAAAAAAAAAAAAAGAGAGAGAAAAAAGAGCTTGATCCAACCAAAAGGTAAAAACTTGGTAAACAAGCGCCTTTTGTTCCCTTAAGTTTGTCTTTCCTAGTCACATATGTTCATATTGCATTTCCACCATCTCATTTGTACAACCACCATTGCATCTGTCATTTGTACATAGTCATAATAAAGCCGGTTAGTCGTATTGTTGCATTGTCTATCAGCCCTAAGTTTGTCAAATGATCACATTTATCCTCTGGGGGAAGAAGAAGATTGCAATTTTGGTACCGAATTATAAGTGCTACAATCAATCACGTCAGAGAGATTTATCAGAATTTTGGAAGCGAGGAAAGTTTATTGAGACTAAGTATTTGACCATACAACATGATCCTTGAGCCTTCATTGATGTTATTATTCGGGATTAAAAATGGACAAAAACACCTTAAAGATCAGAATACTTGGAAATACTTGTTGGAAAATCCTAAAACATGGCAAAACATTCAAAAGCTTTCTTTCTTGGCAAAATAATGAAACATGGTAAAACACTTTGAAATTTTCTTGTTGATAAATCTTGATGAAATTGACTTTTCATCATATCTTTTGGGCTATTCGAGGATGTTTCGACTAGATTAGCCATGATAAAGATTTGATATTTTTTCTTGCCTTTGAGTGACTGTTTTGAGGAAGATTATCCACTTATGAGAGTTCGTCTAATGACATGGTCATCAAAGAACCATCGAGGACTATCTTATAAGAGGGCGAGTTGACCTTTGCTTGTTTACGCAAACGGATCCCTTGGCTATTTAGATTTTCTATATCTTAATACCAAAAATCCACTTGCAACATTGAATCCGTTGACACCGGTATTCAGACTCCCATAGTTTGGTCATCCAACTAGTGAGGGTTGTACCAGTTTCAAAATGAAGTTACCAAAATGCGATAAAAAGTGGTATTCATATCATCATGATGTGGTCAGTGATGATTATACTAGCTTTCCGGTCCCAAAAATGCTCAATGATGAAAATTTATCCTCATGGCATTTATTTGCTAAAAGCTGGTGACACTTAGGTTGCATTATCATGTTAGATTAATTGCATGGCATTATCATGTTAGATTAATTGCATGGCACTATCATGTTTAGATTAATTGCATTGCATTAGTATGGAAAGTTAATTGCATTTATTTATGATAAATTTCCAAGGACAAAAGGGGGGGCACATCAATAAATACTTAAGTTGGTTCAAAACATCAATGAAATGAGGGAAGATTACAAATTCAAACATTCAATATAATCTTTGATTTTAAAAACAACGCACGTGAGATTATCTTTGCATTCATGTATAGCATTAAATCATTATTCATTACTCATATATCAAAAGAAAAGAAAAGAAATTATTCCATATATCATGCATTCATAAAGTAAGAGTTTGCATTGCATTCATCTAAATACTTGAAAAAAAAGAAGAAGATAAGAACATACATATGCATTTCCATCAAACATTTTGCATCCATACATTGACAAAACAGAAAAGCATATTATCAAAATCCATACATCATTGCACTCATTTATCTATATCATAAAATAAGATAACTGCATCCATGGCATAAATTGTAAATGCATACACACATCATATAGCTGCATAAAAGATAATCTCATAAATCAACTCATCAAGACGATCCAAGGAGTATATCATCATATATCATCAAAAGAGTGTTCATCATATGATCATCAAATCAAGTATATCAAGGTATAATGTCATCAAAATGCTACATCAAATGTTCTGAGCAATGGATAACATGACATATGAAACAAAGAGGACATCATCAATGAGTCACTAGATCAATCAAGAGCTTGCAGCACCAGATCCATCTGGACCTCTACCATCCTGAGGAGGAGGAGCCTGAGAAGTGCTTGCTTCGTCCTATCTCAGAACAACCATGGCTGATACAAACTGTTGTAATAAAGAGGCAACCTGATCCAACCGACCCACAACAATGGACATATCTCTCCTCAATACTTGCATATCTCGAGATAATCCATCAATATGATCACCCTGTGCACCCTGTGGTTGTGGAGCTAGGGGAGGCATCTGTGGAGCACCATCATCGTGCCGCCCCTGATCCTGTTGAGCTACATCATCATCATGCTGAGCCAAGGCTACTCTCTATAGCTATACCAAGGGATCCAATCCCCCAGGAATCTACCTAGCTACATCAATCTGTGCCTGTCTCTGAGCTCAATGATGTCTATGAGCTCTATCATGTCTATCTGCTCTAGGCTGTCTATCAACTGCATCATCCTATGCTCTAGTTGGTCTATCTCTAGCATCCCCATGATCATGACCCCGTCTCAGCTGTCCTCTACCTGCTACAACCTGAGGATGTCTACATCCTCATCCTCTCCGATGTCTATCATCCCTATCACCATCACGACGTCCAGGAATAGGCTCAGCTGGATCAATGAAATGAGGAAACCTATTGCGAGCCCACCAATCTGCATACTCATGTGACATCCCTGCATCTGTAATACCTATTAGTATCTCCCATTTGCAAATAGTCATACCCATAATCTGATTTAATGCAAACTGATAATCAATACATGGACCCCATAGAGAGATCTCTGCCTGTACTCGAGCATATAGTGCATTGCCTTGAGGCATATCCTGTGTCTACCCCATACTGTCTCAAAACTTTGCCGAAGCAGAAGTGCTCAATAGTAGTGGCAGTATGCCCAATCATCCAGCAAGGGGTGAACATGTATGGTAACTCATCCTCATCCTCTCTCCATCTATCACAACTGAGGAAGGGACACCATGTAACCTAATCAAGATCATCAATCTATCATCTCCAGTAATCCAAGTGACCCAAGTGGTGCTGAATCACCATACCAGTGTACAGGAAAGCATAAGGAAATCCCCGATGTCGAACCTTATAAAAAATGGGCCTAGTAATGGGAAGATGCTCCCATATTCACAACTGAAGAACAATGGCACCTGCTAATAATGAGGCACTCCCCTGATACACCACCTTGTATAAATCATGATACAACTGCACCAGCACGTAGGAACCCCAATCAAACCGTCGAGGATGAGCAAGTAAATCCTCCATGATCCTACCCCAACCGACTAAAAAACCATGACCTCACTGGTCGGGAAGTAGTAAACCACCAATCACTGCACCTAAAGCTGCTGGTAATGTAGGAAAAGATGCAAACTGAGGCCATGTAATAGTATCCCCATCTCCTATAGTGTTGTCCCCGAATACTTGTCGATAGACAGAAGAATCATAGACAGAATCATAATATACTATCTCTCCTCTACATGGGATCCGAAGCAATCTATACACATCCTCGGGCGTGATAGTCATCTCTCCATACGGTAAATGAAAGGTGTTGTGGTCGGAGTGCCATCGCTCTGCCACTGCAGTCAGTAACCCATGGTTTAGTTAAAACTATGGGAGGTCAAGCAAAAATCTCAATTTGCATCGCTCGATAACACGGAGCTGCTGTGAGTCCCTGACTCAAGTCAATAACCCAAGAGGCAACTGACCGGACGTATAAGGTAGGATTGTGATCCTGTTGGCAAAGTAAAATGAATCATATTAGTACATTGTATCAAGGAATTATCTCAAGTCAATCTTCTTAAAGTCTCAATTCATCACACCAAGTACCATTGTTTGTTTCTCTGTATCTTGAGAACGAAGCGGCAGTATCAAAATCATATCGATTTTCACACTGATTGATTTATCCTATTAATCACTATCCTAAATAGGATTGACAAATCATATTCCAAAGTACCATTATCCAGATATCCTAAACCAATTGTTTTGTTGACAATAACAGACCTACACTTATCATCTAAATCTATCATCAAGAGTTATCAAAATTTTAATCAAACGTAATCAAGTACATGTGTGAAAAGTACAATTTTTTTTTCCAAATAGTCAATAGGCGTGATTTTTATCATGCCAGGTGACATTTAATCTCAGGTGATAGTGAAAACATGTCAAGCGATATTATTTTTCTGCCAGGTGACAGTTTGCTGCTAAACGACAGTGAATTGGGCTACGTGACAGTGAATGCTAGCCTAGGCGACAACAAATCCATTAGGGTTCTCGTAAGTGACAACCTATCGAAAAAGGGGCAGATTAACCTAGCTCTAGGCGAGAGTTGTTCTAGTGCTAGGCAAGAGTAAAAGATTCCTAAACGGGGATAAAATACACAGAGGTGGGAGTAAAAACCATGGAGGTGATAGTAAAATAGCCTAAGCGACAGTAAAATCATTCCTAGGCAAGAGTTCTTAAATTCAAGGCAGCGACGAAACATGAAATTGCAATAAATGATCATAAATGCACCATAAATGCTCAATCAAGGTTTATAATGACTTACCGGAGCTCCATACTTAGGCGGCCTTGCATATCTTTGACACCTCTCGAATCTATGCTCCCAAATCGATACAACCATCTCGAAAATCACTAGAGGATCAGAGCAAACTCACCAAGATGAAAAGTAAAAATGAATGGTAAAACAAGGTTTCTCAACCTATTTAAGGTATTTTGACCTAATTTTGGAGGTGAAACTAGTTGTTGACCTATCTTAACTACTCAAACCCAACCAGGGCATAATCATACATCATGACATCTCATCAAATAGTCAAAAATGAAAACATATTTGATAACCCAAACATCAAATCAAATTTTTTTCGAAATCAAGAAATTAATATGTTTTAATTTCTGAGGGGGCATAAGGGTATCAAATCGAAGTTGCAACCAAACATCATGAAATCAGTGGGGGCATCATAATTTTTTTTGTCAAAAGGCAGCAATCACATCAGGAATCAACAATCAGGACTTAAAGGATCTTTGAACCAATGTTCTTCGCACATTGATTCAAAGAGGGGCATTTGTAGACACGTAAAATTGGACAAGTACTTTTCAAAATGCAATAAATCAATAAATAGATCAAAAATCAATAAAATGGACAAAATTAAATAAAGTTGAGCAAAATCAATTAAAGCAAAGGAGAAATTAAATAATGATGTTAAATAATTAAATTGAAGCTTAAAAGGGCCAAAAATAATATATAATTGATTTTAATCAATTAATTGTATAGTTGTTTAATCAAAAATCAAAATAAACCTATTACCCTTCCATGGCTAAATTTAATTAATTAATTGAATTTAATAAATCTTATTTTCTTTCAACAAAGTGATGAACCAATGAAAATTAAGGACAAAAAGACATAAATCACTCAAACATTTAAATTGTCCAAAGCTTTGAAACTATTTAAAGGCTTGTCCCCTCATTTGTCCCCCCATTTATGAACAAAGCAAAGTTTTTGACTCAACCATGGGATAACCATTATTACTTCACTCCACCCCCTACCCTTGGGAAATTACTATAAGTATGAGGCATTTTGAAGAGCATTTTCATCTTGGAATTTCATTTGCATAGCATTGTTACTATAGGCAATTGAGATCATTTCTAAGAGCAATTTGAGCAATTTGAGCATTTTTAAGCATTTAGTATCATAATTTCATCATTCTTGAGCCAAAATCATCATAGAAGCATAGCATAAGCATAGTAGCAGCATCATTTCTCATTTTAGATGTGTCACTAGTGAGGATTGTAGCCGAGAGCTTCACTTACCACTTCTATCTAGAGATCCATGGGATAATATAGGTTATAATTTCAATTCTAGTTAAATTTGCATTGTATTTGATTAGATTGATGTTAGTAGATCTTAATTCCATGTAGGTGAGTAACTTCATCACATAATTTGTAAGCTCCAAATGGCTTGTTACATGATTGGAGCTAATTCTCATCGAACAGTTGATCGATTTGGTGATTTGTAATCTTAGAACGGATTGTTACCTGATTGTAATTGATTCTAATCGAACGGTTCACCGATTCGGTGATTTGTAAGCTCAAAATCACTCGTTATGTGATTGTAGTTGATTCTCATCTATGGGTTGACCGACTCAATGATTTGTCAACTCAGAATGGCTTGTTACATGATTGTAATTGATTTGCATCGAATGGTTGACCGATTTTGTGATTTGTAAGCTTAGAATTGTCTTTTCGGTGATTGTAATTGATTCGCATCGAACGATTGACCGATTTGGTGATTTGTAAGCTCAGAATTGCTTGTTACGTGATTGGAGATGATTCTCATCGAAGAGTTCACCAATTCAGTGGTTTGTACACTCAGAATGACTTATTACAAGATTGTAGCTAATTCCCATCGAAAGGTTGATCGATTCAATGATTTGTAAGCTCAGAATGGCTTGTTATGTGATTGTAATATATTCTCATCGAATGGTTGAATGATTCAACGAATTATAAACTCAAAATGACTTGTTACGTGATTGTAGCTAATTCTCATCGAACAATTGACTGATTTCATGATCTGTAAGCTCAAAATGGTTTGTTACGTGATTGTAATTGATTCTCATCGAATGGTTGTGACCGATTTGGTGATTTGTAAGCTCAGAATGGCTTGTTACGTGATTGTAGCTGAATCTCATCAAACGGTTGACCAATTCAATGATTTCTAAGTTTAGAATGGCTTAATACATGATTGTAATTGATTCTCATCAAACGGTTGACTGATTCCATGATTTGTAAGCCCAGAATGGCTTGTTACATTATTGTAACTAATTCTTATCGAACAGTTCACCGATTCAGTGATTTGTAAGCTCAGAATGGCTTTTACGTGATTGTAGCTGATTATCATCGAACGTTTGACCGATTCGGTGATTTTTAAGCTCAGAATGGCTATTTACGTGATTGTAGCTTATTCTCATCGAATAGTTGACTGATTCAGTGATTTGTAAGCTCAGAATGGCTTGTTACATTATTGTAGCTGATTGTCACCAAACGGTTGACCGATTCGGTGATTTGTAAGCTCAGAATAACTTTTTACGTGATTGTAGTTGATTCTTATCGAATAGTTGACCGATTCGATGATTTGTAAGCTCAGAATAACTTGTTACATGACTGTAGCTTATTCTCATCATACGGTTGATCGATTCAGTGATTTGTAAGCTAAGAATGGCTTTTTAGGTGATTGTAATTGATTCTAATCGAATAGTTGACTGATTCGATGATTCGTAAGCTCTGAATGGCTTGTTATATGATTGTAGCTGATTCTCATCGAACCGTTGACTGATTCGATTATTTGTAAACACAAAATAGCTTGTTACATAATTGTAGTTGATTGTCATCAAATAGTTGAGCGATTCAGTGATTAGTGGGCTCAAAATGGCTTGTTACATGATTGCAGTTGATTCTCATCGAACGGTTGACTAATTTCATGATTTTTATCCTCAGAATGGCTTGTTACGTGATTGTAGCTGATCCTCATCGAACAGTTGACCGATTCGATGATTTGCAAGCTCAGAATGGCTTGTTACATGATTGTAGCTGATTATCATCTAACAGTTGACCGATTCAGTGATTTGTAAGCTCAAAATGGTTTGTTATGTGATTGTAGCAGATTCTCATCGAACAGTTGATCGATTCATTGATTTGTAACCTTAAAATAGAATGTTACGTGATTGTAATTTATTCTCATCGAACAGTTGATTGATTCGGTGATTTCTAAGCTCAAAATGGCTTGCTACATGATTGTAGCTAGTTCTCATTAAACGGTTGACTGATTCGATGATTTGTAAGCTCAGAATGGCCCATTACGTGATTGTAGCTGATTCTCATCGATCAGTTGACCAATTTAGTGATTTTTTAGCTCAGAATGGCTTGTTACGTGATTGTAGCAGATTCTCATCAAACAGTTGACCGATTCGGTGATTTGTAAGCTCAGAATGACTTGTTACATGATTATAGCTGATTCTCATTGAACGGTTGATTTGTACGCTTAGAATGGCTTGTTACGTGACTGTAGCTGATTCTTATCAAACAGTTGATCGATTCAGTCATTTGTAAGCTCAAAATGGCATCTTAGGTGATTGTAATTGCTTCTCATCAAACGGTTGACTAATTCAATGATTGTAGCTGATTCTCATCGAATGGTTGACCAATTCGGTGATTTGTAAGCTCATAATGGCTTCTTACGTGATTGTAGCTGATTCTCATCAAATGGTTGACCGATCTAGGATTTGTAAGCTCAAAATGGCTTGTTACGTGATTATAGCTGATTCTAATTGAACGGTTCAACAATTTGGTTATTTGTAAGCTTAGAATGGCTTGTTAGGTGATTGTAATTGATTTTCATCGTACGGTTGACTGATTCAGTGATTTGTAAGCTCAGAATGGCTTGTTACGTGATTGTAATTGATTCTCATCGAACGGTTGACAGATTTGGTGATTTGTAAGCTCAGAATGGCTTGTTACGTGATTGTAGCTGATTTTCATTGAATGGTTGACCGATTCAGTGATTTGTAAGCTCAGAATGGTTTGTTACATAATTGTAGCTAATTCTAATCGAACGAATGACCGTTTCGGTGATTTGTAAGCATGAAATGGCTTGCTAGTTGATTGTAATTGCTTCTCATCGAACGATTACCAATTCGGTGATTTGTCAGCTCAAAATTGCTGGTTATGTGATTCTAACTGATTCTCATCGAATGGTTAACTGATTTGGTGATTTGTAAGCTCAGAATGTGTTGTTGCAAGATTGTATCTGATTCTTATCAAATCGTTGACCGATTCGATGATTTTTAAGCTCAAAATCATTTTTTTACATGATTGTAGCTGATTCTCATGAAACGGTTGACCGATTCGATGATTTGTAATATCAAAATGCCTTGTTACGTGATTGTAGCTGATTCTCCTCCAATGGTTGACCGATTTGATGATTTGTAAGCACAGAATGGCTTATTACATGATTGTAGCTGAATCTCTTCGAACGGTTGACCGATTCAGTGATTTGTAAGCTCGGAATGGGTTATTACATGATTGTAGCTAATTCTCATCGAACCGTTGACCGATTTAGTGATTTGTAAGTTCAGAAAGGCTTGTTACATGATTTTAATTGATTCTCATCGAACTGTTGACCGCTTCATTGATTTGTAACCTAAGAATAGGTTTTTACATGATTGTAGTTGATTCTCATTGAACAGTTGACCGATTCGGTGATTTGTAAGCTTAGAATAGCTTGTTATGTGATTGTAGCTAATTCTCATCAAACGGTTGACCGATTCCATGATTTCTAAGCTCAGAATGGCATGTTAGGTGATTGTAATTGCTTCTCATTGAATGGTTGACTGAATCGGTGATTGGTAAGTTCATAATGGCTTGTTACGTGATTGTAGCTGATTCTCTCATAGAATGATTGACTGATTCAGTGATTTGTAAGCTTAAAATGCTTTGTTACATGATTGTAGCCAATTGTCATTGAACAGTTGACTGAATCGGTGATTTGTAATCTCAAAATGGCTTGTTACATGATTGTAGTTGATTCTCATCGAACAGTTGATTGATGTCATGATTGTAGCTGACTCTCATCGAATAGTTGACTGATTCTGTAATTTGTAAGCTCAGAATGGCTTGCTAGGTTATTCTCATCAAATGGTTGAACTGATTTAGGGATTTGTAAGCTCAGAATGGCTTGTTACATGATTGTAGTTGATTCTCATTGAATGGTTGACTGAGTTGGTGATTTGTAAGCTTTGAATTAATGTTTATGCTTGTTATCTGATTCTAATTGATTCTCATCAAACAGTTGATTGATTCTTTGATTTGTAAGCTCAGAATGGCTTGTTACATGATTGTAGCTTATTCACATCGAACTATTGACTGATTCGGTGATTTGTAAGCTCAGAATGGCTTCTTACATGATTGTAGATGATTCTCATTGAATAGTTGACCGATTCAGTGATTAGTAACCTCAAATAGCTTGTTACATGATTGTAGCTGATTCTCATCGAATGGTTGAATGATTCGGTCATTGGTAAGCTTAGAATGGCTTATTACGTGACTGTATTTGCTTCTCATTGAACGGTTGACCGATTTGGTGATTTGTAAGCTCAGAATGGGTTGTTACGTGATTTTATGTGATTCTCATAGAACGGTTGGCTGATTCAGAGATTTGTAAACTCATAATGGCATTTGTAGGCTTAGAATGGCTTGTTAGGTGATTGTAATTGCTTCTCATCAAATGGATGACCGATTCATTGATTTGTAAGCTCATAATGGCTTGTTAGGTGATTGTAATTGCTTCTCATCGAACGGTTCACTGATTCAGTGATTTGTAAGTTCAAAATGGCTTGTTAGGTGATTGTAGCTGATTCTCATAGAACAGTTGATAGATTCAGTGACTTGTAAGCTCAAAATAGCTTGATACATGATTATAGTTGATACTCATCAAATGGTTGATTGATTCGATGATTTGTAAGCTCAGAATGACTTGTTACATGATTGTAGCAGATTCTCATCGAACGATTGACAGATTCGGTTATTTGTAAGGTCATAATGGCTTGTTACATGATTGTAATTGATTCTCATCGAACGGTTGAGCGATTTGGTGATTTGTAAGCTTAGAATGGCTTGATACGTGATTGTAATTGATTCTCATCGAATGGTTGACCGATTCGGCGATTTGTATGCTTAGAATGACTTGTTACTTGATTGTAGCTGATTCTCATCCAATGTTTGACCGATTTGGTGATTTGTACACTCAAAATGGCTTGGTATCTGACTCTCATCTAATGGTTGACTGGTTTGTTATGTGATTGTAGTTGAGTCTCCAATGATTGACCGATTTAGTGATTTGTAAGCTCAAAATGGCTTGTTACCTCATTGTATTTGATTCTCATCGAACAGGTGACCGATTCGATTATTTGTAATCTCAAAATGGCATGTTAGGTGATTGTAATTGTAATTCTAATCGAACGGTTAACCGATTCAGTGATTTGTAAGCTTAGAATGGCTTGTTAGGTGATTGTAGCTGATTCTAATTGAACGAATGATCGATTCAGTTATTTGTAAGTTCAAAATGGCTTGTCATGTGATTGTAGTTGATTCTCATCAAAGGGTTGAATGATTCGATAATTTGTAAGCTCATAATGGATTGTTACGTGATTGTAACTGATTCTCATCGAATGGTTGACCGATTCGGTGATTTGTAAGCTAAGAATGGCTTGTTACGTGATTGTAGCTTATTCTCATCAAATGATTGATTGATTTGATGATTTGTAAGCTCAGAATTGTTTGTCACATGATTGTAGCTTATTCTCATCGAACGATTGACTGATTCGATGATTGTAATTATTTCTCATCGAACGGTTGACCAACTTGGTGGTTTGTAAGCTCAGAATGACTTCTTACAGATTGTAGCTAATTCTCATCAAACGATTGACCGTTTTGGTTATTTATATGCTCAAAATGGCTTTTTACATGATTGTATCTAATTCTCATCGGACAGTTGGCCGATTCGTTGATTTGTAAGCTTAGAATGGCTTGTTACATTATTATAGCTGATTCTCATCAAATGGTTAATTGATTCAGTGATTTGTAAGCTCAGAATGGCTTGTTACATGATTGTAGTTAATTCTAATTGAACGGTTGACCAATTTGGTGATTTGTAAGCTTAGAATGGCTTGTTAGGTGATTGTAATTGATTCTCATTGAATGGTTGCTGATTCAGTGATTTCTAAGCTCAGAATGGCTTGTTACATTATTCTAATTGATTCTCATCGAACAGTTGTCCGATTTATTGATTTGTAAGCTCAAAATGACTTTTTACGTGATTGTAGCTGATACTCATCGAATAGTTAACCGATTCAGTGATTTGTAAGCTTAGAATGGCTTGTTACATGATTGATCTGATTCTCAATGAATGGTTGATAGATTCGGTGATTTGTAAGCTCAGAATGGCTTGTTATGTGATTGTTGCCGAATCTCATCAAATGGTTGATCGATTCGATGATTTCTAAGCTCAGAATAGATTGTTACGTGATTGTATATGATTCTCATCAAATGATTGAGCAATTCGGTGATTTGTAAGCTTAGAATGGCATGTTAGGTGATTCTAATTGCTTCTCATCGAACGATTGACTGATTCAGTGATTTGTAAGCTTAGAATGGCTTGTTACATGATTGTAGCTAATTCTCATCAAATGGTTGACCGATTCAGTGATTTGTAAACTCAGAATAGCTTGTTACACCATTGTAATTGATTGTCATCGAATGGTTGCCCGATTCGATGATTTGTAAGCTCAGAATGAGTTGTTACCTTATTGTAGCTGATTCTCATCGAATGGTTGACCGATCTGATGACTTGCAAGCTCAAAATGGCTTGTTACGTGATTGTAGTTGATCCTCATTGAACGGTTGACCGATTTGGTGATTTGTAAGCTCATAATGGCTTGTTATGTGATTGTAATTTATTCTCATAGAATGGTTTACCAATTTAGTGATTTATAAGCTCAGAATGGCTTGTTATATGATTATAATTGATTCTAATCTAACAGTTGACCGATTCAGTGATTTGTAAGCTCAAAATGGCTTGTTAGGTGATTGTAATTGCTTCTCATTGAATGGTTGACCAATTTGGTGATTTTTAAGCTTATAATAGTTTGTTACATGATTCTAATTGATTCTCATCAAACGGCTCATCGATTCGGTGATTTGTAAGCTCAGAATGGGTTGTTACCTGATTGTAGCTGATTATCATCGAATAGTTGACCGATTCAGTGATTTGTAAGTTCAGAATGGCTTGTTACATGATTGTAGCTAATTCTCATTAAACGATTGATACATTCAGGTATCAATGAATCGATCAACCATTTGGTGAGAATTAATTACAATCACATAACAATCAATTCTAAGCTTACAAATAACCAAATCGGTCAATCATTCGATGAGAATCAGTTACAATCACTTAACAAGCCATTTTGAGTTTACAAATCATCAAATCGGTCAACGGTTTGATGAGAATCAGCTAGAATCACATAACAAGCCATTCTGACCTGACAAATAACTGAATCGGTCAACCGTTCAATGAGAATAATCTCCAATCATGTAAAAAGCCATTCTGAGCTTACAAATCATTGAATCGGTAAACCATTCGATGAGAATAAATTACAATGACGTAACAAGCCATTCTGAGCTTACAAGTCACTAAATCGGTCAAGAGTTTGATGAGAATGAATTACAATCATGTAATAAGCCATTCTGAGCTTACAATTCAATGAATCAATTAATCATTCGATGAGAACTAGCTATAATCATGTAACAACGGCATTCTGAACTTACAAATCACATAATTGGTCAGTCATTCGATAAGAATCAATTACAATCATGTAATAAGCCATTCTGAGGTTACAAATTACTGAATTGGTCAATCATTCGATGAGAATCAGCCACAATCTCGTAAAAGCTATTTTGAGCTTTCAAATAACCAAATCGGTCAACCGTTTAATGAGAATCAGCTACAATAATGTGACAAGCCATTCTGAGTTTACAAATCATTGAATCAGTCAATTGTTCAATAAGAATCAATTACAATCATGTAACAAACCATTCTGAGCTTATAAATCACCGAATTGGTCAACCGTTCGCTGAGAATCATCCCCAATCATGTAAAAGCCATTTTGAGCTTACAAATCATCGCATCGGTCAACCTTTAAATGAGAATCAATTAAAATCATGTAACAAGCCATTCTAAGCTTACAAATTATTCAATCAATCAATCATTCGATGCGAATCAGCTACAATCATGTAATAAGCCATTCCAAGCTACCAAATCAATGAATGCATCAACCGTTTGATAAGACTCAACTACAATCACATAACAAGCCATTCTAGCTTATAAATTACTGAATCATTCAACCGTTCGATGAGAATCAGCTACAATCACGTAACAAGCCATTATAAGCTTACAAATCACTGAATCAGTCAACCGTTCAACGAGAATCAATTACAATCATGTAACAAGCTATTCTGAGCTTACAAGTCACCAAATTGGTCAAGAGTTTGATGAGAATGAATTACAATCATGTAATAAGCCATTCTGAGCTTACAACTCATTGAATCAGTTAATCATTCGATGAGAACTAGCTATAATCATGTAACAAGCCATTCTGAGCTTACAAATCACTGAATTGGTCAGTCGTTCGATGAGAATCATCTAAAATCATGTGAAAAGACATTATGAGCTTACAAATACTGAATTGGTCAAGAGTTTAATGAGAATCAGCTACGATCATGTAACAAGCCATTCTGAGCTTACATATCACCGAATCGGTCAACCATTCGATGAGAATCAACTACAATCACGTAACAAACCATTCTAAGTTTACAAATCATCGAATCAGTCAACTGTACGATGAGAATCAACTACAATCATGTAACAAGCCATTCTGAGCTTGCAATTCAGTGAATTGGTTAACCATTCGAAGAGAATCAACTATAATCACGTAAAAAGTAATTCTGAGCTCACAAATCACCAAATTGGTCAACCATTTGATGAGAATCAACTACAATCACATAACAAGCCATTTTGAGCTTACAAATTATCGAATCGATCAACCGTTCGATAAGAATCAGCTATAATCATGTAACAATCCATTATGAGCTTAAAAATCACCGAATCAGTCAACTATTCGATGGGAGTCAGCTACAATCACCAAATCGTTTTAACCGTTTGATGAGAATCAGCTACAATCATGTAACAAGCTATTTTGACCTTACAAATTACCGAATTGGTCAATCGCTTGATGAGAATCAACTACAATCATTTAACAAGCTATTCTGAGCTTACAGATCACCGAATCGGTCAACCATTCGATGAGAATCAGCTGTAATCATGTAACAAGCCATTCTGAGCTTACAAATCACTGAATTGGTCCACCGTTCGATGAGAATTAGTTACAATCATGTAACAGGCCATTCTGAGTTTACAAATCACTGAATCGGTCAACCGTTTGATGAGACTCAGCTATAATAATGTAACAAGCCATTCTGAGCTTAACAATCACCAAATTGGTACACCGTTCGATGAGAATTAGTTACAATCATGTAGCAAGCCATTCTGAGCTTACAAATTACTGAATCGATCAACCGTTCGATAAGAATAAATTACAATCATGTAACAAGCCATTCTGAACTTACAAATCATCGAATCAGGCAACCGTTCGATGAGAATCAGCTACAATCACATAGCAAGCCATTCTGAACTTACAAATCACCAAATCAGGCAACCGTTTGATGAGAATCAGCTACAATCATGTAACAAGCCATTCTGAGCTTAGAACTCACCAAATCAGTCAACCGTTCGATGGGAATCAACTACAATCATGTAACAAGCCATTCGGAGCTTACAAATCAATGAATCAGTCAACTGTTTGATTAGAATCAGTTACAATCACATAAGAAGCCATTCTAAACTTACAAATCACTGATCGGTCAATCATTCCAAGAGAATTAGCTACAATCATGTAACAAGGTATTATGAGCTTACAAATCACTGAAATGGTCAACCGTTCAATGAGAATTAGCTACAATCATGTAACAAGCCTTTCTGAGCTTACAAATCAGGGAATCAGTTAACCGTTTGATGAGAATCAACTGCAATCATGTAATAAGGCATTTTGAGGTTACGAAGCACCAAATCGGTCAACCGTTCAATGAGAATCAGCTACAATCACATATTACGCAATTATGAGGTAACAAATCATTGAATCGGTCAATCGTTCGATGAGATTAAGCTACAATCACGTAACAAGCCATTCTGAGCTTACAAATAACTGAATCGGTCAACCGTTGGATGAGAATCAGCTACAATCACGTAACAAGTCATTCTGACCTTACAAATCACCGAATTGGTCAACTATTCAATGAGAATAATCTACAATCATGTAACAAGCCAATCTAAGTTTACAAAACATAGAATCAGTCAACCGTTCGATGAGAATCAGCTAGAATCACCTAAAAAGTAATTCTAATTTACAAATCACCGAATCGGTGAACCGTTCGATGAGAATCATCTCCAATCACGTAACAAGCCATTCTGAGTTTACAAATCATGGAATCGGTCAACCGTTCAATGAGAACCAATTACAATCATGTAACAAGATATTCTGAGCTTACAAATCACTGAATCGGTCAACTGTTCCTTGAGAATCAGATACAATCATGTAACAAGCCATTTTGAGCTTACAAATCACTGAATCGCTCAACCATTCAATGAGAATCCGCTACAATCACGTAACGAGCAATTCTGAGCTTATAAATCACCAAATCGGCAACCATTCGATAAGAAGCAATTACAATCACCTAACAAGGCATTTTGA
This sequence comes from Chamaecyparis obtusa, assembly GCA_027943335.1. Taxonomy (NCBI): domain Eukaryota; kingdom Viridiplantae; phylum Streptophyta; class Pinopsida; order Cupressales; family Cupressaceae; genus Chamaecyparis; species Chamaecyparis obtusa. The sequence continues at coordinate 1,434,185 of BSBK01003129.1, read as the reverse complement.
GTTTAAAAATCACTGAATCGGTCAACCATTCGATGAGAGTCAACTACACTCACCGAATCGGTTAACTTTTCGATGAGATTCAACTACAATCACGTAAAAAACCATTCTAAGTTTACAAATCAGTGAATCGGTCAACCATTCTATGAGAATCAGCTATAATCACATAACAAGCCATTCTGAACTTACAAATCACTAAATTGGTCAACTGTTCGATGAGAATTAGGTACAATCACGTAACAAGCCATTCTAAGCTTACAAACTATTGAATCAGTCAATCGTTCGAAGAGAATCAGTTACAATAAGCTATTCTGAGCTTACAAATCACCAAATCGGTCAATCATTCGATGAGAATCAACTACAATCATGTAACAAGCTATTCTAAGCTTACAAATCACTGAATCTGTCAATCATTCAATGAGAATTAACTACAATCACGTAACAAGCCATTCTGAGCTTACAAATCACCAAATCAGTCAATCATTTGATTAGCATCAGCTACAATCATGTAAGTCATTCTAAGCTTTTAAATCATCGAATCGGTCAACCATTCGATGAGAATCAATTACAATCACGTAACTAGCCATTCTAAGCTTAAAAATCACCGAATCGGTCAACCGCTTGATGAGAAACAGCTACAATCATGTAACAAAGCAATCTAAGCTTAGAAATCATCGAATTGGTCAACCATTCTATGAGAATCAGGTAAAATCATGTAACAAGTCATTATGAGCTTACAAATCATAGAATCAGTCAACCATTCGATGAGAGGCAATTACAATCACCTAACATGTCATTCTGAGCTTACAAATCACTGAATCGGTCAACCGTTCGTTGAGAATTAGTTACAATCATGTAACAAGCCATTATGAGCTTACAAATCACTGAATCAGTCAACCGTTCGATAAGAATCTACTACAATCACGTAACAAGCCATTCTAAGCTTCGAAATCACCGAATTGGTCAATAGCTCGATGAGAATATATTACAATCACGTAACAAGCCATCTGAGCTTACAAATCATTGAATCGATCAACCGTTCAATGAGAATTAGCTACAATCACATAACAAGCCATTCTGAGGCTACAAATCACTAAATCGATCAACCGTTGGATGAGAAGAAATTAAAATCACCGAATCGGTCAACTGTTCAATGAGACTTAGCTACAATCACATAACAAGCCATTCTGAGCTTAAAAATCTCCGAATCGGTCAACCGTTCGATGAGAATCAGCTACAATCACGTAGCAAGCTATTCTAAGCTTACAAATCACCAAATCGGTCAACCGTTTGATGAGAATTAGCTACAATCATCAAATAAGTCATACTGAGCTTACAAATCACCGAATTGATCAACCATTCAATAAGATTCAATTAAAATCATGTAACAAGCCATTGTGAGCTTACAAATCACTGAATCGCTCAACTGTTCTATCAAAATTAGCTACAATCACATAACAAGCCATTATGAACTTACAAATCACTGTATCAGTCAACCGTTCAATGAGAAGCAATTACAATCACCTAACATTGCATTCTGAGCTTACAAATCATCCATTGGTCATCTGTTCGATGAGAAATAGCTACAATCACGTAACAAGCCATTCTGAGCTTACAAATCATCGAATCGGTCAACAGTTCGATGAGAATCAATAACAATCACATAACAAGCCATTATAAGGTTACAAATCACTGAATCGATCAACAGTTCGATGAGAATTAGCTATAATCACGTAACAAACCATTCTGAGCTTACAAATCATTGAATATGTCAACCGTTCAATGAGAAGCAATTAAAATCATCTAACATGCCAAGTCATCGAATCGGTGAACCATTCTATGAGAATCAATTAAAATCATGTAACAAGACATTTTAAGCTTACCAATCACTTAATCCGTCAACTGTTCGATAAGAATCAGCTACAATCACGTAAAAGGCTATTTTGAGCTTATAAATCACTGAATCGGTCAACCATTTGATGAGAATCAGCTACAATAACGTAACAAGCCTTTCTAAGCTTACAACTCATTGAATCGATCAACCGTTTGATGAGAATCATCTAGAATCACGTAACAAGCCATTCTGAGCTTACAAATAATCAAATCGGTCAACCGTTCGATGAGAATCAACTACAATCACGTAACAAGTCATTCTGAGCTTACAAATTACCTAATCAGTCAACCATTCAATGAAAATAATTTAAAATCACATAACAAGCCATTCTGAGTTTACAAATCACTGAAATTGTCAACCTTTCGATGAAAATCAGCTACAATCATGTAACAAGCCATTCTGAGCTTAAAAATCACCGAATCGGTCAACAGTTCGATGGGAATCAATTACAATCACCTAAAAAGCTATTCTGAGCTTACAAATCACTGAATCGGTCAACTGTTCGATGAGAATCAACTACGATCACGTAACAAGCCATTCCGAGCTTACAAATAACTAAATCGGTCAAACGTTCGATGAGTATCAACTACAATCACGTAACAACCCATTCTGAGCTTATAAATCACCGAATCGGTCAACCGTTCGATGAGATCAACAACAATCATGTAACAAGCCATTCTGAGCTTAAAAATTACCTAATCGGTCAACCGTTCAATGAGAATAAATTACAATCACGTAACAAGCCATTCTGAGCTTACAAATCACTGAATCGGTCAACCATTTGATGACTATCAGCTACAATCATGTAACAACCCATTCTGAGCTTATAAATCACCGAATCGGTCAACCGTTCGATGAGAATCAACTATAATCACGTAACAAGCTATTATGAGCTTACAAATTACCTAATCGATCAACCGTTCAATGAGAATAAATTAAAATCACGTAACAAGCCATTCTGAGCTTACAAATCACTGAATTTGTCAACTTTTCGATGAAAATCAGCTACAATCATGTAACAAGCCATTTTGAGCTTAAAAATCACCGAATCGGTCAACCGTTCGATCAGTATCAACTATGATCATGTAACAAGTCATTATGAGCTTACAAATCACTGAATCGGTCAACCATTTGATGAGTATCAGCTACAATCACGTAACAACCCATCCTGAGCTTACAAATAATCAAATCGGTCAACCGTTCGATGAGAATCAACTAGAATCACGTAACAAACCATTCTAAGCTTACAAATTACCTAATCGATCAACCGTTCAATGAGAATAAATTACAATCACGTAACAAGCCATTCTGAGCTTACAAATCACTGAATCGGTCAACCTTTCAATGAAAATTAGCTACAATCATGTAACAAACCATTCTGAGCTTATAAATCACCGAATCGCTCAATAGTTCGATGGGAATCAATTACAATCACGTAACAAGCCATTATGAGCTTACAAATCATTGAATCAGTCAACCGTTCAATGAGAATTAGCTACAATCACGTAACAAGCCATTTTGAGTTTACAAATCACTGAATCGGTCGACCGTTCGATGACAATCAACTACAATCACATAACAAGCCATTATAAGCTTACAAATCACCGAATCAGTCAATCGTTCGATGAGAATCAGCTACAATCATGTAACAAGCCATTATAAATCACTAATTTAGTCAACCATTCGATGAGAATCATTTAGAATCACGTAACAAGCCATTATGACCTGACAAATCACCGAATCAATCAACCGTTTGATGAGAAGCAATTACAATCACATAGCAAGCCATTCTGAGCTTACAAATCACCGAATTTGTCAATCAACTACAATCATGTAAGAAGCCATTCTGAGCTGATTCTCATTGAATGGTTGACCAATTAGGTAATTCTCATCAAATGGTTGACCTATTCAATTATTTCTAAGCTCAGAATGACTTGTTACGTGATTATAATTGATTTTCATCAAACGGTTGACCGATTCGATGATTTGTAAGTTCAGAATGGCTAGTTACATGATTGTAATTGATTCTCATCGAACTGTTGACTGATTCAGTAATTTGTAAGCTCATAATAGCTTGTTACGTGGTTGTAACTGATTCTCATCAAACGGTTGACTGATTCAGTCATTTGTAAGCTCATAATGGCTTGTTACGTGATTGTAGCTGATTCATATAGAATAGTTGACCGATTCGATGATTGTAATTGCTTCTCATCGAACGGTTGACTGATCGGTCATTTGTAAGCTCAGAATGACTTGTTAACCAATTTGGTGATTGTAGTTGACTCTCATCGAAAGGTTGACTGATTCGGTAATTTGAAAGCTCATAATGGCTTTTTACGTGATTGTAATTGATTATCATTGAACGGTTGACCGATTCGATTATTTGTAAGCTTAGAATGACTTGTTACGTGATTGTAGCTGATTCTCATCAAAGGGTTGACTGATTCGATGATTTGTAATCTCATAGTGGCTTGTTATGTGGTTGAAATTGATTCTAATCGAATGGTTGACCGATTCGGTGATTTATAAGTTCAGAATGCCTTGTTACGTGATTGTAGCTGATTGTCATCGAACGGTTGACCGATTCAATGATTTGTAAGCTCATAATGCCTTGTTACGTGATTGTAGTTGATTCTTATCGAATGGTTGATCGATTCATTGATTTGTAAGCTCAAAATGGCTTGTTACATGACTGTAGCTAACTCTCATCGAACCGTTAATCGATTCGGTGATTTGTAAGATCAGAATGACTTGTTACATGATTGTAATTGATTCTCATCAAACGGTTGACCAATTCGGTGAATTTTAAGCTTAGAATGACTTGTTACGTGATTGTAGTTGATTCTCATTGAACGGTTGACCAATTCAGTGATTTGCAAGCTCAAAATGGCATGTTAGGTAGTTGTAATTGCTTCTCATCGAATGGTTGACCAATTTGGTGATTTGTAAGCTCATAATGACTTGTTACATGATTGTAGCTAATTCTCATCAAACAGATGACTGATTAGATGAATTGTAAGCTCAAAATGGCTTGTTATGTGATTATGGCTGATTCTCATCGAACGGTTGACTAATTCGGTGATTTGTAGGCTCAGAATAGCTTGTTACGTCATTGTAGTTGAGTCTCATCGAACGGTTGACCAATTCGGTGATTTTTAAGCTCAGAATGGCTTGTTACGTGATTGTAGCTGATTCTTATCGAACGGTTAACCAATTCAATAATTTGAAAGCTCAGAATGGCTTGTTACATGATTGTAGCTTATTCTCATTGAACGGTTGACCGATTAGGTGATTTGTAAACTCAGAAAGGCTTGTTACATGATTGTAGGTGATTCTCATCAAACGGTTGACATATTTAGTGATTTTTAAGCTCAAAATGCCTTGTTACATTATTGTAGTTGATTCTCTTTGAAGGGTTGACCAATTCGATGATTTGTAAGCTCAAAATGGCTTGTTACATGATTGTAATTGATTGTCATCAAACTGTTGACCTTTTTAGTGATTTGTAAGCTTAGAATGGCTTCTTACATGATTGTAGCTAATTCTTATCGAACAGTTGACCGATTCGGTGATTCTAATTGATTTTCATTGAATGGTTGACTGTTTCGATGATTTGTAAGCTTAGAATGTCTTGATATATTGATTATAGCTGATTATAATCTAACGGTTGACCGATTTGGTGATTTGTAAGCTTAGAATGGCTTGTTAGGTGATAGTTATTCCTTCTCATCAAACGGTTGATGGATTCGGTTATTTGTAAGCTCACAATGGCTCGTTACATGATTGTAGCTGATTCTCATCGAACGGTTGACCGATTCAGTTATTTGTAAGCTCATAATGGCTCATTACGTAATTATAGCTAATTCTCATCAAATGGTTGATTGATTCGGTGATTTGATAGCTCAAAATGGCTTGTTACATGATTGTAGCTGATTCTCATCAAATGGCTGACCGATTCGGTGATTTGATAGCTCAGAATGGCTTCTTAGGTGATTGTAATTGCTTCTCATCGAAATGTTGACCGATTCGGTGATTTGTAAGCTCAAAATGGCTTCTTACGTGATTGTAGTTGATTCTAATTAAACGGTTTACCAATTCAGTGATCTATAAGCTCATAATGGCTGGTTACATGATTCTAATTGATTCTAATCGAATGATTGACTGATTTTGTAATTTTTAAGATCAGAATGGCTTGCTACGTGATTGTAGCAGATTCTAATCAAACGGTAGACCGATTCGATGATTTGTAAGCTTAGAATGGCTTTTTAGGTGATTGTAATTGCTTTCCATCAAACGGTTACCAAATCGGTGATTTGTAAGCTCAGAATGGCTCGTTACGTGATTGTAGTTAATTTTTCATCGAATGGTTCAATGATTTGGTGATTTATAAGCTCAGAATGACTTCTTACATTATTGTAATTGATTCTTATCAAACAGTTGACCGATTCGGTGATTTATAACCTCAGAATGGCTTTTTATGTGATTGTAGCTGATTCGCATCGAATAGTTGACCGATTGGGTGATTTGTAGGCTGAGAATGGGTTGTTACATGATTGTACCTTATTTTCATCGATTGGTTGACCGATTCAGTGATTTGTAAGCTCAGAATGGCTTGTTATGTGATTGTATCTGATTCTCATCGAACGGTTGACCGATTCGGTGATTTGTAAGCTCAGAATGGCTTGTTACCTAATTGTAGCTGATTCTCATCGAACGGTTGACCGATTTGGTGATTTGAAAGCTCAAAATGACTTGTTAAATGATTGTAGTTGATTCTCATTGAACTATTGACCGATTTGGTTATTTCTAAGCTCAGAATGGCTTGTTACGTGATTGTAGTTGATTCTCATCAAATGATTGATCGATTGAGTGATTTATAAGCTTAGAATGGCTTGTTATGTGATTGTAGCTAATTCTCATAGAACGGTTGACCGATTCAGTGATTTGTAAGCTCAGAATGGCTTCTTATGTGATTGTAGCTGATTGTCATCAAATTGTTGACCGATTCACTGATTTGTAAGCTTAGAATATCTTGTTACATGATGTTAATAGATTCTCATGAAACGGTTGAGGAATTTGATGATTTTTTAGCTCATAATGGCTTGTTACGTCATTGTAGCTGATTCTCATATATTAATTGACTGATTCGGTGATTTGTATGCTCAGAATGGTTTGTTAGATGATTGTAATCGATTCGCATCAAATTGTTGACCAATTCGGTGATTTGTAAACTCAGAATGGCTTGTTACATGATTGTAATTGATTCTCATCTAATAGTTCACCGATTCAATGATTTGTAAAGTCAAAATTGCTTGTTACGTGATTGGAGATGATTCTCATCGAACAGTTGATTGATTCGCTGATTTTTAAGCTTGGAATGGCTTATTAGATGATTGTAGCTAATTCTTATCAAACAATTGACCGATTTGGGGATTTGTAATTTCAAAATGGCTTGTTACATGATTGTAGCTGATTCTGATCATAGGGTTGACCGATTCAGTGATTTATAAGCTCAGAATGGCTTGTTACGTGATATTAGCTGATCCCCATAGAATAGTTGACTGATTTGGTGATTTGTAAGCTTAGAATGGCTTGTGACGTAATTGTAGCTGATTCTCATTGAATGGTTGACTAGTTCTCATCGAACAGTTGACCGATTCATTGATTTGTAAGCTCAAAATGGGTTGTTATGTGATTGTAGCTGATTCTTATCGAACGATTGATCGATTCCATGATTTGTAAGCTCAAAATGAGTTGTTACGTGATTGTAGCTGATTCTCATCGAACGGTTGACTGACTCGAAGGTGAGAAACTTGATTCTTAATTGTAGAATCCCCTAGCTATGATTCCAAGCAATGGTTGCCCCCATTGGGAAAAGAGTTGCAACAACACCAGAAGAAACATTTGGCTTTCCTCTTGCTGCAGCTACAGCTTTGTTGATGGTACTGCACCATCCATCATTGCCATTCCTTACTTTACATACAACTGATAGTATTGTTGGATATTGGGATGTAGGCTGCTGATTTCCCTTCAACCATGGGCTTGACCAAGGGCACATAATAGTTAAACCCCTAACCACTGAAGATCTTAGACTACTGTCCACATGAACACTTACATGATTATGTGGACGACTAAATGGTGATATTGAATATAAGTGGCTTGTTCCTCTGTAGGAGTTGACGATAATTGAACTACTGTCATCACTGAAATTGATGTCCTGTATGACTGCATTTGTCACTCCACGAACCAGTTTGTATAGATGTATATGTGATGCATTTTCATTAGAACCAGTAGAGCAAGAACCATTTCCTAATGCATAGGGCATAATGCAAAAAAAACATTGAGGTTATAGATGTTAATTTATGCAGTAACTAGAAGAGTACCACTGTGGTCAAAGCACAATGCAGAAATGGGTATACTATGTGGTCTAAATTTAGCAACAACAACATTACTGACAAAATCTCTCACAATCACCGTCCCTATATTTTCAGAGTCGTGTCCAATTGCAGCATCTATGATTTTTCCAATTCACATTTCCAGATGTCAGAGGACTAAAACTATTAGGAATAAGCTTAGAACAATACTTCCAGGCCTGTGAGGTTTTAGAAATATTCTTGAGGATATCTAGTTTGCAAGAAATGGCAAGATCTGGAGCAATTAATGCATAGGAGGCTACTATCATCTGGTAAAAGAAAATGTGCTATGCCGCAGCTTTCTCCCTAGCAGACATCAATGCAGAAGATTGCAGCGTTGGGTTGCTTAAATATGATGAGACTTCTATAAATCATGTATGCATCCAGGAAGACATCCACCATCATGTATACTGGCCGATCATAGAGGATTAAGTGTTGCAAGCCATATCTCTAGAACAAATAAAGCACAGTTTGTATTAAGTAAAGCAACGGTATTATTAGGTTCACATCAAGCATTTATCTATCCCCTATATCAACTAGATATGGAGACTTATAGTTGGTGTATAGTCAAGTCCCAACTATGTGATACATCATTTGTGTTAATTATCACACGTGAAGATATCATCAGTTGCAATAATTATTGTTATGGAATTCAATCCATCCCTCAATCATGGCTGGTCATCAAACCTATACCTTTATTTATTCCCAATATATAGATTTGATGGAAGAATTGAGATCATTGAAGATGGGACTTAGCCATACTGATGGAGGTATTAATTACAATACATTCCTATGATTCGTAAGGCACTATTTGCGGTGACTAATGCCTATTGGCAATTCTACTCAGTCAAACCTGCCTATTGTACCTGTTCTCTATGGTGGTCGTCCTCAGACACATAAACTATAGAAGCAATGGAAGCCCCAGCAAGGCGCTGAGAGGAAGCAACAGATGAAATAGCATGAACACAACTAGATAATAAACTATGGTTTTGTTCTGATTTACAACCCTGAGATATGTTCCTATCACTCCTTAATATTATCTTCACTTTCAATCAATTAATCAATGAACTCGGCGATCTATAATTCAATTGAAATAGATACCCAAAAAATGAAGAGGTGTATTGTAAAGAGAACATTCTGATCCATGTGAAGTGGCGTATAGACTCAAATTCGAACTTGGTGGATTGGAATATTCCTACAAAATCATTTCTTTCTCACATTTGCAGTCTGGCTTCGATACCATGTTGAGATTTTTGGGATCACTGCAAATGTAATAGCACTGTCTAAATTATATATATTGTATGTCTTTTCAAAATGCAACAATCTCTCTTATTTATATTGGGAATGTGGCTATAAGAGACATGTCCCTTCATGGGACATGTCTATTCAATCATATATTAGAATAATTAAAACTTAAATAATATATATTAATAATAATATATATATCATATATATTAATAATAATATATATATCATATATATTATTAATCAATATCTAAGTATTATATGTATTCTAAGTGATCATACGACTGAAGCTACAAACATTAATAAACGGTCGATCGATTCAGTGATTTGTAAGCTCATAATGGCTTTACGTGATTGTATTTCATTTTCATCAAACAATTGACCGATTTGGTGATTTGTAAGCTCAAAATGACTTCTTACATGATTGTAATTCATTCTCATCAAACAGTTGACCGATTCCATGATTTGTAACCTCAGAATGGCTTATTACGTGATTGTAGCTCATTCTCACCGAACGATTGACCAATTTGGTGATTTGTAAGCTCAAAATGGCTTGTTACATGATTGGATATGATTCTCATCGAATAGTTGACTGATTCAATGATTTGTAAGCTAAGAATGGCTTGTCACATGATTTAGGTTATTCTCATTGAATGGTTGACCGATTCAGTGATTTGTAAGCTCAGAATGGCTTGTTACGTGATTATAGATAATTCTAACTGAATGGTTGACTGATTCGGTGAATTGTAAGCTCAGAATGGCTTGTTACATGATTGTAGCTAATTCTCATCAAACGGTTGACCGATTCGATGATTTGTAAGCTTAGAATGGCCCGTTACATGATTATAGCTGATTCTCATCCAATGATTGATCGATTCAGTGATTTGTAAGCTCAGAGTGACTTGTTACGTGATTGTAATTGATTCTCATTGAACGGTCAACATATTCGGTGATTTGTAAGCTCATAATGGCTTGTTACATGATTATAGCTGTTATCATCAAATGGTTGACCGATTCGGTGATTTGTAAGCTCAGAATGGCTTGTTACATTATTGTAGCTGATTCTCATCAAATGGTTGACCTATTCAGTGATTTGTAAGCTCAGAATGACTTGTTACGTGATTGTAGTTGAATCTCATCAAACGGTTGACCGATTCAATGACGTGTAAGCTCATAATAGATTAATACATGATTGTAATTGATTTTCATTAAACGGTTGACCGATTCGGTGATTTGTAAGCTCAGAATGGCTTGTTACATGATTGTAATTGATTCTCAAGAACGGTTGACCAATTTAGTGATTTGTAAGGTCAGAATGGCTAGTTACGTGATTGTAGTTGATTATCATCGAACGGTTGACTGATTCTATGATTTGTAAGCTAAGGATGGCTTATTACGTGATTGTAATTGATTCTCATCGAATAGTTGACCGATTCGGTGATTTGTAAGCACAAAATGGCTTGTTACGTGATTGTAGCTGATTGTCATCAAACGGTTGACCGATTCAGTGATTTGTAAGCTTAGAATGACTCGTTACATAATTATAGCTAATTCTCATTGAACGGTTGATCGATTTGGTGATTAGTAAGCTCAAAATGGCTTGTTACGTGATTGTAGATGATTCTCATCGAACGGTTGACCGATTCGGTGATTTTTAAAATCGGAATGGCTTGTTACGTAATTGTAGTTGATTTTCATCGACCAGTTGACCGATTCAGTACTTTGAAAGTTGAGAATGGTTTGTTACGTGATAGTAGCTGATTCTCATCAAACTGTTGACCGATTCGATGATTTGTAAGCTCAGAATGGCTTGTTACGTGATTGTAGCTGATTCTCCTCGAATGGTGATTGTCGCTGATTCTCACCAAACGGTTGACAATTTAGTGATTTGTAAGCTCAAAATTGCTTGTTACGTGATTGTAATTAATTTTCATCGAACGATTGACCTATTCGGTGATCTGTAAGCTCAAAATGGCTTGTTACATGATTTTAATTGTTTCTTATCGAACGGTTGACCGATTTGATGATTTGTAAGCTCAGAATGGCTTGTTATTTGATTGTAATTGATTCTCATCGAATGGTTGACCAATTTGATGATTTTTAAGCTCAGAATGGCTTGTTATGCGACTGTAATTGATTCTCATCGAACGGTTGACCAATTCAGTGATTTGTAAGCTCAGAATGGCTTGTTACGTGATTGTAGTTGATTTTATCAAACAGTTGACTGATTCAGTAATTTGTAAGCTCAGAATGGCTTGTTACGTGATAGTAATTGATTCTTATCAAATGGTTGACCAATTCAGTGATTTGTCAACTCAAAATGGCTTGTTTCATGATTGTAGCTGATTCTCATCGAACGGTTGACTGATTCGGTGACTTGTAATCTCAAAATGGCTTGTTATGTGATTGTAACTGATTCTCATCAAACGGTTCACCGATTCAGTGATTTGTAAGCTGAAAATAGCTTGTTGCGTGATTGTAGTTGATTCTCATCGAACGGTTCACGGATTTGGTGATTTGTAAGTTCGAAATGGCTTGTTATGTGATTGTAATTGATTCTCATCGAACAGTTGACCGATTCGGTGATTTGTAAGCTTAGAATAGCTAATTACATGACAGTAATTGATTCTCATCAAATAGTTGACCGATTCAATGATTTGTAAGTTTAGAATGACATGTTACGTAATTGTAGCTGATTCTCATTGAACGGTTAACCGATTCGGTGATTTGTAAGCTCAGAATGACTTGTTACATGCCTGTAGTGATTTGTAAGCTCAAAATTGTTTGTTACGTGATTGTAATTAATTTTTATTGAACGGTTGACCTATTTAGTGATCTATAAGCTCATAATGGCTTGTTACATTATTTTAATTGATTCTCATCAAATAGTTGACCGAATTGATGATTTGTAAGCTCAGAATGGCTTGTTATTTGATTATAATTAATTCTCATCGAATGGTTGACCGATTTGATGATTTGTAAGCTCAGAATGGCTTTTTATGTGACTGTAATTGATTCTCATCGAACAGTGGACCCATTCAGTGATTTGTAAGCTCAGAATGGCTTGTTACATGATTATAGCTGATTCTCATCGAACGTTTGACTGATTTAGTAATTTGTAAGCTCAGAATGACTTGTTATGTGATAGTAATTGATTCTTATCGAATGGTTGACCAATTTAACGATTTGTCAGCTCAGAATGGCTTGTATCATGACTGTAGCTGATTCTCATCGAACGGTTGACCAATTCGGTGACTTGTAATCTCAAAATGGCTTGTTATCTGATTGTAGATTATTCTCATCGAACGGTTCACTGATTCAGTGATTTGTAAGCTCAGAATGGCTTGTTGCATGATTGTAGCTGATTCTCATCGAATGGTTCATGGATTTGGTGACTTGTAAGTTTGAAATAGCTTGTTACGTGATTGTAGCTCATTCCGATCGAACGGTTGGCCGAGACAGTGATTTGAATGCTGAAAATGGCTTGTTATGTTATTGTAGTTGATTCTCATCAACCGGTTGACCGATTCAATAATTTGTAAGCTCATAATGGCTTGTTACATTTGTAATTCATTCTCATCGAACTGTTGACTGATTCGGTGATTTGTAAGCTCAGAATGGCTTGTTACGTGATTGTACCTGATTGTCATCAAATGGATGACATATTTGGTGATTTGTAAGCTCAAAATGGCTTGTTATGTGATTGTAGCTGATTCTCATCGAATGGTTGACCTAGTCGATGATTTGTAAACTAAGAATGGCTTGTTATGTGATTTTAAATGAGTCTCAGCAAACGGTTGACCTATTCGGTGATTTGTAAGCTTAGAACGGCTTGTTACATGATTGTAGTTGATTTTTATCGAACGGTTGACCGATTCGATGATTTGTAAGCTCAGAATGGCTTGTTACATAATTTTAATTGATTCTCATTGAACGGTTGACTGATTCGGTGATTTGTCAGCTCAGAATGGCTTGTTACATGATTGTAGTTGTATCTCATCGAATGGTTGACCAATTCAATGATTTCTTGCTCAGAATGGCTTAATATGTGCTGTAATTGATTCTCATCGAATGGTTCATTGATTCGGTGATTTGTAATCTCAGAATGGCTTATTACGTGATTATAGGTGATTGTCATTGAACAGTTGACCGATTCAGTGATTTGTAAGCTCAGAATGGCTTGTTACGTGATTGTAGCTGATTCTCATCTAACGGTTGACCGATTCGATGATTTGTAAGCTCAAAATCACTTGTTACGTGATTGCAAATGATTCACACCGAGTGGTTGAATGATTTCATGATTTGTAACCTCAGAATGAATTGTTACGTGATTATAGTTGATTCTCATCGAACAGTTGACCGATTTAGTGATTTGCAAGATTAGAATGGCTTGCTACGTGATTCTAGCTGATTCTCACCGAAAGGTTGACTGATTTAATGATTTATAAGCTTAGAATAGCTTGGTTACATGATTTTAATTGATTCTCATCGAACAGTTGACCTATTCGGTGATTTATAAACCCAGAATGGCTTACTATATGTGATTGTAATTGATTCTCATTGAACAGTTGACTGATTCAGTGATTTGTAAGCTCAGAATGGCTTGTTACATGATTGTAATTGAGTCTCATCGAACACTTGACCGATTCAGTGATTTGTAAGCTCCAAATGGCTTGTTATGTGATTGTAGCTGATTTTCATCGAATGGTTGACCAATTCGGTGATTTGTAACCTCAAAATGGCTTGTTACGTGATTGAAATTGATTCTCATCGAACAGTTGACCAACTCGGTGATCTGTAAGCTCAGAATGGCTTATTACATGATTATAGCTGATTTTCATCAAATGGTTGACCGATTTGGTGATTTGTAAGCTCAGAATGGCTTGTTATGTCATTGTAATTGATTCTCATCGAACAGTTGACTGATTCAGTGATTCCTAAGCTCAGAATGGCTTGTTATTTAGTTGCAGCTGATTCTCATGGAAGGGTTAACCAATTCAGTGATTTGTAAGCTCATAATGGCTTGTTACATGATTATAGTTGATTCTCATCGAACAGTTAACCGATTCTGTGATTTGTAAACTCATAATGGCTTGTTACCTGATTGTAGCTAATTGTCATCAAACCCTTGACTGATTCGGTAATTTGTAAGCTCAAAATAGCTTTTTACATGATTTTAAATCTATTTTCATCGAACAGTTGGTCGATTCAGTGATTTGTAAGCTCATAATGGCTTGTTACGTGACTATAACTGATTCTCATCAAATGGTTGCCTGATTCATTGATTTGTAAGCTCAAAATGGCTTGTTACATGATTGTAATTGATTCTCATCAAACGGTTGACCAATTCGATAATATATAAGCTCAAAATGGCTTGTTACATGATTGTAATTGATTCTCATCGAACGGTTTACCGATTTGGTGATTTGTAAGTTTAAAATGGCTTGTTACATGATTGTAGCTGAATCTCATTGAATGGTTGACCAATTCAATGATTTTCAATCTAACAATGGCTTACTACCTAATTGTAATTGATTCACATCAAACGGTTGATTGATTCAGTGATTTGTTAGCTTAGAATGGCTTTTTACATTATTGTAATTGAATCTCAGTGAACGGTGTACCGAGTCAGTGATTTGTAATCTTAGAATGGCTTGTTATGTGATTGTAGCTGATTCTCATCGAACGGTTGACCTATTCGATGATTTATAAAGTCAGAATGACTTGTTACATGATTGTAGTTGATTCTCATCAAACGGTTGATTGATTCGGTGATTTTGTAAGCTCAAAATGGCTTGTTACATGATTGTAGCTGATTCTTATCAAAAGGTTGACCGATATGATGATTAGTAAGCTCAAAATGGTTTCTTACGTGATTGTAATTGATTCTAATCAAACAGTTGACCGATTCAGTGATTTGTAAGCTTGAAATGGCTTGTTACATAATTGTAGCTGATTCTCATCAAACGGTTGACTGATTCGATGATTTGTAAGCTCAGAATGGCTTGTTACGTGATTGTACCTGATTCTCATCAAATGATTGACCGATTCAGTGATTTTTAAGCTTAGAATGGCTTGTTACGTGATTCTAGCTAATTCTCATCAAATGGTTGACCTATTCGATGATTTGTAATCCCAGAATAGCTTTTTACATGATGTTAATTGATTCTCATCAAACGATTGACCGACTCGATGATTTGTAAGCTCATAATGGATTGTAGCTGATTCTCATCAAATGGTTGATTGATTCATAGATTTGTAAGCTCAGAATCACTTGTTACATGATTGTAGCTAATTCTAATTGAACGATTGACTGATTCGGTGATTTGTAAGCTTAGAATGGATTGTTACATGATTGTTATTTATTTTCATCGAACGGTTGACCGATTCAGTGATTTGTGTGCTCAGAATGGTTTGTTACATGATTGTAGTTGATTCTCATCGAACGGTTGACCGATTCGGTGATTTGCAAGCTTAGAATGGCTTGTTACGTGTATACAGCTAATTCTCATTGAACGGTTGATCGAGTCATGTATTTGTAAGCTCAGAATGGCTTGTTACGATTGTAACTGATTTTCATCAAACGGTTCATCGATTCAGTGATTTGTAAGCTCAAAATGGCTTGTTACGTGATTATAGCTAATTCTCATCAAACGGTTAACCGATTCGGTGATCTGTAAACTCAGAATGGCTTGTTACATGAGACATGTCACTATGTGATATGTTTCATAGGTACCTAATTAGGAATCACCTTAGATCATGATACCTAATTTTCATACCACCTTGATATGAGGAATCTCACCTTAAAGATCATGATACCTAATTTTCATATCACCTCAGATTGTGATACAAGGATATAGTAAATAAGAACATTACATTCCATTTACATATAACCCTATTATGGTATGTGCATAGACATATAACTATCTACCATAACGAATCTTTATTACAAGATCGTCACCTTGTAATATCAAATACAAGTGTTCATTATCGAAAAGTCGTCACCTTTGTCCAATGTTCATAGGAGGGCCCATAAGTCCTGGAGTCACACACGTGAAATCCACCTTGACTCATAACAGAGGGTGGATCCATCATGGCTCATCCCAAAGGGTGGAAACAAGGGCTTTCACCTTAGACTTCTCTCTCAAGGAGAAGAGTGCAATAACATACAAGATAATAGATGAAACTCCTTTTCATCTAACACTTAATTCTCCAACATGCCAAGTTTATCTTAAAGGTACAGAACCTTACCTCTAGCAAGAAACTTGGTGAGAAAATCAGCCATATGTTCTATAGGGATAATCCAACTTGAATGGCATACTAATATTCTCTTATATAGTTTTCATCACTCTAGGTGAACCCCAAGTGTAGGAGATAGCATAAACGCATTTCAGCCAACATACATGAGACTCAATCTCATGGTCACAGTCCTCTGGATGCTTCCTTTAAAGTCTTGTAAGAACCTCCTCACCTCCTTGTCCAAGGTTGTTTTAGATGAACTATGACACTCCCTCTGAATCTAATATCAACCTTGTACGAGAAAGTCATGTCTTTGTCCTTTAGTCTGCATTAAGCTCTTTTCTTGAGTTCCCAACCATTTATCTAGGAATATCATGAGCTAGATATCTGCATAAAAAGCCTTGTAGTTCACATACATGGAATTTCATCATTTGAATCACAATTCTTTTCATTTCACAGTTTCTTGGTCACTAGGGAAGCCATCACAATATGGTTTACTCCCTCTCAATCAAATGGTAGACTAATTCGGTGACTTGCAAGCTCAGAATGGCTTGTTACATGATTGTATCTGATTCTCATTGAACAGTTGACCGTTTCGGTAATTTGTAAGCTCAGAATGGCTTGTTACATGATGTTAATTGATTCTCATCAAATGGTTCACCGATTCAATGATTTGTAAGCTCAGAATGGCTTGTTACGTGATTGTAGCTGATTCTCATCGAACGGTTGACCAATTCGGTGATCTGTAAGCTCATAATGGCTTGTTACGTGATTGTAATTGATTCTCATTGTTGACCGATTTGGTGATTTGTAAGCTCAGAATGTCTTGTTACGTGATTGTAATTGATTATCATCGAATGGATGACCGATTCAGTGATTTGTAAGCTTAGAATGGCTTGTTACATGATTGGAGATGATTCACATTGAATGGTTGACCGATTTGATGATTTTTAAACTCAGAATGGCTTGTTACGTAATTCTAGCTGATTCTCATCGAACGGTTAACCGATTCGGTGTTTTGTAAACTCAAAATAGCTTGTTATGTGATTGTAGCTGATTCTCATCGAATGATTGACTGATTCAGTGATTTGTAAGCTCAGAATGACTTGTTACGTGATTATAGCTAATTCTCATCGAACGGTTGACCAATTCGGTGATTTGTAAGCTTAGAATGTGTTAGCACGTGCAAAAAATGTCATGGCTATAGCATTTTCCCCCTATTCTCTATAATGTTTTTCATGCCTCTGGCATAAGCCCTTAGTTCAAATTTTTGAAAATCTAGCCGTTATGTTCAAAAACCCTTTGTTATGCCTTGTCCTTGTTCTAATTTGATGTTACTTTATTCAGGCCACTTAAAAGTCCTTTAACACATGTGTTAAAATCAGTGACCTCTTTGTTGCGTGATCGCGTGAACCTTTTTCATGTCTTGCAATCTTGCGACTAAAGTTTTATGTCGGCCCCCCTTGATTTATTTTTTTAAGTCTCTACCCCCGGTAGCCTTTAATATTTTCTAAGGTCCTCAACGCCTAATTTTTCCTAAAAGCCTAAGTCTTGCGCTTTAATTTTTCTTATGTTCTGGCTTAATATTTTCCTGGGCCCGGTCTTCTGACAACATCTCAATTTGACGGTTGGCGTAAGTTCTCATTGACTTTGTCAGAGGCTTGAGCTCTTACACTAGTCATTGATTCTCCTTTATGATAGAGCTTCTCAAATAGGTGGGTCCATTGACACGTATGCACAAATGGTGACATCTTATTGGTCCATGTTTTAACACGTTGGTAGTTGTCAGTGGGTCCTGGGTTGCCGGCTTGTCAGAGGGTCCTGACACTTACAGTGAATCAACAGCTGGCATAAATTCTTATGAGATGTGTCAGACGTATGAGATTTTGAGACAACCGTTGATTCTTTTATATGACGTGATAGGCCAACATTGCGGCAAATAATAGGAAAGAATTAATGATTTATGAAAAAGTTCTGCTGGTCTATATGTGTCAATCCGAGAGCGTAAGCTTGTGAAAGGCATCCGAGCAATATGCTATCAAGGAATGATAGTTGAGATTTGAGCGATTATGGATGCAGCTAAAACACATGAAAATGAACCTATAAAGAACTGAAACAAAACTGCCATAGGAACTGTCACTTCTTGCGACAGGAACTTGACTGAAACCTACTAAAATGATCTAGAGAATAAAAACATCAGAAACCATAACATCTTTCTACCATCAATAACAATATAATTATTTCTATTCAGTGAATCAAAACCATAACAAAACAGTAGTAATTCAAATTATAAGGAAACAATAATTATATTATACTAATGTAAATCTTATTACAAACTACTACAGGAACAACAAGCATACAATATCAATACAAATCAGATTACCAACTAGTTCAGAAACAATAATCAAATGAAACTTGATATTACTAAAATACAAACATACCACACTGAAATAAAAACTAGAAAACACACCAGACGTCCTGAGAAGTGGGCCCCCTCCTCAGTCCATTAGATGGTGAGACAGAAAATGTTGAGCACGAGATTGATCAGCAGAGTCGATAATCTTTATTTCTCAGATTTTACAAAGGGAGAACAATACATGTTAATCTTCCTTGGGCTGCTTATATATACGCAGCATTAATATCATTCCTTTGATATGTTTAATGAATTACATAACAAGCTTGTAACAGAAAAACTCTACGTGTAAAGAATAGGCCATTTTCTGTTATTGATCCAACAGAATGGTATTGCTTTCATCCATATTTGTTGAGCCACATTTTTGGAACAAAATACAAATATAGGGAGAATTTGATCTTGCGGTTTCCTGTCCACATGATATTTGGAACCACTTACATGGCTAGAGGTCATCATGTGATGGAAACAAAGGTAGATATTAAGCGGTTTAAACTCCATATAGATTGTAATACATGTGTCCAACCAACATATATTCTCAAATGCGATTGCAAAAGTAGACATTTTATTCTGGAAGAATAATAGTTCACGTCCAAATATGACAGGAAGTTACAGTGCCAACTAGCAGGCGACAGGAAGTTACAGTCCCAACTGGCAGGCGACAGGAAGTTGCAGTCCCGACTGACAGGTGACAGGAAGATCTATGCCACAAATAAACATGCTGCAATAATAAAGATTAGTAAAATGCAATCAACAATGAATTTTCCATATTTTAATCCCAAAACAATATTAAACACTACTTATTTATATTAAACTATATGCAACATTATAATGGTAAAATGGAATGAAATAGGATAGAAATGGAATGGAGAAGTAAGTAGGAAAGTGCATAAGATGGATTAGAATAGGGCATTAAATAGGTTATAATTGGCTCTCATCATGACGTAACCTTTTCTTTTGGCGGGTCTATTTGCCGGATATGCTGATTTGTTGTACTATGATTGGTCCACATTGTGTGAGTTGGACGTGTTGTCAGGTGGGCCCAGTATCTCAATCAGGAGATTCAAGATCGACGGTTGGCATACGCATAGAATCTTCAAAGCCTTTGAGATCATGCGCCATCCGTCCGATCTTCCAAGCGGCTTAATGTTCTTAGGTGGGGCCATTTGCCAAGTGGTGCAGGATTGTTCAAATTTTATTGGTCGACGTGGATGATGTGGCAAGGTGGGGTCGTTGTTAGAGAGATCAGTGACGAGGACAAGATCTATGGTCAGCATAAGTTCTCATGAGTTTTGTCAGAGCTATGAGATCTTACACCTGATGTCCGATTATAAGGCTTACAGAAAGTGGGTCATGTGTCAGTGTGACTGAGCATGAGCCGCGAATGAGGTAATGACAAGTGGTATAAAGCGGGCCCAGGTGGGGTCTAAGGTCTTAGCGGTCCGGATAAATAAGGTTAGCGGCTTGACAAAATTCAATGGGTTCGTTCATTCGGGTAATAAAAATGGCGGTGTTCCAAAATGATTGGCGATTCAGCGAAGGAGGGTCGCGTAATCGCTATATATATTGGCGGAAGTAAAGAATGTTCTGTGAACTGGTGAAAGCCTTTTGTTGCCAATTCGCCAGATGTAACCAGGGTAGGTTAGATCTCCTTTGTTCGCATGTTCGCTTGAAGTAAACCTGAGGTGTTTGGTTGAGTTAAGATCATAAAAGACCACGAAAGGGAGAGATCGGACGGTCAAGACTTAAAGTTGGCACAGATTGTAAGCTAGGAATGGATTGTTACGTGATTGTAATTGATTCTCAATGAACGGTTGAACGATTTGGTGATTTGTAAGCTCAGAATGGCTTGTTATGTGATTGTAGCTGATTCTCATCGAACGGTTGACCAGTTCAGTGATTTATATGCTAAGAATAGCTTGTTACGTGATTGTAATTGATTCTCATCAAACAGTTGACCGATTTAGTGCTTTGTAAGCTCAAAATGGCTTGTTAGGAGATTATAATTGATTCTCATCGAATGGTTGACCAATTTGGTGATTTGTAAGCTCAGAATGGCTTGTTACGTGATTGTAGCAGATTCTTATAGAATAGTTGACCGATTCAATGATTTGTAAGTTCAGAACAGTTTGTTAAGTGATTGTAGTTGATTCTCATCAAACAGTTGACCGATTCGGTGATTTGTAATCTCATAATGGCCTGTTACATGATTCGGTGATTCAGTTGACCGATTCAGTGATCTGTAAGCTCAGAATGGCTTGTTACATGATTGTAATTGATTCTCCTTGAACAGTTGACCGATTTGATGATTTGTAAACTTAGAATAGCTTGTTACATGATTGTAATTGATCCTCATTGAAAAGTTGACCGATTCAGTAATTTGTAAGCTCATAATGGCTTGTTACATGCTTGTAAGCTCAGAATGGCTTGTTACATGATTATAGCTGATTTTCATCGAATGGTTGATCGATTCGGTGATTTGTAAGTTTAGAATGGCTTGTTACATAATTGTAGTTGATTCTTATCGAACGGTTGATCGATTTGATGATTTGTAAGCTTAGAATGGCTTGTTATGTGATTCTAGCTTACTCTCATCGAACGATTGACCGATTCAGTGATTTATAAACTTAGAATGGCCCGTTACATGATTGTAGTTGATTCTCATCGAATGGTTGAGCAATTCAATGATTTGTAAGCTCAGAATGACTTGTTACGTGATTGTAATTGATTCTTTTCAAATAGTCAACATAGTCAGTGATTTGTAAGCTCATAATGGCTTGTTACGTGACTATAGCTCATTCTCATCAAATGGTTGACCGATTTGGTGATTTGTAAGCTAGGAATGACTTGTTACATGATTGTGGCTGATTCTCATCGAACGGTTAACCGATTCAGTGATTTGTAAGCTAGGAATGGCTTGTTACGTGATTGTAATTAATTCTCAACTAATGGTTGACTGATTCAGTGATTTGTAAACTCAGAATGGCTTGTTATGTCATTGTAGCTGATTCTCATCGAACAGTCAACATATTCGATGATAGTAAGCTTGTAATAGCTTGTTACATGACTATAGTTGATTCTCATCTAACGATTGTCCGATTCAGTGATTTGTCAGCTCAAAATGGCTTGTTACATGATTGTAGCTGATTCTCATCGAACGGTTGATAGATTTGGTAATTTTTAAGCTTAGAATGGCTTCTTACATGATTGTAGCTGATTCTCACTGAACGATTGACCGATTCGATGATTTGTAAGCTTAGAATGGTTTGTTACATGATTTTAATTGATTCTCATCCAATGGTTGACTGATTCGATGAATTGTAAGCTTAGAATGGCTTCTTACATGATTGTAATTGATTCTAATTGAATGGTTGACCAATTCGGTGATTTGTAAGCTCAAAATGACTTGTTACGTGATTGTAGCAAATTCTTATTGAATAGTTGACCAATTCAGTGATTTCTAAGCTCAGAATGGCTTGTTATGTGATTATAGATGATTCTAATCGAACGATTGACTGATTTGATGAGCTATAAGCTCATAATGGCTTGTTACGTGATTTTAGCTAATTCTCATCGAATGGGTGACTGATTTGGTGATTTGTAAATTTAGAATGGTTTGTTACGTGACTGTAGCTGATTCTCATCGAACCCTTGATAGATTCAGTGATTTGTAAGCTCAAAATGGCTTGTTACATGATTGGAGATGATTCTCAATGAACGGTTGACCGATTCGGTGATTTGTAAGCTTGGCTTGTTACATGATTATAGCTGATTCTCATCGAACAGTTGTCCAATTCGATGATTTGTAAGCTCAAAATAGCTTGTTAGCTTATTGTAGCTGATTCTCATCGAAAAGATAGACCGATTCGATGGTTTGTAAGCTCAAGAATGGCTTGTTACATGATTGTAGGTGATTCTCATTGAACGATTGACCGATTTAGTGATTTGTTAGCTCAGAATGGCTTAGCTGAATCTCATCGAATGGTTATTCGATTGAATATTTTGTAAGCTCATAATGGTTTAATATGTGATTGTAATTGATTGTGATTGAACGATTGACCGATTTAGTGATTTGTAAGCTCAGAATGCCTTGTTACGTGATTATACCTAATTCTCATCAAATAGTTGACTGATTCAGTTATTTGTAAGCTCAGAAGCGCTTGTTACATGATTGTAGCTGAATCTCATCGAATGATTATTCGATTGAATGTTTTGTAAGCTCATAATGGCTTAATACATGATTTTAATTGATTGTGATTGAACGATTGACCGATTCGGTGATTTGTAAGCTGAGAATGGTTTGTTACGTGATTGTAGGTAATTCTCATCGAACGATTGACCGATCCGGGGATTTGTAAACTTAGAAGGATTTTTTCATGATTGTAGTTGATTATGATCAAAGGCTTGATCGATTCGGTAATTTGTAAGGTCAGAATGGCTTGTTACATGATTGTATCTGATTCTCATAGACTGGTTGACTAATTCAGTGATTTGTAAGCTCAGAATGGCTTGTTACATGATTGTAGCAGATTGTCATCGAACGGTTGACCAATTCGATGATTTGTAAGCTGAGAATGGCCTGTTACATTATTGTATCTAATTCTCATCGAATGGTTAACCGATTCAGTGATTTGTAAGCTCAGAATGGCTTGTTATGTGATTGTAGGTGATTCTCATCGCATGGTTGACTGATTCTCAAGGATTGTTACATGATTGTAGTTGATTCTCATCAAACGGTTAACCGATTCAATGATCTGTAAGCTTAGAATGGCTTGTTACGTGATTGTAATTGATTCTCATCGAACGGTTGATCGATTCGGTGATTTGTAAGCTCATAATGGTGTGCTATGTGACTATAGCTGATTCTCATCAAATGGTTGACCGATTTGGTGATTTGTAAGCTCAGAATGGTTTGTTACGTGATTCTCATCCAACGGTTGACCGATTCGATGATTTGTAAGCTAAGAATGACTTGTTACATGATTGTAATTGATTCTCAATGAACGGTTGACCGATTCAGTGATTTGTAAGCTCAAAATGGCTTGTTATGTGATGAACGGTTGACTAATTCCATGATTTGTAAGCTAAGAATGATTTGTTACATGATTGGAGATGATTCTCATCAAACGGTTGTCCGATTTGGTGATTTGTAGTTGATTCTCATCAAAAGGTTGACCGATTCAATCATTTGTAAGCTCATAATGGCTTGTTATGCGATTGTAGCTGATTCTCATCGAACAGTTGACTGATTCGGTGATTTGTAAGCTTAGAATGGCTTATTACATGATTGTAGCTAATTCTCATCGAACGGTTGACTGATCCAGTGATTTGAAAGCTCAGAATGGCTTGTTACATGATTATAGTTGATTCTCATCTATCGGTTGACCGATTCATTGATTTGTAACGTCAAAATGGCTTGTTACATGATTTTAATTGATTCCTATCAAATGGTTGAGCAATTCAATGATTTGTAAGCTCAAAATGGCTTGTTACATGATTGTAAATGATTCTCACTGAATGGTTGAGCGATTCGGTGATTTGTAAAATTAGAATTGTTTATTACATGATTAAAGATTATTCTCATCAAACAGTTGACTGATTCGGTGATTTGTAAGCTAAGAATGGTTTGTTACGTGATTGTAGGTAATTCTCATCGAATGATTGACCGATTCGGAGATTTGTAAACTTAGAAGGCTTTTTTCATGATTGTAGTTGATTTTGATCAAAGGCTTGATCGATTCGGTGATTTGTAAGGTCAGAATGGCTTGTTACATGATTGTATCTGATTCTCATAGACTGGTTGACTGATTCAGTGATTTGTAAGCTCAGAATGGCTTGTTACATGATTGTAGCAGATTGTCATCGAACGGTTGAGCAATTCGATATTTGTAAGCTCAGAATGGCCTGTTACATTATTGTAGCTAATTCTCATCTAACGGTTAACCGATTCAGTGATTTGTAAGCTCAGAATGGCTTGTTACATGATTATAGCTGATTCTCATCGAACGGTTGACCGACTCGGTGATCTGTAAGCTCAGGATGGCTTGTTATGTGATGTTAATTGATTCTCATCGAACGATTGACCGAGTTAATGATTTGTAAGCTCATAATGGCTTAATACATGATTGTAATTGATTGCCATTGAATGGTTGACCGATTCAGTGATTTGTAATCTCAAAATGCCTTGTTACATGATTGTACCTAATTCTCATCAAACGGTTGACTGCATTAGTTATTTGTAAGCTCAGAATCGCTTGTTACGTGATTGTAGCTGAATCTCATCGAATAATTATTCGATTGAATGTTTTGTAAGCTCATAATGGCTTCTCATTGAACGGTTGACATATTCAATGATTTGTAAGCTCAGAATGGCTTGTTACATGATTGTAGCTAATTCTCATTAAACGGTTGACTGATTCCATGATTTATAAACTCAGAAAGGCTTGTTACATGATCGTAGCTGATTCTCATTAAATGGTTGACTGATTCGGTGATTTGTAAGCTCAAAATTTTTTTGTTACCCGATTATAGCTGATTCTCATTGAACGGTTGACCAATTCAGTGATTTGTAGGCTAAAAATGGCTTGTTACATGATTGTAGCTGATTTTCATTAAACGGTTGATCGATTTGGTGATTTGTAAGCTTAGAATGCCTTGTTACATAATTGTAGCTGATTCTCATTGAACGGTTGACTGATTCAGCTATTTCTAAACTCAGAATGGTTTGTTACATGATTGTAACTAATTCTCATCGAATGGTTGACCAATTTAGTGATTTGTAAGCTCACAATGGCTTGTTACATGATTGTAATTGATTCTCATCGAACGGTTGACCGATTCAAAGATTTGTAATGTCAGAATGGCTTGTTAGGTGATTGTAGCAGATTCTCATCGAACAGTTGACCGATTTGGTGATTTATCAGCTCAGAATCGCTTGTTATATTACTGTAGCTGATTCGCATCAAACGGTTGATTGATTCAGTGATTTGTAAGCTCATAATGGCCCGTTACGTGATTGTAGCTAATTCTAATCAAATAGTTGACCAATTCGGTGATTTGTAAACTCAGAATAACTCCTTACGTTATTGTAATTGATTCTTATCGAATGGTTGACCGATTCAGTGATTTATAACCTTAGAATGGCTTGTTACGTGATTTAAAAATCATCGAATCGGTCAACCATTCAATGTGAATCATCTCCAATCATGTAACAAGCCATTCTGAGCTTACAAATCATTGAATCGATCATCCGTTCGATGAGAATCAATTAAAATCATGTAAGAAGATAGTTTGAGCTTACAAATCATTGAATTGGTCAACTGTTCAATGAGAATCAGCTACAATCATGTAACAAGCCATTCTGAGCTTACAAATCATCGAATCAGTCAACCGTTTGATTAGAATCATGTAACAAGCCGTTCTAAGCTTACAAATCATAAAATCGGTCAACCGTTCGATGAGAATCAGCTACAATCATGTAAGAAGCCATTCTGAGTTTAGAAATCTTTGAATCGGTCAACTGTATGATGAGAATCAATTACAATCATGTAACAAGCCATTTTGAGCTTACAAATCACCGAATCAATCAATCTTTCAATGAGAATCAGCTACAATCACATAACAAGTCATTCTAAGCTTACAAATCATGAAATTAGTCAACAGTTTGATGAGAATTAATTACAATCACGTAACAAGCCACTCTAAGCTTACAATTCACTGAATCAGTCAATTATTCTATGAGAATCATCTAAAATCACTTAACAAGCCATTCTGAGCTTACAAATCATCGAATCGGTAAACTGTTTGATGAGAATGAGCTACAATCACGTAACAAGCTATTTTGAGCTTACAAATCATTGAATCGATCAATCGTTCAATGAGAATCATCTACAATCTCGTAAAAAGACATTTTGAGTTTACAAATCACCAAATCCATCAACCGTTCGATGAGAATCAGCTACAATCACACAACAAGCCATTTTGAGCTTACAAATTACCGAGTCTATCATCAATTTGAAGAGAATCAATTACAATCACATAACAAGCCATTCTAAGATTACAAATCACTGAATTGGTCAACCGTTCGATGAGAATTAGCTAAAATCATGTAACAAGCCATTCTGAGTTTACAAATCACCGATCGATTAACCATTCGATAACAATTAGCTACAATCATGTAAATCTTAAGGTTATAAATCAATGAATCTGTCAACCATTCGATGAGAATCAGCTACAATCATGTAACAAGCCATTTTGAGCTTACAAATCACCGAATCAGTCAACTGTTTGATGAGAATCAATTAGAATCACATAACATGCCATTAAGAGTTTATAAATCACCGAATTGGTCAATCATTCGATAACAAGCAATTACAATCACCTAACAAGTGATTATGATCTTACAAATCATTGAATCGGTCAACCATTCGATTAGAATCAGATACAATCACATAAGAAGACATTCTAAGCTGATAAATCACTGAATCGATCAACCGTTCAATGAGAATCAGCTACAATCATGTAACAAGCTATTTTGAGCTTAAAAATTATCGAATATGTCAACAATTTGAAGAGAATCAATTACAATCACATAATAAGCCATTCTGAGGTTACAAATCACTGAATCGGTCAACCGTTCTATGAGAACCAGCTACAATCACATAACAAGCCATTATGAGCTTACAAATCAGTGAATCAGTCAATAGTTCAATGAGAAGCAATTATAAACATGTCATTCTGAGCTTACAAATCATCAAATCGGTCAACTGTTCGATGAGAATCAGCTACAATCACCTAACAAGCCATTCTGAGCTTACAAATCACTGAATCGGTCAACCATTCGATGAGTATAAGCTACAATCACGTAACAAGCCATTTTGAGCTTACAAATCACTGACTTAGTCAACAATTTGAATAGAATAAATTACAATTATGTAACAAGTCATTCTAAGCTTACAAATCACTGAATCGGTCAACCGTTCGATGAAAATTTGCTAAAATCATGTAGCAAGCTTTTTTGAGCTTACAAAACATTGAATTTGTCAACTGTTTGAAAGGAATTAGCTACAATGACGTAACAAGCCATTCTAAGCTTACAAATAACCGTATCGGTCAACCGTTTGATGAGAATTAGCTACAATCACGTAACAAGCCATTCTCAGCTGATAAACCACCGAATCGGTCAACCATTCGATGAGAATCAGCTAAAATCATGAAACAAGCCATTCTGAGCTTACAAATCACCCAACCGGTCAATCGTTCGATGAGAATCAATTACAATAATGTAACTAATTTTGAGCTTACAAATAACTGAATAGGTCAACCGTTCGATGAGAATAAGCTACAATAATGTAACAAGCCATTCTGAGCTTACAAATCACTGAATTGATCAACTGTTTGATGAGAATTAGCTACAATCACGTTACGAGCCATTCTGAGATTACAAATCACTGAATCTATCAACCGTTCAAGGAGAATGAGCTAAGATCACATAACAAGCCATTCTGAGCTTAAATCACCGAATTGGTCAACCGTTCAATGAGAATCAGTTACAATCATGTAACAAGCCATTCTAAGCTTATAAATCACTGAATCAAACAACCGTTCAGTGAGAATCAACTACAATCATTTAACAAGTCATTCTTAGCTTATAAATCATCGAATCAGTCAACCATTCGATGAGAATCAATTACAATCACGTAACAAGCCATTTTGAGATTACAAATCACCGAATCAGTCAACTGTTTGATGAGAATCAACTAAATTTATGTAACAGGCCATTCAAAGAATACAAATCACCTATACTATCAACCGTTCGATCAGAATTAGCTATAATCAGGTAACAAGACATTCTGAGCTTACAAATCATCGAATCCATCAACCGTTCGATGAGAATCAATTACAATCACGTAACAAGCCATTCTGAGCTTACAAATCTTCGAATCGGTCAAGCTTTCGATGAGAATCAATTACAATCATGCAACAAGCCATTTTGAGCTTACGAATCTCCGAATCCATCAATCTTTCAATGAGAATCAGCTACAATCACGTAAGAAGCCATTCTGATCTTATAAATCACCAAATTGGTCAACAGTTCGATGAGAATAAATTACAATCACGTAACAAGCCATTTTGAGCTTTCAAATGCCATTCTGAGCTTACAAGTCACCAAATTGGTCAACAGTTCGATGAGAATCAGCTACAATCATGTAACAAGCTATTCTGAGCTTACAAATCATTGAATCGATCAACCGTTCGATGAGAATCATCTACAATCACTTAAAAAAGCATTTTGAGCTGACAAATCACTGAATCGGTCAACAGTTCGATGAGAATCAGCTACGATCACGTAACAAGCCATTCTGATCTTACAAATCACTGAATTCGTCAACCATTTGATGAGAATCAATTAGAATCATACAACAAGCCATTCTGAGCATACAAATCACTGAATTATTCAACCGTTTGATGAGAATCATCTACAATCACCTAAGAAGCCATTCTGAGCTTACAAATAATCGAATGGGTCAATCGTTTGATGAGAATCAGCCACAATCATGTAATAAGTCATTCTAAGCTTAGAAATCATTGAATCGATCAACCATCCGATGAGAATCAGCTACAATCATGTAACAAGCCATTCTGAGCTGACAAATCACCGAATTGGTCAACCGTTTGATGAGAATCAATTACAATTATGTAACAAGCCATTCTAAGCTTAGAATCCACTGAATTGGTCAACCGTTCGATGAGAATCAATTACAATCAC
Organism: Chamaecyparis obtusa; assembly: GCA_027943335.1. Lineage (NCBI taxonomy): Eukaryota > Viridiplantae > Streptophyta > Pinopsida > Cupressales > Cupressaceae > Chamaecyparis > Chamaecyparis obtusa. The sequence continues at coordinate 1,404,219 of BSBK01003129.1, read as the reverse complement.
GTAACAAGACATTTTGAGCTTACAAATCACTGAATCGGTCAACTGTTCGACAAGAATTAGTTATAATCATGTAAGAAGCCATTCTGAACTTACAAATCATCGAATCGGTCAATCGTTTGATGATAAGCAATTACAACCACATAACATGTCATTTTGAGTTTACAAATCACCAAGTCGGTCAACCATTCGATGAGAAGGAATTAAAATCACCTAAAAAGCCATTATGAGCTTACAAATCCTAGAATCGGTCAATGGTTTGATAAGAATCAGCTACAATCACGTAATAAGCCATTCTGAGTTTACAAATCACCAAATCGGTCAATCATTCGATGAGAATCAGCTACAATCACGTAAGAAGCCATTCTGAGCTTACAAATCAATGAATCGGTCAATAGTTCGATGAGAATCAATTACAATCACGTAACAATCCATTCTGAGCTTACAAATCACTGAATTAGTCAACTGTTCGACTAAAATCATGTAACAATCCATTCTGAGCTTACAAAACATTGGATCACTCAACCGTTCGAAGAGAATCAGCTACAATCACGTAACAAGCCATTCTGAGCTTACAAATCACCGAATCGGTCAAGTGGTCGATCAATTCAGTGATTTACAAGCTCATTATGGCTTGTTACGTGATTGTAGCTGATTCTCATTGAACGGTTGACCGATACGATTATTTGTAAGCTCAAAATGGCTCGTTATGTGATTGTAGCTGATTCTCATCAAATGGTTGATTGATTCAGTTATTTGTAAGCTCAAAATGGCTCGTTACGTAATTGTAGCTGATTTTCATCGAATGGTTGAATGATTCAGTGATTTGTAAGCTCAGAATGAGCTGTTACGTGATTATAGCTAATTCTCATCGAATGGTTGACCGATTCGGTGATTTTTAAGCTCAGAATGGCTTGTTAAATGATTATAGCTAATTCTCATCGAACGGTTGATCGATTAGGTGACCAATTCGGTGATTTGTAAGCTCAGAATGGGTTGTTACATAATTGTAATTGATTCTTATCAAACTGTTGACCAATTTGCTGATTTGTAAGCTCAAATGGCTTGTTACGTGATTGTAATTGAGTCTTATTGAACGGTTGACCGATTCGGTGATTTGTAAGTTCAGAATGGGTTGTTAGGTGATTGTAATTACTTCTCATCAAACGGTTGACCAATTTAGTGATTTGTAAGCTCAGAATGGCTCGTTATGTGATTGTAGCTGATTCTCATCGAATGGTTGACCGATTCAATGATTTGTAAGCTCATAATGGTTTGTTACGTGATTGTAACTGATTTTCATCAAACGGTTGACCGATTTTATGATTTGTAAGATCAAAATGGCTTGTTACGTGATAGTAGCTGATTCTCATCAAACGGTTGACCCATTCATGGATATGTAAGCTCATAATGGTTTCTTACGCAATTGTAGCTGATTCTGATCAAACGGTTGACTGATTCGGTGATTTGTAAGCTCAGAATAGATTATTCCATGATTGTAATTGATTCTCATCGAATGGTTAACCGATTCGATGATTTATAAGCTCGAAATTTCTTCTTACATGATTGTAGCTGATTCTAATTGAAGGGTTGATTGATTCGATGATTTGTAAGCTCATAATAACTTGTTAGGTGATTGTAATTGCTTCTCATCAAACGGTTGACCGATTCGGTGATTTGTAATCTCAAAATGACTTGTTACGTGATTGTAGTTTATTCTCATCCAACGGTTGACCAATTCAATCATTTGTAAGCTCAAAATGGCTTGTTAGATGATTGTAGCTGATTCTCATTGAACGGTTGATCGATTCCAGGATTTGTAAGCTCAAAATGGCTTATGTGATTGTAGCTGATTCTCATCGAATGGTTGAACGATTCGATGATTTGTAAGCTCATTATGACTTGTTACATTATTGTAGCTAATTCTCATCGAATGGTTGACCGCTTCAGTGATTTACAAGCTTAGAATGGCTTGTTACATGATTTTAGCTGATTCTCATCGAATGGTTGACCGATTCAGTTATTTGTAAGCTCAGAATAGCTTGGTACATGATTGTAGCTAATTCTCATCAAACGGTTGACTGATTAGGTGATTTGTAAACTCAGAATGAGTTGTTATGTGATTTTAGCTGACTCTCATAAAATAGTTGACCGATTTGGTGATTTGTAAGCTCAGAATGGCTTGTTACGTGATTATAATTGATTCTCATCGAACTGTTGACCAATTTGGTAATTTGTAAGTTTAGAATGGCTTGTTACGTGATTGCAGCTAATTCTCATTGAAAGATTGGCTGATTCAGTGATTTGTAAGCTCAAAATAGCTTGTTACATGATTATAATTGATTCTCGTCGAATGGTTGACCGATTCGATGATTTGTATATTCAAAATGGCTTGTTACATGATTGTAGCATATTCTAATCGAACGGTTGACTATGGTGATTTGTAAGGTCAAAATGGCTTGTTACATGATTGTAGCTTATTCTCATTGAACAAATGACCAATTCGATGATTTGTAAGCTCAGAATGGCTTGTTACGTGATTGTAGCTAATTCTCATCAAACGGTTGACTAAGTTGGTGATTTGTAACCTCAGAATGGCTTGTTACGTGATTGTAGCTGATTCTCATCAAATGGTTGATCAATTTAAAGATTTTTAAGCTCACAATGGCTTGTTACGTGATTGTAGCTAATTCTGATCGAACGCTTGAGCGATTCGATGATTTGTACGCTCAAAATGGCTTGTTACATGACTTTAATTGATTCTCATCAAACAGTTGATCGATTCAATGATTTGTAAGCTCAGAATGGCTTGTTACGTGCTTGTAGCTGATTCTCATTGAACGTTTGACCGATTTGATGATTTGTAAGCTCAGAATGGCTTGTTACATGATTGTAGTTGATTCTCATCGAACAGTTGACCGATTCAATGATTTGTAAGCTTATAATAGCTTGTTACGTGATTGTAGCTAATTCTCATCGAATGATTGACTGATTCGATGATTTGTAAGCTTAGAATGGCCTGTTACGGATTGTAGCCAATTCTTAACGAACTATTGACTGACTCGGTGATTTGTAAGCTCAAAATGGCTTGTTATGTCATTGTATCTGATTCTCTTCGAATGATTGACCGATTCAGTGTTTTGTAAGCTCATAATGGCTTGTTATATGATTTTAGCTAATTCTCATCGAACGGTTGACCAATTCAGTGATTTGTCAGGTCAAAATGGCTTCTTACATGATTGTAATTGATTCTCATGCTGTTGATCGATTTGGTCATTTGTAAGCTCAGAATGGCTTGTTACATGATTGTAGCTGATTCTCATCGAACGGTTGACCGATTCAGTGATTTGTAAGCTCATAATGGCTTGTTACGTTATTGTAGCTGATTCTCATCCAATGGTTGACCGATTCAGTGATTTGTAAGCTCAGAATGGTATGTTAGGTGATTGTATTTACTTCTCATCGAACGGTTGACTGATTTTGTGATTTGTAAGCTCAGATTATCGAATATTTCTGAAATATTCACGTTATTCAATAATTTGAATAATTCCTTTTAATTTTTTCCATTATCGAAGAAGTCAATAATAAATTTAGTTATTAGTTTTTTCTCATTGAAATTATTCGGTGATTGTAGCTAAACTCTCATCGAATAATTGGAATCCAATAGTTGGATCTAACATTCTTTTCGAAATTATTTTGTTTGGAAATGGACAAGAGATATTCTAATCTTTTAATGGCTTGTTACGTGATTGTAGCCGATTCTCATCGAACGGTTGACCGATTTGGTGATTTGTAAGCTTAGAATGGCTTATTACATGATTGTAGCTGATTCTCATTGAACGGTTAACAAATTTGCTAATTTGTAACCTCAGAATGGCTTCTTACGTGTTTGTAGCTGATTCTCATCGAATGGATGACGGATTCGATAATTTCTAAGCTTAGAATAGCTTGTTACGTGATTGTAGCTGATTCTAATCGAACGGTACTGATTTAGTGATTTTTAAGCTCACAATGGCTTTTTAGGTGATTGTAATTGCTTCTCATCGAACGGTTGTCGATTCTATGATTTGTAATCTCAGAATGGCGCGTTACGTGATTGTAGCCGATTCTCATCAAACAATTGATCGATTTAGTGATTTGTAAACTTAGAATAGCTTGTTATGTGATTGTAGCTGATTCTCATCGAACGGTTGACCTATTCAGAGATTTGTAAGCTCAGAAAGGCTTATTACTTGATTGTAGCTGATTTTCATCAAATGGTTGACCGATTTGGTGATTTGTAAGCTAAGAATGGCTTGTTACGTGATTGTTATTGATTCTCATTGAACAGTTTATCGATTCAGTTATTTGTAAGCTCAGAATGGCTTGTTACATGATTGTAGCTGACTCTCATCGAACGGTTAACCGATTCGGTGATTGTAGCTAACTCTCATCGAACGGTTGATCGATTCGATGATTTGTAAGCTCAGAATGGATTGTTAGGTCATTGTAATTGCTTCTCATTGAACGGTTGTTTATTCTATGATTTGTAAGCTCATAATGGCTCGTTATGTCATTGTAGCTGATTCTCATCGAACAGTTGACCGATTCGGTGATTTGTAAGCTCAGAATGACTTGTTACATGATTCTAATTGCTTCTCACTGAACGGTTGAATTACTCGATGATTTGTAAGCTCATAATGGTTGTTACATGATTGTAGCTAATTCTCATAGAAGGTTGACTGATTCGGTAATGTGTAAGCTCATAATGCTTTTTTACATGATTTAAGCTGATTCTCATCGAATGGTTGACCGATTCGGTGATTTGTAAGCTCAGAATAGCTTTTTACGTGATTGTAGTTGATTCTCATCGAATGATTGACCGATTCAGTGATTTGTAAGCTCAAAATAGCTTCTTACGTGATTCTAGCTTATTCTCATCAAACAATTGACTGATTCAGTGATTTGTAATCTCAAAATGGCTTTTTACGTGATTGTAATTGATTCTCATCAAACAGTTGATCGATTTGGTATTTGTAAGCTCATAATGGCTTGCTACGTGATTGTAGTTGATTCTCATCGAACGGTTGAGCGATTTGGTCATTTGTAAGCTCTCGATGGCTTGTTACATGATTGTAGGTTACTCTCATTGAACGGTTGAATGATTTGATGATTTTTAAACTCAGAATGGCTTGTTACATGATTGTAATTGATTCTCATCAAACGGTTGACCGATTCAGTGATTTGTAACCTTAGAATAGCTTGTTACGTGATTGTAGTTGATTCTCATCGAACGATTGACCAATTCGGTCATTGGAAAGCTGAAAATGGATGGCTTGTTACGTGATTGTAATTGATTCTCATCGAACTGTTGACTAATTTGGTGATTTATAAGCTCAGAATGACCTGTTACATGATTGTAGCTGATTCTCATTGAAAGATTGACCGATTCAGTGATTTGTAAGCTCAAAATAGCTTGTTACGTGACTGTAATTGATTCTCATCGAATGGTTGATCGATTTTATGATTTGTAAGCTTAGAATGGCTTGTTAAATGATTGTAGCTGACTCTAATCGAATAGTTGACCAATTTGATGATTTGTAAGCTGAGAATGGCTTGTTAGCTGATTGTAATTGCTTCTCAACAAATGGTTGACTGATACGGTTGACCGATTCGGTGATTTGTAAGCTCAGAATGTCTTGTTACATGATTGTAATTGCTTATCATCGAATGGTTGACCAATTTGGTAATTTGTAAACTCAGAATGGCTTGTTAAGTGATTGGAGTTGATTCTCATCGAACGGTTGACCAATTCGATGATTTGTAAGCTTAGAATGGCTTTTTACGTGATTGTAAATGATTCTCATCGAACGGTTAACCGATTTGGTGATTTGTAAGCTCAAAATGGCTTGTTACATGATTGTAGCTGATTTTCATCAAACGGTTGACCATTTCAATGATTTGTAAGCTAAGAATGGCTTGTTACGTGATTGTAATTTATTCTCATTGAACTGTTGACCGATTCATTGATTTTTAAGCTCAAAATGGCTTGTTATGTATTTGTAATTGATTCTCATCGAACAGTTGACCGATTCGGTGATTTGTAAACTCAGAATGGCTTGTTACCTAATTGTAACTGATTCTATTCGAACAGTTGACTGATTCAGTGTTTTGTAAGCTCAGAATGGCTTATTACTGATTGTAGCTGATTCTCTTCGAATGGTTGACCGATTCAATGATTTGGAAGCTCAGAATGACTTGTTAGGTGATTTGTAAGCTTAGAATAGCTTGTTAAGTGATTGTAATTGCTTCTCATCGAACGGTTGACCGATTTGGAGATTTGTAATCTCAAAATAGCTTGTTACGTGATTGTAGCTAATTGTCATCGAATAGTTGACCAATTCAATGATTTTTAAGCTCAGAATGACTTGTTACATGATTGTAGCTGATTCTCATTGAACGGTTGAGTGATTCGGGGATTTGTAAGCTCAGAATGGCTTACGTGATTGTAGCTGATTCTCATCGAACGGTTGATTGATTCGATGATTTGTAAGCTCATTATGGCTTGTTACATGATTGTAGCTGATTCTCATCGAATGGTTGACCGATTCGGTGATTTGTAAGCTCAGAATGGCTTGTTACGTGATTTTAGCTGATTCTCATCGAACGATTGACCGATTTAGTTATTTGTAAGCTCAGAATGGTTTGTTACATGATTGTAGCTGATTCTCATCGAATGGCTGACCGATTAGGTGATTTGTAAGGTCAGAATGGGTTGTTGCATAATTTTAGCTAATTCTCATAGAACGGTTGACCAATTCGATGATTTGTAAGCTCAGAATGGCTTGTTACATGATTGTAATTGATTCTCATTAAATTATTGACTAATTTAGTGATTTGTAAGTTTAGAATAGCTTGTTACGTGATTGTAGCTGATTCTCATTGAAAGATTGGCTGATTCGGTTATTTGTAAGCTCAAAATGGCTTGTTACGTGATTATAATTGATTCTCATCAAACGGTTGACCAATTTGGTGATTTGTATATTCAAAATGGCTTGTTACATGATTGTAGCTGATTCTAATGGAACGGTTGACTACGGTGATTTGTAAGGTCAAAATGACTTGTTACGAGATTGTAGCTTATTCTCATCAAACAAATGACCGATTCAGTGATTTGTAAGCTCAGAATGGCTTGTTACGTGATTGTAGCTGATTCTCATCAAATAGTTGACCGAGTTTGTGATTTGTAAGCTCAAAATGGCTTCTTACATGATTGTAGCTAATTCTCATTGAATGGTTGATTGATTCAGTGATTTGTAAGCTCATAATACCTTGTTACGTGATTGTAATTGAATCTCAGCAAACGGTTGACCGATTTGGTAATTTGTAAGCTCAAAATGACTTGTTACGTGACTGTAGCTGATTCTCATTAAACGATTGACCGATTTAGGGATTTTTAAGCTCAAAATGGCTTTTTACGTGATTGTAGTTGATTCTAATCGAACGTTTGAGCGATTCAATGATTTGTAAGCTAAGAATGGCTTGTTATGTGATTTTAATTGATTCTCATCGAACGGTTGATCGATTCAGTGATTTGTAAGCTCAGAATGGCTAGTTACATGCTTGTAGCTGATTCTCATCGAACTTTTGACCGATTTGATGATTTGTAAGTTCAGAATGGCTTGTTACATGATTGTAGCTGATTCTAATTGAACGGTTGACCGATTAAATGATTTGTAAGCTTATAATGGCTTATTGATTTAGCTAATTCTCATCGAACGGTTGACTGATTCGATGATTTGTAAGCTCAGAATGGCTTGTTACATGATTGTAGCTAATTCTCAACGAACTGTTGACTGATTCGGTGATTTGTAAGCTCAGAATGGCTTGTTACGTGCTGATTCTCTTCGAATGATTGACCGATTCAATGTTTTGTAAGCTCATAATGGCTTGTTATGTGATTTTAGCTAATTCTCATCGAACGGTTGACCGATTTAGTGATTTTTAAGCTCAAAATGGCTTGTTGCATGATTATAATTGATTCTCATGGAACTATTGACCGATTCGGTGATTTGTAAGCTCAAAAGGGCTTGTTACGTGATTGTAGTTGATTCTCATCGAATGGTTGACCTATTCGATGATTTGTAAGCTTAGAATGGCTTGTTACGTGATTGTAGCCAATTCTCAATGTGTTGACTGATTCGGTGATTTGTAAGCTCAGAATGGCTTGTTACGTCATTGTAGCTGATTCTCTTCGAACGATTGACCGATTCAGTGTTTTCTAAGCTCATAATGGCTTGTTACGTGAGTTTAGCTAATTCTCATCAAATGGTTGACCGATTCGGTGATTTGTAAGCTCAGAATGTCTTGTTACATGATTGTAATTTATTCTCATGGAATTGTTGACCGATTCGGTGATTTGTAAGCTCAAAATGACTTGTTACATGATTGTAGCTGATTCTCATTGAACGGTTGATCGATTCAATGATATGTAAGCTCATAATAGCTTGTTACGTTATTGTTGCTGATTGTCATCCAATGGTTGACCGATTCGGTGATTTGTAAGCTCAGAATGGTATGTTAGGTGATTGTATTTGCTTCTCATCAAATGGTTGACTGATTTTGTGATTTGTAAGCTCAAATTATCGAATATTTCTGAAAGATTCATGTTATTCAATAATTCCATTTATTTTTCTCCATTATCGAAGAAGTCCTTAAATTCAATTATTGGTTTTTTCTCATTCAAATCTAATGTTGGTTTATTGATCCAGAATTCAAGATTAGGAATTCATTTAGATTTTATTTCATTTTCATTAAGCTTGTCCTAGACATTTCCATTAAGCTTGTCCTAGAGAATTTGAGAACTATTAAGATTGTCCCAGAGAGTTTTATTAAATTTACTATCCAAAATTGGATTGGGATTTCCAAACCAACTCCAATGTTGAGTAATCGAGAATTCAATTGGATCTAACACTCTCTTTTCGAAATTGTTTTGTTTGGAAAAGGACAAGAGATATTCTAATCTTTTAATAGCTTGTTACATGATTGTAGTTGATTTTCATCGAACGGTTAACCGATTTGGTGATTTGTAAGCTTAGAATGACTTGTTACATGATTGTAGCTAATTCTCATCGAACGGTTGACAGATTCACTGATTTGTAACCTCAGAATGGCTTCTTACGTGTTTGTAGCTGATTCTCATCGAATGGTTGATAGATTCGGTGATTTCTAAGCTCATAATAGCTTGTTACGTGATTGTAGCCAATTTTAATTGAACAATTGAATGATTCAGTGATTTTTAAGCTCACAATTGCTTTTTAGGTGATTGTAATTGCTTCTCATCGAACAGTTGCCGATCCTATGATTTGTAATCTCAGAATGGTGTTTTACATGATTGTAGCTAATTCTCATCAAATGGTTGACTGATTCAGTGATTTGTAACCTCAGAATGGCTTGTTACGTGATTGTAGCTGATTTTGATCGAACGGTTGACCGATTCGGTGATTTGTAAGCTCAGAATGGCTTGTTACAAGATTTTAGTTGATTATCATCGAACGGGTAACCGATTTGATGATTTGTAAGCTCAGAATGACTTGTTACATGATTGTAGCTGATTCTCATGGAAACATTGACTGATTTGGTGATTTGTAACCTCAAAATGACTTGTTACGTGATTGTAATTTATTCTCATTGAATGGTTGACCAATTTGGTGATTTGTAGGCTTAGAATGTGTTGTTACGTGATTTTAGTTGATTCTCATAGAACAGTTGACTGATTCGGTGATTTGTAAACTGATAATGGCTTGTTACGTGATTGTAATTGATTCTCATCGAACTGTTGACCAATTTGGTGAATTGTAAGCTCAGAATGGCTTGTTACATGATTGTAGTTGATTCTCATTGAAAGATTGACCGATTCGATGATTTCTAAGCTCAAAATGGCTTGTTACATGATTATAATTGATTCTCCTTGAACGGTTGATTGATTTGGTGATTTGTAAGTGCAAAATGGCTTGTTACATGATTGTAGCTGATTCTAATCGAACGGTTGACCTATTCAGTGATTTGTAAGCTCATAATAGCTTTTTAGGTGATTGCAATTGCTTTTCATCAAAGAGTTGACTGATTCGGTGATTTGTAAGCTCAGAATGGCTTATTAGGTGATTGTAATTACTTCTCATCGAACAGTTGACCGATTCGGTGATTTGAAAGTTGAGAATGGCTTGTTACGTGATTGGAATTGATTCTTATCGAACGGTTGACCTATTTGGTGATTTGTAAGCTTAGAATGAGTTGTTACGTGAGTTTAGCTGATTCTCATCGAACGGTTCATCGATTCAGTGATTTGTAAGTTGAGAATGGCTTGTTACATGATTGTAGCTAATTCTCATCAAACAATTGATCGATTCAGTTATTTGTAAGCTCACAATGGCTTGTTACATGATTGTAATTGATTCTCATCGAACGATTGACCCATTCGATGATTTGTAAGTTGAGAATGGCTTGTTACATGATTGTAGCTAATTCTCATCAAACAATTGATCGATTCAGTTATTTGTAAGCTCACAATGGCTTGTTACATGATTGTAATTGATTCTCATCGAACGATTGACCCATTCGATGATTTGTAAGTTCAGAATGGCTTGTTACATGATTGTAGCTGATTCTCATCAAACGGTTGACTGATTTGGTTATTTGTAAGCTCAAAATGGCTTGTTAGATGATTGTAGCTGATTCTCATCCAACGGTTGACCAATTTGGTGATTTGTAAGTTCAGAATGACTTGTTACATGATTGTAGCTGATTCTCTTCGAAAGGTTGACCGATTCAGTTATTTGTACGTTTAGAATAGCTTTTTACATGATTGTAGCTAATTCACTTTGAACGATTGACCAATTTAGTGATTTGTAAGCTCAGAATGGCTTGTTACGTAATTGTACTTGATTCTCATCAAACTGTTGATCGATTTGATAATTTGCAACCTCAAAATAGCTTCTTATGTGATTGTAGCTGATTCTCATCGAGCAGTTGACCAATTCGATGATTTGTAAGCTCAGAATGGCTTGTTACGTGATTGTAGCTGATTCTCATATAACGGTTTACCGGTTAGGTGATTTGTAAGCTCATAATAGTTGATTCTCATAGAATGGTTGATAGATTTGGTGATTTATAATCTCGAAATACTTTGTATCATGATTGTAGCTAATTCTCATTGAACGATTGACCGATTCGGTGATTTGTAAGCTCAGAATGGTTTGTTACGTAATTGCAATTCATTCTCATCGAATGGTTGACCGATTCAGTGATTTATAAGCTGAGAATGGGTTCTTACATGATTGTAGCTGATTCTAATCGAAGGGTACACCGATTCGATGATTTCTCTGCTAAGAATGGCTTGGTCGGTGATTGAAGTTGCTTCTCACCAAACGGTTGACAATTTCAATGATTCGTAAGCTCATAATGGCTTGTTATGTGATTCTCATTGATTCCAATTGAACGGTTGACTGATTCAGTGATTTGTAAGCTCAGAATAGCTTGTTACATGATTATAGTTGATTGTCATCCAATGATTGACCGATTCAGTGATTTGTAAGCTCAAAATGGCTTGTTACATGATTGTAGTTAATTCTCATAGAACGGATGACAAATTCGGCGAGTTGTAACCTCAGAATGGCTTGTTAAGAGATTGTAGCTAATTCTCATCAAACGGTTGAATGATTCGATGATTTGTAAGCTTAGAATGGCTTGTTACATGATTGTAGCTGATTCTCATTGAACGGCTAAGGATTCGATGATTTGTAACCTCAGAATGTGTTCTTACATGATTTTAGCTGATTCTCATAGAACGGTTGATCGATTCGATGATTTATAAGCTCAGAATGGCTTGTTATGTGATTGTAATTGATTCTCATCAAACTGTTGACCAATTTGGTGATTTGTAAGCTCATAATGGCTTCTTATGTGATTGTAGATGATTCTCATCGAACAGTTGACTGATTCAGTGATTTGTAAGCTCATAATGGTTTGTTATATGATTATAGCTGATTCTCATCGAACGGTTGACGAATTTGGTGATTTGTAAGCTCAAAATGGCTTGTTACATGATTGTAGCTGATTCTGATAAAATGGTTGACTGATTCAGTGATTTTTAAGTTCAAAATGGCTTGTTACGTGATTGTAGCTGATTCTCATCGAACGGTTGACCGATTCAGTGATTTGTAAGCTCAAAATGGCTTGATATGTGATTTTAGCTCATTGTCATCAAACGCTTGAATGATTCAGTTATTTGTAAGCTCATAATAGATTTCTACGTGATTGTCATTGATTCTCGTCAAACAGTTGACCCATTTGGTGATTTGTAAGCTCAGAATAGCTTGTTACATGACTGTAGCTGATTGTCATCGAACAGTTAACCGATTTGGTGATTTGTAAGATCATAATCGATTGTTACATGATTGTAATTGATTCTCATCCAACGGTTGACCGATTTGATAATTTGTAACCTCAAAAGGGCTTGTTACATTATTGTAATTGATTCTCATTGAACGGTTGACTGATTCGGTGATTTGTAATCTCAGAATGGATTGTTACGTGATTGTAGCTGATTCTCATCAAACAGTTGACCGATTCAGTGATTTGTAAGCTCAGAATAGCATGTTAGGTGATTGTAATTGCTTCTCATCATCGAACAATTTATTGATTCAGTGATTTGTAAGCTCAAAATGGCTTTTTACGTCATTGTAGTTAATTCTCATCGAACGGTTGATTGATTAAGTGATTTGTAAGCTCAGAATGGCTTGTTACATGATTGTAATTGATTCCTATCCAACAGTTGATCGATTCCTTGATTTTTAAGCTCAGAATGGCTTGTTACGTGATTGTAGCTGATTCTCATCGGACGGTTGACCGATTTGGTGATTTGTAAGCTCAGATTGGCTTGTTACATGATTGTAGCTGATTCTCATCAAACAGTTGACCGATTTAGTGATTTGTAAGCTCAGAATAGCTTGTTACGTGATTGTAGCTGATTCTTATTCAATGGTTGATTGATTCGATAATTTGTAAGCTCAGAATGGCTTGTTACTTGATTGCAGCTAATTCTCATCAAACGGTTGACCGATTCGGTGATTTGTAAGCTCAGAATGGCTTGTTACGTGATTGTAGCTGATTCTCATCGAACGGTTAACTGATTTGGTGATTGGCTTCTTACGTAATTATAATTGTAATTTATTCTCATCGAACGGTTGACCAATTCAATTATTTTTAAGCTCTGAATGGCTTGTTATGTGATTGTGGTTGATACTCATCGAACGATTGACCGATTCAGTGATCTATAAGCTCATAATTGCTTATTACATGATTGTAATTGATTCCCATCGATCTGTTGACCGATTCAGTAATTTTAAAGCTCAGAATGGCTTGTTACATGATTGTAGCTGATTCTCATCGAACGGTTGACCAATTCGGTGATTGGTAAGCTGACAATGGCTTGTTACATGATTGTAGCTGATTCCCATTAACCGATTTGGTGATTTGTAAGATCAAAATGGTCTGTTACGTGATTGTAATTTATTCTCATCAAACGGTTGACTAATTCGATGATTTGTAAGCTAAGAATGGCTTGTTACCTGATTGTAATTGATTTCCATCGAACGATTGACTGATTCAGTGATTTGTAACTTAGAATGGCTTATTACATGATTGTAGTTGATTTTCATCGAACGGTTGACTGATTCGATGATTTGTAAGCTTAGAATAGCTTGTTTAATAATAATTGCTTCTCATCAAACGGTTGACACAATGTAGTGATTTATAAGCTCATAATGGCTTGTTAGTAATTATAGCTGATTCTCATCGAACAATTGACCGATTTGGTGATTTGTAAGCTCAGAATAGCTTGTTACGTGATTGTAGCTGATTCTCTTCGAATGGTTGACCGATTAAGTTATTGTAAGCCTAGAATGGCTTGTTACGTGATTGTAGCTGATTCTCTTCGAATGGTTGACCGATTAAGTTATTGTAAGCCTAGAATGGCTTGTTACGTTATTGTAATTGATTCTGATCGAATGGTTGAATGATTTGATGATTTGTAAGCTTAGAATGGCTTGTTACGTAATTTTAGCTGATTCTCATCCAACAGTTGACCGATTCGATGATTTGTAAGCTTAGAATGGCTTGTTACGTGATTGTAGTTGATTGTCCTTGAACGGTGGACAGATTCAGTATTTTGTAAGGTTAGAATGACATGTTAGATGATTGTAATTGGTTCTCATCGAACGATCGACTGATTCGGTGATATGTAAGCTCATAATGGCTTTTTACGTGATTGTACCTAATTCTCATAGAACGGTTGACTGATTCAGTAATTTGACAGCTCAGAATGGGTTGTTACGTGATTGTAGCTGATTCTCATCGAACGGATGATCAATTCAATGATTTGTAAGCTCAGAATGGCATGTTAGGTGATTGTAAATGCTTCTCATTGAATAGTTCACAGATTCGGTGATTTGTAAGCTGATAATGTCTTCTTATGTGGTGATAGCTGATTCTCATAGAATGGTTGATTGATTCGGTGATTTGTAAGCTCAGAATGCTTTATTATGTGATTGTAGCTGATTCTCATTAAATGGTGGACCGATTCAATGATTTGTAAGCTCATAATGATTGTAGCTGATTCTCATCGAACGGTTGACTGATTCAGGGATATGTAAGCTCAGAATGACTTGTTACATGATTTAAGCTGATTCTCATCAAACAGTTGACCAATTTGGTGATTTGTAAGCTCAGAATGGCTTGTTACAAGATTGTAGCTGATTCTTATCAAATGGTTGACTGATTCAATAATTTGTAAACTCATAATGGCATGTTACATAATTGTAATTGATTCTCATCGAATGGTTGACCAATTCAGTGATTTGTAAGCTCAGAATGACTTGTTACGCGATTGTAGGTAATTCTCACAGAACGGTTGACTAATTCAGTGATTTGTAAGCTCAAAATGGCTTGTTACGTGATTGTAGTTGATTCTCATCAAACGATTGACCGATTCGGTGATTTGTAACCTCAGAATGGCCTTTTACATGATTGTAATTGAATCTCATCAAACAGTTGACCGATTTTGTATTTGTAGGCTCATAATGGCTTGTTACATGATTGTAGCTGATTCTCATTGAACGGTTGAGCGATTCAGTTATTTGGAAGCTCAGAATGGTTTGTTACATGATTTTAATTAATTTTCATCAAATGGTTGATCGATTCGGTGATTTGTAAGTTCAAAATGGCTTGTTACATGATTGTAGCTATTCTCATTGAACGGTTGACCAATTTGGTGATTTATAAGCTCATAATGGCTTGTTACATGACTGTAGTTGATTCTCATCGAACAGTTGATGGATTTGATGATTTGTAAGCTCAGAATAGATTGTTACGTGATTGTAATCGATTCTAATCGAACGGTTGACCGATTCGATGATTTGTAAGCTCAGAATGGCTTGTTACGTGATTGTGGCTGATTGTCATCGAATGGTTGACCGATTCAGATATTTGTCAGCTCAAAATGGCTTGTTAGGTGATTGTAGCCGATTCTCATCAAAGGGTTGACCGATTCGGTGATTTGTAAGCTCAGAATGCCTTGTTACGTGATTGTAGCTGATTCTTATGGAACGGTTGACCAATTCGGTAATTGGTAAGCTTAGAATGGCATGTTACATGATTGTAATTTATTCTTATCAAACCGTTGAATGATTCGGTGATTTGTAAGCTCACTAGCGTTTGTTACGTGATTTTAGATAATTATAATAGAACGGTTGACTGATTCGATGATTTGTAAGGTCAGAATGGCATTTGTAAGCTCAAAATGACTTGATTGTAGCTGATTCTCATCGAACAGTTGACCGATTCGGTGATTTGTAAGCTCAGAATGGCTTGTTACATGATTGTAGCTGATACTCTTCAAACTGTTGACCAATTCCATGTTTTGTAAGATCAGAATGGCTTATTATGTGATTTAATCTAATTCTCATCGAACGGTTGACCGATTCAATGATTTTTAAGCTCAAAATGGCATGTTACATGATTTTAATTGATTCTCATTAAATTGTTGACCGATTTGGTGATTTGTAAGCTCCTAATGGCTTTTTACATGATTGTAGGTGATTCTCATTGAATGGTTGACTGATTCGGTGATTTGTAAGAGTAGAATGCTTTGTTACGTGATTGTAGTTGATTCTTATCAAATGATTAACTGCTTCGGTGATTTATAAGCTCATTATGCTTTGTTACATGATTGTAGCTGATTCTCATCGAATGGCTGACCGATTTGTAAGCTTAGAATGGCTTGTTACATGATTATAATTGATTCTCATAGAACTCTTGACCAATATGGTGACTTGTAAGCTTAGAATGGCTTGTTACGTGATTGTAGTTGATTCTCATTGAAAGATTGATCGATTTGATGATTTGTAAACTGAAAATGGCTTGTTACATAATTGTAATTGATTCTCATCGAACGGTTGACCGATTTGATGATTTGTAAGTTCAAAATGGCTTGTTACATGATTGTGGCTGATTCTAATTAAACAATTGACCGATAAGGTGATTTGTAAGTTCAGAATGGCTTGTTAGGTGATTGTAATTGGTTCTCATCGAACAGTTGACCAATTCGATGATTTGTAAGCTCAGAATGGCTTGTGAGGTGATTGTAATTGCTTCTCATCGAATAGTTGACTGATTCGGTGATTTGCAAGCTCATAATGGCTTGTTACGTGATTGTTAATGATTCTCATCAATTGGTTGACTGATTCTAATTGATTCTCATGGAAGGGTTGACCGATTCGATTATTTGGAAGCTCCAAATGTCTTTTTACATGATTATACATGATTCTCATAGAACGGTTGATTGATTTGGTGATATGTAAGCTCAAAATAGCTTGTTACGTGATTGTCGCTGATTCTCACTGAATGGTTAAGCGATTTGGTTATTTGTAAGCTCAGAATGGTTTGTTACATGATTTTAATTTATTCTCATCAAACGGTTGATCGATTCGGTGATTTGTAAGCTCAGAATGGCTTGTTATGTGATTGTAGTTGATTCTCCTCGAACGGTTGTCCGATTTGGTGATTTGTAAGCTCAAAAAGGCTTGTTACATGACTGTAGCTGATTCTCATCGAACATTTCACCGATTCAGTGATTTGTAAGCTCGAAAAGGATTGTTACGTGATTTAATTGATTCACACTGAACGGTTGACCGATTTGGTGATTTTTAAGGTCAGAATGGCTTGTTACATGATTGTGGCTGATTGTCATTGAACGTTTGACTGATTCGGTGATTTGTATGCTCATAATGGCTTGTTACGTGATTGTGGCTGATTCTCATCGAACGTTTGACCGATTCGGTGATTTGTAAGCTCAGAATAGTTTGTTACATGATTGTAGCTTATTTTTATTAAACGGTTAACCGATTTTGTAATTTGTAAGCTCAGAATGGCTTGTTACATGTTTGTAGCTGATTCTCATCAAACGGTTGACCGACTCAGTGATTTGTAAGCTCAGAATAGCTTGTTACGTGATTGTAACTAATTTTCATCTAACAGTTGACTGATTTGGTGATTTGTAAGCTCATAATGGCTTGTTACGTGATTGTTATTGATTCTCATCGAATGGTTGACCTATTCGGTGATTTGTAAGCTTAGAATGGCTTGTTACGTGATTGTAGCTGATTCTCATCGAATGGTTGACCGATTCAATGATTTGTAATGTCAGAATGGCTTGTTACGTGATTGTAGCTAATCATCAAACAGTTTACTGATTCAGTGATTTGTAATCTTAGAATGGCTTGTTACATAATTGTAGCTGATTTTCATCGCACGGTTAACCGATTCGTTGATTTGTAAGCTCAAAATGGCTTATTACGTGATTGTAATTTATTCTCATTGAACGGTTGACTGATTTAATGATTTGTAAGCTCATAATGGTTTGTTAGGTGATTGTAGTTGATTCTC
Organism: Chamaecyparis obtusa; assembly: GCA_027943335.1. NCBI lineage: Eukaryota > Viridiplantae > Streptophyta > Pinopsida > Cupressales > Cupressaceae > Chamaecyparis > Chamaecyparis obtusa. Next base: position 1,386,243 of record BSBK01003129.1, on the reverse strand, counting down.
ATCAAACGGTTGACCGATTCGACGATTTGTAAGCTCATAATGGCTTGTTACATGATTGTAGCTGATTCTCATCGAGCAGTTGGCCGATTCGGCAAGTTGTAAGCTAAGAATGGCTTCTTACATGATTGTAGCTGATTCTCATCGAACGGTTGACCGATTCAGTGATTTGTAAGCTTGAAATGGCTTGTTACGTCATTATAATTGATTCTCATCGAACGGTTAACTGATCCGGTGATTTGTAAGCTCAGAATGTGTTTTTACATGATTATAGATGATTCTCATGGAACGGTTGACCGATTCAGTGATTTGTAAGCTTAGAATAGCTTGTTATGGTGATTTGTAAGCTCAAAATAGCTTGTTACATGATGGTAGCTGATTCTCATCAAACGGTTGATCGATTTGGTGATTGGTAAGCTTAGAATGGCTTATTATGTGATTGTAATTGATTCTCATCGAACGCTTGATCGATTCAGTGATTTGTAATTTCATAATGGTTTCTTACATGATTTTAGATGATTCTCATAGAATGGTTGACCGATTCGATTATTTGTAAGCTTAGAATGGCATTTGGAAGCTCATAAGTGCTTGTTACATGATTGTAGCTGATTCTCATTGAAAGATTGATCGATTCGGTGATTTGTAAGCTCATAATGGCTTGTTATGTGATTTTAATTGATCCTCATCAAACGGTTGACTAATTCGATAATTTGTAAGCTCAGAATGGCTTGTTACATGATTGTAACTGATTCTCATCGAACAGTTGACTGATTCGGTGATTTGTAAGCTCAGAGTGGCTTGTTATATAATTGTAGTTGATTCTTATCCAACAGTTGACTTAGTCATTGATTTGTAACCTTAGAATGGCTTTTTATGTGATTGTAGCTGATTCTCATCGAAGGATTGACCAATTCGGTGATGTGTAAGGTCAGAATGGCTTGTTACGTGATTGTAGCTGATTCTCATCAAACGGTTGACCGATTCAGTGATGTGTAAGCTCAGAATGGCTTGTTACGTGATTGTAGCTAATTCTCATCGAACGGTTGACCGATTTGGTGATGTGTAGGCTCAAAATGGCTTGTTACGTGATTGTAGCTGATTCTCATCGAATGGTTGATCGATTCGGAGATTTGTAAGCTCAAAATGGCTTGTTACATGATTGTAGCTGATTGTCATCGAATGATTGATCGATTCAGTGATTTGTAAGCTCATTATCGCTTGTTACATGAAAGTAGTTGATTCTCATCAAACGGTTGATCGTGTCAGTTATTTGTAAGGTGAGAATGGCTCGTGACATGATTGTAGCTGATTCTCATCAAACGGTTGATCAATTCGGTGATTTGTAAGCTCAAAATGGCTTATTACGCAATTGTTGCTGATTCTCATTGAACGGTTGACCTTTTCAATAATTTGTAAGCTGAAAATGGCTTGTTACATGATTGTAATTGATTGTCATCGAACTGTTCACCGATATGGTGATTTGTATATTCAAATTGGCTTGTTACATGATTGTAGCTGATTCTAATCAAGCAGTTGACCGATTTGGTGATTTGTAAGCTCATAATGGCTTATTAGGTGATTGTAATTGCTTCTTATTGAACGGTTGACCAATTCAATGATTTGTAAGCTCATAATGGCTTGTTACGTGATTATAGTTGATTCTCATCGAACGGTTGACCGATTCAATGATTTCTATGTTCAAAATGGCTTGTTACGTGAATGTACCTGATTCTCATCAAACTGTTGAAATATTCAGTGATTTGTAAGCTCAGAATGGCTTGTTACGTGATTCTAAATTGATTCTCATCAAATGGTTGACTGATTCAGTATTTATAAGCTCTTAATGGCTTGTTACGTGATTGTAGCTGATTCTCATCGAACGCTTGAGCGATTCGTATTTGTAAGCTCAGAAAGCATGTTACGTGATTTTGATTAATTCTCATCGAACGGTTGATCGATTCAGTGATTTGTAAGATCAAAATGGCATGTTACGTGATTGTAGCTGATTCTCATCGAACGGTTGACCGATTCGGTCATTTGTAAGCTCTAAATGGCTTGTTACATGATTGTAGTTGATTTTTATCGAATGATTGACTGATTCGGTGATTTGTAAGCTTAGAATGGCTTGTTACGTGATTCTTTCAACCTTTCAAAAAACTTGAACAAGAAAGAACTCCTGAACAAGAAGAAACTCTTGAAGCGGACAAGGGGGGGGACGAAGAAGAAGATCTTGTATTTAAAGATATATATGTCTTTAGTTACCCCTATGAAGGGGATTTTCATCAAGATTTAGTAAAGGGAGCTGTCTGTTTTGAACGACAAAAAGTTTCAGCGATCAACCATTGGATAGCGAGACCAGAGTCGATTCTTTTCGGGAGACTTAGATCAATGACTCAAAAGTCACATCACAAACCTTTTACTAAGAAGGAAGTCAAAGAAAAGACAAAAATGAAAAAAACTTCAAGATCTTTAAGAATGTACGGAAAAAATTTAGAGAGACGTGAAAGGAGAAAAGAAGAACGTCGTCGTCCAACACAACAAACCTTCGACGGAGAACTGATTCACTATGTCAGAGCTGATCTCTTGTTCACTCATACGTATTTAAGGAAAAGATTATATTTCTCTATTTTGATAATAGCTAAAAATATTGGTCGTACTTTATTATTTCAGGTCCCCGAATGGGAGCAGGATTGGTCCAACTTGCAAAAGGAAGCATATCACAAATGTAATTATGATGAATATGAACTGACGGACCCAGATGTCTCAAAGAAGTTCATAAAAGATTATATCAAAGAGGGTATTCAAATCAAGATTGTATATCCTTTTCGCTTGAGACCTTGGTATGAATCTAACTCTACTGAGACTGACCAAAAAACAACTAGTTTCTTAACCATATATGGGACAGAAATTGACTTACCTTTCGGTAATCCCCCAAAAGTGCCTTCTTTTTAGAAACCTATTCGTGAATGTATTTGGAATTACACGTCTGATCGGGCAAAACCTATTATCGAACCTATTATCAAACCGATCCGCCAATTGATAAATAAGAAAATTAAGACAGAGATCAAGATAGATACTCGGACAGAAATCAGAATGATTCGGACTAAGCGTATGTCTAATATTAAATTTTCTTTAGAGGTTGTACAAGATGAACCATCTTCAATCCAGATGGAAAAAAATTGGGATCTTCTAGATCTAGCTTATTGGACAACCACAATGAATGATCGAATCAACCAAATGAATGAAGAGTATCTCTTCAATCTAGATATTTATAATAAATTGAAAACTGATTTTAAATAGATAATGGATCAACCTTCTCCTGACATAAAATCTAGATTGAAAAAAGAGTGGACTCGAATCAAAATTTGGCGTTCGCTTTTCCAAAAGAAAACTATTCGATTCATTAAGAAGAAATTGTCATATTTTATGAAAGTTATTCATTTTAGGGTGAAATTAATACTTATTGATCTCAAAATAAGTATGTTCAATATGATTGAATCAATTTAGAATTTTGCATGCAATTGAGTAGAAGTATTGAACCAATTAAAAAAATATTCAATAGCAATGACCCAATTAGCAAAAACGCCGAATCCAAATCCCAAGGAAAAGAAATTTCCCAGGCATATGTATTTCACAAAATATGGTGAGAAATAAGAAATATGAAGGGATTCTATGCGAGGGATTTATTAGAATCAAGAACATCATCTCCTTTTATAAAAAAGAATGTTAAAGAATTTTTGCATTCTCAAGGGCTATTGGATTGCAAGCATCCTCGAGAGTTAATGGCTAACCATTGGAAGCAATGGTTAAAATGGTGTGCTGGTTATAGAATAGCCCCGCACAAAAAGAAAAGAAATATTATTGGCAACCGGTTGGGATGGAGTGAATTTGCATCATTTTTGGGAGAGAAGCGCTTTGCATCTTTTCTAACCCGACTCAAGAATCAGATCAAACATCACATATATGATCTTTTAGCGTATAGTTATCTGGATCATATGCAAGAGGATAATCACAGACTCGCAATTCAATATATACCGGAACCAGATTATCAAGCTATTACTAATTTTCAGAATCCCGGTTCTTGCAAGAAGAAGAAGAAGAAGAAAATTTCTTCCAAAAAGAAAAATGTCAATTTTTTCTCGGCAACTAAGGCAAAATATTACAAAAAAAGTTGATATTACAAATGGCAATTCTGGTTGTTCCCAAATCTTACAAAAAGAATAAAAAATGCAAACAAACTTGGTGACGTTTTTCCCCCGGATATCATAAGAAGACAAATTGAACAAATGTGGGAATTTCGAGAGATTCAAGTACCAAAAGAGTTTGATGTTGATGCTTTTGTAATAGAAAGTCTTCGAAAGAAAGAAGAGGAAAGTCAAAGCAAACTCACTGCCCTTGAAGAAATTAGGGAGGCGAGCAAAAAATGTAAAGAAGAAAGGCTCAAGACAAGAGAGGAACAACGCAAAAAATTGGAGTCAGCAACTTCTGTAGAAGAAGTAAATAGATTGAGAAGGGCATTTAAAGGAGAAGATGACCAAAACAAGAAAAAGAGAATGCGGGAATCAAGGCAAAGATTTTTCAAGCAACAAAGAGCTAGACAACTAGCAAAAATAGCTGCACAAAAAGCTAAACAGCTCAGAAGGGAAGAAAGGAGATGCAAATTGGAAGAATTACGACAGAAAAATAAATATTTGAACAAAAAGAGGAGAGATTTTCTAGTTCGAGATTTCTATAATATTTATTATCCAAAAAAAAATATTGATAAAATCAATATAGAAAAAGAAGAAGTCTGAGTAGCAATAAAGGAAATCATTTTGAAGGCATGGGACCGAGTTAAATCAAAATTGGATGATGAAAAAAACAAAAACAAAAAAGTAAAAGTACCATCCGAAACCAAGACCAAACCTAAGAAAGCCGATAAACAAGTACAAGATCCCAGAATTGCCAGAATTGAATATCTGAAAGAACAGAAACGCTTTCAACGGGAGGCAAAACATCTTGCAAGGGAGGCAGAATTAAAAGAGGAGATGAGACTCAGGGGATTGGACCTTGAAAAAGAATTGGCAAAAGAAAAATTAGCGTATTGAGAAATGGCCAAAAATATTCATAGGTGGAGAACCAAATTCGAGCTCGAAAAACTGCCATTAGCTCCTTGGGTTTCCAAGTTCAAAAATGCGTCTCGTTTCTTTGATAAGAAAAAATTAGGCGACGATGCTGCTGTAGCCGACTTACTTTTCCCATATGCGAAAAATGGGGATCTTGACTTGGGATTATTGGAAACTGTAATGAATCTCAAAAGTTGCTTCCCAAAAGAAAATGATTTACTTGGAGGCAACCCGAAGATCTATGCCATTTGTACCAGGGTACTTTAATGACCGATTCTTTGTATATAAAATTGCAAGTCTTTTCTTAAAACTAAAAAAGAAAAAAATTGATGTAAATCTTTTTGATAGATCTCAAGGACAAAGAAAAGTACATCCTATTGAGGATCTAAATGAAAAAATTTCAAGTTCTTTCATTTTCGAAGATGTTTTTCTTCCAAGACGTTGTAGGGAATTTCGAATTTTGAATCTTTTGAATCTGGAAAATCATTTACATGAGAGTGTGATTGTAGCTGATTCTAATCGAATGATTGACCGATTCGATGATTTGTAAGCTCATAATGGCTTGTTAGGTGATTGTAGTTGCTTGGCATCGAACAATTGACTGATTCATTGATTTGTAAGTTTATAATAGCTTGTTACATGATTGTAGCTGATTCTCATTGAATGGTTGACCGATTCGGTGATTTGTAAGCTCAGAATGGCTTGTTACGTGATTGTAGCTAATGCTCATAGAATGGTTGATAAATTTATTGATTTGTGACCTCAGAATAGCTTCTTACCAGATTTTAGCTGATTTTGATTGAATGGTTGACCGATTCGATGATTTGTAAGCTCAGAATGGCTTGTTACATGATTGTATCTGATTCTTATCGAACGGTTGTCGATTCAATGATTTGTAAGCTCAGAATGGCTCGTTACGTGATTGTAGCTGATTCTCATCAAACGGTTGATCGAGTAGGGGATTTGTATGTTCAGAATGGCTTGTTACATGATTGTAGCTAATTGTCATCGAACGATTGACCTATTTGGTGATTTGTAAGCTTAGAATGGCTTGTTACGTGATTGTAGCTAATTCTCATTGAATGGTTTACTAATTCGATTATTTGTAAGCTCAAAATGGCTTATTATGTTATTGAAGCTGACTCTCATCGAATGATTAACCGATTCAGATATTGTAGCAGACTCTCATCGAACAGTTAACTGATTCGGCAATTGTAAGCTCAAAATGGCTTGCTAGGTGATTGTAATTTTTTCTCATCGAACGGTTGCAAATTCGGTGATTTGTAAGCTCAGAATGGCTTGTTACTTGATTGTAATTGATTCTCACAAAATGGTTGACCGATTAGGTGAATTGTAAGCTCAGAATGGCTTGTTACGTGATTGTAGCTGATTCTCATCGAACGGTTGATAGATTCGATGATTCGTAAGTTCAAAATGGCTTGTTACGTGATTGTAATTGAATCTCATCGAATGGTTGACCGATTCGGTGATTTCTTAGGTCAGAATGACATGTTAAATGATTTTAGCTGATTCATATCAAATGGTTGATCGATTCAGTGATTTGTAAGCTTAGAATGGCTTGTTAGGTGTTTGTTATTACTTCTCATCGAATGATTGGCCAATTTGGTAATTTGTAAGCTCAGATTGGCTTGTTAGGCGATTTTAATTGCTTCTCACTGAATGGTTGACCGATTCGGTGATTTGTAAGCTTAGAATGGCTTGTTACGTGATTCTAGCTAATTCTAATCGAACGGTTGACTGATTTAGTGATTTATAAGCTTTGAATAGCTTGTTATGTGATTGTAGCTGATTCTCATCGAACGGTTGACCGATTTGGTGATTTATAAGCTCATAATGGCTTGTTACATGATTGTAGTTGATTCTCAACGGTTGACCGATTTGGTGATTTGTAAGCTCATAATGGCTTGTTACGTGATTGTAATTGATTCTCATCGAACGGTTGACCAATTCGGTGATTTGTAAGCTCAAAATGCCTTGTTACGTAATTTAATTGATTCTCATTGAACGGTTGATCGATTCGGTGATTTGTAACCTCAAAATGGCTTGTTACTTGATTGTAGCCTATTCTCCTTGAACGGTTGACCGATTTGGTGATTTGTAAGCTCAAAATAGCTTGTTACGTGATTGTAGCTGATTCTCATCAAACAGTTGAGCAATTCGATGATTTGTAAGCTCAGAATGGCTTGTTACGTGATTGTAGCTGATTCTCATCCAACGGTTGACCGATTCAATGATTTGTAAGCTCAAAATAGTTCGTTACATGATTGTAGCTGATTCTCATCGAACAGTTGACCAATTTGGTGATTTGTAAGCTCAGAATGGCTTGTTACATGATTGTAGCTGATTCTTGTCCAATGGTTGAGCAATTCGATGATTTGTATGTTTATAATTGTTTGTTACGTGATTGTAGCTGATTCTCTTCAAACGATTGACTGATTCAGTGATTTGTAAGATCAGAATGGCTTTTTACATGATTGTAGCTAATTGTCATCGAAGGGTTGAGTGATTTAGTGATTTGTAAGCTCAAAATGTCTTGTTACGTGATTGTAATTGATTCTCATTGAATTGTTGATCGATTCAATGATTTGTAAGCTCAGAATGACTCTTTATGTGATTGTAGTTGATTCTCTTCGAATGGTTGATCGATTCGGTGATTCGTAAGCTCAAATGGCTTGTTACGTGATTGTAGTTGATTCTCTTCAAACAATTGACCGATTGGCCTTGTTTGTTTGCGGTAATTGGACTAGAATTGGCTGTGACACTTCCTGATTTCCATGAAATCCACCGTTTGGAACCCCAATATGCAATTCAGGTTATGCCAGTCAAAACTAGGTTTAGGCCCTAAAACGGGCAGCACCATCTTCCCACCTGAGAGGTGGAATTTGAAAAGAAAACCTAGTCAACTGAATGACTGTAGATAATCTTAAACAAAAGAATCACTGTCACCGTGTTCATTAGCTAAAGCTCCCTGATCTGTGAGAGAGGTAGAGGCCTGTGTGGAATTTCTGGAATTTGACTATCGCCCTCCAACATCTTCAATGCCTCCACAATGCTAGGTCTGAATGCTACCATTACAGGTGAACAAAGAATACCCACCAAAACAAATCTCTCCATTATGCTTTGAGGCCCATTTTCCCGAATTCTACCATCTATTACTTGCAAAATTTTACCCGCCTTGACAAGTTTACACACCCAATCTGTAATAACCAACGACTTTCTCGGTGGAAACAGTGAATTTGAATTTCAGTCTTAAAAAATAAATTACCTTCAACTGTAGCAAATCAACTAATATCGTGATTTGTCCACTATTCAAACTGTAAAGATGGGCCACCGATAAAGAATATTAGCTATTTTCAAGGAATTAGCTTCTTGTTTACAACTCCAACTGTATTTTTTTAATTATTTGTGTATATCTGTAACTTGCTCCCCAACATTCTGAAGCTCTGGTATGAATTATGATCATCCCAATTTCAAAATGACAACCAATTCCAATTTCAAAAATGACAACCAAACGCAAAATATGTATTGTCTCAGCCATCTTCTAGGTCAACCAAACGGTCAAAACTATTTTTCGAATACAGAAAATCAAAATTTCAAAACCTGATTTTGAGATAATCAGATTTTGACTCAAATTCCAATTCTACAAACAAATGGGGCCTTAAGTGATTTGCAAGTTCAGAATCACTTGTTATGTGATTGTAGCTAATTCTCATTGAACAGTTGATCGATTCAGTGATTTGTAAGCTCAGAATCACTTGTTACGTGATTGTAATTGATTCTCATCAAACTGTTTATCGATTTGGTAATTTGTAAGCTCAGAATGGCTTGTTACGTGATTGTAGCTGATTCTCAACAAACGGTTGATCGATTTGATGATTTGTAAGCTCATAATGGCTTGTTACATGATTGTAGCTGATTCTCATTGAACATTTGACTGATTAGGTGATTTGTAAGCTTATAATGGTTGATTCTGATAGGATGATTGACCGATTTGGTGATTTGTAAGCTTAGAATGCTTTATTATGTGATTGTAGCTAATTCTCATCAAATGGTTGACCGATTCGGTGATTTGTAAGCTCAAAATGGCTTGGTAGGTGATTGTAATTGCTTTTCATCAAATGGTTGACCAATTAAGTGATTTGTAAGCTCATCATGACTTATTATGTGATTCTCATTGATTCCCATCAAACGGTTGACTGATTCGGTGATTTGTAAGCTCAGAATAGCTTGTTACATGATTGTAGTTGATTCTCATCAAACGGTTGACCGATTCAGTGATTTGTAAGCTTAGAATGGCTTGTTACATGATTGTAATTAATTCTCATCGAACGGTTGACATATCAGTGATTTGAAAGCTCGAAATGGCTTGTTACATGATTGTAATTGATTCTCATTAAACAGTTGACAGATTCGATGCTTTGTAAGCTCAGAATGGCTTGTTACATGATTATAGCTCATTCTCATCAAACGGTTGACTGATTTGGTGATTTGTAAGCTCAGAATAGCTTGTTACGTCATTGTAGATAATTCTCACCAAACGATTAACCGATTCAATGATTTGTAAGCCCAGAATGGCTTGTTACATGATTGTAGCTGATTCTCATCAAATGGCTGAAGGATTCGGTGATTTGTAAGCTTAGAATGGGTTGTTACGTGATTTTACCTGATTCTCATAGAATGGTTGATCGATTCGGTGATTTGTAACCTCAGAATAGCTTGTTATGTGATTGTAATTGATTCTCATCAAACTATTGACCAATTTGGTGATTTGTAAGCTCAGAATGGCTTCTTACGTGATGGTAGCTGATTCTCATCGAAAGGTCGACCGATTCAGTGATTTGTAAACTCATAATTATGTGATTATAGTTGATTCTCATTGAACGGTTGACCAATTTGGTGATTTGTAAGCTCAGAATGGCTTCTTACATGATTGTAGCTGATTCTCATCGAACGGTTGACTAATTCATTGATTTGTAAACTCATAATGGCTTGTTAAGTGATTGTAATTGATTTTCATCGAACAGTTGATTGATTCAATAATTTTTATGCTCAAAATGGCTTGTTACGTGATTGTAGCTGATTTTCATCGAACAGTTGACCGATTTAGAAATTTGTAAGCTCAAAATGTCTTGTTATGTGATTGTTGCTCATTGTCATTGAATGGTTGACCAATTCAGTGATTTGTAAGCTCATAATGGGTTTTTACGTGATTGTAATTGATTCTCATCAAATAGTTGACCAATTTGGTATTTGTAAGCTCATAATGGCTTGTTACGTGATTGTAGCTGATTCTCATCAAATGGTTGAACGATTTGATTATTTGTAAGCTCAGAATGGTGTCCCATGATTTTAATTGATTCTCATTGAACGGTTGATCATTTTGATGATTTGTAAGCTCAGAAAAGGCTTGTTATGTGGTTGTAGCTAGTTCTCATCGAATCATCGACCGATTTGGTGATTTGTAAACTCAGAATGGCTTGTTACATGACTGTAGCTAATTGTCATCGAACAGTTGACCGATTCGGTGCTTTGTAAGCTCATAATAGCATGTTAGGTGATTGTAATTGCTTCTCATCACACAATTCACTGATTCAGTGATTTGTAAGCTCAGAATGGCTTTTTACATGATTATACCTAATTCTCATCAAACGGTTGACCGATTCGGTGAGTTGTAAGCTCATAATGGCTTGTTACGTGTTTGTAGCTGATTCTCATTGAACAGTTGATAGATTCGGCGATTTGTAAGCTCAGAATGGCTTGTTAGGTGATTGTAATTGCTTCTCATCTAACGGTTGCCGATTCGGTAATTTGTAAGCTCAGAATGCTTTGTTACGTGATTATAGCTGATTCTCATCGAACAATTGACTGATTCGGTGATTTGTAAGCTCAGAAAGGCTTGGTACATAATTGTAGCTGATTCTCATCAAACGATTGCCGATTCAGTGATTTGTAAGCTCAGAATGGCTCGTTACGTCATTATAGCTGATTCTGATCGAACGATTGACTGATTTAGTGATTTGTAAGCTCAAAATGGCTTGGTACATAATTGTAGCTGATTCTCATCGAATGGTTGACCGATTTGGTGATTTGTAAGCTCAGAATGGATTGTTACATGACTGTAGTTGATTGTCATCGAACGGTTGACCAATTTGGTGCTTTGTAAGCTTAGAATAGCATGTTAGGTGATTGTAATTGCTTTTCATTGAACAATTGACTGATTCAATGATTTGTAAGCTCAGAATGGCTTTTTACGTGATTGTAGCTAATTCTCATCGAAAGGTTGACCGATTCAATGATTTGTAAGCTCATAATGGCTTGTTACATGATTGTAATTGATTGTCATCGAACTGTTGATCGATTCACTAATTTTTAAGCTCAGAATGGCTTGTTACGTGATTGTAGCTGATTTTCATCAGACGGTTGACTGATTCGGTGATTTGTAAGCTCAGAATAGCTTGTTATGTGATTGTAGCTGATTCTAATTGAACGGTTGACGGAGTCGGTGATTTGTAAGCTCAAAATAGCTTATTACTTGATTGTAGTTGATTCTCATTGAATGGTTGATCGATTTGGTGATTTGTAAGCTCAAAATGGCTTGTTACGTGATTGTAGTTGATTCTCATCGAACGGTTGACCGATTCGGTTGTTTGTGAGCTCGAAATGGCTTATTACGTGTTTGTAGTTGATTCTCATCGAACGGTTGATAGATTCGGTGATTTGTAAGCTCAGAATTGCTTGTTAGGTGATTGTAATTGCTTCTCATCGAACGGTTGCCGATTCGGTGATTTGTAAGCTCAGAATGGCAAATTACGTTATTGTAGCGGATTCTCATCGAAGGATTGACCGATTCGGTGATTTGCATGCTCAGAATGGCTTGTTACATAATTGTAGCTGATTCTCATCAAATGGTTGACCGATTTAGGGACTTGTAAGGTTAGAGTGGCTTGTTACGTGATTGTAGCTGATTCTTATTGAACGGTTGACCGATTCAGTGATTTGTAAGCTTAGAATGGCTTGTTACATAATTGTAGTTGATTCTCATCAGCGGTTGTCCGATTCAATTATTTGTAAGCTCAGAATGGCTTGTTACATGATTGTAATTGATTCTGATCAAACGGTTGACCGATTCAGTGATTTGTAACCTCAGAATGGCTTGTTATGTGATTCTAGTTGATTCTCATCGAACGGTTGACTGATTCGGTCATTTGCAAGCTCAGAATGGCTTGTTACGTGATTGTAGCTTATTTTCATCCAACGATTGATCGATTCAGTGATTTTTAAGCTCAGAATGGCTTGTTACATAATTGTAGCTGATTCTCATTAAATGGTTGATCGATTCGAGGATTTGTAATGTCAGAATGGCTTGTTACATGATTGTAGCTGATTCTCATCGAAGGGTTGAGTGATTCAATTATTTTTAAGCTCAGAATGGCTTGTTACATGATTTTAATTGATTCTCATTGAACGGTTGATCGATTGAGTGATTTGTAAGCTCGGAATGGCTTGTTACATGATTGTAGCTGATTCTCATCAAACAGTTGACCGATTCAATGATTTGTAAGCTCAGAATGGCTAGTTACATGACTGTAACTGATTCTCATCAAACGGTTGATGGATTCGATGATTTATAAACTCAAAATGGATTGTTAGGTGATTGTAATTGATTCTCATAGAATAGTTGACCGATTTGGTGATTTGTAAGCTCAGAATGGCTTGGTACATGATTGTAGTTGATTCTCATTCAAATGGTGGACCAATTCTATGATTTGTAAGCTGAGAATGGCTTAATACATGATTGTAATTGGTTCTCATTGAATGGTTTAAGGATTCGGTGATTTGTAAACTCAGAATGGCTTGTTACATTATTGTAATTGATTCTCATTGAACGGTTGACCGATTCGGTGATTTGAAAGCTCAGAATGGGTTCTTACATGAATGTAGTTGATTCTCATAGAACGGTTGACCGATTCAATTATTGGTAAGCTCAGAATGGCTTGTTACATGATTGTAGCTGATTCTCATCAAGTGGTTAACCAATTCAGTGATTTGTAAGATCAGAATGACTTGTTACATGATTGTAGCTAATTCTCATCGAAAAGTTGACCAATTTGATAATTTTTAAGCTTAGAATGGCATGATAATTTTTAAGCTTAGAATGACTGTAACAAGCTATTCTGAGCTTACAAATCATGGAACCGGTCAACCATTTGATGAGAATCAGCTAGAATCACGTAACAAGCCATTTTGAGCTTACAAATTACTGAATCAGTCAACAGTTTAATGAGAATCAATTACAATCACGTAACATGCCATTCTGAGCTTACAAATCACTGAATCAGTCAACCTTTTGATGAAAATTAGCTTAAATCACGTAATAAGCCATTCTAAGCTTACAAAATATGAAATCAATCAACAGTTTGAAGAGAATCAACTATAATCATGTAACAAGCCATTTTGATCTTACAAATCACCGAATTGGTCAACCGTTCAATAAGAATCAGCTACAATCATGTAACAAGCTATTATGAGCTTACAAATCACTGAATCAGTCAAGAGTTTAATGAGAATCAATTACAATCATGTAACATGCCATTCTGAGCTTACAAATCACTGAATCGGTCAACCGTTTAATGAGAATTAGCTTAAATCACGTAATAAGCCATTCTCAGCTTACAAAACATAGAATCAATCAACCATTTGAAGAGAATCAGCTATAATCACGTAACAAGCCATTCTGAGCTTACAAACCACCAAATTGGTCAACTGTTCGATGAGAATCAGCTACAATCATGTAACAAGCCATTCTGAGCTTACAAATCATCAAATTAGTCAACTATTTGATGAGAATTGGCAACAATCACGTAACAAGCCATTTTGAGCTTACAAATCATTGAATCAATGAACAGTTAGATGAGAATCAATTACAATCACGTAACGAGCCATTCTGAGCTAACAAATCACTGAATCGATCAACCGTTCGATGAGAATCAATGGAAATCATGTAACAAGCCATTCTGAGCTTACAAATAATCGAATCGCTCAACCGTTGGATGAGAACTAGCTACAATCACGTAACAAGCCATGATGAGCTTAGAAATACCAAATCAGACAACCATTTGATGAGAATCAATTACAATCACGTAAAAGGCCATTATGAGATTACAATTCACCAAATCGATCAACCGTTCGATGAGAATCAGCTACAATCATGTAACAAGCCATTTTGAGCTTACAAATTACTGAATTGGTCAACTATTCCATGAGAATTAGCTACAATTACGTAACAAGCCATTCTGAGCTTACAAATCACTGAATAGATCAACCATTCTGTGAGAATCATCTAAAATCACGTAACGACCCATTCTGACATTACAAATCACCAAATCGGTCAACTGTTTGATGAGAATCAATTACAATCACGTAACAAGCCATTCTAAACTTACCAATCATCGAATCGGTCAACCGTTTGATGCGAATCAGCTACAATCACATAACAAGCTATTCTAAGCTTACAAATCACCAAATCGATCAACCGTTCTGTAGGTTGTGGATTATTCCCTTTGATCTTCAACTTGCAAATTTACACTTTGATGGATAATATAAATAAAATCCTGACTCTATCACCACTCCAAAGTCCACAAGGAAGAGGGCCAACTGACAAGGATCAAAGGATCCTTCTACTCTTTGAGCTTCAATGCTCAGGCGGGTGTACCCTTGACTCACTTCTCTAAAGGAGTCTAAAATAATATTCCACTATATCTCATATAGAATTGTTAAAGGTTTATCAAATGATGTTTATGTTTGTGGTTGTTAACCATGCATACCTCAAGAGGAAGGACCAGTGCCTTTCCCAGGGCTCAGAGTCACCTAATTGTATACCTCAACTGAACATCTCAAATCAAACACAATGGAAACCAGAGTAAGTGCTTTGCCTATTACCCCTTTCCCTCAAGCACAAGGACATCAAATTCTATACCTTGCTGTAAACTCACTGAATTCACCTAAAAAGCTTTAATCCTAACTTTGTTAGAAACTCAGAGATGAATTCAAAATACTCTTTGTTTACCATACATTAACACACTTTGTGATATTAACATATATGAGCTCAGAGACAAGCAAGAAGACATACACAAGATACAAGATTGGGATTCAATGATGTTTTCATTAACAAATCCAGAATCAGTATACAATCAGAATGACACAAAGCTGAGAAAAGACACCAAATCAAACCTCTATCAGTCTACTACAGTAAAAAACTAGGGACCAAAAAATAACAATTTTTTGGAACCCTTACACAATCTGAAATTCTACAACTTATACCCCCTAGTCATCTTAAAAATTTGCAACAAAC
The DNA here is from genome assembly GCA_027943335.1 of Chamaecyparis obtusa. Taxonomy (NCBI): domain Eukaryota; kingdom Viridiplantae; phylum Streptophyta; class Pinopsida; order Cupressales; family Cupressaceae; genus Chamaecyparis; species Chamaecyparis obtusa. The sequence continues at coordinate 1,370,769 of BSBK01003129.1, read as the reverse complement.
TACGGATGACTAGGGTTAGGGCTTCAACCACCCAACCTGCTGGAAACAGTCACAAAATTTACTGCAAACACACCTCGAGCCAAGAAAGTCCTTCACCAGGTACCAAATCAACTTCTACAATTTAGCGCATAGATCCTGGACCACACCACAACACCAAACAAATCCAATCATGCCGCTAAAACATTTAAAACCAGTCCTTATCATTACAAACCCTCAGAAGATTTGAATTTGAAATCAAACGGCTACATCTTTGGTGCCCAACACATCGGCGGTCATCATTTAAACCTTAACCAATTTTATATCCCAGCCATCCGATCAATCTCCCTTCGTGGGCTTTATGTTCTAAAACCATCCAGACACCTCGGGCTAACTCCGCAACTACAAGATCTCAATAGTTGTCGCATGATCGCATAGCTTGGAGACGGGCTACGTGATCATGCAACAACCCGCCAACACAACAACCGCTGCCCACCCCTAAGTATCGGGCCCACCTCGTGTATCCACCTCAACACCTACTGGCCAACGAAAATCATGCACCTCAACACACCCTGGCAAACAGACCTACCACCTGGAAAAGCTTTACACCTTTCAGAAGATCGGACGGTGGTCGCATGATCGCAATGGGGAGGAATATTCCTCATGATCATGCAGCCACCATAGATTCCTTCTGCATGTTATTCCGCTCAAGAAATATCGGGCCCACCATCTAGCGACATCGCGACTATGGAAAGCTTAACCACCCGCCAGGTCACCAGATACTAGGGCCTTAACTGCCAAGATTCAGCGACCAGAGAAAATTGCAAGTCGCCAGGTCGCCAGAAGAAAACAAACCGCTAGGTAACCGAACACAACTAAGAAGCTAGGACCACATGGACAGGTGGCAGGCGGTCGCATGATCGTATGTCAGAAAAGTTTGACATGCAGCCATGCCACGGCCAATCAGAACACATCTCTGCCTGTCGTCTGACACTGGGACCACCGCGCTCTGCAAACAGAATCAACGACATGTGCATGATCGCAAGGGGAAAGAATATTCCTTACGATCACATGATGACCATCGATCTCTTCTCCTCTGTCGCTTGAAGAATTGAGCCCACTTACCAACTACCAGGCATCTAGCGACATCGCGACTAACCGCCCACCGAGTTGCTGGATGTTAACCTCTAACCACCAGAAAAGAGGAGATCACACGACAACACAGTTGCCAGGTCACCGAATAAAGACATAACCACCAGCTGAGATGAACAGGAAGAACCAGACCCATACGAATAGGTGGCCAGCGGTCGCATGTCAGAGAAGTCTGACATGCGGCCATGCGACAACCAATCAGAGAAGAGCCTTTGAAAACTCAGGCCCACCACCCATCGCACTTGCGCAGTTAGGGAACAACCCTCAAACAAGAGATTGCGAGGTTAAAAACACACAGGGTTTTCGACACAGCGGAAGATCGAAAACACACAGAGTTTTCGACACCAAAGGATAAGTGCACAAAAGCAGGAAGCACAGGGTCGAAAACAACAAAGGCCAAAAACACACAGACCGAAAACATCATGAACTTTTTGAAAATACTGTGAGTTTTCGACACTATGGCAAATTTTAAAGAATGCTTCCCGCGGACCTTAGAACTTGAATAACTTTCTAGGCTTAATGAAAGGAGATGCGCTTTGGACCAAAGCAAGGGGACAACATTGAGTACCAGGGGCAGGACACTTGACACACATTTGCAAGGGAGAGGCCATTTTCAAAGGATTTTTCCATGATAGAAAAATGGCCTAACAGTGGCTCTATCTGGGGATGTATGCCTCTTGTAGGCATAGCAAGGACATAGTAAAAGTAGACCATCCCACAGAACAAAATTGCAGAGAGCAAGGAGCAAGCAGGGCAAGACCAAGCAACAGGACCAAAAATTGACAGACCAGGGCAAAACAAGGTAGGGGAAAGCAACTTATATACAGAGATTTACAAGATGTACAACCCTAACTACTATTCATGGAAAATAGAGTACCTCAAACGAAGTACTGCTTCAAGAATTATCCATGAACTGGCAACTCTTGAATACCACCATTAGAATCCTTGATGATGTAAGAATCTTGGCCCCATTTCTCATGAATCAGATATGGCCCTAACCAGATGGGATCAAATTTACCATGTTTCCCCTTATCCTCCAATCTGGCATTCCAAACTAACACCAAATCACCAGGCTCAAACTTTCTGTCAACAGTCTTTTTATCATATAGATTCTTAACCTGTAACTGCAATTTGGCATTCTTTGCAACTTATTCTCTTCTAGTTTGATCCAACCTAATGAGGTCCTCAATTTTCAACTGCATCTCATCATCAATGTCATCATCATACAACTGCACAAACTTGTACATCTCCAACAAATTATTCTAAGGCATTCTAGCATGAATTCCATACACTAGGTCAAATGTGCACAACCAATCGCCCTCTTCACAATTACCCTATCAACCCATAAAGCTAATGGTAGCTTTGAATTCCATGCCCTCTTATTCTTCTCCAAAATTCTCTTCAAGATTTTAATCAAGCCCTTATTAGTAGATTCTGCCTCACCATTTCCTTGCGGATGATAAGGTGAGGAATTAGAAATTTGAATTCTCAAACCTTTGCAAAAGTCCTTATATTCGGCAGACCTGAAGCACATAGCATTGTCACTCACTATCCTCTCAGGGCACCCAAACCTTGTAATAATATTATTCATCAAGAAATCAATTACCACCCTGCTAGTTGCATTCCTTGTAGGTATAGCTTCTACCCACTTTGTAAAGTAATAAGTGGCAACTAAGATCCATGAATGTCCTCCACTTGACTTGTTTGGTATCTCCCCTATGAAATCAATTCCCCACTGCTGGAAAGGAGCCTAAACTTCTACTAGTTTTAATGGTACATTACCTAAAAATTTAAGCTTACCAGAGAACCTTTGACAAGCATCACATCTCCTTACCAACTGTTCTGCATCCCTGAAGATTGTGGGCCACCAAAATCCTGCTCTCAAGATCTTATGAGCAGTTGTTTTACCCATATAATGTCCACCACAAACTCCCTCATGCATCTCCTTCAACAACACATTAGCCTGATTCTCATCCACACATTTCAACAGTATGCAATCCAAATTTTTTTATACAGCTTACATTTCACAATCACATACTTGATGGCCTGTAACTTCAATGTCCTCCTTTGATTATCATTCATACTATTTGGACATCTCATGTTTCTCAAATAGTAAATAATATCCTGATACCAAATATAATCATCCATATCACATGTATAATCAATTTCGGAATGATTTACCTGGTTTGCATCTAGATTGGATTGGGCCATCAACTTTGCCAATCCCTGTCCTCTAACCAATTTAGTGATCTGGATCTCAACATTGAATTCTTGGATCCTATTGATCCATCTGCATCTTCTTCCAGACACCTCCTGCTATGAGAAAATATCCTTCACAGCTGCACTTGGCACAAAAGCAATCACAACTGCTCCCATCAAGTAACATCTAAAAGCCTTGATTGCCTTCACAAGTGCATAAGCCTATTTCTCATTTATGTCATATTTCAATTCTGCAGCCTGCAAAGATTTACTGAAAAATGCAATAGGCTGTTCAAAACCATCCTTATTCTTTTGTAACAAAACTGCAGCAATAGTATGAAAAGATGCAAAAGAAAAGATATGCATTGGGACACTATAATCAGGTGCCTTTAGTACTGGTGCATCTTTGATAGCTTGCTTAATATTCTTGAAAGCCTCATCAGGCTCACCCTCCCAATTGATTACAGATCCCTTCTTCAACATCTTGGAAATAGGTCTAGTAACCTCTGCAAAGTTTGTCACGAACCTTCTTAGAAAATTGACCTGACCAAAGAAAGACTGAATCCCTTTAACATTCTTTGGCCTCTAAATTTTATCAATTGCTGCTACCCTCTCTGGGTCAATTCTCACTCCTTGCTTCCCAACTAAGTGGCCAAGCAACTTACCTTCTGTGACACCAAAAGCACATTTCCTTGGGTTTAATGAAATGCCAAATTCCAAGGCCCTCATAAATATTTTTTCTAAATGAGCACAATGGTCCTCTTCCTTCTTGGAATAGGCAGTTAAATCATCCTGATACACAATGAGGAAATCATTAATGAAATCTAAAAAGGCAACATCCATTGCCCTTTGAAAAGTAGCACCAGCATTTGTGAGACCAAAAAGCATTGTCACATAAACATATGTTCCCCAAGGTGTTGTAAAGGCTGTCTTGAATTGTTCTGATTCCTTAACAATGACCTGATTGTAGCCAGAGAAACCATCCATCATTGACATCAATTCTGATCCAATTACTCTCTGCAACATAGCCTCCATATTGGGCAAACAATAATTATCTTTCAATGAGCTAATGTTCAAATTTCTGAAGTCCACACAAAGCCTGATGTTACCATTTTTTTTTCTTACAGGAACAAGATTTGACACCCAAGAAGAATGCCTTATAGGCTTGATAATGCCAGCATCTCTCAACTTCATTAATTCTTCTTGCATCTTGGGTGCCAAAGTAAGATTAATAGGCCTTTGCTTTTGTCGAAAAGGTTTAGCATCTTCTCTTAATGGAATAACATGCTGAAATAAATCCTCTTTATAAACCTTTAGGTCATCATACGACCATGCAAAAACATGCCTAAATTTCCTCAATAATTCAACCAAAGGTCTCCTCACCTTTTGAGATATATCTCTACCAATGTATACTTTCTTAGGTGCCTCATGTGATCCAAGATTTATCTCCTCAAGATCATCATGATCTTCTCCTTTGATATTCTTTTGAACTCTATCTTGGTTGTTAAAGACAGTCTCCAAAACAACAAGCCCCTTGGGCACCTTGTTAGTTCAAAGCTGAATGACCTCATTGCCTAAGACAACCTCCCTTCCTTCTACTGACTCAACTAAGGCTGAACAATCAAGTTCCTGACCATGATACTGATCCTTGCAATCCATAAATTCAAAATATCATTATCATCATCAAAAACTTGCCAATTCTCAATATTGTCTGGTATACTAGGCCTAGCTTGAATTTCAACTTTAGAAATACCAGAGAATGTAACATCATTAGGATTGATTACAATATTGGCCAACAAATCAGCTATCTTGTTGTTACTCCTATCCCTTCACTCAATATTAAAGGCATCAAAATGCTCAATCAAAGCCCACACTACATTCCTATATTGTTTCAACCTTCTATTCTTGGAAGCATATACTGACCTGACTTGGGACACCACCAACTCAGAATCACCAATAACACTTATGCATTTTATACCATGCTTTTGTGCCAACCTCAATCCTAACAACAAGGCTTCATATTCTGCTATATTGTTGGTACAAAAGAAATTCAATGTGAAAGAGAACTTGTAGGTGTTTCCATCAAGAGAAATAAGTAAAATACCTACTCCTGCACCATCTTTGCAGTTTGCACCATCAAAGTACATGACCCACAAATCACCCTTCACAGGGTCAGCACCTACCTTAGTAGAAATAGGTGACAAAATATGTTCATCTTCAAATACCCCTGGATCTCTGCCCTAAAAGCATTTACATCAGTATCCACAAAACATGTAGTTTCATTATCTATGTTTCTCTCAATCATATGGCATACTCTTGGCTCTCGTTCAATCTTGACACACTGATCATCAATCTTGAAAGTTGCATAGGACAAATCACACTGTAAACTCCCACCCATGGCAGCACTCCATCTTCTAGATAGAAACATCCCATAATGAGGAGGGATATCCACCACCAAAACACTCATTGTTAGCTCCTTCTCTGGATATGCTGCCAACCTATATGGCATTGCATTGATAGTCCCAATAACTGGCACCTCCCTCTGGTCCATTGCACAACACCTACCCTGCACTGTATCAACTTTAAGGCCCAACCTCTCCATGATTTTGAAAGGCATGATAGTATTAGAGGCACCACTATCAATCATACAATTTCTTAACTTCATCCCATTCACAAGAACACTTAAGAAAAATAGGTCAATATTTTCAAGGCTGGCATTGACAGAACTATCCAAATATATTGGAAAAATTTGGGACACAATTCCCTAAGCAGCGACATCCTTCAAAGCTTTATCCTGAGATCCATTGCATGAAGTATCATTTTTGTGAGTATCACCAACCCATGCAATAGCCTTATCTTAGATATGTTCAAAGATCCTCAACAATTCTGACAATGGAACCTTAACTGTAATTTGTGACAATACAGATAACATGTCAACAGGGGCAGAAGCAGGAGTCTCAATCTGTACCACCTTAACATCTTTTTGCTTGTCTGACATATTAGGTGTATTGACCACCTTCATTTTTTCAACCTTAGCCATAGTGTTAACTGGCTTCTCAATCTCACTAGAGACCTTTTCAATTCCAACTCCCTTAGGCTCACAATGCTTACCTTTTACATTCTTTAATTTCACCATGTGATCAACCTTTGATTTGTTCTCATTAGGTTCTCTGGAGTTGGTAAACATTCCTGCAACTTTCTCATTTATATTCCTTGCCACCATGCCTCTGGTTTGCACTTGGGCAATCATTTTTGCAGTAATCCTCTCCATCTCTTCTCTAGAAGGTCTTCTCAAATATAATAGCTTGGGAGAAGAGTTCATGTTACATGTTTTCTGATCAACGCATTCACCATCAGAAAAAACTTCTTGATGAAAAAGGGCCTGATTATGTCTCTTCACATTCACATCTGCCTCTTCATCAAAATCAGAATCATCTTCATATCCTAGATATGAAGAAACCATGTTGCATCCAACATCATCTTGTTCTTCTTCTTGTTCTATCTCCTCATCGCCACAATCTTGATTTGCAGCCATAGATTGTGCAACCACACAATGCTCTGCAGAATGAGGGGACTGACATGCAACACACCAAGGTACATTCTCCATGACATTTATTGAAGCTTTATGTAGAGGGTCAGGGACACCTCTGTCATTATTTCCTCTTGCAGCAGGGACAATAGGCTTGTCGTCCTTCCATTGGGTGTTGGGGTAATTCTGCAGTCTATTCTGCTTATTGAAATTGTTGTTGAACCGAGGCCTTTCATTGGTAGGAGCACTGATGTTCCTATTTGCAGGTGTCTTCAAATCCTTCAATGCATTAAGCACCTTATCCAATTTATCTTCTTTTTGCCTCCTAGATCCAACATTCTTATCATTTTCTTTTTTGTATTTCCTGTCCCCAAACAACTTTGGGTCATCTCTCTTTCCACCCAACTTCCTTGATATTTTCATGTTGTTCTCAATATTGACAGCAATCTTAAAAGCATCCCTAAGAGTTCTTGGTTCTTTATCCCTCAATAAATATCCCATCTTCCCATCGAATGCATTGAAGTATGTAGTCAGACAGACATTGTCATCCAACCGCATGACTTGGAACAACTTGTGCATACCTTTCTGAAATCTCATGTTGAATTCAGTTGTAGACTCATTCTGATTTTTCCTTATGGTATTGAATTCATTCAACATAAAGCTAGCATTAGGCCTATCACCATACTGCTCTTTGAAACATTTCTCAAAAGAATCCCAAGTATCAATACATCTATCAGGAAGCCTCTTAAATCAATCTCTAGCATCCTCCATTAGAGATTGAACAAACAATTTCATGACAACATCCTCATGCTCTACCTCATAATCATCAAGCATATCAACAAATAATCTAAGATGCTCCTCACAACTTATAGCATTATTACCAGCAAACTTAGATACCTTATCTCTAATATCACTTGGAAAAGCATTTGGATAGCCAGGAATTTCATCAAAACTTATTTGCCTATAGCCTTCTAATTGCATAGGTCTTCTTTGAAAGCTCAAACTAGTGTTAACCCTAGGATCAACATTAGCATCTACATTTATTTGTGCATTTGATTGCTGCCTAGGATCTGCACCTATCCTAGCAAATGAAGAAGGAAAAGAACTAGTAGCATTACTAAGTGGAAAAGCAGTAGTCATAGATGGCATACCTAGTTCAGTAGCAGATGGGCCAAGAGCATTAGCTGAAGAAGCCTGCAAAAATTAGATCTTCCTTTTCTTTTCTTCAATGGCAGCGTCAACCTCAGCTCTCTCTAGTTCTCTTGCAAGGTCCTCATCTTCCTTTCTCCTTCTCTCCATTTTAGTGTCCTTATTTGAATTAGGTGGTGGAATCCCTGGTATTGTTATTGGTTTGCTTGCTTGGTCACCCACCATCTTCTGCTTTCCTTTCTCATTTATGATAACAGCAGGTCTGGTAATCCTATGCCCATCCTTATCTTTAGGCAAAGGGACATAGCTTTGCACTTGTCTAACCATAGGGCCCTCATTTTCAAATTCATGATCTTGTAGTAAGCGTTCTTGCTCACTCCTCAAGGCATCAAGATCACCAAACACATCATGCTATAACATTTTAGGAGCAGAAGCAAGCATCTTGTTTCTCTCCTTCATTTCATTTATCTTTCTAATAAGAGACTGCCTCTCTATCAAAGCATTTACCTTTTCAGCCTCTCTCTCCTCTTGTAACCTTTTATGTATGGCATCTAGATCTGCCAACTGCAACCTCAGTGCATTCAAATCATCAGGATCTACCATAATGTCATCAGAACTAGATGACACATCCATATCAGGAAGATTTTGATATGGAAAACAGACCTGCCTATGTCTCATGGGTTCTCTTCTAAATTGATCTTCATCGAATCACAAATCATCAAATCGGTCAACAGTTTGATGAGAATCAATTACAATCACATAACAAGTCATTCTAAGCTTACCAATCATTAACTCGATCAACCATTCGATGAGAATCAGCTACAATCACGTAACAAGCTATTTCGATCTTACAAATCAACGAATCGATCAACCATTCTATGATAATCATCTATAATCATGTAAAAAGACATTTAGAGATTACAAATCACCGAATCGGTCAACCCTTCAATGAGAATCAATTAGAATCATGTAACAAGCCATTCTCAACTTACAAATCACTGAATCGGTCAACCGTTTGATGAGAATCAATTACAATCACGTAACAAGCCATTCTGAGCTTACAAATCATCGAATCGGTCAACCGTTCAATGAGAATAAATTACAATCACGTAACAAGTCATTTTGAGCTTACAAATCAATGAATCAGTTGACCATTCGATGACAATCAACTACAATCACGTAACAAGCCATTCTGAGCTTGCAAATCACCAAATTGGTCCATCGATCGATGAGAATCAACTACAATCATGTAACAAGCCATTCTTAGCTTACAAATCACCGAATCGGTCAATAGTTTGATGAAAATAAATTACAATCATGTAACAAGCCATTCTGAGCTTAAAAATGGCATGTAAGGTGATTGTAATTGCTTCTCATCGAACAGTTAACTGATTCAGAGATTCGTAAGCTCAGAATGGTTTTTTACGTGATTGTAGCTAATTGTCATCAAACGGTTGACCGATTTGGTCATTTGTAATTTCATAATAGCTTGTTACGTGATCGTAATTGATTCTCATCAAACGATTGACCTATTTGGTGATTTGTAAGCTCATAATGGCTTGTTACATGATTGTGGCTTATTCTCATCGAACGGTTGACTGATTCAATAATTTGTAAGCTCATAATGACTTGTTACGTGATTGTAGTTGATTCGCATCAAACGGTTGACCAATTTGATGATTTGTAAGCTCATAATGGCTTGTTACATGATTGTAGCTGATTCTCATCGAATGGTTAATGATTCATTGATTTGTAAGATCAGAATGGCTTCTTATGTGATTGTAATTTATTCTCATCGAACGGTTGACTGATTCAGTTATTTGTAAGATCAGAATGGCTTCTTACGTGATTGTAGTTGATTCTCATCGAACGGTTGACCGATTCGATGATTTGTAAGCTCAGAATGGCTTGTTACGTGATTGTAGGTGATTCTCATTGAACGGTTGATCGATTTGATGATATGTAAGCTCATAATCGCTTGTTACGTGATTCAAGCTGATTTTCATCAAACGGTTGACCGATTTGGTGATTTGTAAGCTCAAAATGGATTATTACATAATTGTAATTAATTCTCATCGAACTGTTGACTGATTCGGTGATTTGTAAGCTCAGAATGGCTTGTTACATGATTGTAGCTTATTATCATCAAACAATTGACCAATTCGGTGATTTGTAAGCTCAGAATGGCTTGTTACGTGATTGTAGCTGATTCTCTTCGAACAGTCGACCGATTTAGTGATTTGTAAATTTAAAATGGCTTGTTACGTGATTGTAACTAATTCTAATCGAATGGTTGACCAATTCAGTGATTTGTAAGCTCATAATGGCTTGTTACGTGATTGTAATTGATTGCCATCGAATTGTTGACCGATTCTATGATTTTTAAGTTCAGAATGGCTTGTTACGTAATTGTAGCTAATTTTCATCAAAAAGTTGACCGATTTAGTGATTTGCAAGCTCATAATGGCTTGTTACGTGATTGTAATTTATTCTCATTGAATGGTTCACCGATTAGGTAATTTCTAAGCTCAGAATGGCTTGTTACGTGATTGTAGTTGATTCTCATTGAACAGTTGACCAATTCAGTGATTTATAAGCTCAGAATGGGTTGTTACATAATTGTAGCTGATACTCATCGAACGAATGACCAATTCAGTTATTTGTAAGCTCAGAATGGCTTGTTAAGTTATAGTAATTTCTTCTCATTGAACAGTTGACTGATTAGGTAATTTGTAAGCTCAGAATGGCTTGTTACATGATTGTAGTTGATTCTCATCAAACGGTTGACCGATTCGGTGATTTGTAAGCTCAGGATGACTTGTTACGTGATTGTAACTGATTCTCATCGAATGGTTGACCGATTCGATGATTTGTAAGCTCAGAATAGCTTGTTACATGATTGTAGCTGATTCTCTTCGAACGGTTGACTGACTCGGTGAGTTGTAAGCTCAAAATGACTTATTACGTGATTGTAGTTGATTCTCATCGAACGGTTGACCGATTCAGTGATTTGTAAGCTCAGAATAGCTTGTTACGTGATTGTAACTGATTCTCATCGAACGGTTGACCGATTCAGTGATTGGTAAGCTTAGAATGGCTTGTTACATGATTGTAATTGATTCTCATCGAACAGTTGACCGATTCAGTGATTTGTAATCTCAGATTGGGTTGTTACATGATTTTAATTGATTCTCATCAAATGGTTGACCGATTCGGTGACTTGTAAGCTCAAAATGCCTTGTTATATGATTGTAGCTAATTCTAATCAAACAGTTGACTGATTCGGTCATTTGTAAGGTTAGAATGGCTTGTTAGGTAATTGCTTCCCGTCGAACGGTTGACCAATTGTGTTATTTGTAAGCTCAAAATAGCTTGTTAGGTGATTGTAATTGCTTCTGATCTAACTGATGACCGATTCGGTGATTTCTAAACTTAGAATGACTTGTTACGTGATTGTAGCTGATTCTCATCGAACGGTTGACCGATTCAATGATTTGTAAGCTCATGATGTTACATGATTCTTGCTGATTCTCATCGAACGGTTGATTTATTCAATGATTTGTTAGCTTAGAATGGCTTGATACATGATTGTAGTTGATTATCATTGAACGGTTGACTGATTCAGTGATTTGTAAGCTCAAAATGACTTGTTATGTAATTGTAATTGATTCTCATTGAACGGTTGACTAATTTGGTGATTTGTACACTCAGAATGACTTGTTATGTGATTGTAGCTGATTCTCATCGAACGGTTGACCGATTCGATTATTTGTAAGTTTAGAATAGCTTGTTCTATGATTGTAATTGATTCTCATCGAATGGTGGACTGATTCAGTGATTTGTAAGCTCAGAATAGCTTGTTACGTGATTGTAGCTGATTCTCATCTAACGGTTGATTGATTCAATGATTTGTAAGCGCAGAATGGCTTGTTACATGATTGTAGCTAATTCTCATCGAATGGTTGACCTATTCAATGATTTGTAAGCTCAGAATTGCTTATTACGTAATTTTAGCTGATTCTCATCCAACGGTTGATTGATTCAGTGATTTGTAAAATCAGAATGGGTTGTTACATAATTTTAGCTGATTGTCATCGAACGGTTGACCTATTCGGTGATTTGTAAGCTCAGAATGGCTTGTTACATGAGTGTAGCTGATTCTCATCGAACGGTTGACTGATTTGGTGATTTGTAACCTTAGAATGGCATCTTAGGTGATTGTAATTACTTCTCATCGAATGGTTGATTGATTCGGTGATTGTAGCTGACTCTCATCTAACGGTTAACCGATTCGGTGATTATAGTTGACTTTCATCAAATGATTGACCGATTCGATGATTTGTAAGCTCAGAATGGCGTGTTACATGATTCTAATTGATTCTCAACGAACTGTTGATCGATTCTATGGTTTGTAAGCTCAGAATGTCTTTTTACGTGATTGTAGAAGATTCTTATTGAACAGTTGATCGATTCGGTGAGTTGTAAGCTCATAATAGCTTGTTACGTGATTGTACCTAATTCTCAACGAACGGTTGATCGATTCAGTGATTGGTCAGCTCATAATGGCTGTTATGTTATTGTAATTGATTCTCATCGAAAGGTTGACCAATTCAGTGATTTGTAAGCTCAAAATGCCTTGTTACATTATTGTAATTCATTCTCATCAAACGGTTGATCGATTCAATGATTTGTAAACTCAGAATAGCTTGTTACATGATTGTAGCTGATTCTAATCGAACAGTCAACCGATTTGGTGATTTGTAAGCTTAGAATGGCTTGTTACATGACTGTAGCTGATTCTAATCGGACGGTTGACTGATTTGGTGATTTGTAAGCTTGTTACATGATTGTAGCTGATTATCATCGAAAGGTTGACCGATTCGATGATTTGTAAGCTCAGAATGGCTGGTTATGTGATTGTAATTGATTCTCATTGAATGGTAGATTGATTTGATGATTTTTAAGCTTATAATGGGTTATTACGTGATTCTAACTGATTCTCATTGAATTGTTGATAGATTTGGTGATTTGTAATCTCAAAATGGATCATTACATGATTGTAGCTTATTCTCATCGAACATTTGTAAGCTCAGAATGGTTTGTTACATGATTGTAGCTGATTCTCATCGAACGGTTGACTGATTCAGTTATTTGGAAGCTCAGAATGACTTGTGACATGATTGTAATTGATTCTCATTGAACGGTTGACCGATTCACTGATTTGTAACCTCAGAATGTCTTGTTACACGATTCTAGCTGATTCTCATCAAACGGTTGATTGATTCGATGATTTGTAAGTTCATAATGCTTTGTTACATGATTCTAATTCATTCTCATTGAACGGTTGACTAATTCAGTGATTTGTAAGCTCAAAATGGCTTGTTACATTATTATAGTTTATTGTCATCGAACGGTTGACCGATTTGCTGATTTGTAAGCTCAAAATGGCTTGTTACGTGATTGTAGCTGATTCTCATCGAACGGTTGATAGATTCAGTGATTTGTAAGCTCAAAATGCATTGTTAATAATGGATGGTAGCTGATTCTCATCGAATGGTTGACCGATTTAGTGATTTGTAAGCTGAGAATGGTTTGTTACGTAATTGTAGCTGATTCTGATCCAACGATTGATCGATTCGGTGAATTGTAAGCTCAGAATGGCTTGTTAGGTGATTGTAATTGCTTCTGATTGAACGGTTCCCGATTTGCTGATTTGTAAGCTCATAATCACTTGCTACGTAATTATAGATGATTCTCGTACAACGGTTGACCGAGTTAGTGATTTGTAAGCTCAGAATGGCTTGTTACATAATTGTAGCTGATTTTCATCAAACGGTTGACCAATTTGGTGATTTGTAAGCTCATAATGGCTTGTTACGTGACTGTAGCTGATTCTCATCAAACGATTGACCGATTCAGTGATTTGTAAGCTCAGAATGACATGTTAGGTGATTATAATTAATTCTCATCGAATGGTTGATTGATTCGGTGATTGTAGCTGACTCTCATCAAACGGTTAACTGATTCAGTGTTATAGCTGACTCTCATCAAACGGTTGACCGATTCAGTGATTTGTAAGCTTAGAATTGCTTGTTACATGACTCTAGCTGATTCTCATCGAACGGTTGACCGATTTACTAATTTGTAAGCTCAGATTGGCTTGTTAGGTGATTATAATTGATTGTCATCAAACGGTTGATTGATTCAATGATTTGTATGCTCAGAATTGCTTGTTACATAATTGTAATTTATTCTCATCGAATGATTGACCAATTCAGTGATTTGTATGCTCAGAATGACTTATTACATGATTGTAGCTGATTCTTTTCGATCAGTTGACCAATACAGTTATTTGTGAGCTCAGAATGGCTTGTTACGTGATTGTAATTGATTCTGATTGAACGATTGACCGATTCGGTAACCTTAGAATGGCTTGTTACATGATTCTAGTTTATTATCATCGAACGGTTGACCGATTCGATGATTTATAAGCTCATAATGGCTTGTTACATGATTGTAGCTAATTCTCATCGAATGGTTGACCGATTCAGTGATTTATAAGCTTTAGAATGGCTTGTTACGTGATTGTAGCTGATGCTACTCGAACGGTTGATCGATTTGGTGATTTGTAAGCTCAGAATGGCTTGTTACGTCATTGTAGTGTATTCTCATCAAACAGTTGACCGATTCGGTGATTTGTAAGCTAAGAATGGCTTGTTACATGATTTGAGCTGATTCTCATTCAACGATTAACCGATTCTGTGATTTGTAAGCTTAGAATGGCATGTAAGGTTATTGTAATTGCTTCTCATCGAATGGTTAACTGATTCGGTGATTTGTAAGCTCATAATGGCTTGTTACCTGATTGTAATTCCTTATCATTGAACGGTTTACCGATTCGGTGATTTGTAAGCTCATAATGCTTTGTGATGTGATTCTAATTCAATCTCATCTAATAGTTGACTGATTCGGTGATTTGTAAACTCAGAATGGATTGTTACATGATTATAGGTAATTGTCATGGAACGGTTGACCAATTTGCTAATTTGTAATCTCAAAATGGCTTGTTACGTGATTGTAGCTGATTCACATCGAACGGTTGATAGATTCAGTGATTTGTAAGCTCAGAATGCCTTGTTACTAGATGGTAGCTAATTTTCATCAAATGGTTGACCGATTCAATGATTTGTAAGCTGAGAATGGCTTGTTACGTAATTGTATCTGATTCTAATCGAACGGTTGATTGATTCAGTGAATTGTAAGCTCAGAATGGCTTGTTAGGTGATTGTAATTGCTTTTGATCAAATGGTTGTCGATTTGGTGATTTGTAAGCTCAGAATGGTTTGTTATGTTATTGTAATTGATTCTCATCGAATGGTTAACCGATTTCGTGATTTGTATGCCCAGAATGGATTGTTACATTATTGTAATTTATTCTCATCGAACGATTGACCAATTCAATGATTTGTAAGCTCAGAATGGGTTGTTACGTGATTGTAGCTAATTGTCATCGAACGGTTAACCGATTCGGTTATTTGTAAGCTCAAAATGGCTTGTTACGTGATTGTAGTTTATTCTCATCGAACAGTTTAATCGATTCAATGATTTGTAAGCTCAGAATGGCTTGTTACATAATTATAAACGGTTGACCAATTTAGTGATTTGTAAGCTCATAATGGCTTGTTATGTTATTGTAATTAATTCTCATCGAACGGTTGAACGATTCGGTGATTTGTAAGTTCAGAATTGCCTATTACATGATTGTAGCTGATTCTCAGTGAACGGTTGAACGATTCAATGATTTGTAAGTTCATAATGGCTAGTTACATGATTTTAGCTGATTCTCATGAAATGGTTGACCGATTCAGTGATTTGTAAGCTCAGAATTGCCTATTACATGATTGTAGCTGATTCTCATCGAACGGTTGAACGATTCAATGATTTGTAAGTTCATAATGGCTAGTTACATGATTTTAGCTGATTCTCATAAAATGGTTGATCGATTCGGTGATTTGTAAGTTTAGAATGGCTTGTTACGTGATTGTAGTTGATTCTCATCAAACGATTAACCGAGGTTAACTGATTCGATAATTTATAAGATCAAAATGGCTTGTTACGTGATTGTAATTGATTATCATCGAACGGATGATGGATTGAGAAATTTGTAAGCTTTCAATGGTTTGTTACGTGATTGTAGTTGATTCTCATCGATTGGTTGATTGATTCGGTGATTTGTAAACTCAAAATGGGTTGTTACATGATTTTACATGATTCTCATAGAACGGTTGACTGATTTGGTGATTTGTAAGCTCAGAATGGGTTGTTACATGATTTTACATCATTCTCATAAAACGGTTGACCAATTCGGTGATTTGTAAGCTCAGAATAGCTTGTTACATGATTGTAATTGATTCTCATCGAACGGTTGACCGATTCGATGATTTGTCAGCTCAAAATGGCTTGTTACGTGATTGTAGCTGATTCTTATCGAACGGTTGACCGATTTGATAATTGTAAGCTCATAATGGCTTGTTACATGATTCAAGTTGATTCTCATCGAACCGTTGATCGATCTGGTGATTTATAACCTCAGAATGGCCAATTATGTGATCTTAGTTGATTCTCATCGAACGGTTGATAGAGTTAGTAATTTGTAAGCTCAAAATGGCTTGTTACATGATTGTACTTGATTCTCATCGAACAGTTGGCTGATTTGGTGATTTGTAAGCTCAGAATGGGTTGTTACGTGATCTTAGTTCATTCTCATCGAATGGTTAATAGATTTAGTGATTTGTAAGCTTAGAATGGCTTTTTACGTGATTATAGTTGATTCTCATCGAACAGTTGACCGATTCAATGATTTGTAAGCTCAGAATGACTTGTTACATGATTGTAGTTGATTTTCATGAAACAGTTGACTGATTCAGTTATTTCTAAGCTCAGAATGGCTTGTTACGTGATTGTAATTGATTCTCATCGAACGGTTGACCAATTCGATGATATGTAAGGTCAGAATGGCTTGTTACATGATTGTAGCTGATTCGCATCGAACGATTGACCGATTCGGTGATTTGTAAGTTCAGAATACCTTGTTCAATGATTGTAGCTGATTCTCATCAAACGGTTGATTGATTCGGTGATTTGTAAGCTTAGAATGGCTTGTTACGTGATTGTATTTTATTCTCATCAAAAGGTTGACTAATTCGGTCATTTGTAAGCTCATAATGGCTTTTTACTTGATTATAGATGATTCGTATAGAATGAGTGACCGATTCGGTGATTTGTAAGCTCAAAATACTTTGTTAGATGATTGTAATTGCTTCTCATCGAACGGTTGACTGATTGATCATTTGTAAGCTTAGAATGGCTTGTTAACCGATTTGGTGATTGTAGCTGACTCTCATCAAAAGGTTCACCGATTCGATAATTTGATGATTTGGTGATTTGTCAGCACAAAATGGGTTGTTACATGATTTTAACTGATTCTCATAGAACGGTTGACTGATTCAGTGATTTGTAAGCTCAGACTGGCATTTGTAAGCTTAGAATGGCTTGTTACATGATTGTAGTTGATTCTCATTGAATGATTGTTTTGATTCAGTGATTTGTAAGCTCAAAATAGATTGTTATGTGATTGTAATTGATTCTCATCGAACGGTTGACCGATTTGGTGATTTGCAAGCTCATAATAGAATATTACGTGATTGTAACTGATTCTGATCGAACCATTGACAGATTTAGTGATTTGTAAGCTCAAAATGGCTTGTTACATGATTGTAATTTATTCTCATTGAACGGTTGACCGATTTGGTGATTTGTAAGCTCTGAATGGCTTGTTACGTGATTGTAGCTAATTCTCATCAAACGGTTGACTGAGTCAATGCTTTGTAAGCTCAGGCTTGTTACGTGATTGTAATTGGTTGTCATCGAACGGTTGACCGATTTGGTGCTCAGGCTTGTTACGTGATTGTAGCTGAATCTCATCGAACGGTTGACCAATTCAATGATTTGAAAGCTCGGAGTGGCTTAATACGTGATTGTAATTAATTCTCTTCGAACGCTTAACGGATTCCATGATTTGTAAGCCCAGAATGGCTTGTTACATGATTGTAACTAATTCTCATCGAACGGTTCACCGATTCAGTGATTTGTAAGCTCAGAATGGCTTGTTACAAGATTGTAGTTGATTATAATCGAACGGTTGACTGATTCGGTGATTTTTAAGATCAGAATGGCTATTTACGTGATTGTAGCTTATTCTCATCGAATAGTTGATCGATTTGGTGATTCGTAAGCTCCTAATGGCTTGTTACGTGATTGTAGTTGACTGTCATCAAACAGTTGACTGATTCAGTGATTTGTAAGCTCAGAATGGCTTGTTACGTGATTGTAGATGATTGTCATCAAACAGTTCAGTGATTCGGTGATTTCTAAGCTCAAAATGGGTTGTTACGTGATTGTGGCTGATTCTTATTGAACGGTTGACTGATTTCATGATTTTTATGCTCAGAATGGCTTGTTACATGATTGTAGCTAAGTCTCATCGAATGGTTGATTGATTAAGTGATTTGTAAGCTGAGAATGGCTTGTTACATGATTGTAGTTGATTCTTATTGAACGATCCACTGATTCAATGATTTGTAAGCTTAGAATGGCTTGTTACAAGATTGTAGCTGATTATCATCGAACTGTTGACCGATTCGGTGATTTTTAAGATCAAAATGGCTATTTACATGATTGTAGCTTATTCTCATCAAACAGTTGACCGATTCGGTGATTTGTAAGCTCATAAGGGCTTTTTATGTGATTGTAGCTGACTGTCATCAAACGGTTGACCGATTCCATGATTTGTAAGCTCAGAATGGCTTGTTACGTGATTGTAGCTGATTGGCATCAAACAGTTGAGTGATTCGGTGATTTGTAAGCTCAAAATGGGTTGTTATGTGATTGTGGTTGATTCTCATTGAATGGTTGACTGATTTGGTGATTTGTAAACTTAGAATGGCTTGTTACGTGATTTGAGCTGATTCTTATTGAACGGTTGACTGATACATTGATTTGTAACCCCAGAATGGTTTTCTATGTGATTGTAGCAGATTCTCATTAAACGGTTGACCGATTCAATGATTTGTAAGCTCAGAATGGCCCATTACGTGATTGTAGCTGATTCTCATTGAACGGTTGACCAATTCAGTGATTTTTAAACTTAGAATGGCTTGTTACGTGATTGTAGCTGATTCTCATAGAATAGTTGATCAATTCGGTGATTTGTAAGCTCAGAATGACTTGTTACATGATTGTAGCTATTTCTGATCAAACGGTTGACTGATTTTGTAATTTGTGAGCTCAGAATGGCCCGTTACATGATTGTAGCTGATTCTCATCGAACGGTTCACCGATTCGGTGATTTGTAAGCTCAAAATGGATTCTTACATGATTATAATTGATTCTTATCGAGCGGTTGACTGATTCGGTGATTTGTAACCTCAGAATGGCTTGTTTCATGATTGAAGGTTATTCTCATCGAACGGTTGACCGATTTAGTGATTTGTAAGCTCAAAATGGCTTGTGACATGATTGTAGCTGATTCTCATTGAACAGTTGACCAATTCGGTGATTTGTAAGCTCACAAGGCTTGCTATGTGATTATAATTGATTCTCATTGAACGGTTGACCGATTTGGTAATTTGTAAGCTCAGAATGGCTTGTTACATGATTGTAGCTCAATCTCATTGAACGGTTGACCAATTCAATGATTGGTAAGCTCAGAATGGCTTAATACGTGATTTTAATTGATTTTCATCGAATGGTTGACCGATTCCATGATTTGTAAGCTTAGAATGGCTTCTTACTTTATTGTAGCTGATTCTCATCGAACGATTCACTGATTCAGAGATTTGTAACCTCAAAATGGCTTGTTACGTGATAGTAGCTAATTATCATCAAATAGTTGACGTATTCAGTGATTTGTAAGCTTAGAATGGCTTGTTACATGATTGTAGCTTATTCTCATCAAACGACAGACCGATTAAGTGATTTGTACTTTTACAATGGCTTGTTATGTGATTGTAGCTGATTCTCATCGAATGGTTGACTGATTCGGTGATTTGTCAGCTCAAAATAGTTTGTTATATGATGTAATTGATTCCAATTAAACGGTTGACAAATTCGGTAATTTTTATGCTCAGAATGACTTTTGACGTGATTGTAATTGATTCTCATTGAACAGCTAATTGATTCGGTGATTTGTAAGCTCAGAATGGCTTGTTACATGATTGTAGCTGATTCTCATCGAACGGTTGATCGAGTCGGTAATTTGTAAGCTCAGAATGAGTTGTTACGTGATTGTAGTTGATTCTCATCGAATAGTTGACCGATTCAATGATTTGTAAGCTCAGAATAGCTTTTTACATGATTGTAGCTAATTCTCATCAAACGGTTGACTGATTTAGTTGTTTCCATGCTCAAAATGGCTTGTTACGTAATTGTTGTTGATTCTCATCGAACGGTTGACCAATTCAAAGATTTGTAAGCTCAAAGAAGCTTGTTACGTTATTGTAGCTGATTGTCATCAAACGGTTGACCGATTCGGTCATTTGTAAGGTCAAAATGGCTTGTTACGTGATTACAACTGATTCTCATCGAATGGTTCACTGATTCGATGATTTGTAAGCTGAGAATGGCTTGTTACATGATTGTAGTTCATTCTCATCAACCGGTTGACCGATCCGGTGATTTGAATGCTCAGAATGGCTTGTTACGTGATTGTAGCTGATTCTCATCAAATGGTTGATCGATTTGAGAATTTCTAAGCTCAAAATGGCTTGTTACGTGATTGTAGTTGATTCTCATCGAACAATTGACCAATGATTCAGTGATTTCAAAGGGAAGAATGGCTTGCTACATGATTGTAGCTGATTCTCATCGAATGGTTGACCGATTTAGTGATTTCTAAGCTCACAATGGCCTGTTACGTGATTGTAGCTTATTCTAATGAAACGGTTGACTGATTCAATAATTCAAATGCTCAGAGTGGCTTGTTACGTGATTGTAATTGATTCCCATCGAATCATTGACCGATTCGATAATTTGTAAGTTCATAATGGCTTGTTACCTGATTGTAGCTGATTCTCATTAAACGATTGACAGATTCAATGATTTCTAAGCTCAGAATGGCTTGTTACATGATTGTAGCTAATTCTCATCAAACGGTTGACCAATTCCGTGATTTGTAACCTCAAAATATCTTGTTACGTGATTGTAATTGATTCTCATCGAATGGTTGACTAATTTGATTATTTCTAATCTCATAATGGCTTGTTACATGATTGTAGCTGATTCTCATCAAACGATTGACCGATTCAATAATTTGTAAACTCAGAATGGCTTGTTACGTGATTGTAAATAACTCTCATCGAACGGTTGATCGATTTGGTGATTTGTAAGCTTTGAATGGCTTGTTACATGATTGTAGCTAATTCTCATCGAACGGTTGACTGAGTCAATGATTTTGTAAGTTCAGAATGGCTTGCTAGGTGATTGTAATTGATTCTCATCGAACGGTTGACTGATTTGGTAATTTGTAAGCTTAAAATGTCTTGTTACGTGATTGTAGCTGATTCTCATCGAATGATTGACCAATTTGGTGATTTGTAAGCTCAGAAATGCTTGCTATGTGATTGTAATTGATTCTTATTGAACGGTTGACTGATTTGGTGATTTGTAAGCTCAGAATAA
Source organism: Chamaecyparis obtusa (assembly GCA_027943335.1). NCBI lineage: Eukaryota > Viridiplantae > Streptophyta > Pinopsida > Cupressales > Cupressaceae > Chamaecyparis > Chamaecyparis obtusa. The sequence continues at coordinate 1,349,027 of BSBK01003129.1, read as the reverse complement.
CTTGTTACATGATTGTAGCTTAATCTCATCGAACGGTTGACCATTTCAATGATTTGTAAGCTTAGAATAGCTTAAGACATGATTGTAATTGATTCTTATCAAAAGATTGACCGATTCCATGAGTTGCAAGCTCAGAATGGCTTGTCATGTGATTGTAACTAATTCTCATCAATTCACTGATTTGTAAGCTCAGAATAGCTTGTGATGTGATTTGAGTTGATTCTCATCAAACGATGTACCGATTCAGTGATTTGTAAGCTCAAAATGGTTTGTTACATGATTATAATTGATTCTAATCGAACAATTGACCTTGATTTAATGATTTGTAAGCTCATAATAGCTTGTTACATGATTGTAGCTGAATCTCATCGAATGGTTGACAAATTCAATGATTTGTAAGCTCTAAATGACTTAATAGATGATTTTAATTGATTATCATCGAACGGTTGACTAAGTCGGTGATTTGTAAGCTCAGAATGGCTTCTTACAGAATTGTAGCTGATTCTCATCGAACAATTGACCGATTCTGTGATTTGTAAGCTCAGAATGGCTTGATACATGATTGTAATTGATTCTCATCAAACGATTGATCGATTCGGTCATTTCTAAGCTCAAAATGGCTTGTTACATGATTGTAGCTGATTCTCATCAAACAGTTGACCGATTCGATGATTTGTAAGCTTAGAATGGCTTGTTACGTGATTGCAGTTGATTCTCATCGAACGGTTGACTGATTTGATTATTTGTAAGCTCAGAATGGATTGTTACGTGATTGTAATTGATTCTCATTGAACAGTTGGACGATTCTATGATTTGTATGCTCAAAATGGGTTGTTACATGATTGTAACTAATTCTCATTGAACAGTTGACAGATTCGGTGATTTGTAAGTGCATAAAAGGTTATTACATTATTGTAGCTAATTCTCATCGAATGGTTGATCGATTCAGTGATCTATAAGCCTAGAATGGCTTGTTATGTGATTGTAGCTGATTCTCATCGAACAGTTGACTGAGTCAATGGTTTGTAAGCTCAGAATGGCTTGTTACGTGATTACAGTTGATTCCCATCGTACGGTTGACCGATTCGGTGATTTGTAAGCTTAGAATGGCTTGTTACTTAATTTTAGCTGATTCTCACTGAACAGTTGACCGATTCAGTGATTTGTAAGCTCATAATGGCTTGTTACATGATTGTAATTGATTCTAATCAAATGATTGACCAATTTAGTGATTTGTAAGCTTAGAATGGCTTGTTATGTGATTGTAAATGATTCTCAATGATTGATTGGTTGACCGATTCGATTATTTGTAAGATCATAATGACTTGTTACATGATTGTAATTCATTCTCTTCGAATGGTAGACCAATTCAATGATTTGCAAGCTCAGAATGGCTTGTTACATGATTGTAGCTGATTCTCATTGAACGGTTGACCGATTCAGTAATTTATAAGCTTTGAATGGCTTGTTACATGATTGTAGCTAATTCTCATTGAATGTTTGACCGATTCGATGATTTGTAAGCTCAGAATGGCTTGTTACATGATTGTAGCCTATTCTCATCGAATGGTTGACCGATTCGATGATTTGTAAGCTCAAAATGGCTTGTTACATGATTGTAGCTGATTCTCATCGAACAGTTGCCCGATTCAGTGATTTATAAGATCAGGATGACTTGTTACATGATTTTACGATATTCTTATCGAATGGTTGACCGATTCGGTGATTTGTAAGCTCAAAATGCCTTGTTACGTGATTGTAGCTGAATATCATCAAACGGTTGACAAAGTCAATGATTTGTAAGCTCATAATGGCTTAATACGTGATTGTAATTGATTCTCATCAAAGAGTTGACCGATTTGGTGATTTGTAAGGTCAGAACGGCTTGTTACATGATTGTAGCTGATTCTCATCAAACGGTTGACCTATTCAATAATTTGTAAGCTCAGAATGGCTTGTTATGTGAATGTAGCTAATTCTTATCCAATGTTTGATCGATTCAGTGATTTGTAAGTTCAGAATGGCTTGTTACATGATTGTAGCTGATTCTCATGGAATGGTTCACCGATTTGGTAATTTGTAAGCTCAGAATAACTTATTACATGATTGTAATTGATTCTTATCGAACAGTTGATTGGTTCGGTGATTTTTAAGCTCAGAATGGCTTGTTTCATGATTGTAGCTGATACACATCAAATGGTTCCCCGATTGGGTGATTTGTAAGCTCAGAATAGCTTTTGACATCATTGTAATTGATTCTTATCGAATGACTGACTGATTTGATGATTTGTAAGCTCAGAATTACTTGTTACATTATTGTAGCTGAATCTCATTGAATGGTTGACCAATTTGGTGATTTGTAAAATTAGAATGGCTTGTTACATGATTGTAATTGATTCTAATCAAATAGTTGACTAATTCAGTTATTTGTAAGCTCAAAATGACTTGTTACGTGATTGTAGTTGATTCTCATAGAACAGTTAACCGATTTGGTGATTTGTAAGCTCAGAATGCTTTGTTACGTGATTGTAGCTGATTCTCATCGAATGGTTGGCTAACTCGGTGATTTTGTAAGCTCAGAATGATTTGTCAAGTAGGTGATTGAAATGGCTTCTCATCGAATGGTTGACCAATTCGGTGATTTATAAACTCATAATGGTTTGTTAGGTGATTGTAGATGGTTCTCATCAAACGGTTGACTGATTCGGTGATTTGTAAACTTAGAATGGCTTTCTACGTGATTGTAGTTGATTCTCATCGAACAGTTGACAGATTCGGTCATTGGTAAGATCTGAATGGCATGTTACGTGATTGTAATTGATTCTCATCGAATGGTTGACCGATTCAGTGATTTGTAAGCTCAGAATGGGTTGTTACATGATTGTAGTTGATTCTCATAGAACGATTGACCAATTCGGTGATTTATAAACTCAGAATGGCTTGTTATCGGATTGTAGCTGATTCTCATCGAATTGTAAGCTCATAATGACTTGTTATGTGATTGTAGCTACTTGTTATGTGATTGTAGCTGATTCTTATTGAACGGTTGACCGATTCAGAATGACTTGTTACATGATTGTAGCTGATTATCATCGAATGGTCGATAGATTTAGGGATTTGTAACATCAAAATGGCTTGTTACATGATTGTAGCTGATTCTCATTGAACGGTTGACTAATTCGGTGATTTGTCAACTTAAAATGGCTTGTTACGAGATTGTAGCTATTCTCATCGAATGGTTTACCGATTTGGTAATTTGTAAGCTCAAAATGGCTTGTTATGTGATTGTAGCTATTCTCATCGAACAGTTCACGGATTCGATGATTTGTAAGTTTAGAATGGCTTGTTACGTGATTGTAGCTGATTCACATAGAACTGTTGACCGATTCGATGATTTGTAAGCTCAAAATGGCTTTTTATGTGATTGTAATTGATTATCATTGAACTTTTGACCAATTTCATGATTTCTAAGGTCAAAATGGCTTGTTACGTTATTGTAGCTGATTTGCATCGAACTGTTGACCGATTTGGTGATTTGTAAGCTCAGAATGGCTTTTTATGTGTTTGTAATTAATTCTCATTGAACTTTTGACCGATTCAGTGATTTGTAATCTTATCATGGCTTGTTACATGATTGTAGCTGATTCTAATGAAACATTTAACCGATTAGGTGATTTGTAAGTGTTGAATGGCTTGTTAGGTGATTGTAATTACTTCTCATCAAATAGTTAACGGAGTCAATGATTTGTAAGCTCAGAATGGCTTTCTATGTGATTGTAGCTGATTCTTATTGAACGGTTGACCGAGTTTGTGATTTGTAAGCTCAGAATGGCTTGTTACATGATTGTAGCTGATTCTCATTAAACGGTTGATCGATTCATTGATTTGTAAGCTCTGTAAGGCTTGTTATGTGATTGTAATTGGTTCTCATCAAATGGTTGACCGATTCAATGATTTGTAAGCTTAAAATGACTTGTTACATAATTATAATTAATTCTCATCGAATGGTTGATCGATTCAGTAATTTGTAAGCTCAAAATGCCTTGTTACGTGATTGTAGCTAATTTTCTTCAAAAATTTGATCGATTCAAGGATTTGTAAGCTCATAATGGCTTGTTACATGATTGTAGTTGATTCTCATCGAACAGTTGACCGATTCGATGATTTGTAAGCGCAAAATTGCTTATACATGATTGTAGTTGATTCTAATGAAACGGGATCGATTTGGTAATTTGTAAGCTCAAAATGGCTTCTTACGTGATTGTAGCTGGTTCTCATTGAATGGTTGATAGATTCGGTGATTTGTAAGCTTAGAATGGCATGTTAGGTGATTGTAATTGCTTCTCATCAAACGGTTGACCGATTCAGTGATTTGTAAGCTCAGAATGGCTTGTTACATGATTGTAGCTAATTCTCATCAAACGGTTGACCGATTCAGTGACTTGTAAGCTCAGAATGGCTTGCTACATGATTGTAGCTGATTCTCATCAAACAGTTGATCGATTCAGTGATTTATATGCTCAGAATGGCTTGTTACGTGATTGTAATTGATTCTCATCAAACGGTTGATGGATTCGATAATTTGTAATCTCAAAATGGCTTGTTACATGATTGTAGCTGATTCTCATCAAACGATTGACCGACTAAGTGATTTGTAAGCTTAGAATGACTTGTTACGTGATTGTAGCTGATTCTAACCGAACAGTTCAACGATTCGGTGATTTTTAAGCTCAGAATGGCTTGCTAGTTGATTGTAATTGCTTCTCATCGAACGATTGCCAAATCGGTGATTTGTAAGCTTAGAATGGCTCGTTACATGATTGTAGCTGATTCTAATCAAACGGTTGATCGAGTCAGTGATTTGTAAGCTCATAATGGCTTGTTACGTGATTGTAACTGATTCTCATCGAATGGTTGAAAGATTCAGGGATTTTAAAGCTCAGAATGGATTGTTTCATGATTCTAATTGATTCTCATCGAACAGTTGAACAATTCAGTGATTTCTATCGAATGGTTGACCGATTCAGTGATTTGTAAGCTAATAATGGCTTGTTACGTGATTGTTATTAATTCTCATCGAACGATTGATGGATTTAGTGATTTGTAAGCTTAGAATGGCTTGTTAAATGATTGTAGCTGATTCGCATTTAACGGTTGACTAGTTTGGTGATTTGTAACCTTAGAATGGCTTGTTACGTCATTATAGCTGATTCTCATCAAACGATTGACCGATTCGATGATTTGTAACCTCAGAATGGCTTGTTACGTGATTGTAATTGATTCTCATTGAAAGTTCAACGATTCGGTGACTTGTAAGCTTGGATTGGTTTGTTACATGAGTGTAGCTAATTCTCATCAATCGGTTGACCGATTTGGTGATTTGTTAGTTCAGCTTGGCTTATTACATGATTGTTGCTGATTTTAATTGAACCGTTGACCGATTCGGTGATTTGTAAGCTCAGAATGGCTTGTTATGTGATTGTAGCTGATTCTAATCGAACGATTGACCGATTCGATGATTTGTAAGCTCATCATGGCTGATTGATTCTCATCGAACGGTTGACTGAATCGGTGATTTGTCAGTTCAGAATAGCTTATTACATGATTGTTACTGATTCTAATTAAATGCTTGACCGATTTGGTGATTTGTAAGCTCATAATAGCTTGTTAGGTGATTGTAGCTGCTTCTCATTGAACAATTGACCAATTCAGTGATTTGTAAGCTCATAATGGCATGTTAGGTGATTGTAATTGCTTCTTATCGAACGGTTGACCAATTCAGTGATTTGGAAGCTCATAATGGTTTTTTACGTGATTGTAACTGATTCTCATAGAATAATTGATTGATTCGGTGATTTGTAAGCTCAGAATGGCTTCTTACGTGATTGTTGTTGATTCTCATCGAACGGTTGACCGATTCAGTAATTTTTAAGCTCAGAATGGCTTGTTACATAATTGTCACTGATTCTCCTTGAATGGTTGACCGATTCAGTGATTTGTAAGCTCAGAATGGCTTGTTACGTGATTCTAATTCATTCTCATTGAACGGTTGACCAATTCGATGATTTATAAGATCAGAATGGCTTGTTACATGATTGTAACTGATTCTCATCGAACGGTTGAATGATTTGGTGATTTGTAAGCTCAAATGACTTGTTACATGATTGTAGCTGATTCTCATCGAATGGTTGATGAATTCGGTGATTAGTAAGCTCAGAATAGCTTGTTACATGATTGTAGCTGATTCTCATTGAATGGTTGAATGATTCAGTGATTAGCAAACTTAGAATGGCTTGTTACGTGACTGCAATTGACTCTCATAGAACGGTTTAGCGATTTGGTGATTTGTAAGCTCAGAATGGTTTGTTACGTGATTTTAGCTGATTCTCATAGAACGGTTGACCGATTCGGTGATTTGTAAACTCAGAATGACATTTGTAGGCTTAGAATGGCTTGTTATGTGATTGTAGTTGATTCTCATCCAACGTTTGATCGATTCGGTGATTTGTAAGCTTAAAATGGCTTGTTAAATAATTGTAGCTGATTCTCATCGAACGGTTAACGGATTCAGTGATTTGTTAGGTCAGAATGGCTTGTTACATGATTTTAGCTGATTCTCATCGAACTGTTGACCGATTTGGTGATTTGTAAGCTTAGAATGGCTTGTTAGATGATTGTAGCTGATTTTCATCGAACGGTTAACGGATTCAATAATTTGTTAGGTCAGAATGGCTTGTTACATGATTTTAGCTGATTCTCATCGAACTGTTGACCGATTTGGTGATTTGTAAGCTCAGAATGGCTTGCTAGTTGATTCTAATTGCTTCTCATCGAACGATTGCTGATTTGGTGATTTGTAAGCTTAGAATGGCTCGTTACGTGATTGTAGCTAATTTTCATCAAACAGTTGACCGATTCAGTGATTTGTAAGCTCATAATGGCTTGTTACGTGATTGTAGCAGATTTTCATCGAATGATTTACAGATTCAAGGATTTGTAAGCTCAAAATGGGTTGTTTCATGATTCTAACTGATTCTCATCAAACAATTGACCAATTCAGTAAATTCCATCAAACGGTTGACCGATTCAGTGATTTGTAAGCTAATAGTGGCTTGTTACGTGATTGTTATTGATTCTCATCAAACGATTGATGGATTCAGTGATTTGTAAGCTCAAAATGGCTTGTTAAATGATTGTAGCTGATTCCTATTTAACGGTTGACCAGTTCAGTGATTTGTAAGCTGAGAATTGCTTGTTACATCATTGTAGCTGATTCTCATTGAACGATTGACCGATTCGGTGATTTGTAACCTCAGAATGGCTTGTTACATGATTGTAGCTGATTCTCATCTAACGGTTGACTGATTCAATGATTTGTAAGCGCAGAATGGCTTGTTACATGATTGTAATTGATTGTCATCGAACAGTTGACCGATTCGGTGATTGGTAAGCTCAAAATGGCCTTGTTATGTAATTTTAGCCAATTCTCATCCAACGGTTGACTAAGTCGGTGATTTGTAAGCTCAGAATGGCTTGTTACATAATTGTAGCTGATTCTCATCGAACGTTTAACTGATTTGGTGATTTGTAAGCTTAGAAAGGCTTGTTACGTGATTGTAGCAGATTCTCATCAAATGGTTGACCGATTTGGTGATTTGTAAGCTCAGAATGACATGTTAGGTGATTGTAATTACTTATCATCGAACGGTTGATTGATTTGGTGATTTGTAAGCTCATAATGGCTTGTTACGTGATTGTAGCTGATTCTCATAGAATGGTTGACTGATTCGATGATTTGTAAGCTCAAAATGTTACGTGATTGTAGTTGATTCTCATTGAACGGTTGACCAATTCGGTGATTTGTAAGCTTAGAATGGCGTCTTACGTGATTGTAGTTGATTCTCATTGAACGGTTGACCGATTCAGGGATTTGTAAGCTCAGAATGGCTTCTTATGTCATTGTAGCTAATTCTCATCGAATAGTTGACCGATTCTGTGATTGTAGCTGACTCTCATCGAACGGTTAACCGATTCGATTATTGTAGCTGACTCTCATCAAACAGTTGACTGATTTGGTAATTTGTAAGCTCATAATGGCTTGTTACATGACTCTAGCTAATTCTCATCGAACGGTTGACCGATTCAGTGATTTGTAAGCTTAGAATGACTTGTTATGTGATAATAATTGATTCTCATCGAACGGTTGACCGATTCAATGATTTGTACACTCAGAATGGCTTGTTACATAATTGTAATTGATTCTCATCGAACGGTTGACCGATTCAGTGATTTGTAAGCTCAAAATGGTTTGTTATGTGATTGTAGCTGATTCTCATCAAATGGTTGACCAATTCAATGATTTGTAAGCTGAGAATGGCTTGTTACATGATCGTAGGGGATTCTCATCAAACGGTTGACCGATTTGGTGATTTGTAATATGAGAATGGCTTGTTACGTGATTGTAATTGATTCTCATCGAACGGTTGACTGATTCGGTGATTTGTAAGCTCAAAATCATGAAAACAAGGTTATGTAATTACAATCTCAAGAGGGAAACTCCAATCTAGGCACACTGGTTTTTTGTCACATTTCAAGAATTTAATCTGTGATGCCCATAATTTACTCTAAAAAATGCACCTAATTTATTTTTTAAAAGGGTTAATAAGTTAAAGACCAAGGGTTAAAATTTGACTAAGGAGAAATGTTAAAGCCACGAGCAGGAACACTAACTGTTGATTGGAGAAATGCATGGCGAAGGGTTGACGACCATGCTCACCTTAACCAGGTTGAATGTCTCAACGACTATGAGGAAGAATCTAAACCATATGATTTAAAAATTGATTTTCTATATTAATAATGTGTGCCATGCAAATTTTAATTGAGTCTTAGTTATTTTGTTAACATTTATTAAATCCTAATGACCACTCTACAAATAATTTATGTCACAAAAACCAAATATTTAAACAAATTTAGTTTACTAGCTAATGGTTAAACAAATCAACTATCAAATGTTAATTTACATCAAGATTTAGTCAAAAGGTTTATCTAACATTCTCTAATAGATTCACAAATCACTAATTACATCAGGTCACGGGATCATTTGATGAGAATCGGTCAACCGTTCGATGAGAATCAACTATAATCACGTAACAAGCTATTCTGAGCTTACAAATCACCGAATCGATCAACCGTTCTATGAGAATCATCTATAATCACATTAAAAGACATTTGGAGCTTAGAAATCACTGAATTGGTCAACCCTTTGATGAGAATCAATTAGAATCACGTAATAAGCCATTTTGAGGTTACAAATCACTGAATCAGTCAACCATTCAATGAGAATCAACTACAATCATGTAACAAGCCATTCTGAGCTTACAACTCACCGAATCAGTCAACCGTTCGATGAGAATCAACTACAATCACGTAACAAGCCATTCTAAGCTTACAAATCATCGAATTGGTCAACCGTTCGATGAGAATCAATTAAAATCATGTAACAAGCCATTCTGAGCTTACAAATAACCAAATCGTTCAACCGTTTGATAAGAATCAACTACAATCACGTAACAAATGATTATGAGCTTACAAGTACCAAATCGGTCAATCGTTTGATGAGAATCAATTATAATCATGTAAAAGACCAATTTGAGCTTACAAATCACTGAATCGGTCAACCGTTTGATGAGAATCAACTACAATCACATAACAAGCCATTTTGAGCTTACAAATCACTGAATTGGTCAACCGTTCGATGAGAATCATCTACAATCATGTAAAAAGACATTCTGAGCTTACAAATCATCGAATTGGTCAACCGTTCGATGAGAATCAATTAGAATCATGTAACAACCCATTTTGACCTTACAAATCATTGAATCGGTCAAGCATTTGATGAGAATCAACTACAATCATGTAACAAGCTATTCTGAGCTTACAAATCACTAAATCGATCAACCGTAGCATATAAATCACCGAATCAGTCAACTGTTCGATGAGAATCAGCTACAATCATGTAACAAACTATTCTAAGCTTACAAATCACTGAATCCATCAACCGTTTGATGAGAATCAGCTACAATCACGTAACAAGCTATTCTGAGCTTACAAATCACTGAATCAGTCAACTCTTCAATAAGAATCAACTACAATCATGTAACAAGCCATTCCATGCTTACAAATCATTGAATCGATCAACCGTTTGGTGAGAATAAATTACAATCACGTAACAAGCCATTCTGATCTTACAAGTCACCGAATCTGTTAACCGTTCGATGAGAATGGCTTGATAACATGATGGTAATCTATTATTATGTTAGATAGAATGGCTTGTCTAAGATATATAATGTTATTTGTTAGCTTAGAATGGCTTGCTATCATCATGTGAATTTAGCATTAAGAGAATTGAGTGTGAAAAGAAAGTCTTCCTAGATGAACAAGCTAAAAAGGAAGAGAAATTTAGACTCCTAGAGTCAGAGAGACAAACTTTGTTGGAGATAGAAAGGAGAGCCCTCTAGGAAGAGCAAGATAGATTCTTGGCTCAATTTAACATGTGTTTTGGTGGTGAAAGAAACTCTCCTCCATCCACACTTCCTAAGACTCCATGAAGTGGAAGATGTTCAAGAAACGATCTCCTAGCCCTAGAGGAAGAAGGGCTTCACAACATGATTATTATAGGAGATGAACACCTCTTAGGAACTCCAGACAAGCTTCACAATGTGCTCACCCTGGTTCACAATATGGGGGTGGTAGCTCAGGTTTTGACCACAACTCCCAAGACTTCATGAAGATACAATAAGAACCACTCTTCCAGCAGTATGTGGAGAGATACTTAGAGAAAAACAAAGACAAGTTCCTAGAGAGTTTAATCTTGTGTGAATCTTGTTGGCTTGTTGACTATTGTGGCAATTTTAAGGACCGCCTGATCTACCGAAAAAAAAGATGGATCGACGACTATGTTTTAAACTTAATAAATTAACCGTTGTCGGTTGGTTTTGAATTTAAGATTCAAGGTTTTTCAGAAAGTAAAGGAGATAGTGTGTCAGAGCATGTGTAATCTTTTTTTTTTCGAGGACCATAATATGCAAGTTTGCAGTTGAGAATTGATTGAACTCTATGGTGGTTGAGGCCGAATATGATTTGATCATATTGGCTGTCGTGGGTTTGATATTTTGCAAGGGGTTTCCTTTTGGATGAGGCATTGGTGTCTTGGACCAAGTTGTCACAAAATTTATTTCCTGGTGTGCATAGGTAGCTGAGATATTTGTAAATGACGTGCTTGTCACAGGGATAATAAGATCATACCCTAATTTTCAATTTAACTGCTAGGGTTTCTAGAATGTAATAGATATCAGATTTATCTATGATATTTCTTATTTTTAATTAGAATTTCTTGCTTGTCATTTAGGTAATAAATAGTTTCCTAAATTCATGTTGTAGTGGTTGTCGATGTTGTCCTAATTATGTCCTAAATGATCCTAAGCTTGTAGCAATCCTTGTTATTATAAAAGGATTCCCAAGGTCATTTACATAGGAGAGAATTCTCTAGAAAGTTTCTTCAGAATTAGTTCTAAGAGAGTTTTTCTTTCTTAGGAGTTATCTATGGCATTTGTCTTTCCCCTTGACTTCTATAGTCTGTAACCTTTCATTGATTCTTAGATATTGCAAAGGCAATTTGTGACATTCTATCTATCCCTATGCTTTTTTTGTCTAAGTTTTCTCTCGTTGAATCAAGTATATGTATGCTTTTAGTGATATCTTAGGGTTCCCAATCCCTCTTTCTTTCTGCAATTTATGTTTATTTATGTGGATGATCTGATTTGAATGACCTTGTGGGTATACTTCAACCCCCTGTTAATTTGTCTCATTCCTATACCTAGTTGGAGAGGTGAATGTTTGTTTGCAAGTTATAGATTGTTGTCTGAATTTCTTAGGAATGTTATTGTTTGTGAAAGATTTCTCTTTCCCTGAATAGCCTCTTTCTATCGTAGGCCCTTCTATGAAATATTGATGCAAACCTATTTAGTAAGTTGTGATCTCCTAGACCTAAGTTTTTTCACTGATTTCATTCATTATACTATGATTCATACCATCATTTCGGTGTATCACCTAGTAGGTAGTTTTTCTTTCAGTTATTTCCCTTTAATGCATTCCTTCTATCCTTTTTCCTTCAAGAGTTTACTTTCTTGTTAAAAATAAAATCAAGGTGATTATCCAAGAGGAACTGGCCTAGAACCTGGAAGTCTCATCTCAATTAGCATAGGTCCCACAACCTGGAGATGATTCCCATGTTATACAAGGTTATCAAGACCAAGAGAGCTTGAAAAGGGTGCAAAACTTAGTGTATAACAAGTACATCACTGACCATTAACACTCCTCAACAGTAGTCTTAAGTTCAAATACTAGCAGTGATGGCTCAGACTACCGAAGATCCTGACACTTTCTTATTTAAGTTTGACATCCTTTATTAGAGCTTTTACTATAACACTGATAGTCATAACCTCAAATTGTTTCCAGCTACATTAAAAGATTCTACCTTGAGATGGTTTATGGGACTAGGAGAAAATGCAACAACTGATTGGAATGGGATGAGAGATTTGTTTTTGCAGAAATATAAGTGTATCATCTTAAAATGGAAGCACTTCCATGATAAGAGTGTTTAGCCGTCCTAGTAAATGGTCTGGGGTCATGTTACCAAGCCATTGAATCATGTAACGGTATCAATTTTAATCTGTTAATAGTAATCTATTATTATACATGGCTTGGTAATCTGTCACCGAATCTGTAAGCTTAGAATGGCTTGTTACCAAATTTGTCAAATAATCAATTAGTGATAATCAATTAGTGATTATAGATAACGTTAGATTATTTAATTGAATCCAAATGTCTTTTTACATGATTGTAGTTGATTCTCATCGAACGGTTCACCGATTCAGTTATTTGTAAGCTCATAATGGCTTGTTACGTCATTGTAGTTGATTCTCATTGAACGGTTGACCGATTCGGTGATTTCTAAGCTCACAAGGGCTTGTTATGTGATTGTAGATGATACTCATTGAACGGTTAACTGTTTCAATGATTTGTAAGCTTAGAATGACTTGTTACGTGATTGTGGTTGATTCTCATCAAACGGTTTACCAATTCAGTGATTTGTAATCTCAGAATGGCTTGTTATGTGATTGTAGCTGATTCTCATTGAATGGTTGACCGATTTGGTGATTTGTAAGCTTAGAAGGGCTTGTTATGTGATTGTAGTTGATTCTTATTGAACAGTTAACCAATTCGGTAATTTGTAAGCTTAGAATGGCTTGTTACGTGATTTTGGTTGATTCTCATCCAACAATTTACCAATTCAGTGATTTGTAATCTTAGAATGGCTTGTTACATGATTGTAGCTGATTCTCATCGAACGGTTGATCGATTTGGCATTTTGTAAGCCCAGAATGGCTTGTTACGTGATTGTAATTGATTCTCATCCAACAGTTGACCGTTTCAATGATTTGTAAGCTCATAATGGCTAGTTACGTGATTGCAATTGATTCTCATCGAAAGGTTGACCAATTCAGTGATTTGTAAGCTCAGAATGGCTTGTTATGTGATTGTAGCTGATACTCATCGAATGATTCACCCATTCGGTCATTTGTAAGCTCAGATTGGCTTGTTACATGATTGTAGCTGATTCTCATTGAACAGTTGACAAATTTGATGATTAGTAAGCTCAGAATGGTTTGTTACGTGATTGTAGCTGATTCTCATCGAACGGTTGACTGAGTCTATGATTTGTAAGCTCAGAATGGCTTGTTACTTGATTGTAGTTGATTCTCATCGAATGATTGACCGATTCAGTTATTTGTAAGCTTTGAATGACTTGCTACATGATTGTAGCTGATTCTCATCAAATGGTTGACTTGTTTGGTGATTTGTAAGCTTAGAATCAGATAGGACATAAATAAAACATCTGTTGAAGAAATAATGGTAACTCAATCCTAAAACAAAATTAAATGGAATTATTTTAAATGTAAGAAGCATGGACATCAGGCACATGAATGCAGGTCAAAGGTTAGTAATCCACCTACTACACCTAGATTTCAAGTACATTGTTACAACTGTCAAAAATATGGTCATAAAGCTCAAGAATGTAGATCCAATGCAAAAACCTAAGTGGACATCTAATAAGAAGAGTAATGCACCAAGGAAAGGTAACACATTCAATTGGGACTACAATACATGGTATAGTTGTCATTATTGTGGAGAATACGGTCATATTGGAGAAAACTGTGTAAAGACACATTTTAGAGCTAAATCCAAGAGTTGGATGAGTGGAAGTTTGGTCTGTTACAAATGCCACAAAATTGGTCACATAAAAAGAGACTGTAGAACACAAGCATCGAGTAATGAACAATTCAAAAATAATGAGATTGTTGAACAAATAAGGGATCAGATGAACACAATATGGAGAAAGAAAGAGGAAACAATAAGTAGTGGATCCAGTGAACCTAAGGTCACCCAATCCAATGGATAAGGTGATCACACTACTTCTAACTAAGAAAAGAAGGTATGCGAGGATCTGAATTTTCTAATGTCATATTTTACACCAGTTCTTGATATTTGATATGTTAAAGTCCATATCTGCATAAATTAAGATGCACTAGAACATATTTGAGAAAAGAGTTATATTGCATATTTGATGTCGAGCATCAGTATTTATGTTTATAGTGACCAAGTCACTCAGTATGCGTCGAGCTCCTATAATAAGCCGAGATGTGATATCTGTCAAGCATAAATGAAATGTTAGTATTGACCGAGTCATGGTTTCAGCCGGGTATAAAAATGTGGTAGCCGAGTTGACATGTGAAGGCTGAGACAACTGTGTTTCACCTACAAATGTACATAACATTTAATGAAGCCCTAAAAGTGAACATTTGAGTCTATAAAGTAAAATATTACCATTCATTCTCATTTCACCCAATAATTTGTTAATTTTCAGAGCAATTCAAGGTGATTGGAAAGAGCTATTTGTGCTAATTTAAGATTGTGAGGATTCCTATTGCGTGCCATCGGAAAACAATATGGAGAATCATTGAAAAAAGGTATTACCGAGCTACCCGAATCTATCTTTCAAACCCTAGATTAGAGATATGGCATCTACCTTATATGTAGCAGTAAGGAATCAATGGAAAGAAGTTCTAAATGTCCAATTAGTAAGGAGTGATGCGTACCAAAAAGTGCAGTGAAGGGAGATCTCTTAGGAGCCCTGTCATCAATTCCACCAAAGGAGGCAATGCTTGCTGAGCCTAGTAAAAGGAAAATCCAGAAATCAATGCCTACCCCTCCTATAACATTAAGACCAAGAACTAGGGCAGCCTCAACTACCAGAGCTGCCGAGCCCCAAAGGAAAACACCAGCAGAAAACACTGAAGGAATACCAGTGCAAAGTAGAGCCATGTCGAGTCATCCTAAGAAGAATCTAAGAAGGAAGTTAGTATTATAGAAGGAGGATGATGATGAAGAAAAGAAAAACATAGATGATAGTACAAAGGTTAAAGTGGCATCACAAAGACATAACTAGTGTGGATGAAATATGCCAAAATATCAAAAGCACTGCATGATTAGCAAGTTTTAAGTTTATCAAATTTGAAAAATCAAGTAAAGATGACAAAGAAAAAGTTGAAGAGGATATGTTAGAAATGCTATGCACATTTAAGATGACACCTCTAGAGATTGGGAATCTCATCCCTGAAGAACTTTTTACCTGAATTGATCAGAAATGATAGTATGCCATCAAGATAGAAAGATAGATAAGGGAAGGCACCTTAGCTTAGATCATGCCTGAATTAACACTGAAGAACATAAAGGCATATATTGAGCAATACAAAAATAGGTTTATACCAAAGCTCAGGGCTTACTCCATTTTGAAACATAATGTTGATGAAGTTGTCACCCACAGTACAAGGTTGTGGAAAATAATTTTTGGGTTATTAATTCATAAGAGCGCACAACAAGGTGAAGGAACATCCAGACAAGTGGAACTAGATAACAAAAAAGATATTGATGAGCCTTAGAACCTTGATGAAGAGGAAATAAATATGGTAGTAGTGAGTGGATCACAGGATGTGATCATTATTGAGGATATACTTGAAGACACACAAGTTAATAAAAATACATTGACTGGGGAAGAAATAAAGAGCTAAATCCTTGTCGAGGCAGCCTTAGATCACTTTCTACTGAGTAACAATCTAGTTATCATACATGTACGTGACTATACAAGGATTGAGGGTACATCAACTATAGACGCTGAACCTACAAGCTCCCACACAGTCACAGTTGAATAAAAGATTACACAGAGTTCCACTGTTGAGGAATAGGACAAGCTGACAATCACGACAAAAAATGCACCTACCAAGGAATATAATAAAGGTAAAGGAGAGGAGAGCTTAAAATAACAAGCATATAATTCTACAAAAAAGATTTCAGGACCTCAATTGAGGAAGAACAAAAGATTGAGGAGAAAATCAATAAGGAGAAAGAGTCTATCCAAGTCTTAGTACAGTTTCTGAGTGGCACCAAACCAAAGAAGAAATCACATAAGAAAAAGGAAAATTATCCTTCCACATAGGTAAAACTTGATGAAGTTATAGTGCTTCCGAAGTGGGACACTAATAACTTGACATATGAGCAATTACAAATTTTATAAGATCTCTTAAAGAAGAAAAGAAAGCAAGAAGAATTAAGGAGAGAACATCAACATAAGTAGGTACTGCATAAAATAAAAGGTATATTTGTAGAAGCCTTCTAAATGGATTATTTGAATGAGACTTCACTTATTTTGGAACAATTGGTTCATATTTTTAAGAAGGTGAACAATGATGATAGTAAAAGCCAATGAAAATCTTATGCAGTGGTCAGAAAGGAAGTTTGAGATAAAGGTACTTGAAAAGGTCTCAACTGCGATAGCCGTTAAAAATTTTGAACTTTCTGCCTTAGTGAATAATTTAGAAGAGGTTGTAAGAATGTCTATTATTTATACAAGAAAATTTCTAATGTAGAAACCTTCACTAACAATAATCAAGATTTGATTGATAAACCGCAACTAGACTTGAAGTCTACTGGTCATTTACTGAGCATGGATGCAACTTCCAGCTCCATTCATTTCACATAGTTACTTCATGCACAAGGTAGATTAGCCAAGTTGATGGCTAATGATGGGAGAATAAGAGCCAAACTAATCTCCATGCAGAAAATGTTAACACCTTATCTGGAGGTTATGCAGAAAGAATTGGTGTCGGCAAAGGAGTTAGTACAGAGAGATCCTCACCTCTCTATTACCGAGAGTTTGGTTGATCTAGGTACCTAGCTAGAAATCAAGATACAAGTTTTGGAGTCTGTAAGGTCCAAATGGGACAATGCCTTAGCAATGATTATGAAGCTCCACAAACCATTTTTGGATAAGTATTTTCTTACCCCAACAGCTTCAAGTGATAAAAACAAGGGGGAAATAGTAAGATCAGTCATGATACAGTGAGGAATGTATATATAGTGATTATCAAAGAAGAGATGCAGAAAGGTATGAAATAATGTAGTGTAATGTAAATATATTCATTGTATGTCAAGAGTAATGTATATAGTATAGTCTTTGTGAAGATCGAGTCAAAGTCTTAGGGGGAGTACTCAAACTACTAAGTACTATCTTGCAATGTAATTGTCATGACAAAGTGTTTTTTCCACTAATGTCAAAGGGGGAGATTGTTGATCCCTATGTTATGTTGTCTATTAGTGTCTAACACTTAGTCATTTTCAAGGCAATGTTGGTCAGTCATCACTGCAATCGAGCCATTTGTAAAGGCCGAGTTATGTTTAGACTTGTATTCTATATAGTTTCCGAGCAGTAGTTACTATTGAGCAAGTCAAAGATCACTGAGTACTTCAATAGTTACCGAGTAGTGTATATGTCGAGTTGTATAGAAGAGTCAGTGTCGAGCACCAGTATATGAAGAATAGTTTTGACCGAGCATCAGAGAATTCATATGCTGAGTAAGATAGTTTTGACATATGTGTTTGTAATGGCACAAATACCAAGGTAAACCATTTTGGCTGACTTCTATGTGAGATTTAATGATTGTTGAGGGAATCAAGGAGTTGATTACACCTTGTATTTCTAATCATTAATCCCTATGTAAGCCATGTAACCTATTAGAAAAATGGAATGCTTAATAAATCTAGATCCTAGGAGAATAGAGGAGATCTCATGTACCCAGAATAGTGAAGTGTTTTGATTATCAGATGCAAAGATCAGGCAGAGTGATAGAGCAGAGAAGTGAAGGACAAAATAGAGATAAATTTAATTTTGAGATAAGAGAAGTATTGGATATAAGAGATCTGTAATTATTATCTATAGTGAAAACTAAAGGATCAGGTACTGATACATTTTAGTAGGTGAATCAAGGTAAATATCTTTATAGAGTAGTCCTAACAGGCTTTCATTAATTTCTTAACTGAGTTCTTACTTAGTTGTAAGTTTTAAATCCTTTAATCAAGGTAGATTGTATAAGTCTGTAAGCTCTTAACAGGGAAGACCCCTCACATGGTAGATCATCAGAAGTGATCAAACATTGTAGCCCTAACATGCGCACTTTATACTGTAATAGTGAAGATTTGTGGGTTTCATCCCCACCCCAGTTTTACCTTTAAAGGGTTTCCAGGTAACCAAAATCTTTCTTATGTGTTTCATTTGATGGATAAAGTTAGAATGTTAGATCTATTTTGGTATTGAAATTCATGTTTATGGGTATGTGGAATTAGTTTTAAAGTATCAAATATTAGAGATATCTGATTCACCCCCCTCTTAGTACACTTTCCCATATTAGATTTCCAACACAACACACTTGGATGTAGGAAAGAAGATTAAATATCAATCAATATTTTTCTACTCCACTTTGATATAAACTTTTTCATGCCCAAAGTCATCAGGATCCCACTGAATCCAATCATCACACACATTGATGCGTAGATGCTATGCTTTCATGCTATGATGCCAATCAATCAATTTCAAAAAATGATGGTCTAATATCTCAAATCTCACTTCAAACTTGTTATTTCCATGATAAATCCACTCACATGAAGAGATGGAAGTCATGCATGCCTCATACCCAAGAAAAGGGTAAACTCCATATTTCACCAACTGTAGAGATTACTCTAGCAAAAGATCAATATTGGTAGAGTTCACATCTCCATTCAAAATATCTTCATCATTATGGATAATTATTGTCTCTTTCTTGTCCATATCTACCTTTGGATGGGGTAAACATGTGAGCTTTTTTTCATCTTCCTGATGTAGTGCATCACTCTTATTGTCTTCACCAACTTCCTCACATTTGTGCAAATGAGACTTTAGTTTTTATTCATAGTTCTTGAACAATTTATTGACCAATCTACATTCTACAATAGAAGGAATGTATTCTATATTACAAAAAACCTATAGCATAGATATGATAGGTTGGGATATTACCTCCATCTCTTTAATACAAAAAATCATAATACTCTCCATGGCAACATAAACCTTATTATCATGGTACTTCTTGATTGTGAACAATAAGTGATGAAACATATCATAGATCAAATCTTGCAATACCAAACCAAAAAGGAGGTTACTCACTTTGATTTTTGTAGAGATATCCAATATTGCAAACCTCCTTGTGAAAGGATCACTATTGTTGTCATCAAGGCTCTGGAAGCTATCAATTATCAAGTGCAATATCTCCTTCCTAGTGCCATCATCGTATGGTACTTGAGGGGTCCAAATCCTCAAAATATTGCTCAAGCATGAAGTAGCTACCAACTTAATTTCCTTGTCATAGTGTCTAAACAATTTTGGTTGTCTTAAGGTAATCTCAATTAGAGAAAGGATCCTTTGTATATATTGGGATTATGGAAAGGTGAGTTACTGAGAGGGGATGGGTGAATTAGTAACCCTAAAAAAAATTTTCCCTTCAAACTTTAAGATAAGTTCCTTTATTAGCCGACTATAGTATTTAATGTCTCCATACATTCATTAACATAAATCAAATGTAAACACTTCTAATCTAGTCAAATAAGCATACATGAAACTTCATACACATAACACTATGATTTTGGTATCGTAGAAACCCTTGTAAGAAGGTAAAAACTGTGGTGAGGATGACACCCACAAAGATTCACTACTGAAGTAATAAAGTTGTTGGTTAAAGCATATAAATTGATCACTTATGATGATATTACCCTATTAGGAGTAACATAAAAGATCTTCTAAGATCTACCTTGTTAGAGGATTTTAGCAATACTATTCAAGTGTGCACTAGGTTAAGAGATTTACAAAACACTATTAAGTCTACTTTGTTAGGAGATTTTGTCTTCCACAATTGTTAAAAAGTAACACTGAAATTGATTTGGTTGTAGCAACATACTTTGCTGAATATTGGATACTTTAAGTACAAATATGAAATCACCTTGCTGTGATCAATGTCTCCTTCTATACTACTTGATAGCCTCTGAATTATTTATGATAAAACTGGATACTCTGTCAAAATACATTCAACATAACCTTGTCTGATCTTCAGATGTCTCCCAATGGAGGCTACATTGGAATCAACTAATCTGTCAAATAATCAAACGGAGACATTACATACTTGATAGCCTCTAAATCATGTAACAAGCCATTCTAAGCTTACAAATCACCAAATCGGTCAACCGTTCGATGAGAATCAGCTACAATCACGTAACAAGCCATTCTAAACTTACTAATCATCAAATAGGTCAACCGTTTGATGAGAATCAGCTACAATAACGTAACAAGCTATTCTGAGCTTACAAATCACCGATTCGGTCAACCGTTCTATGAGAATCATCAATAATCATGTAAAAAGAAATTTGGAGATTACAAATCACTAAATCGGTCAACTTTTCAATGAGAATCAATTAGAATCACGTAACAAGCCATTTTGAGGTTACAAATCACTGAATTGGTCAACCATTTGATGAGAATCAGCTACAATCATGTAACAAGCCATTCTGAGCTTACAACTCACCGAATCGATCAACCGTTTGATGAGAATCAGCTACAATCACGTAACAAGCCATTCTGAGCTTACAAATCACCGAATCGGTCAACCATTCAATGAGAATCAACTACAATCACGTAACAAGCCATTCTGAGCTTACAAATCATTGAATCAGTCAACCGTTCAATGAGAATAAATTACAATCATGTAACAAGCCATTCTGATCTTACAAATCACTGAATCGGTTAACCGTTTGATGAGAATCAACTACAATCACGTAACAAGACATTCTGAACTTACAAATCACCGAATCGGTGAACCATTCGATGAGAATCAACTACAATCACGTAACAAGTCATTTTGAGCTTACAAATAATTGAATCGGTCAACCGTTTGATGAGAATCAGCTACAATCACGTACAAGCCATTCTAACTTTACAAATCACCGAATCGGTCAACCGTTTGATGACAATCAATTAAAATCAAGTAAAAAGCCATTCTGAGCTTACAAATAAATGAATTGCTCAACCGTTTGATGAGAATCAACTACAATCATGTAATAAACGATTATGAGCTTACAAGTACCAAATTGGTCAACCATTTGATGAGAATCAATTACAATCACGTAAAAGGCCAATGTAAGCTTACAAATAACTGAATCGGTCAACCGTTCAATGAGAATCAGCTACAATCACGTAACAAGCTATTTTGAGCTTACAAATCAATGAATTGGTTGACCGTTCAATGAGAATCAGCTACAATCACGTAACAAGCCATTATGTGCTTCCAAATTACCGAATCGGTCCACCGATCGATGATAATCAGCTACAATAACGTAAAAAGCCATTCTGAGCTTACAAATCACCGAATCAGTCAATAGTTCGATGAAAATGAATTATAATAACGTAACAAGCTATTCTAAGCTTACAAATCATTGAATCGGTCAACTATTCGAAGAGAATCAGCTACAATCATATAACAAACCATTTTGAGCTAACAAATCACCGAATCGATCAACCGTTGGATGAGAATCAGTTACAATCACATAACAAGCCATTCTGAGCTTACAAATCATCAAATCGGTCAACTCTTTGATGAGAATCAACTATAATAACGTAACAAGCCATTCTGAACTTAGAAATCACCGAATTGGTCAACCATTCGATGAGAATCAGCTAGAGTCATGTAACAAGCCATTCTAAGGTTACAAATCACCGAATCGGCAACCGTTCGATGAGAATAAGCTACAATCACGTAACAAGCCATTCTCAGCTTACAAAACACCGAATCAATCAAACCTTTGATGAGAATCAATTCCAATTATGTAACAATCCATGATGAGCTTACAAATCACCAAATCGGTGAACCGTTCCATGAGAATCAATTACAATCACGTAACAAGCTATTTTGACCGTTCAATGAGAATCAATTACAATTACGTAACAATCTATTCTGAGCTTACAAAATCACCAAATCGGTGAATCGTTTGATGAGCATCAACTACAATCACGTAACCAGCCATTCTGAGCTTACAAATCGCCGAATCGGTCAACCGTTCGATGAGAGTAAATTACGATCACGTAAGAAGCCATTCTGATCTTACAAATCAATGAATCGGTTAACCATTTGATGAGACTCAATAAAAATCACGTAACAAGCCATTCTGAGCTTACAAATCATTGAATCAGTCAACCGTTTGATGAGAATCAGTTACAATCATGTAACGAGTCATTCTGAGCTTACAAATCATTGAATCGGTCAACCGTTTAATAAGAATAAGCCACGATCATGTAACAAGCCATTCTGAGCTTACAATTCACTGAATAGGTCAACTATTTGATGAGAATCAATTACAATTACGTAACAAGCCATTCTAAGCTTACAAATTACCAAATTGGTCAACCGTTCGATAAGAATTAGCTACAATCATGTAACAAGCCATTCTGAGCTTACAAATCAT
Organism: Chamaecyparis obtusa; assembly: GCA_027943335.1. Lineage (NCBI taxonomy): Eukaryota > Viridiplantae > Streptophyta > Pinopsida > Cupressales > Cupressaceae > Chamaecyparis > Chamaecyparis obtusa. Next base: position 1,326,035 of record BSBK01003129.1, on the reverse strand, counting down.
CGAATCAGTCAACCGTTTGATGAGAATTAGCTACAATCACGTAAAGAGCCATTATGAGCTGACAAATCTCTGAATCGGTCAACCATTCGATGAGAATCAGCCACAATCACGTAACAAGCCATTCCGAGCTTACAAATCATCGAATCAGTCAACTGTTTGATGAGAATCAGCTACAATCACATATAAAGCTATTCTAAGCTTAAAAAATACTGAATCGGTCAACAGTTCGATGGGTATCAATTACAATCATGTAAGCCATTCTGAGCTTACAAATCACTTATTCGGTTAATCGTTCGATGAGAATTAGCTACAGTCACGTAGAAAGCCATTTTGAGCTTACAAATCACTGAAACAGTCAACTCTTTGATGAGAAGCAATAACAATCACCTAACATGCCATTTTGAGCTAATAAATCATCGAATTAGTTGACCATTCCATGAGAATCAGTGACAATCACGTAACAAGCCATTCTGAGCTTACAAATCACCAAATCGGTCAACCGTTCGATGAGAATCAGCTACGATCACGTAACAAGCCATTCTGAGCTTACAAATAACTGAATCGATCAACCATTCAGTGATTTGTAAGCTCAAAATGGCTTGGTACGTGATTGTAGTTGATTCTTATCGAATGGTTAATCGATTTATTGATTTGTAAGATCAGAATGGCTTCTTACGTGATTGTAATTTATTCTCATTGAACGGTTGACCAATTTAGCGATTTGTAACCTCAAAATGACTTGTTACATGATTTTAATTGATTCTCATTGAAAGGTTGACTGATTCGATGATTTGTAATCTCCAAATGTCTTTTTACGTGATTATAAATGATTCTCATAGAACGGTTGACCGAATCGGTAATTTGTAAGCTCATAATAGCTTGTTACGTGATTGTAGCTGATTCTCATCGAATGGTTCACCGATTCATTAATTTGTAAGCTTATAAAAGATTGTTACGTAATTGTAATTGATTCACACTAAACGGTTGACCGATTCGATGATTTGTAATCTCAGAATGGGTCGTTACATTATTTTAGATGATTCTCATAGAACGGTTGATCGAGTTGGTATTTGAAAGCTCATAATGGCTTGTTACGTGATTGTAGCTGATTCTCATCAAATGGTTTAGCGATTCGATTATATGTAAGCTCAGAATAACTTGTTACGTGATTTTAATTGATTATCATCGAACAGTTGATCGATTCGGTGATTTGTAAGCTCATAATGGATTGTTACATGATTGTAATTGATTCTCATCGAACGGTTGACCTATTCAATGATTTGTAAGCTCCGAATGGCTTTTTACGTTATTGTAATTAATTCTCATCGAACGGTTGACCGATTTGATGATTTGTAAGCTCAAAATGGGTTGTTACGTGATTGCAGCTGATTCTCATCGAACAGTTGACCGATTCTATTATTTGTCAGCTCAGATTGGCTTGTTACGTGATCGTAGCTGATTCTCATTAAACGATTCATCGATTCGGTGATTTGTAAACTCAAGAAGGCTTGTTACATTATTGTAGCTGATTCCCATTGAACGCTTGATCGATTCAATGATTTATAAGCTTAGAATAGCATGTTATAGGTGATTGTAATTGCTTCTCATCGAATAGTTGGCCGATTCAGTGGTTTGTAAGCTCAAAATGGCTTGTTACGTGATTGTAGCTAACTCTAATTGAACAGTTCCCTTGTTACGTGATTGTAATTGATTCCCATCGAACTGTTATCCGATTCGGTGATTTTTAAGCTCAAAATGGCTTGTTAATTGATTATAGCTGATTCTCATTGAACGGTTGACCGATTCAATGATTTGTATGCTCACAATGGCTTGTTACATGATTGTAGCTGATCTCATCGAATGGTTAACTGATTCGGTGACTTGTAAGATCAAAATGGCTTGTTATGTGATTGTAGCTAATCTCATCAAACGGTTAACCGATTCGGTGACTTGTAAGATCAAAATGGCTTGTTATGTGATTATAATTTATACTCATCGAATGGTTGACCGATTGAATGATTTGTAAGCTCAAAATGGCTTGTTACGTGATTGTAGTTGATTCTCACAGAATGGTTGACAGATTCGATGATTTGTCAGCTTAAAATAGTTTGTTACATGATTATAGCTGATTCTCATCAAACGGTTGACTGAGTCACTGATTTGTAAGCTCAGAATGGCTTGTTACGTGATTGTAGCTGATTCTCATCGAACGATTGATTGATTCAGTGATTTGTTAGGTCAAAATTGCTTGTTACATGATTCTAATTGATTCTCATCGAATGGTTGACCGATTCGGTGATTTGTAAGCTCAGAATGTCTTTTTACATGATTGTAGATGATTCTCATCGAATGGTTGACCGATTCGGTGATTTGTAAACTTAGAATAGCTTGTTACGTGATTGTAGCTGATTCTTATCAAACGGTTGATTGATTCGATGATTTGTAAGCTCATAATGGCATGTTAGGTGATTCTAATTGCTTCTCATCAAACGGTTGACCGATTTGGTGATTTGTAAGCTCATAATGGCTTCTTACATAATTGTAGCTAATACTCATAGAACGGTTGACCGATTAGGTGATTTGTAAGCTAAGAATGCTTTGTTATGTGATTGTAGCTGATTCTCATCAAATGATTGACCGATTTGGTGATTTGTAAGCTCATTATGGCTTGTTACATAATTTTAGTTGATTCTCATCGAATGACTGACTAATTAGGTGATTTGTAAGCTCAGAATGGGTTGTTACATGATTTTAGTTGATTCTCATAGAATGGTTGATCGATTTGGTGATTTGTAAGCTTAGAATGACATTTGTAAGCTCAGAATGGCTTGTTACATGATTGTAATTGAATCTCATCGAACTATTGACCACTGTGGTGATTTGTAAGCTCAGACTGGCTTGTTATGTGACTGTAGTTGATTCTCATTGAAAGGTTGACCTATTCGGTGATTTGTAAACTCAAAATGGCTTGTTACGTGATTAAAATTGATTCTCATCGAACGGTTGACTGATTCAGTGATTTGTAAGCTCAGAAAGGCTTGTTACGTGATTGTAGCTAATTCTCATTGAACAGTTGATCGATTCAGTGATTTGTAAGCTCAAAATAGCTTGTTACGTGATTGTAGTTGATTCTCATCGAACGGTTGACCGATTCGGTGATTTGTAAGCTCAGATTGGTCTTTTACATGATTGTAATTCATTCTCATCAAATGGTTGACCGATTTGGTACTTGTAAGCTCATAATGGTTTGTTATGTGATTGTAGTTGATTCTCATCGAACGGTTGAGCGATTCGGTTATTTGTAAACTCAGAATTGCTTGTTACATAATTTAAATTGATTCTCATCGAATGGTTGACCGATTCGGTGATTTGTAAGCTTAGAATGGCTTGTTACATGATTGTAGCTGATTCTCATCAAATGGTTGACCGAGTCAATTATTTGTAAACTCAAAATTGCTTGTTACGTGATTGTAGCTGATTCTCATCGAACGGTTCACCGATTTGATGATTTGTAAGCTCAGAATGGCTTGTTATGTGATTGTAGCTGATTCTCATCAAACAGTTAACCGATTCAATGATTTGTAAGATCAGAATGGCTTGTTACGTTATTATAATTTATTCTCATTGAACGGTTGACCGATTTGATGATTTGTAAGCTCAGGATGGCTTGTTACGTTATTGTAGTTGATTCTAATCAAACAGTTGACTGATTCAGTGATTTGTAACCTCAAAATGGCTAGTTCTGTGATTCTAATTGATTCTCATCGAAGGGTTGACTAATTCTCCAAATGTCTTTTTACTTGATTATAGATGATTCTCATAGAACGGTTGACCGATTCAATGATTTGTAAGCTCAGAATAGCTTATTACATTATTGTAGCTGATTCTCATCAAACGGTTGACCGATTCGATGATTGGTAAGCTTAGAATGGCTTGTTACGTGATTGTAATTGATTCTCATCAAACGGTTGACCGATTTGGTGATTTGTAATCTTAGAATGGGTCGTTACATGATTTTAGATGATTCTCATAGAACGGTTGACCGATTCAATGATTTGTAAGCTCATAAGGGCTTGTTACGTGATTGTAGCTATTTCTCATTGAAAGATTGACCGATTCAGTGATTTGTAAGCTCAAAATGGCCTTTTACGTGATTGTAATTGATTCTCATCGAATGGTTGATCGATTCGGTGATTTGTAAGCTCAGAATGGCTTGTTACATGATTGTAACTGATTCTAATTGAACGGTTGACTGATTTGGTGATTTCTAAGCTCAGAATAGCTTGTTACATGATTGTATTTGATTCTCATCGAATAGTTGACTGATTCAGTGAGTTGTCAGCTCAGAATGGCTTGTTACATGATTGTATTTGATTCTCATCGAATGGTTAACTGATTCAATGATTTGTAAGCTCAGAATAGCTTGTTACGTAATTGTAATTGATTCTCATCGAACGGTTGACTGATTCAGTAATTTGTAAACTCAAAATGGCTTGTTACATGATTGTAACTAATTCTTATCAAACGGTTAAATGATTCTATGATTTTTAAGGTTAGAATGGCTTGTTACGTGATCTTAGTTGATTCTCATCGAAAGGTTAACATATTTTGTGATTCATAAGCTTAGAATGGCTTGTTACGTTATTGTAATTGATTCTCATCGAACTATTGACCAATCTGGTGATTTGTAAGCTCAGAATGGCTTGTTACGTAATTGTAGCTTATTCTCATTGAAAGATTAACCGATTTGATGATTTGTAAGCTCAAAATTGCTTGTTAGGTGATTGTAACTGATCCTGATCCAACGATTGACCGATTCGGTGATCTCTATATTCCAAATGGCTTGTTACTTGATTGTAGCTGACTCTAATCAAAATATTGACCGATTCGGTGATTTGTAAACTCATAATGGCTTGTTAGGTGATTGTAATTGCTTTTCATCGAACCGTTGACAGATTCGATGATTTGTAAGCTCAGAATGCTTTGTTACAGGATTGTAGTTGATTCTCATCGGACAGTTGATCGATTCGATGATTTGTAAGCTCAGAATGGCTTGTCACGTGATTGTAATTGATTCTCATCGAATGGTTGACCGATTCAATGATTTATCAGCTCAGAATGGCTTCTTACGTGATTGTAGCTGATTCTAATCGAACAGTTGACAGATTCAGTGATTTGTAAACTCAGAATTGCTTGTTAGGTGATTGTAATTGTTTCTCATCGAACAGTTGACCGATTCGGTAATTTGAAATCTCATAATGGCTTGTTACATGATTCTAACTAATTCTCATCAAACAGTTGACTGATTCGATGATTTGTAAGCTCAAAATAGCTTGTTAAATGATTGTAGCTGATTCTAATCGAACGGTTGATGAATTTGGTGATTGGTAAGCTCAGAATGGCTTGTTTCATGATTGTAGCTGATTCTGGTCCAACAGTTGACCGATTCGATCATTTGTAAGCTTAGAATGGCTTGTTACATGATTGTAGCTGATTCTCTTCGAATGGTTGACAAATTTAGTGATTTATAAGCTCATAATGTCTTTTTACGTGATTGTAGCTAATTCTCATCGACCAGTTGACCGATTCAGTGATTTGTAAGCTCAAAATGGCTTGTTAAATTATTGTAATTCATTCTCATCGAATTGTTGACCGATTCTTTGATTTGTAAGCTCAGAATGGCTTGTTACATTACTGTAGTTGATTCTCATTGAACAGTTGATTGATTCGGTGATTTGTAATTTCAAAATGGCTTGTTACGTGATTGTAGCTACTTCTCATCAAATGGTTGACAGATTCGATAATTTGTAAGCTCAAAATGGCTTGTTGCGTGATTGTAATTGCTTCTCATCAAATGGTTGACTGATTCGGTGATTTCTAAGCTCATAATGGCTTATTATGTGATTTTAATTGATCCTCATCAAACGGTTGACTGATTCGGTGATTTGTAAGCTTGGAATTGCTTGTTACATGATTGTAGCTCATTCTCATCAAAGGGTTGATAGATTCACTGATTTGTAAGCTCAGAATGGCTTGTTACGTTATGGTAGCTAATTCTCATTGAACATTTGACAAATTTGGTGATTTGTAACATCAGAATGGCTTGTTACTAGATTGTAGTTGATTCTCATCGAATGGTTGACCGATTAGGTGATTTGTAAGCTCAGAATGGCTTGTTACATGATTGTAATTGCTTCTCATCGAACGGTTGTTGAACGGTTATTTGTAAGCTCAAAGTGGCTTCTTACATTATTGCAGCTAACTATCATCGAACGGTTAATCGATTCAATGATTGTAGCTGGCTCTCATCGAATGGTTGACCGATTCGGCAATTTGTAAGCTTAGAATGGCTTGCTAGGTGATTGCAATTGTTTTTCATCGAACGGTTGTAGATTCGGTGATTCGTCAGCTCAGAATGCTTTGTTATTTGATTGTAGCTGATTCTCATCGAACGGTTGACCGATTCAGTGATTTGTAAGTTTAGAATGGCTTGTTACGTGATTGTAGCTGATTCTAATCGAACGGTTGGCCGATTTGGCAATTTGTAAGCTCAGAATGTCTTGTTACATGATTGTAGCTGATTCTCATCAAATGGTTGACTGATTCGGTGATTTGTATGCTCAGAATGACTTGTTACATAATTGTAATTGATTCTCATTGAATGGTTGACCGATTCAGTGATTTGTAAGCTCAGAATGGCTTGTTACGTAATTGTAGCTGATTCTCATGGAATGGTTGACCAATTCAATTATTTGTAAGCTCAAAATAGCTTGTTACATTATTGTAGTTGATTCTCATCGAACGGTTGACCGATTCGGTGATTTGTAACCTCATAATGGCCTCTTACATGGTTGTAATTGATTCGAATCAAACGGTTGTCCGATTTGGTATTTCTAAGGTCATCGTGGCTTGTTACGTGATTGTAGTTGATTCTCATCGAATGGTTGATCGATTCAGTGATTTGTAATCTCAGAATGGATTGTTACGTGATTGTAATTGATTTTCATCAAACGGTTGACCGATTTAGTAATTTGTAAGCTAAGAATGGATTGTTACATGATTGTAGCTGATTCTCATCAAACTTGACTGATTCGGTGATTTGTAAGCTTAGACTGGCTTCTTACGTGATTGTAGTTGATTCTCATCGAACGATTGACCGATTATATGTTTTGTAAGCTTAGAATAGCTTGTTACATAATTTTAGCTAATTCTCATCGAACGGTTGACCAAGTCAGTGGTTTGTCAGCTCAGAATGGCTTGTTACATGATTGTAATTGATTTTCATCGAACTGGTTCACCGATTTGCTGATTTGTAAGCTCAGAATGGCTTGTTACATGATTGTTGCTGATTCTCATCAAACGGTTGACCGATTCAGTGATTTGTAAGCTTAGAATGGCATTTGTAAGCTTAGAATGGCTTGTTACATGATTTTAGCTAATTCTCATTGAACGGTTGATCGATTCGGTGATTTGTAAGCTCAGAATGGCTTGTTACATGATTATAGCTGATTTTTTTCAAACGGTTGACTGATTCCATGTTTTTTAAGCTCAGAATGGTGTATTACAGTATTTAAAGCTAATTCTCAATGAATGGTTGATCGATTCAGTGATTTGTAAGCTCAGAATGGTATGTTACATGATTTGAATTGATTCTCATTAAATTCTTGAGTGATTCGGTGATTTGTCAGCTCAGAATGTCTTGTTACATGATTGTAGTTGATTCTCATCGAACAGTTGACTGATTCAGTGATTTGTAAGCTCATAATGAATTGTTATATAATAATAGCTGATTCTCATCGAACGGTTGACAGATTCGGTGATTTGTAAGCTCAAAATGGCTTGTTACGTGATTGTAAATTACTGAATCGGTTAACAGTTCGATGAGAATCATCTACAATCACGTAAAAAAGACATTCTGAGCATACAAATCACTGAATCGGTCAACCGTTCGATGAGAATCAGCTACAAGCCATTTTGAGCTTACAAATCATGGAATCGGTCAACTGTTCGATGAGAATCAGCTACAATCACATAACAAGTCATTCTAAGCTTACAAATCATCAAATCAGTCAACCGTTCAATGAGAAGCAATTACAATCAGCTAATATGCCATTCTGAGCTTACAAAACATTGAATCGGTCAACCGTTTGAAGAGAATAAGCTACATTCACGTAAAAAGCCATTCTGAGCTTACAAATCACCGAATCGGTCAATCCTTGGATGAGAATCAGCTACAATTACGTAACAAGCCATTCTGACCTTACAAATCACTGAATGTGTCAACCATTTGACTTGAATGAGCTACAATCATGTAACAAGCCATTTGATTTGAATGAGCTACAATCACTGAATCTGTCAACCGTTTGATGAGAATCAATTACAATCACCTAACAAGGCATTCTGAGCTTACAAATAACCAAATCAGTCAACTGGTCGATGATAAGCAATTACTATTACCTAACAAGCCATTCTAAGCTTACAAATCACTGAATCGGTCAACCGTTCGATTAGAATAAGCTACAATCATGTAACAAGCCATTCTAAGTTACAAATCAATGAATCGGTCAACTGTTCGATGAGAATCAATTACAATCACGTAACAAGCCATTTTAAACTTACAAATCACCGAATCGGTCAATCTTTCAATGAGAATTAGCTACAATCATGTAACAAGCTATTCTGAGCTTACAAATCACTATATCGGTCAACCATTCGATTAAAATCATCTACAATCACGTAAAAAAATATTATAAGCTTATAAATCACCGAATCGATCAACTGTTTGATGAGAATCAATTAGAATAACAAGCCATTGTCAGCTTACAAATCACCGAATCAGTCAACCGTTCAATGAGAATAAATTACAATCACGTAACAGACCATTTTGATCTTACAAATCATCAGATTGGTGAATCGTTCGATGAGAATCAGCTACAATCATGTAACAAGCCATTGTGAGCTTACCAATCACCGAATCGGTGAATCATTCGATGAGAATCAGCTACAATCACGTAACAAGTCATTCTGAGCTTACAAATCATTGAATCGCTCAACCGTTCAATGAGAATCAGCTACAATCACATAACAAGCCATTCAAATCACTAAATCAGTCAACCATTTGATGAGAATCAATTACAATCACGTAACAAGCCATTATTAGCTTACAAATCACCGAATCGGTCAACCGTTCGATGACAATCAGCTACAATCACATAACAAGATATTCTTAGCTGACAAATCACTGAATTGGTCAACCGTTTGATGAGAATAAACTATAAATTACTAAATCAATCAATCGTTCGATAAGAATAACCTACAATCACGTAACAAACCATTTCTACACTTACAAATCACTGAATCAGTCAACTATTTGATGAGAATTAGCTACAGTCATGTAACATGTCATTTTGAGCTGACAAATCATCGAATCGGTCAACCATTCAATGAGAATCTTCCAAAATCATGTAACAAGCTTGCCATTCTGAGCTTACAAATCACCGAATCGGTCAACCGTTTAATGAGAATTAGCTACAATCAAGTAACAAGCCATTCTTAACTGACGAATCACCGAATCTGCAACCGTTCGATGAAAAATAATTGCAATCACCTAACATGCCATTTTGAGCTTACAAATCACCGAATCGGTTAACCGTTTGATGAGTATCAGCTACAATCACATAAAAAACCTTTGTTAGCTTACAAATCACCGCATCGGTCAATCGTTTGTTGAGAATCAGCTATGATCACATAACTGTTCTATGAGAATCAACCATTTTGAGCTTAGAAATCACCGAATCAATCAACCATTCGATGAGATGCCATTCTGAACTTACAAATCACCGAATCAGTGAACCGTTCAATGAGATTCAGCTACAATCATGTAACAAGGTATTCTAAACTTACAAATCACCGAATCGGTCAACCATTCAATGAGAATCAGCTACAATCATGTAACAAGCCATTTTGGGCTTACAAATTATTGAATCTGTCAACCGTTCGATGAGAATAAGCTACAATAACGTAACAAGTCATTCTTAGCTTACAAATCACTGAATCGGTCAACCATTCGATGAGAATCACCTACAATCATGTAACAAGTCATTCTGAGCTTACAAATCACTGAACCAGTCAACCGTTCGATGAGAATCAACTACAATCAGGTAACAAGCTATTCTGAGCTTACAAATCACTAAATTGGTCAACCGTTCGATGAGAATTAGCTACAATCACGTAACAAGTCATTATGAGCTTACAAATCACTGAATCGGTCAACTATTCGATGAGAAGCAATTACAATCAACTAACATGCCATTCTGAGCTTACAAATCATTGAATTGGTTAACCATTCGATGAGTATCAGCTACCATCACGTAAAAAGCCTATGTTAGCTTACAAGTCACCGCATCGGTCAACCATTTATTGAGAATCAGCTACGATCACATAACAAGCCATTTTGAGCTTACAAATATGTGAATCAGTCAACCGTTCAATGAGATTCAACTACAATCACTTAATAAACCATTCTTAGCTGACAAATCTCTGAATCAGTCAACCGTTCTATGATAATTAGCCATTTTGAGCTTACAAATCACTGAATCAGTCAACCGTTCGATGAGATGCAATTATATTCAGCTAACATGCCATTCTGAGCTTACAAATCACCGAATCAATCAACCGTTCAATGAGAATCAGCTACAATCATGTAACAAGGCATTCTGAGCTTAAAAATCACTGAATCAATTAATCATTCGATGAGAATCAGCTACAATCACGTAACAAGCCATTCTGAGCTGACAAATCACCGAATCGGTCAAGCATTCGATGAGAATCAGCTACAATCACGTAACAAGCCATTCTGAGCTTACAAATCATTGAATCGATCAACCGTTCAATGAGAATAAGCCAAAATCATGTAATAAGCCATTCTGAGCTTACAAATCACTGAATAGGTCAACTATTCCATGAGAATCAATTACAATCACGTAACAAGCCTTTATGAAATTATAAATCACCGAATCGATCAATCATTCGATGAGAATCAGCCACAATCAAATAACAAGTCATTCCTAGCTTACAAATCAATGAATCGATCAACCGTTCGATGAGAATCAGCTACAATCACATAACAAGGCATTCTGAGCTTTAAAATCACTAAATCGGTCAACAGTTCGATGGAAATCAATTACAATCACGTAACAAGCCATTCTTACAAATCACTGAATTGGTCAACTGTTCGATGAAAATTAGCTACAATGATGTAAAAAGCCATTTAGAGCTTACAAATAACTGAATCAGTCAACTATTCGATGAGAAGAAATTACAATCACCTAACATGCCATTGTAAGCTTACAAATCACCAAATCAGTCAACTGTTTGATGAGACTCAGCTACAATAATGTAACAAGCCATTCTGAGCTTACAAATCATCGAATCAGTCAACCGTTTCGTGAGAGTCAGCTACGATCATGTAACAAGCCATTCTGAGCATACAAATAATCGAATCGCTCACCCGTTCGATGAGAATCAAGTACAATCATGTAACAAGCCATTCTAAGCTTACAAATTATCGAATCGCTCCACCGTTCGATGAGAATCAGCTACAATCACGTAACAAGCCATTCTGAGCTTACAAATATCAAATCGGTCAACTGTTTGATGAGAATCAATTACATTCATGTAACAAGCCATTCTGAGCTTATAATTCACTAAATCGGTCAACCGTTTGATAAGAATCAGCTACAATGATGTAAGAAGCCATTCTTACATTACTAACCTTGAATCGATCAACCGTTCAATGAGAATCAGCTACAATTATGTAACAAGCCATTCTGAGCTTAAAAATCACTGAATCGGTCAACCATTCGATGAGAATCAGCTACAATCATGTAACAAGCCATTCTGAGCTTGCAAATGACTGAATCAGTCAACTGTTCGATGAAAATCAACTAGAATCACGTAACAAGCTATTCTAAAGTTACAAATCACTGAATCGTTCAACCGCTTGATCAAAATCAATTACAATCACGCAACAAGCTACTCTAACCTTATAAATCTCTGAATCTATCAACCATTCGATGAGACTCATATACAATCACGTAACAAGCCATTTTGAGCTTACAAATCACCGAATCGGTTAATCGTTTGATGAGAGACAATTACAATCACCTAAAAAGCCATTCTGAGCTTATAAATCACCGAATCTGTCAACCGTTCGATGAAAATTAGTTAAAAACATGTAACAAGCCATTCTGAGATTATAAATCATCGAATCGATCAACCGTTCGGTGAGAATCAACTATAATCACGTAACAAGCCATTCTGAGCTTACAAATAACCAAATTGTTCAACCGTTCGATGAGAATAAATTACAATCACATCAGAAGCCATTCTGATCTTACAAATCACTGAATCAGTTAACCGTTCGATGAGAATCAGCTACAATCACGTAACAAGTCATTCTGAGCTTACAAATCACTGAATCAGTCAATTATTCGATGAGAAGCAATTACAATCACCTAACATGCTCTAAACTTACAAATCATTGAATCGGTCAACCGTTTGATGAGAATCAGCGACAATCACATAACAAGCCATTATGAGCTTACAAATACCAAATCGGTCAACCGTTTGATGAGAATTCTTTATAATCACATAAAAACCCGTTATGACCTTACAAATCACCGAATCAGTCAACTGTTTGATGACAATGAGCTACAATCACGTAACAAGCCATTTTGAGCTTACAAATTACTGAATCGGTCAACTATTTGATGAGAATCAGTTACAATCATGTAACAAGCCATTTTGAGCTTAAAAATTACCGAATCGGTCAACCATTCGATGAGAATCAATTACAATTACATAACAAGCCATTCTGAGCTTACAAATCACTGAATTGGTTAACGGTTCGATGAAAATCAATTACAATCATGTAACAAGCTATTCTAAATTTACAAATCACGGAATCAGTCAACCGTTCGATGAGAATCAACTACAATCATGTAACAAGCCATTATGAGCTTACAAATCACCATATCGGTCAACCGTTCGATGAGAATCAGCTATAATCACATAACAAACCATTCTGAGTTTACAAATATTTGAATCGGTCAACCGTTCGATGACAATCAGCTACAATCATGTAAGAAGCCATTCTAAACTTACAAATCACCAAATTGGTCAATAGTTCAATGAGAATCAATTACAATCATGTAACAAGCCATTCTGAGCTTACAAATCACTGAATCGATCAACCATTCTATGAGAATCAGCTAAAATCACATAACAACCCATTTTGAGCTTACAAATCACTGAATCCTTTAGCCGTTCAATGAGAATCAGCTACAATCATGTAACAAGCCATTCTGAGCTTACAAATCATTGAATCGGTCAACTGTTCGATGAGAATCAACTACAATCTCGTAACAAGCCATTTTGAGGTTACAAATCACTGAATCTGTCAACCGTTCGATGAGAATTAGCTACAATCACGTAACAAGCCATCTTGAGCTTACAAACCACTGAATCGGTCAACCGTTTGATGAGAATCAACTACAATCATGTAACAAGCTATTTTGAGCTTACAAATCACCGAATCAGTCAACCGTTCGATGAGAATCACATAACAACCCATTATGAGCTTACAAATCACTGAATTGGTCAACTGTTGGATGAGAAGCAACTACAATCACCTACCAAGCCATTCTAAGCTTAAAAATCATCGAATTGGTCAACTGTTCGATTAGAATCAGCTACAATCACGTAAGAAGCCATTCTAAGCTTATAAATCACTGAATCGGTCAACCATTCGATGAGAATCAATTGCAATTACGTAACAAGCCATTCTGAGCTTACAAATCACCGAATCGGTCAATCATTGAATGAGAATTAGCTACAATCGCATAACAAAGCATTCTGAGCTTACAAATCACTGAATCGGTCAACCGTTCTATGAGAATCAACTATTATGAATTTACAAATCACCTAATCAGTCAACCGTTCAATGAGAATCAGCTACAATCACGTAACAAGCCATTCTGAGCTTACAAATCATCGAGTCAGTCAACCGTTTGATGAGAATTAGGTACAATTATGTAACAAGCTATTATTTGCTTACAAATTACCAAATTGATCAACAGTTTGATGAGAATCAATTACAATCACGTAACAAGCCATTCTGAGCTTACAAATCACTGAATCGGTCAACCGTTCAATGAGAAATAATTACAATCACGTAACAAGCCATCTGAACTTACAAATCACTTAAGGCCCGATTTGTTTGTAGAATTGGAATTTGAGTCAAAATTTGATTTTTTGAAATTTCAGTTTTGTGTATTCGGAAGATAGTTTGGACCGTTTGGTTGACCCGGAAGATGGCTGAGACAATTCATATTTTGCGTTTGGTTGTCATTTTTGAAATTAGAATTGGAAGTGAGAAATTGGAATTGGTTGTCATTTTCAAAATTGGGATGATCATAATTCATACCAGAGCTTCAGAATGTTGGGGAGCAAGTTACAGATATACACAAATAATTAAAAAAATACAGTTGGAGTTGAAAACAGGAACCTAATTCCTTCAAAATTCCTAATATTCTTTATTAGTGGCCCATCTTTACAGTTTGAATAGTGGACAAATCACGATATCAGTTGATTTGCTGCAGTTGAAGGTAATTTGTTTTTTAAGACTGAAATTCAAATTCACTATTTCCACCGAGAAAGTCGTTGGTTATTATGGATTGGGCATGTAAACTTGTCAGGGCGGGTAAAATTTTCCAAGTAATAGATGGCAGAATTCAGGAAAATGGAGAGATTTGTTTTGGTGGGTATTCTTTGTTCACATGTAATGGTAGCATTCAAACCCAACATTGTGGAGGCATTGAAGATGTTGGAGGTGTTGGTATCTTTTCCTTGCAGGACCAAACTAGAATCAATAGATGGGCTTGATTCTTAGGGTAGGCACTCAAGTTTGACAAGAAAATAGTCCAATTGATGAGGATAGAGAACATCCTCCTTCTTTGAGCTCCACATCACTTAGGCGGGTATTGCCTTATCTGCACACTCAAGACACCTCATGATAAACAATAAGCCTGCAGATAGATTATTGTGGAATAGTCTTCAAACCCCTATAGGTATCCTGTACCCCATGAAGCAAATTCTTAATGCAATAGCCCTACTTGCATAGAACGAGTCTGAAGACTAGAAAGGATCTCCTACTACTACTACTACTACCAACATGAAAGGGAAAGGTATTTGATTTGATGTTGGGTTGGAAGGGTTCCTAAGACATCCTAAGTCTCTCATAGACCAGTGCCTTATCCAATGGGCAACAGAGTCAAATATATCACTGCAATAAAGAGCTAAGAGATAAGAAAACAATACATCCTAATATGCTGATGCCTTACACCAAACATACACCATCTACCAGATCATACTTTAACAATCCACTTGTGTATCCAAATGTGTTATCACCCATTCAAAGGATTTTAACCCTCCCCTTAGAAGAGACCTATAAACAAGCAATGCATTGACTAGCATCCACTGGAAGACAAACATAAGATACCCTTGATACCCCAGTTCCATACACACCTGAAAACCAATCCTAGACCTAGTTGTTTCTGCGAAAACAACTCTATTGCAGACACATAGGAAATGCATATAGAAAGATCACAACACCCTTGATGCCATAATCAATAAATCTAAAACCCAAGATGGAGACAATCTGATAACAGTAGAAACATATTGAATCTCATACATAAGACAAATTAATTACAATGCATATCATATTCTCTAGGCCAACCAAAGAAGAAAGAACACCCTATATGCAGAGAAGTAGAGAAAATCTACAGGAAAAGGACCCTTCATGGAACTAGTTCTCCTCAAAATTTTGCATAAGAAGGAACCCTTACAAAATCAAAACTTCAACCATATATACCACTAACTACCTTGGAATCCTAAACAAGTTAGGATGCAACAAGCTTCAGACAGCTAGGGTAAGGGTTAGGGTTTCAACTACCAGACCAACTGAAATGATCACAAATTTATTTGAGGGGAGAAACCCAGGCAACCAGGAGAAAGAAAATCCTAGAATGATCCTCAATCATGATAAATTCTCTGTGAAGGTACTGAGAACCATAAAAATGCTCAAAAAGTCAATCCCCTGTGGCCACCTGCAACATGCCTCGAGCACAAAACCACACAGTATAGACCCCTGTAGATGATCATGGCTACCCCTAGACCACACTGCAACAGCAAGCGCCACCAAACAAATCAAATCTAGTCGTGAAAACATTCAATTTTGGTCCTTTCTATCACTGAAAAACCCTCAAAAATTCAAATTTGAAAATAAACGGCTACTTTATGGCACTTGCAGCAAATCGGCGGTCGATATTTGAATCTCCATCAAATTTAAGTCATGACTGTCTGATCTCTCTTTTTTGCGATCCTTTAAATCTTAACTCGACTGCCACCCTGAGTTTACTTTAAGCGAACACACGACAATGCTTTTCCTGTTCATGAAAAGAAAACTTAACCCATCACTTAACTCCGTGACTTGGTGACCCAAAGAAAATTCTAACCTCAGTCCCACATTTAGCGAACTAGTGACAAAAGGACATCACCAATTCGCGAAACACTTTATAAAACTACTAGAAAGTTTAGCGATTCCGCGAACGCTTGTTCGTTGAACTGCTAATAGAGAATCACCAATTTTTCACGCGAACGAGTGAAGCCTTTATAAATTTGTCGATCGCTAAACACTTATCCCAACTGCCAAAAGATTGAGAAACTGACCAGGCCTGCATCAGGAAGATCGACAACCGTCTGAAGTTCGCATAGACTTCCAAGATTCTATCAGATTTCACACCCACCGTTGGATTGAGAATCTTCCCCCAACCCTGACAACCCTCTGACACAAAACAAAATCAATGGTTGTCGCAAGATCTTAAGCCTCTAACACACTTGATGAGATTACACGTCGTTCGTCGATTCACTGACAGGATCAAAACCCACTGACACATCTGAAAATTAGGTCCCACTACCAACAAGCCACTGTGCAAATACATGGACGAATCAAAAGCTGCCAATTGTACAAACATGTCAACGGACCCACCTGCAGGCTTAAAGAGAATCAACGGTTGTCCCTATATCACTGGGTTAAAAATTGAGCAAGTTATATCAACGGTATAACGACAGCCACAAGATTAAATCAAACTTTAATCCGCTTGAACGCTGAGAAGACCGGTCCCACTGACAACACTCCACTTCATACTCCCGTCGACCAATGAGAGATAGCCAAATCTGCACACCTGGCAAGTGGACCCGCCTGAAGGAAAGGCTACGTCATCAGGAAAAATCAATGATCGGCGTAAGATCTCAAGCATTTGACACATCCTATGAGAATTTGCGCTGACTGTTGGATGGAGATGGTGTCAGAGAGGGGCCCAGGAAAAATATTAAAGATGAAACATAAGAAAAATTAAAGCGTAGGACTTAGGCTTTCGGGAAAAATCAAGTGCTGAGGACTATAGGAAAATTAAATGCCGCCGAGGGAAGAAACTTAGGAAAAATTAAAAGGGACCTCGTCGGACATGAAAACCTAACCGTCGAACAGCTTAAAGGATTTAATTAGCATATGATGATTAGGACTTTAAGTGACCCGAAAAAAGTTAACTTGAAATTAGAACAAGGTCAGGGTTTTAAGGGGTAACGGCTAGTTTTTAAATATTTTGCAAGGGTTCAAGGCTAGGGACACAAAAATGACTGTAGGAACTAGAAGAAAAAGGCTAGAGTCATGAAAAATTTTTCTAGGTGCTAACAGGAGGGCAATAGTAAAATTCTAAAAATTTCGCACAGGCCTCTGCCTCTCACAGATCAAGGAGCTTTAGCTGATAAACACGGCGATGGTGACTCTTTTGTTTAAGATTATCTACTATCATTTAGCTGGCCATGGACGCCTGTATTTCATTGTATGCGGGAACGAAGTTTGTGGACCTGATGAAAATTTTAATTTGCTTCAATATTTTATAAAACTAGGTTTTCGTTTCAAATTCCACCCCTCTCCGGTGGGAAGATGGTGCTGCCTGTTTTAGGGCCTAAACTTGGTTTTCACCAGCATAACCCAAATTGCATATTGGAGTTCCAAATGGTGGATTTTATGGAAATCGGGAAGTGTCGCCACCAATTCTGGTCCAATTCCTGCAAACAAATGGGGCCAATCGGTCAACCATTCGAAGAGAATCAGCTACAATCATGTAACAAGCATTTTGAGCTTACAAATCACTGAATCGATCAACCGTTCGATGAGAATCAGCTACAATCATGTAACAAGCCATTCTGAGCTTACAAATCACCGAATCAATCAACAGTTTATTGAAAATTAATTACAATCACGTAACAAGACATTCTGAGCTTACAACTCACTGAATCACTAAACCGTTTGATGAGAATTAGCTACAATCACGTAAAAAGCTATTCTGAACTTACAAATCACTGAATCGGTCAACCGTTCAAAGAGAATCAGCTACAATCATGTAACAAGCCATTCTGAACTTACAAATCACTGAATTGGTCAACCGTTGGATGAGAATTAGCTACAATCACGTAACAAGCCATTCTAAGATTACAAATCACCGAATTGGTCAACCTTTCAATGAGAATCAACTACAATAACGTAACAAGCTATTTTGAGCTTACAAATCACTAAATCGGTCAACCGTTGGACGAGAATCAGCTATAATCACATAACAAGCCACTCTAAGCTTACAAATCATCGAATTGGTCAACCATTCAATGAGAATCAGCTACAATCATGTAACAAACTATTTTCAGCTTAAAAATCACTGAATCCATCAACCATTCGAGGAGAATTAGCTACAATCATGTAAGAAACCATTCTAAGGTTACAAATCATCGAATCGGTCAACCGTTCGATGAGAATCAATTATAATCACATAAAAAGTCATTCTGAGCTTACAAATAATTGACTCGGTCAACCGTTCAAAGAGAATCAGATACAATTATGTAACAAGCCATTCTAAGCTTACAAATCACCGAATCGGTCAACTGTTCGATGGGAATCAGCTACAATCACGTAACAAGCCATTCTGAGCTTACAAATCACCGAATCTATCAACCGTTCGATGAGAATCAACTACAATCATGTAACAAGCCATTCTCAGATTTCAAATCACCGAATCAGTGAACCGTTCGATGAGAATCAGCTATAATCACGTAACAAGCCATTCTGAGCTTACAAATCACCAAATCAGTCAACCGCTCGATGAGAATCAATTACAAATGTAACAAGCTATTCTGAGCTTACAAATCACCTAATTTGTCAACTGTTCGATGAGAATTAATTACAATCACGTAACAAGCCATTTTGAGCTTAAAAATCACCAAATCGGTCAACCATTGAGAATCACCTAAAATCATGTAACAAGCCATTCTGAGCTTACAAATCATAAAATTGGTCAATCGTTCAATGAGAATAAACCACAATCATGTAACAAGCCATTATGAGCTTACAAATCACTTATTTGGTCAACTATTCGATGAGAATCAGCTACAATGATGTAACAAGCCATTCTGAGCTTACAAATCACTAAAACGGTCAACCTATCAGTGAGAAGCAATTACAATCACCTAACAAGCAAATCTGAGCTTACAAATTACCAAATTGGCCAATCGTTCGATGAGAAGCAATTACAATCACCTAATTGCCATTCTGAGCTTACAAATCATTGAATCGGTCAACCGTTTGATATGAATCAGCTACAATCATGTAACAAGCCAGTCTGACCTAACAAATTACCGAATCGGTCACTAGTTCGATGAGAATCAATTACAATCACGTAACAAGCCAGTTTGAGCTTACAAATCATCGAATCGGTCAACCATCCGATGAGAATTAGCTACAATCATGTAACAAGCCATTCTTAGCTTACAAATTATCGATTCGGTCAACCGTTTGTGAGAATCAATTATAATCAAGTAACAAGCCATTGTGAGCTTACAAATCACCGAATCCACAACCGTTCGATGAGAAGCAATTACAATCACCTAGCAAGCCATTCTGAGCTTACAAATTGCCGAATCAATTAACCGTTCGATGAGAGTCTGCTACAATCACCGAATCGGTTAACCGTTCGATGAGAGTCAACTTCAACAACATAATAAACCATTCCGAGCTTACAAATAAGTGAATCAATAAACTGTTTGATGAGAATCAACTACAATCATGTAACAAGCCATTCTTAGATTACAAATCACCAAATTGGTCAACCGTTCGATGAGAATTGGCTATAATCATGTAACAAGCCATTCTGAGCTTACAAATTTCTGAATCGGTCAACGGTTCGATGAGAATCAATTACAATTACATAACAAGCCGTTCTGAGCTTACAAATCAATGAATTAGTCAACCGTTTGATGAGAATAAATTACAATCACATAACAAGCTATTTTGAGCTTACAAATCACCAAATTGGTCAACCATTGAGAATCAGCTACACTCATGTAACAACCCATTCTGAACTTACAAATCACCAAATCAGTCAACCGTTCAGTGAGAATTAGCTACAATCACGTAACAAGCCATTCTCAGCTTACAAATCACCGAATCGGTTAACCGTTTGATAAGAATTAGCTACAATCATGTAACGAGCTATTATGAGCTTACAAATCACTGAATCGGCAACCGTTCGATAAGAATAAGCTACAATCATGTAACAAGCTATTCTGAGCTTACAAATCACCAAATTGGTCAACCATTCAATGAGAATCAACAAAAATCTGGTAAGAAACCATTCTGAGGTTACAAATCAATGAATCTATCAACTGTTCAATGAGAATTAGCTACAATCACGTATCGAGCCATTCTAAGCTTACAAATCACCGAATCGGTCAACCGTTCGATGAGAATCAGCTACAATCATGTAACAAGCTATTCTAAACTTACAAATCACCGAATCAGTCAACCGTTCAATGAGAAGCAAAAAAAATCACCTAACAAGCCATTCTAAGCTAACAAATCATCAAATTGGTCAATCATTTGATTAGTATCAGCTATAATCATGTAAATTCTGAGTTTATAAATCATTGAATTGGTCAACCATTCGATGAGAATCAATTGCAATCATGTAACAAGCCATTCTAAGCTTACAGATCACTGAATCAGTCAACCGTTCGATGAGAATCAGTTGCAAAGCATTCTGAGTTTAAAAATCATCGAATCAGTCAACTGTTCTATGAGAATCAGCCATTATGAGCTTACAAATCACTGAATCAGTCAACTGTTTGATGAGATGTAATTATAATCACCTAACATGCCATTCTGACATTACAAATCACCGAATCGATCAACCGTTCAATGAGAATCAGCTACAATTACGTAACAAGCCATTTTGAGCTTACAAATAACTGAATCGGTCAACCGTTCGATGAGAATTAGCTACAATCATGTACAAAGGCATTCTGAGCTTACAAATTACTGAATCGATCAACAGTTCGATGAGAATCAATTACAATCATGTAACAAGCTATTCTGAGCTTACAAATCAATGAATCGGTCAACCATTGGATGAGACTTAGCTACAATCACGTAATAAGCCATTTTGAACTTACAAATCACTAAATCAATCAACCATTCAAAGAGAATAATCTACAATCATGTAACAAGCCATTCGGAGCTTACAAATGACCGAATCGCTCAACCGTTCGATGAGAATCAGCTACAATCACATAGCAAGCCTTTATGAGCTTAGAGATACCAAATCGGTCAACTGTTTGATGAGAATCAATTACAATCATGTAAAAATCTATTCTAAGCTTTCAAATCACCGAATCGGTCAACTATTCGATGAGAATAAGCTACAATCATGTATTAAGCCATTTTGAGCTTAAAAATCATTGAATCGGTCAACCATTCGATGAGAATCAGCTACAATCACATAACAAGTATCACCGAGTAAGTCAACCATTCAATGAGAATAAAATAAAATCATGTAAAAAAGCATTATGAGCTTACAAATTACTGAATCAGTCAACCATTCAATGAGAATCAGCTACAATCATGTAACAAGCCATTATGAGCTTACAAATCACTGAATCAGTCAACTGTTGGGTGAGAAGCAATTAGAATCACGTAACAAGCCATTCAGAGCTTACAAATCACCAAATCGGTCAACTGTTCGATGAGAATCAGCTACAATGATGTAACAAGCCATTCAAAGCTTACAAATCACAGAATCGACAACCGTTCAATGAGAAGCAATTACAATGACCTAACAATCCATTATCAGCTTACAAATCACCGAATCGGTCAACCGTTCAATGAGAGTCAGCTACAATCACCGAATTGGTTAATCGTTCGATGAGAGTCAGCTACAGTCATGCAAGCCATTCTGAGATTACAAATAACCGAATCGATAAACCGTTCGAGGAGAATCAGCTACAATCATGTAACAAGCCATTCGTAGCTTACAAATCGTTGAATCGGTCAACTATTTGATGAGAAGCAACGACTTTCAAGTAAAAAGCCATTCTAAGCTTACAAATTCTGGAATAGGTCAACCGTTCGATGAGAATCAGCTAGAATCACATAACAAGCCATTCTGAGCTTAAAAATCACTAAATCGGTCAACTGTTTGATGAGAATCAACTACAATCACGTAATGCACCATTCTGAGATTACAAATCACAGAATTGGCAACTGTTTGCTGAGAAGCAATTACAATCACCTAAAAAGCCATTGTGAGCTTAGAAATCACTGAATCGGTCAACCATTCGATTAGAATCGGCTACAATCATGTAACAAGCTATTCTGAGCTTAGAAATTACCAAATCGGTCAACCATTCAATGAGAATCAGCTACAAACATGTAAGTAGCCATTCTGAGGTTACAAATCAGTGAATCTGTCAACTGTTCGATGTGAATCAGGTACAATCACGTAACAAGCCATTCTAAGCTTATAAATCACCAAATCGAACAGTTGAAGGATTCAGTGATTTGTAATCTCATAATGGCTTGTTAAATTATTATAATTGATTCTTATGGAACGGTTCTCCGATTCGGTGATTTGTAAGCTCAAAATGGCTTGTTACATGATTGAAAGTGATTCTCATCGAACGGTTGACCGATTCGGTGATTTGTAAGCTCATAATGACTTGTTAGATTATTGTAGTTGATTCTTATCAAACGATTGACCAATTCGGTGATTTGTAAGCTTAGAATAGCTTGTTACGTGATTATAGTGTATTCTCAGCAAACGGTTGATCAATTTGGTGATTTGTATGAAGAATTTGAGTAATACAAATCCACAAAACCTAAAGATCACCTGCATACAAAAACCTGTTACAAAGAAGTAGAGACAAGAAGAGGGCAAGGGTTTGACTAAAAAATATGAAGAAGAAAATATCCTCAATTAATGAATGAAAATAATGTACAATGGATCATCCTTATAAAGGAGATTGAAAGCCTTGAAAGGCAAAGTCTAGTGCATGTATTATCAGTTTAACTATTACATGACTAATGCAAAAGTTTAGAACAACTAGTGTATGTGTTTTTTAACTAAAGCAAAAGTAAGTTGACATCTTAAGAAGGGAGTAAAGTTTAATTAACATAATTAATTTTTACTCTAACACCCCCTATTAAGATGAGCAATGTTGCATCTACAAACAATGCAAGAAGAAAGCAAATGAGTCCTGGCAACAAAGGCCTAATCAGTACCCAAGTACAAAAGAGTATCTCTAAAAAGTGGAGAAATAGAGAAAACCTCTACTATAGAAAGAGACAAAGACTAGTCTGAAGGACTAAAGAAGCTTCCAAATAGAATGGCTTGTTACGTGATTGAAAGTGATTCTCATCGAACGATTGATCGATTCGGTGATTTGTAAGCTTAGAATGGCTTGTTAGATTATTATAGTTGATTCTCATCGAACGGTTGACCGATTCTGTGATTTGTAAGCTCAGAGTGTCTTGTTACATGATTATAGCGTATTCTCATCAAACGGTTGATCGATTTGGTGATTTCTATGAAGGATTTGAGTAATACAAATCCACAAAACCCAAAGATCACCTGCATACAAAAACTTGTTACAAGGAAGTAGAGACAAGAAGAGGGCAAGGGTTTGACTCAAAAATATGAAGAAAAAAATATCCTCAATTAATGAATGAAAATAATGTACAATGGATCATCCTTATAAAGGAGACCGAAAGCCTTGAAAGGCAAAGTCTAGTGCATGTATTATCAGTTTAACTATTACATGACTAATGCATGAGTTTAGAACAACTAGTGTATGTGCTTTTTAACTAAAGCAAAAGTATGTTGACATCTTAAGAAGGGAGTAAAGTTTAATTAATAGAATTAATACTTTACTCTAACACGCCCCCTTAAGATGAGCAATGTTGCATCTACAAACAATGCAAGAAGAAAGCAAATGAGTCCCGGTAATAAAGGCCTAATCAGTACCCAAATATAAAAGAGTGTCTCTAAAAAGTGGAGAAATAGAGAAAACCTCTACTCCAGAAAGAGACAAAAACTAGTCTGAAGGACTAAAAAAGCTTCCAAAACTAGGAATGTTCTAGAAAATAGGAACAAAGATGAACATGTACAACATCACTGAAGCATGAAATTGAAAACTCTATCAAGAAAAAACTAAAGATCCTCCACAAAAATATGACCAGGTAGAGAAGACTGTAATATGTATGAGTGCCCTCAAATAACACTACTCGAATCAGGAGGTAAACAAAGGCAAAACACCTAAACTCGAAGATACAGATGGTATAAACACCAAAAGCCTGAAGAGTTGATCAATCAAAGCTAGAAGAGTGCATCCAAAATAGGAAAGAAAATAGTGTCTATATGGTAAATGATCCATCTCACCGGAATGCATAGGTACCCAGCCACTGCAACCGCCTAATACATATGATCAAATACTAAATACATAGCTCACACTATCGAACCAAGGAAGTAGTACAACCAACAGTAGAAACCCCCCCATACTACTGACAAGGGAGTAATGACAGGTACACTGAAAAGATCATCCAATATGAACTACAAAATGAAGATGAATCTGAAACATTGAATGTGCAAAGAGAGTACAAACACAAATAAAGTTACCTGAGGCTAATGTCAGTGGAGGATCCCATCTACGAGTACAAAAACCCCCCTACTACTTTATAATAGAGTGCGAGTACAAATAGCACGAACATGTGCAAGATCCCATCAAAGCAATAGAATGACACTTTATCTCAGTGTGTGTGCATTAAAGAATGCTACAAAAAATGAAGTATACATTGCTCAAAGAAGATCAAAGGCTGCTGAAATAAAAGAACAACCTAAGACGAGCCATCCCTCAAAGGGAAGAGATCCCAGGACCTGAAACAACCAAAATATCCACCAGACTGCAAAAAAGAAAGAATCTAAATAAAATGAACCTGGATCAGAATCTGGAAAAATGACTCATAGCAATGAAAATCTCTCTGAACAAGCTTTTCAACGATATATCATTTTTCAAAAACGGAGTCCGGATGTGTAAGATAGAGCTCTCGGAGTGCAGAACTGAAGATCTGGCTTTGACAGAGAAAAACACCATTAGAAAAATAAAACTAGAAAATATAACCTTTAGATCTAGAAAGAGCTCGGAATCAACTTTTCGACGATATCTCATTTGCCAAATTTTGACACCGTATGCTCAAGATATGAGCAAAAACCAACAGTTGCGCTGGAGGGCTCAAATAAAGTGTATGCAAGGATCTGAGGATGGGTGACATCAGAAAAAAAGACAAAAAACCACATGAAACCATCAGATCTGAAAAAATTTCAGAAAGAGTTTTTCGGTAATACCTCGTTTGCCAAAAATGGATCCCGAAAGGTAGGAGGTCTGAAACGCCACAATCATAGAGAACATCTGACTTTGATAGAAAAAAAGAGCATGAAAATGGAAAAATCACAAAACCACACTAGCAAATTCAGATCGGGCTCAGAACCAATTTTTCGATGATATATCGCACACCCAATTACAATCCCAGATGCCTGAGATATGCGCAAAAAGGCCCAAGTACCTTTATAAAAGCTCAAAAAATGGCAAAGTCTGTTGATGTATGCAAACTGGGAGCTTTAAATTGATGGCCAAATGGTCGTCATAGCTCTATTTCACCTAGGGCTGAAAAATTTGGCCCATATGACCATGGGCACAGTGAAAAAGGGGCTTGGCGGCTGGGGGTTTGCTCGGTCACCACGTGACCCTGGGCACTACGAGAGGGGGCTCAAATGGGTAGAGACCGTTGTGTAACTGGTGGTTAACTGCGGAGACCGGTACAGTCACCGTCGGCGGTGACCGTGAGCCGCCCTCAGCAGTGCCAGTGGCTGCTCTTAGTGGTGTGCTGGTGGCCGCTGGGCGGTGCGCCCAACAAAAAAATAAATTTAAATTTATTTTTTTTGAAAAATCACCGCACAGCCTCGATGTGTGTGCCAGAGTCGTATGACCTTCGTAGGTAAAAAAAATTGCCTCAGAAGCTAACTTGTCAGAATTCGATAACTTTTATATGGATTTTGAGTATCTTGGGCTTTCCAGACGCAACCGTGAGGTTCATTTGGGCCAAAAGTACCTCAAAAATAGTATCACCATGGGATCCGTGCCAAGGCCAATTGTAAAAAAAATTCTCACAGATTCCAACTTTGTCTAAATTGGAAAAATTTTATATGGAAAAAATAGGTCCCCCCCAGATTTGACAGCAAAAAAATCAGCAAATAAGCAAAAAAATCTCTAATTTGTATCCTTCAAATGCGAACAAGCTGTAGCAAATTAGGCTCTGATACCATGAAGGATTTGAGCAATACAAATCCACAAGACCCAAAGATCACCTGCATACAAAAACCTATTACAAGGAAGTAGAGACAAGAAAAGGGCAAAGGTTTGACTCAAAAATATGAAGAAGAAAATATCTTCAATTAATGAATGAAAATAATGTACAATAGATCATCCTTATAAAAGAGATCGAAAGCTTTGAAACTAATGCATATAATAAATAATGTCTAATGCATATTATAAATAGTTTAACTATTACATGACTAATGCATGAGTTTAGAACA
Source organism: Chamaecyparis obtusa (assembly GCA_027943335.1). Classification (NCBI taxonomy): domain Eukaryota; kingdom Viridiplantae; phylum Streptophyta; class Pinopsida; order Cupressales; family Cupressaceae; genus Chamaecyparis; species Chamaecyparis obtusa. The sequence goes on along the minus strand of BSBK01003129.1, from coordinate 1,298,943 downwards.
ACTACTGCATGTGCTTTGTAACTAAAGCAATAGGAAGTTGACATCTTAAGAAGGGAGTAAAGATTAATTAACATAATTCATGCTTTACTCTAACAGTAAATATAGAATGGCTTGTTACGTGATTGTAATTCATTCTCATCGAACGATTGATCGATTTGGTGATTTTTAAGCTCCGAATGGCTTGTTACATGATTGTAGCTGATTCTCATCGAACGGTTCACTGATTCAATGATTTGTAATTTCGGAATGACTTGTTACATGATTGAAAGTGATTCTCATCAAATGGCTGACTAATTCAGTGATTTGTAAGCTCAGAATGGCTTGTTACATGATTATAGCTCATTCTCATCGAACGGTTCACCGATTTGGTGATTTATAAGCTCATAATAACTTCTTAGATGATTGTAGCTGATTCTCATCAAATGGTTGACCGATTTGATAATTTGTAAGCTCAAAATGGCTTGTTACATGATTGAAAGTGATTCTCATCAAACAGTTGACTAATTCAGTGATTTGTAAGCTCAGAATGGCTTGTTACATGATTGTACCTGATTCTTATCGAATGGTTGACCGATTCAGTGATTTGTAAGCTTAGAATGGCTAATTACATGATAGTAATTGATTCTCATCAAACAATTGAATGATTCATTGATTTGTAAGCTCAGAATGGATTGTTCCCTTCTTGTAGTTGATTCTCATTGAACGGTTGACCGATTCGATGATTTTTAAGCTCAAAATGGCTTGTTACTTGATTGTAGCTGCTTCTCATCGAATGGTTCACCGATTTGGTGATTTGTAAACTTAGAATGGCTTGTTACGTGATTGTAGGTGATTCTCATTGAATGGTTCACCGATTTGGTTATTTGTAAGCTCATAATGGCTTGTTACGTGATTGTACCTGATTCTCATCGAATGGTTGACCGATTCAGTGATTTAAATGGCTAATTACATAATAGTAATTGAATCTCATCAAACAGTTGACCGATTTGGTGATTTGTAAGCTCAGAATTGCTTGTTACGTGATTGTAGCTGATTCTCATCGAATGGTTAACTGATTCGGTGATTTGTAAGCTCAAAATGGCTTGTTACGTGATTGGAGTTGATTCACAATGAATGGTTTAACAATTCCATGATTTGTAAGCTCAGAATGAATTGTTACATGATTGTAGTTGATTCTCATCGAACGGTTGATCAATTCAATGATTTGTCAGCTTAGAATGACTTGTTACGTGATTGTAGCTGATTCTCACCAAACGATTGACAGATTTGATGATTTGTAAGCTTAGAATGGCTTGTTACATGATTGTAATTGATTCTCTTCGAATGGTTGACTGATTCGATGATTTGTAAGCTCAAAATAGCTTGTTATGTGATTGTAATTGATTCTCATCAAATAGTTGACCAATTCAGTGATTTGTTAGATCAAAATGGCCTGTTACATGATTCTCGCTGATTCTCACCGAACGGTTAACAAATTATGTGATTTGTAAGCTCAGAATAGCTTATTACGTGATTGTAGCTGATTCTAATCAAATGGTTGATGAATTCAATGATTTGTAAGCTCCGAATAGCTTATTACGTGATTGTAGCTGATTCTCATCGAACGGTTCACTGATTCGATGATTTTTAAGCTCAGAATGGCTTTTTATGTGATTCTAGTTGATTCTCATAGAACGGTTGACGGATTCAGTGATTTGTAAGCTCAAAATGGTTTGTTATGTGATTGTAGCTGATTCTCATCAAACAGTTGACCGATTCAATGATTTGTAAACTTAGAATGGCTTGTTACATGATTGTAGCTGATTCTCACCAAATGGTTGACCAAATCAATGATTTGTAAGCTCAAAATAGCTTGTTACGTGATTGTAATTGATTCTCATCAAATGGTTGACCAATTCGATGATCTGTAAGCTTCGAATAGCTTATTACGTGATATCGAATGGTTCATTGATTCGGTGATTTTTAAGCTTAGAATGGCTTGCTATGTGATTCTAGTTGATTCTCATAGAATGGTTGACGGATTCGGTGATTTGTAAGCTCAGAATGGCTTGTTATGTGATTGTAGCTGATTCTCATCGAACAGATGACTGATTTGATAATTTGTAAATTCAGAATGGCTTGTTATGTGATTGTAGCTGATTCTCATCAAACGGTTCACCGATTCAGTGATTTGTAAGCTTAGAATGGCATGTTACGTGATTGTAGTTGATACTCATCGAACAGTTGAACGATTCGGTGATTTGTAAGCTTAGAATGGCTAATTACATGATAGTAATTGATTCTCATCAAACAGTTGACTGATTCAGTGATTTGTAAGCTCAGAATGACTTGTTACGTGATTGTAGCTGATTGTCATCGAACGGATGACCGATTCTATAATTTGTAAGCTCAAAATGGCTTGTTACGTCATTGTAGTTGATTCTCATTGAATGGATGACCGATTCGATGATTTGTAAGTTCAGAATGGCTTATTATGTGATTGTAGCTGATTCTCATCGAACGGTTCACTGATTCGGTGATTTTTAAGCTCAGAATGACTTGTTATGTGATTCTAGTTGATTCTCATAGAACGATTGATGGATTGCATGATTTGTAAGCTCAGAATGGCTTGTTACATGATTGTGGCTGATTCTCATCGAACGGATGACCGATTCGATAATTTGTAGGCTCAGAATGGCTTGTACATGATTGTAGTTGATTTTCATTGAACAGTTCACTGATTCGATGATTCGTAAGCTCAGAATAGCTTGTTACATGATTGCAGCTGATTCTCATCGAACGGATGACCGATTTGGTAATTTGTAAGCTCAAAATGGCTTGTTACGTGATTGTAGTTGATTCTCATTGAACGGTTGACCGAGTTGGTGATTTGTAAGCTCAGAATAGCTTGTTACGTGATTTTAGCTGATTCTCATCGAACGGTTCACTGATTCAATGATTTTTAAGCTCATAATGGCGTGTGATTCTAGTTGATTCTCATAGAATGGTTGATGGATTCGGTGATTTGTAAGCTCAGAATGGCTTGTTACATGATTGTAGCTGATTCTCATGGAACGAATGACCGATTCGATAATTTGTAAGCTTAGAATGGCTTGTTACATGATTGTAGCTGATTCTCATCAAACGGTTCACTGATTCGGTGATTTGTAAGCTCAGAATGGCTTGTTACGTGATTGTAGCTGATACTCATCGAACAATTGAATGATTCAGTGATTTGTATGCTTAGAATGGCTAATTACATGATAGTAATTAATTCTCATCAAAATAGTTGACCGATTCAATGATTTGTTAGCTCAGAATGGCTTGTTATGTGATTGTAGTTGATTCTCATCGAATGGATGACCGATTCAGTAATTTGTAAGCTCAAAATAGCTTCTTACATGATTGTAGTTGATTCTCATCAAACGGTTGACCGATTCGATGATTTGTAAGCTCAAAATGGCTTGTTATGTGATTGTAGTTGATTCTCATCAAACGGTTCACTAATTCGATGATTTGTAAACTCAGAATGACTTGTTATGTGATTCTAGTTGATTCTCATAAAACGGTTGATGGATTGGGTGATTTGTAAGCTTAGAATGGCTGGTTACGTGATTTTAGCTGATGAGACTCATCGAACAGATGATCGATTCGATAATTTGGTAAGCTCAAAATTGCTTATACATGATTGTAGTTGATTCTCATCAAACAGTTCACTGATTCGATGATTTGTAAGCTCAAAATGGCTTGTTACATGATTGTAGTTGATTCTCATCGAACGAATGACCAATTTGATAATTTGTAAGCTCAGAATGGCCTATACTAGATTGTTGTTGATTCTCATTGAACAGTTCACCGATTTGATGATTTGTAAGCTCATAATGGCTTGTTACATGATTGTAGCTGATTCTCATCGAACGGTTGACTGATTCAATGATTTGTAAGCTTAGAATGGTTAATTACATGATAGTAATTGATTCTTATCAAATAGTTGACCGATTCGGTGATTTGTAAGCTCAGAATGGCTTGTTACATGATTGTAGCTGATTCTCATTGAACGGTTAACTGATTTGGTGAATTGTAAGCTTAGAATGGCTCATTACGTGCCTGTAGCTGATTCTCATCAAACAGGTTACCAATTCAGTCATTTGTAAGCTCACAATGACTTGTTACATGATTGTAGCTAATTCTCATCAAACAGTGGACCGATTTGGTGATTTGTAAGCTCAGAATGGCTTGTTACATGATTATAACTGATTCTCATCAAACGGTTGACTGATTCAGTGATTTGTAAGCTCATAATGGCTTGTTACATTAGGGCGTCTCACTTCTCTATCAATTCAAATGGCACTCACCGGTAGATTATTGTAGGGGCCATAGCCCTACTATTCTAACGATAGGGGCTCTCCCTCATCTATAATTCGTCCCACCTTGTGCATGCACAAGCAGCATGTAGTAATTGATTCTCATTGAATGGTTGATCGATTCGATGATTTGTCAGTTCAAAATGGCTTGTTACATGATTGTAGCTGATTCTCATCGAACAGTTCACCGATTTGGTGATTTGTAATCTCAAAATAGCTTGTTACGTGATTGTAGCTAATTCTCATCGAACGGTTTGTTAGGCCATTTTCCTGTCATAGCAAAAATCCTGTGAAATTGGCCTCTTCCTTGCAAATGTTTTTGTAAAATGTCCTGCCCTGTGTTCTTTATTGTGTCACCTTACTCTAGCCCAAATTACACGTGCTGAATTACAAAATCCAGAAAGATATTCAAATTCTAAGGTCTGCAGGAAAATATTTTTAGAATCTGCCAGAGTGTCGAAAACCCATAGTATTTTTGAAAATTCATGATGTTTTTGATCTGTGTGATAACCTTCATTATTTTTGACCTTGTGCCTTCCAGCTTTTGTGCACTTATCTTTTGGCGTCATAAACCTTATGTGTTTTCGATCTTTTTCGTCAAAAACCCTGTGTGTTTTCGACCTCACAGTTTCCTATTTGTTGTCGTTCCCTAATTGCGCAAGTGCGATAGATGGTGGGCCCGGGCCTTCAAAGGGTTTCAAATGATTGGTTGTCGCATGATCGCATGTCAAGAATTTCTGACATGCGACCATGGGACCGGTTGACACATGTCCCAGGGGGCCCGTTGGCTAGGGTCTGATAGATGTTTAACAAGCGACAAAGATCGGTGCTTGTTGCTATACCATGAGGAAAAGATGGAAGCCTTTAATCTCCACGCTTTAACGAGAGTCGTTGATGCGGTATGAAGGCCGTTGGATTTTCTTCTATGGGTGCAGTGGGACCTGTCTGCTTGGTGGCACTAATGTGTCAAATTTCTATTGGTTGCCTGCGATGAGTTGGATTTCATGTCAGCGGGGCTCGGTGTCAGAGATTTAAGATCTACGGTCAGCGTGTGATCGCAAGGAATATTCTTTCCCCTTGCGATCATGCGCCCACCATCCGATTGGATGCCGATGGGTTTGTTTACAGTGGGCCCGCTATCAAAGGATGTTGAGGTGGTAGGGTTCTAGTGGATGCAGGGTAGAGATGTGGCCCGGTGGTCAGAGCCCTTTCAATCTTACAGTTGCCGCATGACCGCAAGGAATATTCTTTCCCCTTGCGATCATGCGACAACCGTCTGATCTTGCAGTGTTTAAAAGGGTTGACGGGCGGTGGGTCCTGTGTCAGGTGACTCGGCGGTTGCAGCAAATGGCATGATGACATGTGGCATTGAGCAGGCCCAGGTGGGGTTTGAGGTTTGGCAGAGTGGATAAAGATCTAGCGGTGCTGACAAAATTCAATGTGTTTGCACGTTCGCACATAAAAAAAGGGTGATTCGCTAGTTTGTTTGGCGATTTGGCGAACGGTAGTTGGGAAGTCACTAAATTATTTAGCGAAGGAGTGAAGTGTTTCACGAATTGGCGAAGGTTCTTTTTCGCCAATTCGCTAAGTTTGACTGGGATCACTTTTAAGGAAAGTCATAAAGCCCGCGAAGGGAGATTGATCAGATGGCTACGTTTTAAAGCTGGTAAAGGTTTAAATTTTAGCTATCGTTTCTTTGCAGGCGCCAAAGAAATAACCGTTGAGATTCAAATTTGAATTTTTGAGAGTTTTCAACGACAGAGGGTACCATTTTTATGGAATTCAATGCAGAAACAACCCTGTTTGGTGAGAAGTGATTGGTTTGCCGTGTGGTCCAGGATGTCTAGTGCTCATTTGCAGAGCATGCACATTATAGTTGTGGCTCAAGGCATGTTGCAGGGTGTCCTTTTGAGCCTAGTTTTGTGGTTCTTTGTCCTTGCAGAGAAGACTTTCATAATTAAGGATCAGTTTAGGATTTCCTCTTTCCTAGATTGAATGTGTTTCCCACCCCTGAATTAAATTCATGATTGTTTCTAGCAGGTTGGGTGGTTGAAACCCTAGCCCTAGTCATCCGTAGCTTGTTGCAAATTTCCAAGATGACTAGGGGGGTATAAGTTGCAGACTTTTTGAGTTTGCAGGGGTTCCAATTCTTTTTGGTTTTGGTCCCAAATTGTTGATAGTGAAAATTTGAACAAGGAGAGCCTGGATTTAGGGTTTGTTTCCTTTGTGCATTTTTTCATTTGGTAATGTATTGATTCGGCAGGTCTTAGTGAGAATATTTTGGATTCCAATCTCATATTGGTGTATGTCTTTTTGTTTTGCTCTTGAGCTCATATATGTTGATTGCACAAAGTGGGTTAGCATATGGTAAACAAAGAGTATTTTGGGGTTATCTTTGAGTTCCTAACAAAGTTAGGATTAAAGTCTTTAAGGTAAGTTCAGTGAGTTCATGGCAAGATAAAGATTTGATGTCCTGATATGTGAGTGAGGGAGTAATAGGCAAAGCACTTACTCTGAGTCATATATGTTTGAGTTAAGGTTTTAGGGTGATATAGGTTATTAAGTGACTCTCTGCCCTGGGATAAGGCACTGATCCATTCTCTGGAAGCAGTCCATCATCAGCAATCACACACACACAATTAAATGATAAACCTTTCAATCAGATAGTAAAGGGTATAGTTGTATATTATTTAGAGACTCTTTTGAAGAAGTGAGTCAAGGGTACACCCGCCTGAGCATTGAGGCTCAAAGTGTAGGAGGATCTCCTTGATCCTTGTTAATTGGCCCTCTTCCTTGTAGACTTTGGAGTGGTGATAGAGTCAAAGTTTCATTATAGTTATCCATTAAAGTATAAATCTACAAGTTTTGAAGATAAAAGGGAACAACCAACAAAATGGTGACTCTGCTGGGGAGAATGATTATGAAGATATGCATATGTTAGGTCTCTGGTTGCAGTCATATTGAAGTATTCAAAATTTTATTGACCAGATAGACCTGCCCATCCAAGCCATCAACAAGACAATGATTCTGCTGGTGAGAATCTAGAGAGGAAGGTTGTAAGTGTGTTCTTGTTTTCCTGTTGTGTTTCAAAGATTTCCCATCTAGGTGGGTGGTGACTCAAAGGTTAGAACCAGTGCTACATATTGATAAATCATGGATAAGAGGAGAAAAACTAGGTCTTTTGTTAGAAAGAATCCAGAGGTCACTTTGGAGCAGCTATCTAGACAAGAAAAGAAGAGCTGGATTAGAAGGAATGGTGAGTCCACTAGTGCTCCCATGAAAAAATAAAGAAATGCTAGAGCCAGAGTACCACATGTATCCTCAAGTGAGGATGGTTCACAAGATAGAGTTTCTAGATCAAATGGTGGTCACTCTGAAGAGAGATTCTATGATACCCCTGAGGCTGCATTTCACGACAAAGGTCCATTGCCTATAGGTCAGAATGAACAAAATAGAGATATGGGTTTAGAGGTTGACCTGGATCTTGATGAAGATCATTTTAGAAGAGAACCCATGAGACATAGGCAAGTTCAGTTCCCATATCAAAATCTTCCTGATATGGATGTGTCATCAAGTTTTGATGACATTATGGTGGATCCTGATGACTTGAATGCCGTAAGGTTGCAGTTGGCAAAGCAAGATGCCATACATAAAAGATTTCATGAGGAGAGAGAAGCTGAAAAGGTGAATACTTCGATAGAGAGGTAGTCTCTTCTTAGAAAAATAAATGAAATGAAGGAGAGAAACAAAATGCTTGCTTTTGCTCCTAGAACTCTGCAGCATGATGTTTTTGGTGATCTTGATGCCTTGAGGAGTGAGCAAGAGTGCTTGCTTTAGGATCATGAATTTGATAAGGAGGGCCCTGTGGTTAGACAAGTGCAAAGTTATGTCCCTTTGCCTAAAGATAAAGATGCGCATAGGATCACTAGACCTACTATTATCATTAATGAGAAAGGAAAGCAGAAGATGGTGGGTGGGTGACCAAGCAAGCAAATCAGTGAAAATACCAGGGATCCCACCACCTGATTCAAATAAGGACACTAAAATGGAGAGAAGGAGAAAAGAAGATGAGGACCTTGCAAGAGAACTAGAGAGAGCTGAGGTTGAGGCTTCCATTACAGAAAAGAAAAGGAAGATCCAATTTTTGAGGGCTTCTTCAGCTAATACTCTTGACCCATCTGCTACTGAACTAGGTATGCCATCTATGACTACTCCTATTCCACTTAGGAATGTTACTAGTTCATTTCCTTCTTCATCTGCTTGGATAGGTGCAAATCCTAGGCAGCAGTCAAATACAAAAATAAATATAGATGCTAATGTTGATCCTAGGGTTAACACTGGTTCGAGCTTTCAAAGAAGACCTATGCAACTAGAAGGCTATAGGCAAATAAGTTTTGATGGAATTCCTGGCTATCCAAATGCTTTTCCAAATGATATTAGAGATAAGATACCTAAGTTTGCTGGTAATAATGCTATTAGTTGTGAAGAGCATCTTAGGTTATTTGTTGATATGCTTAATGATTATGAGGTAGAGCATGAGGATATCGTCATGAAACTATTTGTTCAATCTCTAATGGAGGATGTTAGAGATTGGTTTAAGAGGCTTCCTGATAGATGTATTGATACTTGGGACTCTTTTGAGAAATGTTTCAAAGAGTAGTATGGTGATAGGCCTAATGTTAGTTTCATGTTGAGTGAATTCAACACCATAAGGAAAAACAGAATGAGTCTGCAGCTGAATTCAACATGAGATTTCAGAAGGGTATGCATAAGTTGTTCCAAGTTATGTGGTTAGATGACAGTGTTTGTCTAACTACATACTTCGATGCATTTGATGGGAAGATGGGATATTTATTGAGGGATAAAGAACCAAGAACTCTTAGGGATTCTTTTAGGATTGTTGTCAATATTGAGAATAACATGAAAATATCAGGAAAATTGGGTGGAAAGAGAGATGACCCAAAGTTGTTTGGGGACAAGAAATATAAGAAAGAAAATGATAAGAATGTTGGATCTAGGAGGCAAGAAGAAGATAAATTGGATAAGGTGCTTAATGCATTGAAGGATTTGAAGGCACCTGCAGACAGGAACATCAGTGCTCCTACCAATGAAAGGCCTCAATTCAACAATAATTTCAATAAATAGAATAGACTGCAGAACTACCCCTACAACACCCAATGGAAGGATGGCAAGCCTATTATCCCTGCTGCAAGAGGAAACAATGACAGAGGTGTCCCTTACCCTCTGCATAAAGCTTCAATAAATGTCATGGAGAACATATCTTGGTGTGTTGCATGTCAGTCCCCTCATTCTGCAGAGCATTGTGTGGTTGCACAATCTATGGCTGCAAATCAAGATTGTGGCAATGAGGAGATAGAACAAGAAGAAGAACAAGATGATGTTGGATGCAACATGGTTTCTTCATATCTAGGATATGAAGATGATTCTAATTTTGATGAAGAGGTAGATGTAAATGTGAAGAGACATAATCAGGCCATTTTTCATCAAGAGGTTTTTTCTGATGCTGAATGCATTGATCAGAAAACATGTAACATGAACTCTTCTCCCAAGCCAGTAAATTTGAGAAGACCTTCTAGAGAAGAGATGGATAGGATTACTGCAGAAATGATTGCTCAGGTGCAAATTAGAGGCATGGTGGCAAGGAATACAAATGAGAAAGCTGCAGGAATGTTTATAAAGAGTACCAACTCCGGAGAACCTAATGAGAACAAATCAAAGGCTGATCACATGGTGAAATTCAAGAATGTAAAAGGTAAGCATTGTGAGCCTAAGGGAGTTGGAATTGAAAAGGTCTCTAGTGAGATTGAGAAGCCAGTTAACACAATGGCTAAGATTGAAAAAGTGAGGGTGGTCAGTACACCTAATGTGTTAGACAAGCAAAATGACGTTAAGGTAGTGCAGATTGAGATTCCTGCTTCTACCCCTATTGACATGTTATTTGTATTGTCACAAATTACATTTAAGGTTCCATTGTCAGAATTGTTGAGGATCCCTTAACATAAAGATAAAGCTATTGCATGGGTTGGTAATACTCACAAAAATGATACTTCATGCAATGGACCTCAAGATAAAGCTTTGAAGGATGTTGCTGCTCAGGGAATTGTGTCTCAAATTCCTCCAATATATTTGAACAGTTCTGTCAATGCCAGCCTTGAAAATATTGACCCATTCTTCTTAAGTGTTCTTGTGAATGGGATGAAGTTAAGAAATTGTATGATTGATAGTGGTGCCTCTAATACTGTCATGCCTTTCTCCTAATGGAAACACCTACAAGTTCTCTTTCACATTGAATTTCTTTTGTACCAACAATATAGCAGAATATGAGGCCTTGTTGTTAGGATTGAGGTTGGCACAAAAGCATGGTATTAAATGTCTAAATGTTATTGGTGATTATGAGTTGGTGGTGTCCCAAGTCAGGTTAATGTATGCTTCCAAGAATAGAAGGTTGAAACAATATAGGAATGCAGTTTGGGATTTGATTGAACATTTTGATGCCTTCAATATTGAGTGGAAGGATAGGAGTAACAACAAGGTGGCCGACTTGTTAGCCAATATTGCAATCAATCCCAATGATGTCACATTCTCTGGTATCTCTAAAGTTGAAATTCAGGCTAGGCCTAGTGTACCAGATAATGTTGAGTATTGGCAAGTTTTTGATGATGATAATGATATTTTGAAGTTTATGGATTGCAAGGATCAGTATCATGGTCAGGAATTTGATTGTTCAGCCTTGGTTGAGTTAGTAGGACAAAGGGAGGTTGTCTTAGGCAATGAGGTCATTCAGCTTAGAACTAACAAGGTGCCCAAGGGGCTTGTTGTTTTGGAGACTGTCTTTGACAACCAAGATAGAGTTCAAAAGAATATCAAAGGAGAAGATCATGCTGATCTTGAGGAGATAAATCTTGGATCACATGAGGCACCTAAGAAAGTATACATTGGTAGAGATATATCTCAAAAGGTAAGGAGACCTTTGATTGAATTATTGAGGAAATTCAGGCATATTTTTGCATGGTCATATGATGACCTAAAGGTTTATAGAGAGGATTTATTTCAGCATGTTATTTCATTGAAAGAAGATGCTAAACCTTTTCGGCAAAAACAAAGGCCTATTAATCCTACTTTGGCACCCAAGATGCAAGAAGAATTAATGAAGTTGACAGATGCTGGCATTATCAAGCCTATAAGGCATTCTTCTTGGGTGTCAAACCTTATTCCTGAAAGAAAAAAGAATGGTGATATCAGACTTTGTGTGGACTTTAGAAATTTGAACATCAGCTCATTGAAAGATAATTATTGTTTGCCCAATATGGAGGCTATGTTGCAGAGAGTAACCAGATTAGAATTGATGTCAATGATGGATGGTTTCTCTGGCTACAATCAAGTCATTGTCAAGGAATCAGAACAATTCAAGACAGCCTTTACAACACCTTGGGGAACATATGTCTATGTTAGAATGCCTTTTGGTCTCACAAATGCTGGTGCTACTTTTCAGAGGGCAATGGATGTTGCCTTTTCAAATTTTATCAATGCTTTCCTTGTTGTGTATCAGGATGATTTAACTGCCTATTCCAAGAGGGAAGAGGACCATTGTGCTCATTTAGAAAAAATATTTGTGAGGGCCTTGGAATTTGACATTTCTTTGAACCCAAAGAAATGTGCTTTTGGTGTCACAGAAGGTAAGTTACTTGGCCTCTTAGTTGGGAAGCAAGGAGTGAGAATTGACCCTGAGAGGGTAGCAGCCATTGATAAAATTCAAAGACCAAAGAATGTTAAAGGGATTCAGTCCTTCTTTGGTCAGGTCAATTTTCTAAGGAGGTTTGTGACAAACTTTGTAGAGGTTACTAGACCTATTTCCAAGATGTTGAAGAAGGGATCTGTAATCAATTGGGAGGGTGAGTCTGATGAGGCCTTCAAGAATATCAAGCAGGCTATCAAAGATGCACCAGTGCTTATGGCACCTGATTATAATGTCCCAATGCATATCTTTTCCTTTTCATCTTTTCATTATATTGCTGCAGTTTTGTTACAAAGGAATAAGGATGGTTTTGAGCAGCCTATTACATTTTTCAGTAAATCTTTGCAGGCTGCAGAATTAAAGTATGACATAAATGTGAAACAGGCTTATGCACTTGCGAAAGCAATCAAGGATTTTAGGTGTTACTTGATGGGAGCAGTTGTGATTGCTTTTGTGCCAAGTGCAGCTGTGAAGGATATTTTCTCACAGCAAGAGGTGTCTGGAAGAAGGTGCAAATGGATCAATAGGATCCAGGAATTCAATGTTGAGATCCAGATCACTAAGTTGGTTAGAGGTCAAGGATTGGCAAAACTGATGGCTCAATCCAATCTAGATGCAAACCAGGTAAATCATTTTGAAATTGATTATACATGTGATATGGATGATTGTATTTGGTATCAGGATATTATTTACTATTTGAGAAACATAAGGTGTCCAGAGGGTATGAATGATAATCAAAAGAGGACATTGAAGTTACAGGCCATCAAGTATGTAATTGTGAAATATAAGTTGTATAGAAAAAAATTGGATTGCATACTGTTGAAATGTGTAGATGAGAATCAAGCTAATGTATTATTGAAGGAGATGCATGAGGAAGTTTGTGGTGGACATTATATGGGTAAAACAACTGCTCATAAGATCTTGAGAGCAGGATTTTGGTGGCCCACAATCTTCAAAGATGCAAAACAGTTGGTAAGGAGATGTGATGCTTGTCAAAGGTTCTCTGGTAAGCTTAAGTTTTCAGGTAATGTACCGTTAAAGCTAGTAGAAGTTCAGGCTCCTTTCCAACAATGGGGAATTGATTTCATAGGGGAGATACCAAACAAGTCAAGTGGAGGACATTCATGGATCTTAGTTGCCACTGATTACTTTACGAAGTGGGTAGAAGCTATACCTACAAGGAATGCAACTAGCAGGATGGTAATGGACTTTCTGATGAATAATATTATTACAAGGTTTGGGTGCCCTGAGAGGATAGTGAGTGATAATGCTATGTGCTTTAGGTTTGCCGAATATAAGGACTTTTGCAAAGGTTTAAGAATTCAGATCTCTAATTCCTCACCTTATCATCCACGAGGAAATGGTCAGGCAGAATCTACTAATAAGAGTCTGATTAAGATCTTGAAGAGAATCCTTGAGAAAAATAAGAGGGCATGGAATTCAAAGCTGCCATTAGCTTTATGGGCTAATAGGGTAATTGTGAAGAGGGCAATTGGTTGTGCACCATTTGACTTAGTATACGAAATTCATGCTAGAATGCCTCAGAATAACTTATTGGAGATGTATGAGTTTGTGCAGTTAAATGATGATGATAGTGATGATGAAATGCAGTTGAGAATTAAGGACCTCATTAGGTTGGATGAAACTATAAGAGAATCAGTTGCGAGGAATGCCAAATTGGAGTTGCAGGTTAAGAATTTATATGATAAAAGGACTGTTGATAGGAAGTTTGAACCTGGTGATTTGGTGTTAGTTTGGAATGCCAGATTGGAGGATAAGGGGAAGCATGGTAAATTTGATCCCATCTGGTTACGGCCATATCTGATTCATGAGAAGTGGGGCCAAGATTCTTACATCATCAAGGATTTTAATGGTGATATTCAAGAGTTGCCAGTTCATGGACAATTCTTGAAGCAGTACTTCATTTGAAGTATTCTGCTTTCCATGAATAGTAGTTAGGGTTGTACATTTTGTAGATCTCTATATATAGGTTGCTTGCCCCTGCCCTGTTTTGCCCTGGTCTTTTAGTTTTTGGTCCGATTGCTTGTCTTGCCTTGCTTGTTCCTTATTGTCTGCAATTTTATCCAGTGGGATGGTCTGCTTTAACCAGTGATTCTAGATCCTTGCTATGCCTGCAAGAGCCATACATCCCCAACTAGAGCCACTGTTAGGCCATTTTTCTGTCATAGAAAAAATCCTGTGAAATTGGCCACTTCCTTGCAAATGTTTTTGTAAAGTGTCCTGCCCTGTGTTCTTCATTGTGTCACCTTGCTCTAGCCCAGATTGCATGTGCTGAATTGCAAAATCTAGAAAGATATTCAAATTCTAAGGTCTGCAGGAAAATATTTTTAGAATCTGCCATAGTGTCGAAAACTCACAGTATTTTTGAAAATTCATGATGTTTTCGGTCTGTGTGATAACCTTCATTGTTTTTGACCTTGTGCCTTTGAGCTTTTGTGCACTTATCTTTTGGCGTAAGAAACCTTATGTGTTTTTGATCTTTTTCATCGAAAACCCTGTGTGTTTTCGACCTCACAGTTTCCTATTTGCTGGCGTTCCCTAACTGCACAAGTGCGATGGATGGTGGGCTCGGGTCTTCAAAGTGTTTCTAATGATTGGTTGTTGCATGATCGCATGTCAAAAATTTTTGACATGCAACCATGCGACCGGTTGACACATGTCACAGCGGGCTTGTCAGCTAGGGTCTGATAGATGTTTAACGGGTGACAAAGATCGGTGGTTGTCGCTATACCGCGAGGAAAAGATGCAAGCCTTTTAATCTCCATGCTTTAACGAGAGTCATTGATGCGGTATGAAGGCCATTGGATTTTCTTGTATGGGCAGTGGGACCTGTCTGCTCAGTGGCACTAATGTGTCAATTTTCTATTAGTTGCCTGTGATGAGTTGGATTTCATGTCAGCGGGGCCTGGTGTCAGAGATTTAAGATCTACGATCGGCATGTGATCGCAAAGAATATTCTTTCCCCTTGCGATCATGCACCCACCGTCTGATTGGATGCTGACGGGTTTGTTTACAGTGGGCCCATTGTCAAAGGATGTTGAGGTGGCAGGGTTCTAGTGGATGCAGGGTAGAGATGTGGGCCCGATGGTCAGAGCCCTTTCAATCCTACAGTTGTTTCATGACCGCAAAGAATATTCTTTCCCCTTGTGATCATGCGACAACCATCCGATCTTGCAGTGTTTAAAAAGGTTGACGGGCAGTGGGTCCTATGTGAGGTGACTTGGCAGTTGTAGTGAATGGCATGATGACATGTGACATCAAGCAGGCCCAGGTGGGGTTTGAGGTTTGGTGGAGTGGATAAAGATCTAGCGGTGCCGACAAAATTCAATGTGTTCGCACGTTCACGCATAAAAAAGGGTGATTCGCTACTTTGTTTGGTGATTTGGCGAAGGGTAGTTGGGAAGTCGCTAAATTATTTAGCGAAGGAGAGAAGTGTTTCACGAATTGGCGAAGGTTCTTTGTCGCCAATTCGCTAAGTTTGACTAGGACCACTTTTAAGGAAAGTCATAAAGTCCGCGAAGGGAGATTGTAATCGATTCTCATCAATCGGTTGACCAATTCAGTGATTTGTAAGCTCAGAGTGGCTTGTTACATGATTTTAGCTGACTCCCATCAAACGGTTCACCAATTCGGTGATTTGTAAACTCAGAATGACTTGTTACTTGATTGTAGTTGATTCTCATTGAACAGTTGACCGATTCAATGATTTGTAAGCTCAAAATGGCTTATTACATGATTGTAGCTGATTCTCATCAAACAGTTGACCGATTTGGTGATTTGTAACCTCAGAATGGCTTGTTACGTGATTGTAGCTGATTCTCATTGAACAGTTGACCGATTCTCTTATTTGTAACCTCAGAATAGCTTGTTACGTAATTGTAGCTAATTCTCATTGAACGGTTGACCAATTTGGTGATTTGTAAGCTTAGAATAGCTTGTTCCGTGATTGTAGTTGATTCTCATCGAACGGTTGACCAATTCGATGATTTGTAAGTTCACAATCGCTTGTTATGTCATTGTAGCTGATTCTCATCAAATGGTTGACCACTTCAGTGATTTGTAAGCTCAAAATAGCTTGTTACATGGTTGTAGCTGATTCTCATCAAACGGTTGACTGATTCAGAGATTTCTAAGCTCAGAATGACTTGTTATATTATTGTTGCTGATTCTCATCAAACGGTTCACTAATTCAGTGATTTCTAAGCTTAGAATGGCTTGTTACTTGATTGTAGCTAATTCTTATCAAAGGGTTCACTGATTGTAGCTTCTTCTCATCGAACGGTTGACCGATTGAATCATTTGTAAGCTCAGAATAGCTTTTTACATGATTGTAATTTATTCTCAATGAACGATGTATCGATTCAGTGATTTGTAATCTTAGAATGGCTTGTTAGTTGATTGTAGCTGATTCTCATCGAACGGTTGACCTCTTCAATGATTTGTAATCTCAGAATGGCTTGTTACGTGATGTTAATTGATTCTCATCGAACGGTTGACCGACTCGATGATTTGTAAGCTCAGAATGACTTGTTAAGTCTCATCGAATGGTTGACTGATTTGGTGATTTGTAAGCTCAAAATAGCTTGTTACGTGATGCTAATTGATTCTCATCGAACGGTTGACCAATTCAGTGATTTATAATCTCAGAATGGCTTGTTACATTATTGTAGCTAATTCTCATCGAACGATTGACCGATTCAGTGATCTGTAAGCTCAAAATGACTTGTTACATGATTGTAACTAATTCTCATCGAACGCTTGACTGATTCGATGATTTTTAAGCTCAGAATGGCTTGTTACATGATTTTAATTGATTCTCATCAAATGGTTAACCGATTCAGTGATTTGTAAGCTCAAAATGGCTTGTTACGTGATTATAGCTGAATCTCATGGAACGGTTGATCGATTCTATGATTTGTAAGCTCAGAATGCCTTGTTACGTGATTGTAGCTTAATCTCATTGAGTAGTTGACCGAGTGAATGATTTGTAAGCTTAGAATGGCTTAATACATGATTGTAATTGATTCTCACCAAACGGTTGATCGATTCGGTGATTCGTCAGCTTAGAATGGCTTGTTATGTGATTGTAGCTGATTCTCATCAAGCGGTTAACCGATTCAGTGATTTGTAACCTCAGAATGGCTTGTTACATGATTGTAGTTGATTCTCAGTGAACGTTTGACCAATTCAGTGATTTTTAAGCTCATAATGGATTGTTACATGATTGTTATTATTTCTCATTGAACGGTTGACTGATTCGGTGATTTGTAAGCTCAGAATGGGTTGTTACATGATTGTAGCTGATTCTCATGGAAGGGTTGACCGATTCAGTGATTTTTAAGCTAAGAATTGGTTGTTACATGATGGTAGTTGATTCTCATCAAATGATTGACCGATTCACTGATTTGTAAGGTCGGAATGGGTTGTTACGTGTATGTAACTAATTCTCATCGAATGGTTGGTCGAGTTGGTGATTTGTAAGCTTAGAATGGCTTATTACATGATTTGTAGCCATTTTGAGATTACAAATCATCGAATTGGTCAACCATTCCATGAGAAGCAATTACAATCACCTAACAAGCCATTTTGAATATACAAATCACCGAATCAAGCTACAATCATGTAACAAGCCATTTTGAATATACAAATCACTGAATCGGTGAACCATTTATTGACGATCAATTACCATCATGTAACAAGCCATTTTGAGTTTACAAATCACTAAAAAGGTCAACCGTTTAATGAGAATGAGCTACAATCACGTAACAAGCCATTTTGAGCTTACAAATCACCGAATCGGTCAACTGTTCGATGAGAATCAGCTACAATGATGTAACAAGTCATTCTCATCTTATAAATAATTGACTCATTCAACTGTTCGATGAGTATCAGCTACAATCACGTAACAAGCCATAATGAGCTTACAAATCACTAAATCAGTCAATCATTCGATGATAATCAGCTACAATCATGTAACAAGTCATTCTGAGCTTACAAATCCTTGAAGTGGTCAACCGTTTGATGAGAATCAACTACAATCATGTAACAAGCCATTCTGAGCTTACACATCACCGAATCGGTCAATCGTTTGATCAGAATCAACTACAATCATATAACAAGCTATTCTGAGCTTACACATCACCGAATTGATCAACCGTTTGATGAGAATCAGCTACAATCACGTAACAAGCCATTCTGAGCTTACAAATCACTGACTCGGTCAGCCGTTGGATGAGAATCAGCTAAAATTACATAACAAGCCACTTTGAGCTTACAAATCACTGAATTGGTCAACCGTTCAATGTCAATCAGCTACAATCATGTAACAAACCATTATGAGCTTACAAATCACAAAATCAGTCAACCGTTCGATGAGGATCAATTAAAATCATGTAACAAGCCATTATGAGCTTACAAATCATTGAATCGGTCAATCTTTCAATGAGAATTAACAAGCACTTATGAGCTTCCAAATGCCATTCTAAGCTTACAAATCATCGAATTAGTCAACCATTCTATGAGAATCATCTAAAATCATGTAACAACCCATTCTGAGATTACAAATCACTGAATCAGTCAACCCTTCGATGAAAATCAATTACACTCATGTAACAAGCCATTCTAAGCTTACCAATCACTGAATCAGTCAACCGTTCAATGAGAATCAGCTACAATCACGTAACAAGGTATTATGAGCTTACAAATCACTGTAACAAGCTATTCTGAGCTTACAAATCACCGAATCAGTCAACCGTTCTATGAGAATCATCTATAATCACGTAAAAACACATTCTAAGCTTACAAATCACCGAATCAGTTAACTGTTCGATGAGAATCAATTAGAATCATGTAAGAAGCTATTTCAAACTTACAAATCACTGAATCGGTCAAGCGTTAGATGAGAATAACTACAATCACGTAACAAACCATTATGAGTTTACAAATCACCGAATCAGTCAATTGTTCAATGAGAATAAATTACAATCATGTAGCAAGCTATTCTGATCTTACAAATCAATGAATTGGTTAACCGTACGATAAAAATTAGCTACAATCACGTAACAAGCCATTCTGAACTTACAAATCACTAAATTAGTTAACCGTTCGATTAGAATCAGCTACAATCACGTAACAAGGCATTCTGAGCTTACAAATTATTGAATCGATGAACCATTCGATGAGAATCAGGTACAATCACGTAACAAGTCATTCTAAGCTTACAAATCATCGAATAGGTCAACCGTTCTATGAGAATCAATTGAAATCATGTAAGAAGCCATTCTAAGCTTACAATCAATTACAATCACATAACAAGCTATTTTGATCTTACAAATCACCGAATCGGTCAACCGTTCGATGAGAATCATCTAGAATGACGTAGCAAGCCATTCTAAGCTTACAAATCATCGAATCAGTCAACCGTTCCATGAGAATTAGGTACAATCACGTAACAAGCCATTATGAGCTTACAAATCACCGAATCGGTCAATAGTTTAATGAGAATCAATTAAAATCATGTAACATGCCATTCTGAACTGACAAATCACTGAATCGGTCAACTGTTCGATGAAAATTAGCTTAAATCACGTAATAAGCCATTCTGATTTTACAAAACATGGAATCGGTCAACCGTTTGAAGAGAATCAGCTACAATCACGTAACAAGCCATTCTAAGCTTACAAATGACCAAATCGGTCAACCGTTCGATGAGAATCAGCTACAATCACGTAAAAAGCCATTCTAAGCTTACAAATGCCATTCAGAGCTTACAAATCATTGAATCAGTCAACCGTTCTATTAAAATCATCTAAAATCACGTAACAAACCCTAGTGAGCTTAAAAATCACCGAATCAATCAATGATTCGATAAGAATAAATTACAATCATGTAACATGCGATTCTAAGCTTACCAATCACTGAATCTGTCAACCGTTCGATAAGAATCAGCTACAATGATGTAACAAGCCATTATGAGCTTACAAATCACTGAATTGGTCAAACCGTTCGATCAAAATTGATTACAATCACATAACAATCCATTATGATCTTAAAAATCACCGAATCCATCAACCGTTCATTGAGAATCAGATACAGTCATGTAACAAGCCATTATGAGCCTACAAATCACCAAATTGGTCAACCGTTCAATGAGAATTTGCTACAATCATGTAACAAGCCATTCTGAACTTACAAATAACCGAATCGATCAACAGTTTGATGAGAATCAATTAAAATCTTGTAACAAGCTATTCTGAGGTTACAAATAACTGAATCGCTCAACCATTCAATGAGAATCAGCTGAAATCACGTAACAAGCCATTTTGAGCCTACAAATACAAAATCGGTCAACTGTTTAATGAGATTCAATTACAATCATGTAAATGGCAATTTTGAGCATACAAATCACCTAATCGGTCAACCATTCGATGAGAATCATCTACAATCACGTAACAAGCTATTTTGAACTTACAAATCACTGAATCGGTCAACTGTTTCCTCAGAATCAGCTACAGTCACATAACAAGCCATTCTAAGCTTACAAACAACCAAATCGGTCAACCATTCAATAAGAATCAATTACAATTATGTAACAAGCCATTCTGAGCTTTCTAATCACCGAATCGGTCAACCATTCGATAAGAATCAACTACAATCACATAACAAGCCATTCTGAGTTTACAAACTATCGAATCGGTCAACAGTTTGATGATTATCAATTACAATCATGTAACAAGTCATTCTAAGCTTACAGATCACCAAATTGGTCAACCGTTCGATGAGAATCAGCTACAATCATGTAACAAGGCATTTTGATCAAGAAATTGATCAACCATTTGATGAGATTCAATTACAATCATGTCACAAGCCATATTGAGCTTACGAACAACTGAATCGGTCAACCGTTCGATAAAAATCAACAACAATAATGTAACAAACCATTCTAAGCTTACAAATCACCGAATCGGCCAACCGTTCAATGAGAATCAGCTACAATCATGTAACAAGCCATTTTGAGCTTACAAATCATGGAATCGGTCAACCCTTCCGTGAGATAGCTATAATCACGTAACAAGCCATTCTAAGCTTACAAATCACCAAATTAGTCAACCATTCAATGAGAATCAATTACAATTATGTAACAATCTATTCTGAGCTTACTAATCACTGAATCGGTCAACCGTTCGATAAGAATCAATTACAATCACGTAACAAGATATTCTTAGTTTACAAATTACTGAATCGGTCAACCATTCGATAAGAATCAGCTACAATCATGCAACAAGCCATTCTGAGCTTACAAATCACCAAATTGGTCAACCATTTGATTAGAATCAACTACAATCACATAACAAGCCATTATGAGCTTACATATCCCTCAATCGGTCAACCGTTTGATGAGAATCAGCTACAATCATGTAAGAAGCCATTCTAAGCTGACAAATCTCCGAATTGGCCAACCATTTGATGAGAATCAGTGACAATGATGTAACAAGTCATTCTGAGCTTACAAATGACCGAATTGATCAACTATTCGATGAAAATTAGCCATAATCATGTAACAAGTCATTCTGAGCTCACAAGTCACCGAGTCGGTCAACCGTTCGATGAGAATCAGCTACAATCATGTAACAAGCCATTCTGAGCTGACAAATCTCTAAATAGGCCAATCGTTCAATAAGAATAAGTCACAATGACGTAACAAGCCATTCAGAGCTTACAAATGACTGAATCGATCAACCATTCGATGAGAATCAGGCAGAATCACGTAACAAGCCATTCCGAGCTTTAAAATCGTAGAATCAGTCAACAGTTCGATGTGAATCAATCACAATCACGTAACAAGCCATTCTGACATTACAAATAACTGAATCGGTCAACCATATGATGATAATCAACTACAATCACGTAACAACCCATTCTGAGCTTACAAATCATTGAATTGATCAACCATTTGTTGAGAATTAGCGACAATAACGTAACAAGCCATTCTAAGCTTACAAATACTGAATCGGTCAACTGTTTGATGAGAACCAATTACATTCACGTAACAGCCCATTCTGAGCTTACAAATCACTGAATCTGTCAACCGTTTGATGAGAATCAGCTACAATCATGTAACAAGTCATTCTGAGCCTGCAAATGACTGAGTCAGTCAACCATTCGATGATAATCAACTAGAATCACGTAACAAACCATTATGAGGTTACAAATTGCCGAATCGAGAAACCATTTGATCAGAATCAATTACAATCACATAACAAGCCATTTTGAGCTTACAAATAATTGAATCGAACAATTGTTCGATGAGAATCAGCTACAATTATGTAACAAGCCATTATGAGCTTACAAATCACTAAATCAGTCAACCATTTGATAAGAATCAACTACAATCATGTAACAAGCCCCTCTGACCTTACAAATCCCTTAATCGGTCAACCATTCGATGAGAATCAGCTACAATCATGTAACAAGCCATTTTGAGCTTAGAAATCACCAAATCGGTCAATCGGTGAGAATTAGCTACAATCACGTAACGAGCCATTTTGAGCTTACAAATCACCGAATCCGCAACCGTTTGATGAGAAGTAATTACAATCACCTAACAAGCCATTCTGAGCTTACAAATAATCAAATCAGTCAACCATTCGATAAGAATCAACTACAATCACGTAACAAGCCATTCTGAGCTTACAAATAACCAAATTGGTCAACCTCGATGAGAATAAATTATAATTACGTAAGAAGCCATTCTGATCTTACAAATCACCAAATCGGTCAATCGTTCAATGAGAATCAGCTACAATCACGTAACAAGCCATTCTGAGCTTACAAATCACCGAATTAGTCAACCGTTCAATGAGAATCAACTACAATCACGTAACAAGCCATTATGAACTTTAAAATCACCGAATCGGTCAATTGTGTTGGATGGGAATCAATTACAATCATGTAACAAGCCATTCTGAGCTTACAAATTACTGAATCGATCAACCATTCGATCAGGATTAGCTACAATCACGTAAAAAGCCACTCTAAGCTTACAAATCACTGAATCAGTCAATTGTTCAATGAGAAGTAATTACAATCACCTAGCATGCTATTCTGAGCTTACAAATCACCGAATCGGTCAACCATTCGATGAGAATCAACTACAATCATGTAACTATTCTGAGCTTACAAATCACTGAATTGGTCAACAGTTCGATGAGTATCAGCGACGATCATGTAACAACCCATTCTAAGCTTGCAAATAACCGAATCGGTCAACCGTTCGATGAGAATCAGCTACAATAATGTAACAACCCATTTTGAGCTTACAAATCACCGAATCAGTCAACCGTTCGATGAGAATCAATCACAATAATGTAACAAGCCTTTCTGAGCTTACAAATCACCAAATTGGTCAATAGTTTGATGAGAATCAATTACAATGATGTAACAAGCCATTCAAAGCTAACAAATACCGTTTTGACTTTACAAATCATCAAATCGATCAACCGTTCTATGAGAATTAGCTAAAATCATGTAACAACCCATTCTGAGCTTACAAATCACCGAATCCTTCAGTCGTTTGATGAGAATCAACTACAATCATGTAACAAGCTATTATGAGCTTACAAATCACCGAATCAGTCAACCTTTCGATGGGAATCAATCAGAATCACATAACAAGCTATTATGAGCTTACAAATCATTGAATTGGTCAATCATTCGATGAAAAGGAACTACAATCACCTACCGAGCCATTCTAAGCTGAGAAATCATCGAATCGGTCAACCATTCGATTAGAATCAGCTACAATCATGTAAGAAGCCATTCTAAGCTTACAAATCACCGAATCGGTCAACTATTGGATGAGAATTAGCTACAATCACGTAACAAAGCATTTTGAGGTTACAAATCATCAAATTTGTCAACTGTTCAATGAGAATTAGCTACAATCACGTAACAAGCCATTCTGAGCTTACAAATCACTGAATCGGTCAACCGTTAAATGAGAATCAACTACAATCATGTAACAAGCTATTCTAAGCTTACAAATCACCGAATCAGTCAACTGTTCAATGGGAATCAATGAGAATCACATAACAAGCTATTATGAGCTTACAAATGACTGAATTGGTGAACTATTCGATGAGAAACAACTATAATTACCTACAAAGCCATTCTGAACTGAGAAATCATCCAATCGGTCAACCGTTCAACTAGAATCAGCTACAATCATGTAAGAAGCCATTCTGAGCTTATAAATCACTGAATCGGTCAACCATTCGATTAGAATGAATTGCAATTACGTAACAAGCCATTCTAAGCTTACAAATCATCGAATCGGTCAACTGTTCAATGAGAATTAGCTACAATCACGTAACAAAGCATTCTGAGATTACAAATGACTGAATCGGTCAACCATTCTATGAGAATCAACCATTATGAGCTTACAAATCACCTAATCAGTCAACCATTCAATGAGAATCAGCTACAATCACGTAACAAGCCATTTTGACCTTAGAAATCACCGAATCAGTCAACCATTCAATGAGAATCAGCTACAATCATGTAAAAAGTCATTTTGAGCTTACAAATCATCGAATTGGTCAACCGTTCGATGAGAATCAATTACAATCATGTAACCAGCCATTCTAAGCTTACAAATAATTGAATCGGTCAATTGTTCGATGAGAATCAGCTACAATCATGTAACAAGCCATTCTCAACTTACAAATCACCGAATTGATCAACCGTTCGATGAGAATCAGCTACATAACGTAACAAGTCATTTTGAGCTTACATATCACCGAATCGCTTAACTGTTCGATGAGAATCAGCTACAATCACGTAATTCTAAGCTTACAAATCACCGAATCGGTCAACTGTTCGATGAGAATCAGCTACACTCATGTAACGAGCCATTCTGAGTTTAGAAATCACCGAATCAGTCAACTGTTCTATGAGAAGCAATTACAATCACCTAATAAGCCATTCTTAGCTTATAAATCATCGAATTAGTCAACTATTCGATGAAAAGCAACTACAATCACCTAAAATGCCATTATGAGCTTACAAATCACTGAATCGGTCAACTGTTCGATCAGAATCAGCTACAATCACGTAACAAGCCATTCTGAGGTTAAAAATCATTGAATCAATCAACCATTCGATTAGAATCAGCTATAATCACGTAACTAGCCATTCTGAGCTTACAAATAACCAAATCGGTAACAAGCCATTTTGAGGTTACAAATCACCGAATTTGTCAACTGTTCGATGAGAATCAACTACAATCACGTAACAAGCCATTCTAAGCTTACAAATCACCGAATTAGTCAACCATTCAATGAGAATCAGTTACAATCTCGTAAGAAGCCATTCTGAGCTTACAAATCACTGAATCGGACAACCGTTGGATGACAATCGGCTACAATCACGTAACAAGCCATTCTGAGCTTACAAAATACTGAATCGGTCAACTTTTCGAAGAGAATAAGCTAAAATCACGTAACAAGCTATTTTGAGCTTACAAATCACTGAATCGAACAACCGTTGGATGACAATCAGCTACAATCATGTAACAAGCCATTCTGAGCTTACAAATCACCGAATCGATTGACCAATTGATGAGAATCATCTATAATTACATAAATAGCTATTATAAGGTTACAAATCACTGAATCAGTCAACCGTTTGTTGAGAAGCAATTACAATCACCTAACATACCATTTTGAGCATACAAATCATCAAATCGATCAACCGTTCGATGAGAAGTAATTACAATCACCTAACAAGCCATTCTGAGCTTAAAAATCACTGAATTAGTCAACCGTTTGACTAGAATAAGCTAGAATCATGTAAGAAGCCATTTTGAGCTTATAAATCACTGAATCAGTTAACCATTTGATGAGAATTGATTACAATCACGTAACAAGCCATTCTGAGCTTACAAATCATCGAATCGGTCAACCGTTCAAAGAGAATCATCTAAAATCATGTCCCAAAGCATTTTGAGCTTACAAATTATCGAATCGGTCAACCGTTCTATAAGAATCAGCTACAATCATGTCACAAGCCATTATGATCTTACAAATCACTAAATCATTCAACCGTTCGATGTGAAGCAATTACAATCACCTAACATGTCATTCTGAGCTTACAAATCACCGAATCAGTCAACTGTTCAATCAGAATCACCTATAATCAGGTAACAAGTCATTTTGAGCTTACAAATCATCGAATCGGTCAACCATTTTGATAAGAATTAGCTACAATCATGTAACAAGCCATTCTGAGCTTACAAATCACTGAATCGGTCAACCGTTCGATGAGAATCACCTACAATCATGTAACAAGCCATTCTGAGCTTACAAATCACCTAACAAGCCATTCTCAGCTTCCAAAATCACTGAATCGGTTAACTGTTCAATGAGAAGCAATTACAATCACCTAATAAACCATTTTGAGCTTACAAAATCACTGAATCGGTCAACTGTTTGATGAGAGTCAACTATAATAACCGACTCGGTTAACCGTTCGATGAGAGTTAGCTACAATCCCGTAATAAGGCATTCTGAGCTTACAAATAACTGAATCGATCAACCGTTCGAGGAGAATCAACTACAATCATGTAACAAGCCATTCTGAGCTTACAAATCACATAATTGGTCAACCGTTCGATGAGAATCAGCTACAATAAAAAGTCATTCTCAGCTTACAAATCACCGAATCGGTCAACAATTCGATGAGAATCAATTACAATCATCTAACAAGCCATTCTGAGCTTACAAATCATTGAATTAGTCAACCGTTCGATGAGAATTAGCTAAAATCATGTAACAAGCCATTCTGAGCTTACAAAATACTGAATCGATCAACCGTTCGAAGAGAATCAGCTTCAATCAAGTAATAAGCCATTTTGAGTTTACAAAATATTGAATCGGTCAACCGTTCGATGAGAATCAATTAAAAATATGTAACAAGGCATTATAAGCTTACAAATCATTGAATCGGTCAACCATTCAATGAGAATCAGCTACAATCATGTAACAAGCCATTTTGAGCTTACAAATTATCCAATCGATCAAACGTTCGATGAGAATCAGCTAAAAGCACATATCAAGCCATTCTGAGCTTACAAATCACTGAATCGATCAATCGTTCAATGAGAATTAATTAAAATCACGTAACAAGATATTATGAGCTTACAAATCACTGAATCACTCAAGCGTTTCATCATAATCAACTACAATCACGTAACAAGCCATTTTGAGATTAAAAATCCCTAAATCGGTCAACTGTTTGATGAGAATCAGCTACAATCACGTAACAAGCCATTCTAAGCTTACAAATCACCAAATCGGCCAACCGTTCACTGAGAATCAATTACAATCACGTAACAAGCCATTCTAAGCTTACAAATCATCGAATTGGTAAACCGTTTGATGAGAATCAGTTACAATCATGTAACAAGCCATTCTGAGCTTACAAATCATAAACTCGGTCAACTGTTTGATGAGAATCAGCTACAATCATGTAACAAGCCATTCCGAGCTTAAAAATCACAGTATCGGTCATTTGTTCGATGAGAATAAGCTACAATCATGTAACAAGCCATTTTGACCTCAAATCACCGAAGTCAACCATTCGATTAGAATCAGGTACAATCATGTAACAAGCCATTTTGAATATACAAATCACTGAATCAGTTAACCGTTCGATGAGAATCAATTATAATCATGTAACAAGCTATTTTGAGCTTACAAATCACCAAATTAGTCAATATTTCAATGAGAATCAGCTACAATCACATAACAAGCCATTCTAAACTTACAAATCACCAAATTGGTTAACAGTTCGATTAGAATCAATTACAATCATGTAACAAGTCATTCTGAGCTTACAAATCACCGAATCGGTAAACCGTTCTATGAGAATCAGCTAAAATCATGTAGCAACCCATTCTGAGCCTGCAAATCACCTAATTGGTCAGCCATTCCATGAAAATCAGCTCCAATCATGTAACAAGGCATTTTGAGCTTACAAATTACTGAATCGGTCAACCATTCGATGAGAATCAGCTAAAATCACGTAACAAGCCATTCTGAGCTTACAATTCACCGAATCGGTCAACCATTCAATGAGAATCAGCTACAATCATGTAACAATCCATAATGAGCTTACAAATCATGGAATCGATCAAGCATTCGATGAGAATCAGCTACAATCACATAAGCGATTCTGAGCTTACAAATCCTCGAATCGGTCAACAGTTTAATGAGAATCAGCTACAATCATGTAACAAGCCATTCTAAGCTTACAAATCATCGAATTGGTCAACCATTCGATGAGACTCAGCTACAATCATGTAACAAGCCATTCTGAGCTTACAAATCATTGAATTTGTCAACCGTTCAATGAGAATCAGCTACAATCATGTAACAAGCCATTTTGAGATTAAAAATCAGTAAATCGGTCAACTATTCGATGAGAAGCAATTACAATCACCTAACAAGCTATTATGAGCTTACAAATCACCGAATCGGTCAACCGTTCGATTAGAATCAGCTACAATCATGTAAGAAGCCATTTCGAGCTTATAAATCACCAAATCAATTAACCATTCCATGAGAATCAATTACAATTATGAAATAAGCCATTTTGAGCTTACAAATCACTGAATCAGTCAACCGTTTGATCAGAATTAGCTACAATCATGTAACAAGCTTTTTTGAGTTTACAAATCCCCGAATGGGTCAACCGTTTGATGAGAATCAGCTACAATCACGTAACAAGACATTCTGATCTTAAAAATCACATAATCGGCCAACCATTTCATGAGAATCAGCTACAATCATGTAACAAGCCATTATGAGCTTATGAATCAGTGAATCAATCAACCATTCGATGAGAATCAGCTACAATCATGTAACGAGCCATTCTAAGCTTACAAATCATTGAATCGGTCAACCATTCGATGAGAAGCAATTACAATCACCTAACAACCCATTCTGAGCTAACAAATTAGCAAATTGGTCAATAGTTTGATAAGAATCAATTACGATCATGTAACAACCCATTCTAAGCTTACAAATCACCGAATCGATCAATGGTTCTATGAGAATCAGCTAAAATCACGTAACAACCCATTCTGAGCTTACAAATCACCTAATCGGTCAGTCGTTCGATGAGAATCAGCTATAATCATTTAACAAGGCATTCTAAGCTTAAAAATCATTGAATCGGTCAACCGTTCGATGAGAATCAGTTACAATCACGTAACAAGCCATTCTGAGTTTACAAATCACCGAATCGGTCAACCATTTGATGAGAATCAGCTACAATCACGTAACAAGCTATTATGAGCTGACAAATAACCAAATCGATCAACCATTTGATGAGAATCAGCTACAATCAAATAACGAGCCATTCTGAGCTTACAAATAAACGTATCAGTCAACTGTTCTATGAGAATTAGCTACAATCATGTAACAACCCATGATGAGCTTGTAAATCACTGAATCATCGATTATGAGCTTACAAATCATTGATTTGGTCAACCGTTCATCGAGAATTAGCTACAATCATTCTGACCTTACAAATCACCGAATCGGTCAACCGTTTGATGAGAATCAATTACAATCACCTAACAAGCCATTCTGAGCTTACAAATCACTGAATCAGTCAACCGTTCGATTAGAATCAACTAGAATCACATAAGAAGTGATTCTGAGCTTATAAATCATCGAATCGGTCAACCATTCGATGAGAATTAATTACAATCATGTAATAAGCAATTTTAAGCTTACAAATCACCGAATCGGTCAACCGTTTGATGAGAATCAGATACAATCACGTAACAACCCATTCTGAGCTTATTAATTAAAAATTGGTCAACCGTTCGATGAGAATCAATTACAATCAATTAACATGCCATTCTAACCTTACAAATCACCAAATCGGTCAACCGTTTGATAAGTATCAACTACAATCACGTAACAAGCCTTTCTAAGCTTATAAATCACTGAATTGGTCAACTGATCAATGAGAATCAATTACAATCACGTAACAAGTCATTCTAAGGTTACAAATCACTGAATGGGTCAACTGTTCGATGAGAATCATCTACAATCCTATAATAAGCTATTCTAAGCTTATAAATCACTTAATCGGTCAACCGTATGATGAGAATTAGCTACAATCACGTAACAAGCTATTCTGAGCTTACAAATCACCGAATCGAAGGGTTGACTGATTCGGTGATTTGTAAGCTCAAAATGATACATGATTGTAGCTAATTCTCATCGAACTCTTGATCGATTCGGTAATTTTTAAGCTCAAAATTGCTTGTTACGTGGTTGTAGCTAATTCTTATTGAACGGTTCACCGATTCGGTGATTTGTAAACTCAGAATGGCTTGTTACGTGATTGTAGGTTATTTTCATCAAACAGTTGACTGATTCAGTGATTTGTAATCTCAGAATGGCTTGTTACATTATTATAATTGATTCTCATGGAACGGTTCACCGATACAGTGATTTGTAAGCTCATAATGGCTTGTTACATGATTGAAAGTGATTCTCATCGAACGGTTGACCGATTTGTTGATTTGTAAGCTCAGAATGGCTTGTTAGTTTAATGTAGCTAATTTTCATCGAACAGTTGACCGATTTCATGATTTGTAAGCTCAAATTGGGTCGTTACATAATTGTAGCTGATTCTCATCAAACAGTTAACCAATTTAGTGATCTGTAAGCTCAGAATGGCTTGTTACGTGATTGTAGGTTATTTTCATCGAACGGTTGACCGATTCAGTGATTTTAATCTCAGAATGGCTTGTTACATTATTATAATTGATTCTCATGGAACGGTTCACTGATTCGGTGATTTGTAAACTCAGAATGGGTTGTTACGTGATTGAAAGTGATTCTCATCAAACAGTTGACCAATTTGATGATTTGTAAGCTCAGAATGGCTTGTTAGTTTATTGTAGCTAATTCTTATTGAACGGTTGACCGATTCTTTGATTTGTAAGCTCAGAATGGCTTGTAATGTGATTAGAGGTTATTCTCATCAAACGGTTGATTGATTTGGTGATTTGTATGAAGGATTTGAGCAATACAAATCCACAAAACCCGAAGATCACCTGCATACAAAAATTTGGTACAAAAAAGTAGAGACAAGAAGAGGGCAAGTGTTTGACTAAAAAATATGAACAAGAAAATATCCTTAATTAATGAATGAAAATAATGAATAATGGATCATCCTTATAAAGGAGATTGAAAGTCTTGAAAGGCAAAGTCTAGTGCATGTAATAATCAATTTAACTATTACATGACTAATGCATGAGTGTAGAACAACTAGTGCATGTGCTTTTTAACTAAAGCAAAAGGAAGTTCACATCTTAAGAAGCGAGTAAAGTTTAATTAACATAATTAATACTTTACTCTAACACCCCCCCTTAAGATGAGCAACGATGCATCTACAAACAATGCAAGAAGAAAGTAAATGAGTCCCGGCAACAAAGGCCTGATCAGTACCCAAGTACAAAAGAGAGTCTCTGAAAAGCGGAGAAATAGAGAAAACCATGTGGGAAAAACTCTACTCTAGAAAGAGACAAAGACTAGTCTGAAGGACTAAAGAAGCCTCCAAAATTAGGAATGTTTCAGAAAATAGGAATAAAGATGAACATGTACAACATCACTGAAGCATGAAACTGCAAACTCTGTCAAGAAGAAATTGAAGATCCTCCACAAAAATATGACCAGGTAGAGAAAACTATAATCTGTATGAGTGCCCTCAAATAACACTACTCAAATCAAGAGGCAAACAAAGGCAAAATAGCTGAACTCGAAGATACAAATGGCATAAACACCAAAAGCCTGAAGAGCTAATCAATCAAAGCTGGAAGAGTGCATTCAAAATAGGAAAGAAAAGAGTGTCTATATGGTAAATGATCCATCTCATTGGAATGCACAAGTACCCAGCCACTGCAACCGCCTAGTACATACAATTAAATACTAAATACATAGCTCACACTATCCAACCAAAGAAGTAGTACAACCAATAGTAGAAACCCCCCCATACTGCTGAAAAGGGAGTAATGACAGGTACACTAAAAAGATCATCCAATATGAACTGCATGATGAAGATGAATCTAAAATATTGAATGTGCAAAGAGAGTACAAACACAAATAAAGATACCTAAGGCTAATGTCGGTGGAGGAATGCTCACATGAAAAAAGAAGATGGAAAACAAAGGCAAACATCAAAATCCCCTGGCACTTTATAATAGAGTGTACAAATAGCACGAACATGTGCAAGATCCCATCAAAGCAATAGAATAGCACTTTTATCTCAATTTGTGTGCATAAAAGAATGCTATAAAAAATGAAGTATACACTACTCAAAGAATATCAAAGGCTTCTAAAACTAAAGAACAACCTAAGACGAGCCATCCCTCAAAGGGAAAAGATCCCAAGACCTGAAACAACCAAGATATCCACCAGATTGCAAAAAAAAAAGAATATGAATAAAATGAACCTGGAGCAAAATTTGGAAAAATGACTCATAGCAATGAAAATCTCTCTGAACAAGCTTTCCAATGATATATCATTTTCCAAAAATGGAGTTCGGATGTGCAAGATAGAGCTCTCGGAGTGCAAAACTGAAGATCTAGCTTTGATAGAGAAAATATAACCTCCAGATCTGCAAAGCTCAGAATCAGGTTTCCGACGATATCTCATTTGCCAAAATTTGACACCGTATGCTCAAGATAAGCAAAAACCAACAGTTGCGCTGGAGGGCCCAAAGAAAGTGTTTGCAAGGATCTGAGGATGGGTGACATCAGCAAAAGGATAAAAAATCAAATGAAACTATTAGATTTGAAAAAAATCTCAGAAAGAGCTTTTCGACGATATATCACACACCTAATTACGATCCCAGATGCTCGAGATATGCGGAAAAAGGCTCAAGTACCCTTATAAAAGCTCAAAAAATGGCAAAGTCTGCTGATGTATGCAAATTGGGAGCTTAAAATTGATGGCCAAATGGCCGTCACAGCTCTATTCACCTAGGGCTGAAAAATTTGGCCCATATGATTGTGGGCGCAGCGAAAAAGGGGCTTGGCGGCTGGGGGTTGGCTCGGTCACCCACGTGATCTTGGGCACTGTGAGAGGGGGCTCAAATGGGTAGAGACCGCTGTATAACCGACGGTTAACCATGGGACTATTGGCAGTGACCATGCGGTTGACCGGTGCAATCATCGTCGTACAGCTTCGATGTGTGTGCCAGAGCCATATGACCTTAATAGGCAAAAAAATTTGCCTCATAAGCCAACTTGTCAGAATTCGACAAGTTTTATATGGATTTTGAGTATCTTGGGCCTTTCAAACGCAACCATGATGTCTGTTTGGGCCAGAAATACCTCAAAAAATAGTGACCACCTCAGGATCCGTGCCGGGGCTGATTGGAAAATTTTTTTCTCACAGATTCCATCTTTGTCTAAATTAGACAAATTTTATATGGATCTTAGGGTTCTTGGATGCTCTGAACGCAACTCTGAGGTTCGTTTGAAGCCAAGATGACTAGAAAATAGGTCCCCCCAAATTTGATAAGAAAAAATTAGCAAATCAGCCAAAAAATTCTTAATTTGTATCCTTCAAACGTGATCAAGCTTAGCAGATTAAGCTCTGATACCATGAAAGATTTGAGCAATACAAATCTATAAAACCCGAAGATCACCTGCATACAAAAACCAAAGAAGTAGAGACAAGAAGAGGGCAAGGGTTTGACTCAAAAATATGAAGAAAAAAATATCCTCAATTAATGAATGAAAATAATGTACAATGGATCATCTTTATAAAGGAGATCGAAAGCCTTGAAAGGTAAAGTCTAGTGCATGTAATAATCAGTTTAACTATTACATGACTAATGAGTTTAGAACAACTAGTGCATGTGCTTTTTAACTAAAGCAAAAGGAAGTTGACATCTTAAGAAGGGAGTAAAGATTAATTAACATAATTCATACTCTACTCTAACAGTAGGCATAGAATGGCTTGTTATGTGATTGTAATTGATTCTCATCGAACGGTTAATCGATTTGGTGATTTTTAAACTCAGAATGCCTTGTTACGTGATTGTAGTTGATTCTCATCGAACGGTTGACCGATTCGGTGATTTGTAAGTTTCAAATGGCTTTTTACATGACTATGGATTTGTAAGTTTCAGAATGGCTTGTAATGTGATTGTAGTTGATTCTCATTGAACGGTTCACGTATTCAATGATTTGTAAGCTCAGAATGGCTTGTTACATGATTGTAGCTGATTCTCATCGAACGGTTGACCAATTCGGTGATTTGTAAGCTTAGAATGGTGAATTACATGATAGTAATTGATTCTCATCAAATAGTTGACCAATTTGTTGATTTGTAAGCTCAAAATGGCTTCTTATGTGATTGTAGTTGATTTTGATCGAACGGTTAACTGATTTGGTGAATTGTAAGCTTAGAATAGCTTGTTACATGCCTGTAGCTGATTCTCATCAAACAGGTTACCAATTCAGTGATTTGTAAGCTTAGAATGGCTTGTTATGTGATTGAGCTAATTCTCATTGAACAGTGGACTGATTCGGTGATTTATAAGCTCAAAATGGCTTTCTACGTGATTATAGCTGATTCTCATCAAACGGTTGACTGATTCAATGATTTGTAAGTTCAAAATGGCTTGTTACGTTAGGGTGTCTCACTTCTCTATCAATACAAATGGTGCCTGCCGATAGATTATTGTAGGGCCCATAGCCCTACTATTCTAAGGGGAGGGGCCCTACCTCATCTATAATCCCTCCCACCCTGTGCATGCAGAGGCAGCATGTAGTAATTGATTCTCATCGAATATTTGACCGATTCGGTGATTTGTCAGCTCAGAATGGCTTGTTACATGATTGTAGCTGATTCTCATCGAACAGTTGACCGATTCAGTGATTTGTAATCTCAAAATAGCTTATTACATGATTGTAGATGATTCTCATCAAACGGTTCACCGATTCGGTGATTTATAAGCTCAAAATGGCTTGTTACATGATTATAGTTGATTCTCATCAAACGGTTCAGGGAGTCGGTGATTTGTAAGCTTAGAATGGCTTGTTACATAATTGTAGCTGAATCACATCGAACGGTTGACCAATTCAATGATTTGTATGCTCAAAATGGCTTAATAAGTGATTGTAATTGATTCTCATTGAACAATTAACTAATTTGGTAATTTGTAAGTTCAAAATAGCTTGTTACGTGATTGTAGTTGATTCTCATCGAATGGTTCACTGATTCGATAATTTGTAAACTCATAATTGCTTGTTACATGATTGTACATGATTGTCATCGAACGGTTGATTGATTTGGTGATTTGTAAGCTCAGAATGTCTTGTTACGTGATTGTAGCTGAGTCTAATCCAGTGATTTGTAACGTGATTGCAGCTAATTCACATCGAGTTGTTGAATGATTTTGTGATTTGTAAGCTCATAATGAATTGGTACATTGCAGCTAATTCTCATCGAATGGTTGATCGATTTAGTGATTTGTAAGCTTAGAATGACTTGTTACGTGATTGTAGCTTATTCTCAATGAACGGTTAACCAATTCGATGATTTGTAAGCTCAGAATGGCTTGTTAAATGATTGTAATTGATTCTTATCGAACGGTTGACCAATTCGATGATTTGTAAGCTCAGAATAGCTTTTATGTGACTGTAATTGATTCTCATCGAAAGGTTGACCGATTCAGTGATTTGTAAGCTCAGAATGGCTTGTTACATGATTGTAATTGATTCTCATCGACCAGTTGACCGATTTGGTGATTTGTAAGCTCAGAATGGCTTGTTACGTGATTGTAGCTGATTCTCATCGAACGGTAGATCGATTTGGTGATTTGTAAGCTCATAATGTCTTATTACATGATTGCAGCTGATTCTCATCGAATAGTTGAGGATTTTGTGATTTGTATGCTCAGAATGGCTTGTTACATGATTGTAGCTGATTCTCATTGAACAGTTGACCGATATCATGATATGTATGCTCAGAATAGCTTGTTACATGATTGTAGCTGATTCTCATCGAATGGTTGACCAATTCTATAATTTGTAAGCTCAAAATGGCTTGTTACCTGATTGTAGCTAATTCTCATCAAACAATTCATTGATTGTAGTTGATTCTCTTTGAATGGTTCACTGATTGTAGCTGATTCTCATCAAATAGTTGACCGATTCGGCCATTTGTAAGATCAAAATGGGTTTTTACATTATTGTAACTTATTCTCAGTGAAAGATGTACCAATTTAGTGATTTGTAATCTCGGAATGGCTTGTCACATGATTGTAGCTAATTCTCATCGAACGGTTGACTGATTCGATGATTTCTAAGCTCAGAATGGCTTATTACGTGATTGTTGCTGATTCTCATCAAACGGTTGACCTATTCGATGATTTGTAATCTCAGAATGGCCTGTTACATGATGTTAATTGATTCTCATTGAACGGTTGATCGACTCAGTGATTTGTAAGCTCAGAATGGATTGTTAAGTGATTGTAGCTATTTCTCATCGAATGGTTGACTGATTTGGTGATTTGTAAGCTCATAATAGGTTGTTACATGAGGATAAATGATTCTCATTGAATGGTTGACTGATTCGGTGATTTGTAAGCTCAAAATGGATTATTATGTTAGTCTAGCTAATTATCATCGAGCGGTTGACCGATTCAGTGATCTGTAAGCTCAAAATGCATTGTTACATGATTATAATTAATTCTCAATGAATGTTTGACTGATTCAGTGATTTGTAAGCTCAGAATGACTTGTTACATGATTTTAATTGATTCTCGTTGACCGGTTGACCGATTCGGTGATTTGTAAGCTCAGAATGGCTTCTTACGTGATTATAGCTGATTCTCATAGAACGGTTGATCGATTCTCTGATTTGTAAGCTCAGAATGCCTTGTTATGTGATTATAGCTAATTTTCATGAAACGGTTGACTGAGTGAATGATTTGTAAGCTTAGAATGACTTAATACGTGATTGTAATTGATTCTCATTGAACGGTTGATGATTTGGTGATTCGTAAGCTTAAAATAGCTTGTTACGTGATTGTAGCCGATTCTCATCAAACGGTTGACTGATTCGGTGATTTGTAACCTCAAAATGATTTGTTATGTGATTGTAGCTGATTCTCATTGAACAGTTGACCGATTCAGTGATTTGTAAGCTCAGAATGGATTCTGACATGATTGTTATTTATTCTCATCGAACGGTTGACCGATTCGGTGATTTGTAACCTCAGAATGGGTTGTTACGTGATTGTAGCTGATTCTCATCGAACGGTTGACCGATTCTATGATTTTTAAACTAAGAATGGGTTGTTACATGTATTTAGCTAATTCTCATTAAACAGTTGATCGAGTTGGTGAATTGTAAGCTTAGAATAGCTTGTTACATGATTGTAATTGATTCTCATCGAAAGGTTAACCAATTTGGTGATTTGTAAGCTCAGAATGGGTTGTTACATGGCTGTAGCTCATTCTCATCAAACGCTTGACCGATTCAGTGATTTGTGCTTAGAATGGGTTGTTACCTGATTGTAGCTGATTCTCATCGAACGGTTCATCGATTGGGTGATTTGTAAGCTCAGAATGACTTGTTACTTGAATGTAGCTGATTGTCATCGAATGGTTGATTGAGTTGGTGATTTGTAAGCTCAAAATTGCTGGTTTCATGAATAGAGCTGATTCTCATCGAACAATTGACCAATTCGGTAATCTCTAAGCTCAGAATGGCTTGTTACGTGATTCTAATTGATTCTCATCAAACAGTTGACTGATTCACTGATTTGTAAGCTCAAAATAACTTGTTACGTGATTGTAATTAATTCTCATCGAATGGTTGACCGATTCAGTGATTTGTAAGCTACGAATGGCTTGTTACATGATTGTAGCTGATTCTCACTAAATGGTTGTTCAATTCGGTAATTTGTAAGCTTACAATGGCTTGTTTAAAGATTGTAGCTTATTCTCATCGAACGGTTGACCGATTCAGTAATTTATAAGCTCAGAATGGCTTGTTACATGATTGTAGTTGATTCTCATCGAACGGTTGAGTGATTCAATGATTTGTAAGCTCAAAATAGCTTGTTATGTGATTGTAGCTGATTCTCATCAAACGGTTGACTGATACGGTTATTTGTAAGCTCAGAATGGCTTGTTACGTGATTGTAGCTGATTCTCTTCAAACAGTTGATCGATTCATTATTTTGTAAGTTTAGAATGGCTTGTTACATGATTTTAGATAATTCTCTTCGAACGGTTGACCGATTCAGTGATTTGTAAGCTTAGAATGGCTTGTTATGTGATTGTAATTTATTCTTTTTAAATTATTGACCAAGTCGGTGATTTGTAAGCTCAAAATGGCTCGTTACATGATTGTAGCTGATACTCATCGACTGGTTGATCGATTTGATGATTTGTAAGCTCAAAATAGCTTGTTACATGATTGTAGCTGATTCTCATCGAACAGTTGACCGATTCAATCATTTGTAAGCTTAGAATGGCATGTTTGTAATTGTTTCTCATCGAACTATTGACTTATTCAGTGATTTGTAAGCTCATAATGGCTTGTTACGTGATTGTAGCTGATTCTCATAGAACAGTTGATCGAGTTAGTGATTTGTAAGCTCATAATGCTTTGTTACGTGATTTTAGCTAATTCTCATCGAACACAGTTGACCGATTCGATGATTTGTAAGCTCAGAATGGCATTAGCTGACTGTAATTGCTCCTCATCGAATGGTTGACTAATTTGGTGATTTGTAAGCTCATAATGGGTTGTTACATGATTGTAGCTGATTCTCATAGAATGGTTGACTGATTCGGTGATTTGTAAACTTAGAATACTTTGTTACGCGATTGTAGTTGATTCTCATCGAACGGTTGATCGATTCAGTGATTTGTAAGCTCAAAATAGCTTGTTACATGATTGTAATTGATTCTCATCAAATGGTTGATCGATTCGGTGATTTATAAGCTTAGAATGACTTTTTACGTGATTATAGCTGATTCTATTTGAATGGTTAACTGATTTATGCTCACAATGGAATGTTCCGTAATTGAAATTGATTCTCATCGAACGGTTGACTGATTCAGTGATTTGTAAGCTCACAATGGCTTCTTATGTGATTGTTGTTCATTATCAATGAGTGGTTGACCGATTCGGTGATTTGTAAGCTCAGAATGGCTTGTTACGTGATTGTAGCTTATTCTCCTCGAACGGTTGACTAAGTCAGTGATTTGTAAGCTCAGAATGGATTGTTACATGATTATAGCTGATTATCATCAAACACTTGACTGATTTTGTGATTTGTAAGCTCAAAATGGCTTGCTATGTGATTGTAGTTGATTCTCATCGAATGGTTGACCGATTCAGTGATTTGTAAGCTGAGAATGGTTTGTTACATGATTGTAGTTGATTCTCATCAAATAGTTGACCGATTCGGTGATTTGTAAGCTTAGAATGGCTTTTTACATGATTGTAGCTGATTCTCATAGAACGGTTGACCGATTCAGTGATTTGTAAGCTCAGAATAGCTTATTATGTGATTGTAGATGATTCTCATCGAATGGTTGACCGATTTGGTGATTTGTAAGCTTCGAATGACTTATTACATGATTGTAGCTAATTATCATCAAACAGTTGACCGATTCGATGATTTGTAAGCTTAGAATGGCTTGTTACCTGATTGTAATTGACTCTCATCGAACAGCTGACCGATTCAGTGATTTGTAAGCTCAGGATGGCTTGTTACGTGATTATAATTGATTCTCATCAAATGGTTGACCAATTCAGTGATTTGTAAGTTGACAATGACTTGTTACATGATTGTAGTTGATTCTCATTGAACGGTTGACCGATTCGGTGATTTCTAAGCTTAGAATGGCTTGTTACATGATTGTAATTGACTCTCATCGAACAGTTGACTGATTCAGTGATTTGTAAGCTCAGAATGTCTTGTTACATGATTGTAATGGATTCGCATCGAATGGTTGACCGATTTGGTGATTTGTAAGCTCAAAATGGCCTTTTCAATGATTGTAATTGATTCTCATTGAACGGTTGACTGATTCAGTGATTTGGAAGCTTAGAATTGCTTGTTACGTGATTGGAGATTATTATGATCGAACGGTTCACAAATTCGATCATTTGTAAGCTCACAATGTCTAGTTACGTGATTTTAATTGATTCTCATCGAACGGTTGATGAA
This sequence comes from Chamaecyparis obtusa, assembly GCA_027943335.1. Classification (NCBI taxonomy): domain Eukaryota; kingdom Viridiplantae; phylum Streptophyta; class Pinopsida; order Cupressales; family Cupressaceae; genus Chamaecyparis; species Chamaecyparis obtusa. The sequence goes on along the minus strand of BSBK01003129.1, from coordinate 1,258,536 downwards.
TTTGATGATTTGTAAGCTTGGAATGGCTTGTTCATGGTTGGAGATGATTCACATCGAAAGGTTGACCGATTCGGTGATTTGTAAGCTCAGAATGGCTTGTTACATAATTGTAGCTAGATCTCATCAAACGGTTGACCATTTAATGATTTGTAAGCTTAGAATGACTTGTTACGTGATTGTAGCTAATTCTCATCTAACCGTTGATAGATTCATTGATTTGTAAGCTTAGAATGGCTTGTTATATTATTGTAGCTGATTCTCACCGAATGGTTGACCGATTCAGTGATTTGTAAGCTCAAAATGGCTTGCTACGTGATTGTAATTGATTCTCATCAATCGATTGACCAATTCGGTTATTTCTAAGCTTATAATGGCTTGTTACATGATTGTAATTGATTCTCATCGAACAGTTGACCGATTCGGTGATTCGTTAGCTCAAATGGCTTGTTAAGTCATTGTAGCTGATTATCATCGAACGATTGACCAATTCGGTGATTTATAATCTCACAATGGCTTGTTACATGATTGTAATTGATTCTCATCGAACGGTTGTTGACCGCTTCGGTGATTTGTAAGCTCAGAATAGCTTGTTACGTGGTTGTAGCTGATTGTCATCGAATGGCTGACTGATTCGACGATTTGTAAACTTAGAATGGTTTGCTATTTGATTATAGCGTATTCTCATTGAACGGTTGACCAATTCATTGATTTGTAAGCTCAAAATAGCTTGTGACATGATTGTAGCTAATTCTCATCAAACAGTTAATCGATTTAGTGATTTGTAAGCTCATAATGGCTTGTTACGAGATTGTAATTGATTCTCATCGAACTGTTTACCGTGATTTGGTGATTTGTAAGCTCAGAATAGCTTGTTACATGATTGTAGCTAAATCTTATCGAACGGTTGACCAATTCAATGATTTGTAAGCTTTGAATGGCTTAATACATGATTTTAATTGATTCTCATCGAACAGTTGACTGATTCGGTGATTTGTAAGCTCAAAATGACTTTTTACATGATTGTAGCTGATTTTCATTAAACGGTTCACCGATTCGATGATTTCTAAGCTAAGAATGGCTTGTTACTTGATTGTAGATGATTCTCATCGAATCGTTGACTGATTCAATTATTTGTAAGCTCAGAATGGCTTGTTACATGATTGTAGCTGATTTTTATCGAACGGTTGATCGATTCAGTGATTTGTAAGCTCCAAATAGCTTGTTACATGATCGTAATTGATTCTTATCGAATAGTTGACTGATTCGGTGATTTGTAAAAAATTAATGGCTTGTTATGTGATTGTAGCTGATTCTCAACGAATGGTTGACCTATTTAGTGATTTGTAAGCTTAGAATGGCTTGTTATGTGATTGTAATTGATTATCACCTAACGGTTGATTGATTCAGTGATTTGTAAGCTCAGAATGGCTTTTTACGTGATTGTAAATGATTATCATCAAATGGTTGACCGATTCAATGATTTGTAAACTCAACATAGTTTGTTACATGATTGTAGCTGATTCTCATCAAATGGTTGACCAATTTGATTATTTGTAAGCTCAGAATGGCTTTCTTACATGATTGTAGCTGATTCTCATCTAGCAGTTGACTGATTATATGATTTGTCAGCTCAGAATGGCTTGTTATGTGATTGTAGATGATTCTCAGCAAATGGTTAACTGATTCGATGATTTGTAAGCTCAAAATGGCTTGTTACATGATTGTAATTGATACTCATCGAACGGTTGACCGATTCGATGATTTGTAAGCTCATAATGCCTTGTTACATATTGTAGCTGATTCTCATTGAACAGTTGAATGATTCGGTGATTTGTAAGCTCATAATGGCTTGTTACATGATTGTAGTTGATTCTGATCAAACGGTTGACTTTCAGTGATTTGTTAGCACAAAATGACTAGTTATGTAATTGTAGCTAATTCTCATCAAATAGTTGACTGATTCAGTGATTTGTAAGCTCAGAATGACTTATTACGTGATTGTAGTTGATTCTTATAGAACGGTTGACCGATTCGGTGATTTAAAAGGTCAAATGGCTTGTTACATGATTGTTGTTGACTCTCATCGAATGGTTGACCGATTCGGTGATTTGTAAGCTTAGAATTGCTTGTTACATGATTGTAGCTTATTCTCATCAAACGGTTGACTAATTTGGTGATTTGTAACGTCAAAAAGACTTGTGACATGATTTTAATTGATTCTCATCAAACTGTTGAACAATTCGATGATTTGAAAGCTCAGAATGGCTTGTTACATGATTCAAGATGATTGTCATCGAATGATTGACCAATTCGGTTATTTGTAATATCAAAATGGCTTGTTACGTGATTATAGAAGATTCTCATCGAATCGTTGACCAATTTGGTGATTTGTAAGCTGTGAATGCCCACTTACGTGATTCTAGCTAATTCTCATCGAACAGTTGACCAATTCGGTGATTTGTATGCTCAAAATGCGTTGTTACATGATTGTAACTAATTGTCATCAAACAGTTGACCGATTAAGTGATTTGTAAGCTACAAATGACTATTTATGTCATTGTGTTTGATTCTCATCGAATGGTTAACTAATTCATTGATTTGTAAGCTCAGAATGGCTGGTTACGTGATTATAGCTAATTCTCATTGAACAGTTGACCGATTCGATGCTTTGTAAGATCAGAATGGCTTGTTACATGATTGTAGCAGATTCTTATCAAATGGTTGACTGATTCGATGATTTGTAAGCTCAAAATGCCTTGTTACGTGATTGTAGCTGAATCTCATCGAACGATTGATAGAGTCAATGATTTGTAAGCTCAAAATAGTTTAATACATGATTGTAATTCATTCTCATCAAACGGTTGACCGATTCGATGATTTGTAAGGTCAAAATGGCTTGTTACATGATTGTAGTTGATTCTCATCAAACAATTGACTGATTTGATGATTTGTAAGCTCAGAATGGCTTATTACATGATTGTAGCTGATTCTCATCGAACGGTTGACCGATTCGATGATTTGTAAGCTTAGAATGGCTGGTTACGTGATTGTAGTTGATTCTCATCGAACGATTGATCAATTTCAGTAATTTGTAAGCTCAGAATGGCTTGTTAAGTGATTGTAGCTGATTCTCATCAAACGGTTCACTGATTCGATGATTTGTAAGCTCAGAATAGCTTGTTACATGATTGTAGCTGATTCTCACCGAACGGTTGACCAATTTAGTGATTTATAAGCTCAAAATAGCTTGTTACATTATTGTAATTGATTCTCATCGAATGGTTGACCGTTTCAGTGATTTGTAAACTCAGAATGGCTTGATATTTGATTATAGTTAATTGTCATCGAACGGTTGACAGATTCAGTGATTTGTAAGCTCATAATGGCTTCTTATATGATTGTGGCTAATTCTCATCCAATAGTTTACCGTTTCCATAATTTGTAAGCTCATAATGACTTGTTACGTGATTGTAGCTGAGTCTCATTGAATGGTTCATTGATTTGGTGATTTGTAAACTCAAAATGGCTTGTTACTTGATTGTAGTTGATTCTCATCAAACAGTTGACTGATTCGGTGATTTGTTATCTCAAAATAGCTTGTCGTGATTGTAACTGATTCTTATCAAACAATTGACCGATTCAGTGACTTGTAAGCTCAGAATAGGTTGTTACATAATTGTAAGTTATTCTTATTGAATGATTGATTGATTCGATGATTTGTAAGCTCAGAAGTACTTGTTACATTATTGTAGCTAATTCTCATCGAATGGTTGACCGATTTGGTGATTTGTAAGCTTAGAATGGCTTGTTACGTGATTATAATTTATTCACATCGAATGATTGATTGATTCGGTGATTTGTAAGCTTAGAATGGTTTTTTATGTGATTGTAATTGATTCTCATCGAATGGTTGATCGATTCGATGATTTGTAAACTCAGAATGGCTTCTTACGTGATTGTAGCTGATTCTCATTGAACAGTTGACTGATTCAGTGATTTGCAAGCTCAGAATGGCTTGTTACATGATTTTAGCTGATTTTCATCAAACGATTGACTGATTCGGTGATTTCTAACCTCATAATAGCTTGTTACGTGATTGTAGCTAATTCACATCCAATGGTTTACCGATTAAGTGATTTGTAAGCTCAGAATGACTTGTTACATGATTGTAGCTGATTCTCATTGAACGGTTCACTGATTTGGTGATTTGTAAGCTTAGAATGGCTTGTTACTTGATTTTAGTTGATTCTTATTGAATAGTTGACTGATTCAGTGATTTGTAAGCTCAAAATGCCATGTTAAGTGATTGTAGCTAATTCTCATTGAACGGTTGACCGATGCAGTGCTTTGTAAGCTCAGAATAGCTTGGTACATGATTGTAATTGATTTTTATCGAGCAGTTGACTAATTTAGGATATGTAAACTTAGAATGGTTTGTTACATGATTGTAGCTAATTTTGATCAAACGGTTGATCGATTCGATGATTTGTAAGCTCATAATGGCTTGTTACATGATTGTAATTGATTCTAATCAAATAGGTGATCGATTCGGTGATTTGCAAGCTCAGAATGGCTTGTTAGGTGATTGTAATTGATTCTCATCAAAATGTTGACCAATTAAGTGATTTCTAAACTCAGAATGGTTTGTTAGGTGATTGTAATTGCTTCTCATCCAACAGTTGACCGATTCAGTGATTTATAAACTCAGAATGGCTTGTTACATGATTGTAGCAATTTCTCATCAAACGGTTGATAGATTCAGTGATTTGTAACCTCAAAATGGCTTATTATCAGATTGTATCTAATTCTCATCGAATGGTTGATCGATTTGGTGATTTGTATGTTCAGAATGGCTTGTTACATGATTGTACCTGATTCTTATCGAACGGTTGGCCGATTCATTGATTTGTAAGCTCATAATGGCTTGTTAGGTGATTATAATTCCTTCTCATTGAACGGTTGCTGATTCAGTGATTTGTAAGTTGAGAATGGATCGTTATGTAATTGTAGCTAATTCTCATCAAATGGTTGATCGATTTAGTGATTTGTAAGCTCAGAATGGTTTGTTATGTTATTGTAGTTGATTCTCATTGAACGGTTGACTGATTCAGGGATTTGTAAGCTTGGAATGGCTTGTTACGTGATTGTCACTGATTCTCATCGAACGGTTGACCGATTCAGTGATTTGTAAGCTCATAATAGCTAGTTACATGATTGTAATTGATTCTAATCGAATGGTTGACTGATTCAGTGATTTGTAAGCTCTTAATGGCTTGTTAAGTGATTGTAACTGATTCTCATTGAATGCTTGATTGATTCAATGATTTTTAAGCTCAAATCATGGAATCATTCAACCACTCAGTGTGAATCATTTGCAATCACATAACAAGCCATTCTGAGCTTACAAATCACCAAATTGGTCAACCGTTCGATGAGAATCAGCTACAATCACATAACAAGCCATTCTAAGTTTACAAATCACTGAATCGGTCAATTATTCGATGACAATCACCTACAATCATGTAACAAGCCAATTTTAGCTTACAAATCAATGCATTGGTCAACTATTTGATGAGAATCAATTACTATCATGTAATTAGCCATTTTAAGCATACAAATCATCGAATTGGTCAACTGTTTGATGAGAATCAGGTACAATCATGTAACAAGTCAGTTTGAGCTTACAAATCATCGAATGCATCAACCATTTTATGAAAATCAGCTACAATCACGTAACAAGCCATTTTGAGCTTACAAATCATCGAATCGGTCAAGCATTCGATGAGAATCAATTGACATTATGTAACAAGCCATTCTGAGCTTACAAATCACCGAATCGATCAACAGTTCGATAAGAATTACCTAGAATCACGTAACAAACCATTCTGAGCTTACAGATCATCGAATCGGTCAACTGTTTGATGAGAATCAATTACAATCACATAACAAGGCATTCTAAGCTTACAAATTACTGAATCGGTCAACCGTTCGATGAGAATCAGCTACAATCACATAACAAGTCATTTTGAGATGATAGATCACCGAATTGGTCAACCATTCAATGAGAATCAATTACAATCACGTAACAGGCCATCTTGAGCTTACAAATCACTGAATTGATTAACCGTTCGATGAGAATCAGCTACAATCACATAACAAGCCATTCTGAGCTTACAAATCACCAAATCGGTTAACCGTTCATTGAGAATTAGCTATAATCATGTAACAATCTATTCTGAGCTTATAAATCATCGAATCTATCAACCGTTTGATGAGAAACAATTACAATCAAATAACAAGTCATTCTGGGCTTACTAATCATCGAATCAGTCAACCGTTTGATGAGAATCAATTAAAATCACGTAACAAGCCATTATGAGCTTACAGATCATAGAATTGGTCAACCATTCGATCAGAATTAATTACAATCATGTAACAAGCCATTTTGAGCTTACAAATCACTGAATTGGTCAACCGTTCGGTGAGAATCAATGACAATCATGTAACAAGCCATTTTGAGCTTACAAATCACTGAATCAGTCAACCATTCAATAAGGATCAATTACAATCACATAACAAGTCATTCTGAGCTTAGAAATCACCGAATCGATCAACCGTTTGATGAGAATCAATTACAATCATGTAGAAGTCATTCTAAGCTTACAAATAGATGAATCTGTCAACCGTTTGGTGAGAATCAGCTATAATCACTGAACAAGCCATTTTGAGCTTACAAATCACTAAATCGGTCAACCGTTCGATGAGAATCATCTACAATCATGTAACAATTTATTTTGAGCTTACAAATCATGGAATTGTTGAACCACTCGGTGTGAATCAACTCCAATCACGTAATAAGCCATTCTAAGCTTACAAATCACCGAATCAGTTAACCGTTTGTTGAGAGCTACAATCAGGTAACAAGCCATTCTGAGCTTACAAATCACTGAATCGGTCAACTGTTTGATGAGAATCAATTACTATCATGTAATTAGCCATTCTAAACTTACAAATCACTGAATCGGTCAATCATTCGATGAGAATCAGGTACAATCACGGAACAAGCCATTCTGAGCTTACAAATCACCGAATCAGTTAATTATTCGATGAGAATTAGCTACAATCACGTAACAAGCCATCCTAAGCTTACAAATCACCAAATCGGTGAACCGTTCGATGACAATCAGCTACAATCAATTAACAAGGCATTTTGAACATACAAATCACCGAATCTATCAACCATTCGATGAGATTTAGCTACAATCATGTAACAAGCCATTCTGAGCTAATAAATCACCAAAGCAGTGAACAATTCACTGAAAATCATCTACAATCATGTAACAAAGCATTCTGAGCTTAGAAATCACCGAATCGGTGAACCGTTCAATGAGAATCAGCTACAATCACGTAACAAGCCATTCTGAGCTTACAAATTACCAAATCGGTCAAGGGTTCGATGAGATCACATCAGCTACAATCATGTAACAAGACATTCTGAGCTTACAAATCATTGAATTGGTCAACCCTTCGATGAAAATTTGATACAATCACGTAACAAGCCAGTCTGAGCTTAAAAATCACTGAATCAATCAACCATTCAATGAGAATCAGCTACAATCACGTAACAAGCTTTTTTGAGGTTACAAAACACCAAATCGGTCAACCGTTCAATAAGAATCAACTACAATCAAGTAGCACACCATTCACCAAATCAATCAATCGTTCAATGAGAATCAACTAAAATCACGTAACAAGCCATTTTGAGCTTAGAAATCATCGAATTGGTCAACCGTTCGGTGAGAATCAGCTACAATCATGTAACAAACCATTCTGAGCTTACAAATCACTGAATCAGTCAACCGTTCAATGAGAATCAATTACAATCACGTAACAAGCCATTCTCAGCTTACAAATCACCAAATTGGTCAACAGTTTGATGAGAATGAGCTACAACCACATAAAAAGCCATTCTGAGCTTAGAAATCACCAAATTGGTCAATTGTTCGATGACAATCAACTACAATTATGTAATAATCAGCTTGTTACGTGATTGTAGCAAATTCTCATCGAAGGGTTGATTGATTTAGTGATTTGTAAGCTCAGAATGTCTTGTTACATGATTGTAGCTGATTTTCATTGAACTGTTGACCAATTCAGTAATTTGTAAGCTTAGAATTGTTTGTTACGTGGTTGTAGCTGATTCTCATTGAAGAGTTCATTGATTTGATGATTTGTAAGCTCAGAATGCCTTGTTACGTGATTGTAGATGATTCTCAGTGAAAGGTTCACCGATTTGGTGATTTATAAGCTCAAAATGGCTTGTTACGTGATTGTAGCTGATTCTCATTGAACGGTTGACCGATTCACTTATTTGTAAGCTTAGTATGGCTTGTTATGTGATTGTAACTGATTCTCATCGAACGGTTGACCAATTCAATGATTTGTAAGTTTCAAATGGCTTTTTACATGATTATAGCTGATTCTCATCGAATGGTTGACCAATTCGGTGATTTGTAAACTCAGAATAGCTTGTTACGTGATTATAGCTAATTCTCATCGAATAGTTGACCGATTGGGTGATTTGTAACCTCAGAATGGCTTGTTACATGATTCTAACTGATTCTCATCGAATAGTTGACCGATTCAGTGCTTTGTAAGCTTAGAATGGCTTGTTACGTGATTGTAATTGATTCACATCGAATGGTTGACCGATTCGGCAATTTGTTATCTCAAAATGGGTTATTGTTGCTGATTCTCATCGAACGGTTCACCGATTCGGTGATTTGTAAGCCCAGAATAGCTTGTTACATGATTGTAGCTAATTCTCATCATACGATTCACCGCTTCAATGATTTCTAAGATTAGAATGGCTTGTAACGTGATTGTAGCTGATTCTGATCAAACGGTTCACAGATTCGGTGATTTGTAAGCTCAGAATGGCTTGTTATGTGATTGTAGTTGATTCTCATCGAACGGTTGACCAATACGGTGATTTGTAAGCTCAGAATGGCTTGTTACATGATTGTAGTTTATTCTCATCGAATGGTTCACCAATTTGATCATTTATAATGTCAAAATAGCTTGTTACGTGGTTGCAGCTGATTCTTATCGAACGATTGACCGATTAGGTTATTTGTAAGTTCAGAATGGCTTATTACGTGATTGTAGCTGATACTCATCAAACCGTTGATCGATTCGGTGATTTGTAAGCTCAGAATGGCTTGTTACATGATTGTAGTTGATTCTCATTCAATGATTCATTGATTCGGTGATTTGTAAGCTTAGTGTAGCTTTTTACGTGATTGTAGCTAATTTTTAGTGAACGATACACGGATTCGGTCATTTATAAGGTGACTGTAGCTGATTTGTAATTGATCATCAAACGGTTGATCGATTCGGTGATTTGTAAGCTCATAATGGGTTGTTACGTGATTGTAGATGATTCTCATCGAACGGTTGACTGATTTGGTGATTTGTAAGCTCACAATGGCTTGTTATGTGATTATAATTGATTCTCATCGAACAGCTCACCGATTTGGTGATTTGTAAGCTCAAAATGACTTGTTACGTGATTATAATTGATTCTCATCAAACGGTTTACCGATTTGGTGATTTGTAAGCTTAGAATGGGTTGTTACATGATTGTAGCTGATTATAATCAAACGGTTGACCGATTCAATTATTTGTAGGTTCAAAATGTATTATTACATGATTGTGGCTGATTCTCATCAAACGGTTGACCGATTTGGTGATTTGTAAGCTCAAAATGGCTTGTTACGCAATTGTAATCAATCAACTGTTTGATGAAAATCAGCTATAATCACGTAACAAGCTATTCCGAGCTTACAAACCACTGAAGTGGTCAACCGTTGGATGAGAATCAATTATAATCACGTAACAAGTCATTGTGAGCTTACAAATCACCGAATCGTTCAACCGTTCGGTGAGAATGAATTACAATCATGTAAAAAGCTATTCTGAGCATACAAATTACCGAATTGGTCAACCATTCGATGGGAATCAATTAGAATCACCTAACAAATCATTTTGAGCTTACAAATCATCGCATCATTCAACTGTATAATGAGAATTAGCTACAATTACATAAGAAGTCATTCTGAGATTACAAATTAGGGAATTGGTCAACTGTTCGATGATAATCAATTACAATCATGTAACAAGCCATTCTGAGCTTACAGATCACTGAATCGGTCAACTGTTCGATGACAATTATCTACAATCATATAACAAGCCATTGTGAGCTTAAAAATCACCAAATCAGTCAATCATTTGATGAGAATCAATTAACATCACATAACAAGCCATTCTGAGCTGACAAATCACCAAATCAGTCAACTGTTTGATGATAATTAGCTACAATCACATAACAAGGCATTCTGAGCTTACAAATCATCAAATGGGTCAACCGTTCGATGAGGATGAGTTACAAGCCATTCCGAGTTGACAAACACTGAATTGGTGAACCGTTTGATGAGAATCAACTACAAACATGTAATAAGCCATTCTGAGCTTAGAAATCACCGAATCGATCAATCGTTTGATAAGAATCTGTTGCAATCATGTAACAAGCCAGTTTGAGATTACAAATCAATGAATCGGTCAATCGTTTGATGAGATTCTATTACAATCATGTAACAAGCCATTATGAGCTTACAAATCACTGAATCGGTCAACCATTTGATGGGAATCAATTACAATCACGTAAAAAGCCATTTTGAGCTTACAAATCATCAAATTGGTCAACTGTTCGATGAAAATCAGCTACAATCATGTAACAAGCCATTATGAGTTTAGAAATCATCGAATCGGTCAACTGTTCGATTAGAATCAACTATAATCATGTAGCAAGTCATTCTAAGCTTACAAATTACCGAATCAGTCAACCGTTCGATGAGAATCAATTACAATCATGTAACTAGCCATTCTAAGTTTACACATCACCGAATCGGTCAACAATTCGATGGGAATCAATTACAATAAAGTAACAAACTATTCTGAGCTTACTAATCACCAAATCAGTCAACTGTTCGATAAGAATCAGCTACAATCATGTAACAGGCCATTCTGAGCTTAGAAATCATCGAATTGGTCAACCGTTCAATCAGAATGAATTACAATCATGTATTAAGCCATTATGAGCTTTAAATCATTGACTCGGTCCACCATTCGATGAGATTCAGCTACAATCACGTAAGAAGGCATTCTTAGCTTACAAATCACCGAATCGGTCAACTGTTTGATGAGAATCAGCTACAATCATGTAATAAGTCATTTTGACCTTACAAATCACCGAATCGATCAACAGTTCAATTAGAATTAGCTACAATCATTTTACAAGACATTTTGAGATTACAAATCATTGACTCGATCAATTATTCGATGAGAATCAGCTACATTCATGTAACCAGCTATTTTGAGCTTACAAATTATCGACTCAGTCAACCGTTCGATTAGAATCAGCTACATTCAAGTAACAAGCCACTCTAATGTTACAAATCACCTATTTAGTCAACCATTCATTGAGAATCAGCTACAATCATGTAACAACCCATTCTGAGTTGATTCTCATCGAACAGTTGATCGATTCGATGATTTCTAAGCTCAGAATGACTTGTTACATGATTGTACCTGATTCTTATCAAACGGTTGACTTATTCGGTGATTTGTAAGCTCAGAATGACTTGTTACATGAATTGTAGCATATTCTCAGCGAACAGTTGACCAATTCGGTGATTTGTAAACTCAAAATGGCCTGTTACATGATTGTAGTTGATTCTCATCGAATGGTTGACCGATTCGGTGATTTGTAAACTCAGAATAGTTTGTTACGTGGTTTTAGTTGATTCTCATCGAACGGTTGACCGATTTGTTGATTTGTAAGCTCCGAATGGCTTGTTACATGATTGTAGCTGATTCTCATCGAACGGTTGACTCATTCAGTGATTTGTAAGCTCAAAATGGCTTGTTATATACTAATTGATTCTCATTGAACAGTTGATCGATTCGATATTTGTAAGCTCAGAATGTCTTTTTACGTGATTGTAGATGATTCTCATCGACCAATTGACTGATTCAATGATTTGTAAGCTCAGAATAGCTTGTTACGAGATTGTAGCTGATTCTCATTGAACGGTTGATAGATTTGGTGATTTGTAAGCTCAGAATGACTTGTTACGTGATTTTAATTTATTCTCATCGAACGGTTGACCTTGGTGATTTGTAAGTAATAAATGGCTTGTTACATGATTATAGCTGATTCTCATCGAACGATTGACCAATTCAGTGATTTGTAAGCTCAAAATAGCTTGTTACGTGATTGTAATATATTTTCATCGAACGATTGACCAATTGTAATGTATTCTCATCAAACGGTTGACTGATTTGGTGATTTGTAAGGTCAGAATGGCTTGTTATGTAATATATTATCATCGAACGGTTGACTGATTCGATGATTTGTAAGCTCAGAATAGCTTGTTACGTGATTGTACCTGATTCTCATCGAATGGTTGACCGATTTGGTGATTTGTTAGCTCAGAATGGCTTGTTGCGTGATTGTAATTGATTCTTATCAAACGGTTGACCTTGGTGATATGTAAGCACAAAATGGCTTCCTACATGATTGTAGCTGATTCTCATTGAATGGTTGACCGATTCAATGATTTGTAAGCTCAGAATGGCTTGTTACGTGACTAGAGATGATTCTCAGCGAACAGTTGACTGATTCAGTTATTTCTAAGCTCAGAATGGCTACGTGATTGTAATTGATTCTCATTAAACAATTGACTGATTCGATGATTTGTAACCTCATAATGGCTTGTTACATGAATGTAGCTGATTCTCATCAAATGATTAACTGATTCAGTGATTTGTAAGCTTAGAATGACTTGTTACGTGATTGTAATATATTCTCATTGAGCGGTTGACTGGTTCGATCATTTGTAAGTTTATAATGGCTTGTTACGAGACTGTAGCTGATTGTCATCAAACAGTTGACCGATTCGGTGATATGTAAGCTCAGAATAGCTTGTTACGTGACTGTAGTTGGTTTTCATCGAACGGTTGACTTATTCAGTGATTTGCATGTTCATAATGACTTGTTACATGATTCTAGCATATTCTCATCGAACGGTTGATGAATTTGGTGATTTGTAAGCTTGGAATGGCTTGTTACCTGATTGTAACTGATTCTCATCGAATGGTTGACCAATTTGGTGATTTGTAACCTCACAATGGCTTGTTACATGATTTTAATTGATTCTCATAGAACGGTTGAATGATTCGGTGATTTGTAAGCTGAGAATGGCGTTGAATGGTCAACCAATTTGGTGATTTTTAAGCTTATAATGGCTTTTAACGTGATTGTATCTAATTCTCATCGAACGGTAAATCGATTTGTTGATTTGTAAGCCCAGAATGGCTTGTTACATGATTGTAGTTGGTTCTCATCAAACAGTTGACTGATTCAATGATTTGTAAACTCAGAATGGCTTGTTACATAATCGTACCTGATTCTCATCGAATGGTTGACCGATTTGGTGATTTGTATTCTCAGAATGGCTTGTTACGTGATTGGAGCTGATTCTTATCGAATGATTGCCTGATTCGATGATTTGTAAGCTCAGAATGGCTTGTTACATGATTGTAATTGATTCTCATCGAACAGTCAACCAATTCGGTGATTTGTCAGCTCAGAATGGCCATTTACATGATTGTAGCTGATTCTCATTGAAAGATTGATCGAGTCAGTGATTTGTAAGCTCAAAATATCTTGTTACGTGATTGTACTTGATTCTTATCAAACAGTTGACCGATTCGATGATTTATATATTTAAAATGGCTTGTTACATGATTGTAGCTGATTCTAATCGAACGGCTGACCAATTCGGTGATTTGTAAGCTCAGAATGAGTTGTTCTGTGATTATAATTAATTCTCATCGAACGGTTGATTGATTCGGTGATTTGTAAGTTTGGAATGGCTTGTTACGCGTATGTAATTATCAAATTATTGTAGCTTATTCTCATCGAACGGTTGACCGATTTGGTGATTTGTAAGCTCAGAATGGTTTGTTACCTTATTGTAGCTGATTTTCATTGATTGATTAATTGATTCAGTGATTTGAAAGCTCAGAATGGCTCGTTACATTATCGTAGCTGATTCTCATTGAATGATTGATCGATTCGATGATTTGTAAGCTCAGAATGGCTTTTTAAGTGATTGCAGCTGATTCTCATCAAGGGTTGACCGATTCGGTGATTTGTAAGCTTAGAATGGCTTGTTACATGATTGTAGCTGATTCTAATCAAACTGTTGACCAATTTGATGATTTTTAAGCTCAAAATGGCTTGTTAAGTGACTATAGATGATTCTCATGAAATGATTAATTGATTCAGTGATTTGTAAGCTCTGAATGGCTTGTTACGTGATTGGAACTGATTCTCATCAAATGGTTGACCGATTCAGTGATTTGTAAGCTTAGAATAGATTGTTACGTGATTGTAATTGATTCTAATCGAACGGTTGACTGATTCGGTGATTTGTAAGCTCAAAATGGCTTGTTACGTGATTGTAGCTGATTCTCATCTATGGGTTGACCGACTCAGTGATTTGTAAGTTTAGAATAACTTGTTACATGATTGTAATTGATTCCAATCGAATGGTTGACCAATTCGGACATTTGTAAGCTCTGTATGGTCTTTTCGGTGATTGTAATTAATTCTCATCGAACGGTTGACCAATTCGGTGATTTGTAAGTTTAGAAATGCTTGTTACGTGATTGGAGATGATTCTCATCGAAGAGTTCATGAATTCATTGGTTTGTAAGCTCAGAATGACCTATTAGAAGATTGTAGCTAATTCCCATCGAAAGGTTGAACGATTCAGTGATTTGTAAGCTCAGAATGGCTTGTTACGTGGTTGTAATTGATTGTCATCGAATGGTTGACTGATTCAATGAATTGTAAACTCAGAATGACTTGTTACGTGATTGTTGATGATTCTCATCGAACGATTGACTGATTTCATGATCTGTAAGCTCAGA
Organism: Chamaecyparis obtusa; assembly: GCA_027943335.1. Taxonomy (NCBI): domain Eukaryota; kingdom Viridiplantae; phylum Streptophyta; class Pinopsida; order Cupressales; family Cupressaceae; genus Chamaecyparis; species Chamaecyparis obtusa. The sequence goes on along the minus strand of BSBK01003129.1, from coordinate 1,243,476 downwards.
ATGGCTTGTTATGTGATTGTAATTGATTCAAATCAAACAGTTGACTGATTTGGTGATTTGTAAGCTTAGAATGGCTTGTTATGTGATTTTAGCTAAATCTCTATGAATGGTTGACCATTTCAATGATTTCTAAGTTCAGAATGACTTAATACATGATTGTAATTGATTCTCATCGAATGGTTGACTGATTCCATGATTTGTAAGCCCAGAAAAGCTTGTTACATTATCTTAACTAATTCTTATCGAATGGTTCAGCGATTCGGTAATTTGTAAGCTCAAAATAGCTTGTTACGTAATTGTAGCTGATTATATCATTGAATGTTTGATGGATTCGGTGATTTTTAAGCTCAGAATGGCTATTTACGTGATTGTAGCTTATTCTCATAAAAAAGTTGACCGATTCAGTGATTTGTAAGCTCAAAATGGCTTGTTACGTGATTGTAATTGATTCTTATCAAACGGTTGACCAATTAGGTGATTTGTAAGCTTAGAATGACTTGTTACATGATTGTAGCTAATTCTTATTAAACAGTTGACCAATTTGATGATTTGTAATCTCAGAATGGCTACATGATTGTAGCGAATTCTCATCGAATGGTTGACCAATTCGTTTATTTGTAAGCTCAGAATGGCTTGTTATGTGATTGTAGCTGATTCTCATCAAATGGTTGACTGATTTAGTAATTTGTAAACTCAAAATGGCTTGTTATGTGATTATAGCTGATTCTAATTGAACGGTTGACCGATTTGGTGATTTGTAAGCTCAGAATGGCTAGTTACATGATTGTAATTGATTCTTATCAAACGGTTGATGGATTCGGTGATTTGTAAGCTTAGAATGGCTTGTTACATGATTGTAGGTGATTTTCATCGAATGGTTGACCGATTCAGTGATTTGTAAGCTCAAAATGGCTTGCTACGTGATTGTAGCTGATTCTAATCGAACGGATGACCGTTTCGGTGATTTGTAAGCTTGGAATGGCTTGCTAGTTGATAGTAATTGCTTTTCATCGAATGATTATCGATTCAGAGATTTATAAGCTCAGAATGACTTGTTACGTGATTGTAATTGATTCTCATCGAAGTGTTGATCACTTCAGTGATTTATAACTTAAGAATGGGTTGTTACGTGATTATTGCTGATTCTCATCGAACGGTTGACTGATTTGGTGATTTGTAAGCTCAGAATGGCTTGTTACATGATTGTAGCAAAATTTCATCAAATGGTTGACCGATTCGATGATTTGTAAGCTCAGAATGGCTGATTCTCATAGAATGGTTGACTGATTTGGTGATTTGTAAGCTTAAAATGCTTTGTTACGTGATTGTAACTGATTCTCATTGAATGGTTGATCGATTCATTGATTTGTAACCTCAAAATGGGTTGCTAGTTGATTTGTAATTGCTTCTCATTGAACAATTGTCGATTCGGTAAGTTGTAAGCTCATAATGGTTCATTACGTGATTTTAACTGATTATCATCGAACGGTTGACCGATTCAGTGATTTGTAGGCTAAGAATGGCTTGTTACGTGATTGTAGGTGATTCTCATCGAATGGTTGACAGATTCGAAGATTTGTAAGCTCAGAATGGCTTGTTACGTGATTGTAGCTGATTCTCATCGAACTGTTGACAGAGTCAGTGATTTCTAAGCTTGGAATCAATGTTGATCTTTATGTTTAAGCTCAGAATCAATGTTTATGATTGTTAAGTGATTTTAATTGATTCTCATCGAACGGTTGACTGATTCTTTGATTTGTAATCTTAGAATGACTTGTTACATGATTGTAGCTGATTCATATTGAACTGTTGACTGATTCAGTGATTAGCTCAGAATGACTTGTTACATGATTGTAGATGATTCTCATCGAATGATTGATCGATTCGATGATTAGTAACCTCATAATAGCTTGTTACATGATTGTAGTTGATTCTCATTGAATGGTTGAATGATTATGTGCTTGGCAAGCTCAGAATGGTTTGTTACATTACTGTATTTGATTCTCATCGAAAGGTTGACCAATTCAATGATCTGTAAGCTCAGAATGGGTTGTTACATGATTTTAGCTGATTCTCATAGAACATTGACTGATTCGGTGATTTGTAAACATAGAATGGCATTTGTAGGCTCAGAATGGCTTGTTACGTGATTGTAATTGATTCTCATTGAACGATTGATCAATTCACTGATTTGTAAGCTCAAAATGGCTTGTTACATGATTGTAGCTGATTCTAATTGAATGGTTTACCAATTCAGTGATTTGTAAGCTTTGAATGGTTTGTTAGATGATTGTAATTGCTTCTCATCGAACGGTTGACCGATTCGGTGATTTGTAAGCTCAAAATGGCTTGTTAGGTGATTGTAATTGCTTCTCATCAAACAGTTCACTGATTTGGTGATTTGAAAGTTTAGAATGGCTTGTTAGGTGATTGTAGCTGATTCTCATAGAGCGGTTGATAGATTCAGTGATTTGTAAGCTTAGAATAGCTTGTTACATGATTATAATTGATACTCATCGAACGGTTGACCAATTCGGTGACTTCTAAGCTAAGAATGGCTTGTTATGTGATTGTAGCTAATTCTTCTCAAACGGTTGATCGATTCAATTATTTGTAAGCTCCGAATGGCTTGTTATGCGATTGTAACTGATTCTCATCAAAGGGTTGACCGATTCAGTAATTTGTAAACTCATAATAGATTGTTACATGACTGTAGCTGATTATCATCGAACGGTTGACCGATTTGGTGATTTGTAAGCTCATAATGGCTTGTTATGTGATTATAATTGTTTCTCATCGAACGGTTGATCGACTCGGTGGTTTGTAAGGTCAGAATGGCTTCTTACATTTGTAGCTGATTCTCATCAAACAGTTGATCGTTTCAGTTATTTATATGCTCAAAATGGATTTTTACATGATTGTAGCTGATTCTCATCGAACGGTTGACCGATTCAGTGATTTGTAAGCTCATAATGGCTTGTTATCTGATTGTAATTATTTTTCATCGAAAGGTTGACTGACTCGGTGGTTTGTAAGCTCAGAATGGCTTCTTACATGATTGCAACTTATTCTCATCAAACGGTTGACCGTTTCAATTATTTATATGCTCATAATGGCTTTTTACATGATTGTAGTTGATTCTCATCGAACGGTTGACCAATTCATTGATTTAACTTAGAATGGTTACGTGATTGTAGCTGATTCTCATCAAATGGTTGACCAATTCGGTGATTTGTAAGCTCAGAATGACTTGTTACGTGATTGTAGCTGATTCTCATTGAACGGTTGACTAATTCGATGATTTGAAAGCTCAGAATCACTTGTTACGTGATTGTAGTTGATTCTCATCGAACAGTTGATCGATTTCTTGATTTGTGAGCTCAAAATGGCTTGTTATGTGATTGTAGCTAATTCTCATCAAATGGTTGACCGATTCGGTGATTTGTAAGCTAAGAATGGCTTGTTATATGATTGTAGCCGATTCTAATTGAATGGTTGACCGATTTGGTGATTTGTAAGCTTAGAATAGCTTGTTAGGTGATTGTAGTTGCTTCTCATCCAACGGTTGATGATTTGGTGATTTGTAGGCTCATAATGACTTGTTATGTGATTGTAAGCTCAGAATGACTTGTTACATGATTGTAGCTGATTGTCATCAAACGGTTGACCGATTCGATAATTTGTAAGCTAAGAATGGCTTTGTATGTGATTGTAATTGATTGTCATCAAACAATTGACCGATTCGATGATTCTTCAGCTTAAAATGGCTTGTTATATGATTGTAGCTGATTTTCATCGAACGGTTGATCGATTCGATTGTTTATAAGCTCAGAATGGCTTGTTACGTGATTGTAGCTTATTGTCATCAAACAGTGGAGCAATTCGGTGATTTGTAGGCTCAAAATGGCTTGTTGATTGTAGCTGATTCTCATCAAATGGTTGACTCATTTCATGATTTTTATGCTCAAAATGGCTTATTACGTGGTTGTAGCTGATTCTCATCAAATGGTTGACTAATTTGGTCATTCTCATTGAACTGTTGACTGATTTCATGATTTGTACAGTTAGAATGGCTTGCTACGTGATTGTAGCTGATTCTCATCAAATGGTTGACTGATTTGGTGATTTGTAAGCTTAGAATGGCTTGTTATGTGATTTTAGCTAATTCTCATCGAATGGTTAATCAATTAAGTGATTTGTAAGCTCAGAATGGCTTGTCAGGTGATTGTAGCTGATTCTCATGGAACGGTTGATCGATTCTGTGCTTGAAATGGCTTGTTACATGATTGTAGCTGATTCTCATTGAATGGTTGATCGATTCTATGATTTGTAAGCTCAAAATGACTTGTATGTGATTGTAGCTGATTTTCATCGAATGGTTGACCGATTCGATGATTTTTAAGCTCAGAATGGCTTGTTACTTGATATTGAATGAAACATACCCACATTAGATTCTATACGTAACATGCCCCATAGCCCATAGCCCTTAGGCGGCTGGGGTTAATAATAGTTGGGCCTTCTGCATGCATCTCCTTCTTGCAGGGGGGTGACGGTGCAGGTGAGGGTATGTATATTGCTGCTGGTATGTGATTGTAGCTGATTCTCATTGAATGGTTGATAGATTTGGTGATTTGTAAGCTCAGAATGATTGTTACATGATTGTAATTGATTCTCATCGAATAGTTGACCGACTCAGTGATTTGTACGCTCAAAATGGCTTTTTACATGATTGTAGTTAGTTCTCATCGAACGGTTAACTGATTCGATGAGTTATAAGCTTAGAATGGCTTGTTACAAGATTGTAGCTAATTCTCATCAAACTGTTGATTGATTCGGTGATTTTTAAGCTCAAAATGGCTTGTTATGTGATTGTAGCAGATTCTAATCGAACTATTGATTGATTTGGTAATTTGTAAGATGAGAATGACTTGTTATGTGATTGTAATGTATTCTCATCAAGCGGTTGACGGGTTTGGTGATTTGTAAGCTTAGAATGACTTGTTATGTGATTGTAGCTAGTTCTCATCGAACGGTTGACTGATTCGGTGATTTGTAAGCTCAGAATGGCTTGTTACGTGATTGTAAGATATTGTCATCAAACAGTTGAACAATTTGATGATTTGTAAGCTCAAAATGGCTTGTTACATGATTGTAACTGATTCACATTGAACAGGTTGACCAATTCGATGATTTGTGAGCTCATAATGGCTTGTTACATGATTTTAATTGATTCTCATCAAATGGTTGATCGATTCGATAATTTGTGAGCTCAGAATAGCTTATTATGTTATTTTAATTGATTCTCATTGAACAGTTGACCGTTTCAGTGATTTGTAAGCTCAGAATGGCTGGTTACGTGATTGTAGCTGATTCTAATCGAACAATTGACAGATTCAGTGATTTGTAAGCTTAGAATGGCTTGTTATGTGATTGTAGCTAATTTTTATCAAACGATTGACCGATTCATTGATTTGTAAAAACTCAAATGGCGTGTTACGTGACTGTAGCTAATTCTCATCGAACGGTTGACCGATTCGGTGATTTGTATGCTCAAAAAGGCTTGTTACGTGATTGAAGATGATTTTTATCAAACGGTTGACCGATTCATTGATTTTTAAGCCCAAATGGCATGTTACATGATTCTATCTGATTCTCATCAAATGGTTGACTGATTCAATGATTTGTAAGCTCAGAATGGCTTGTTACATGATTGATCTGATTCTCATCTAATGGTTGATGGATTCGGTGATTTATAAGCTCAGAATGGGTTACATGATTGTATCTAATTCTCATCGAACAGTTGACCGATTCAATGATTGTAAGCTCAGAATGGCTTGTTACGTTACTCTATTTGATTCTCATCGAACGGTTGACCGATTCGGTGATTTGTAAGCTCAGAATGGCTTGTTAGGTGATTGTAGTTGATTATAATCGAACGGTTGCATGATTCAATGATTTGTAATCTTAGAATGGCTTGTTACATTATTCTAATTGATTCTTATCGAACGGTTGACCAATTCATTGATTTGTAAACTCAAAATGGCCTGTTACGTGATTGTAGCTAATACTCATCAAACGGTTGACAGATTCGGTGATTTGTAAGCTCAGAATGGCTTGTTAACATGATTGTAGCTGATTTTTATCAAACGGTTGACTGATTCATTGATTTGTAAGCTCAAATGGCTTGTTACATGGTTTTAGCTAATTGTCATCGAACGGTTGACGGATTCAGTGATTACGTGATTGATCTGATTCTCATCAAATGGTTGATGGATTCGGTGATTTGTAAGCTGAGAATGACTTACATGATTGTAGCTGATTCTCATTGAACGGTTGATCGATTGGATGATTTGTAAGCTCATAATGGCTTGTTACGTTATTCTAATTGATTCTCATCGAACGGTTGACCGATTTGATGATTTGTAAGCTCAAAATGGCTTGTTATGTGATTGTAGTTGATTCTAATCGAACGGTTGCCCGATTCGGTGATTTGTAAGCTCAAAATAGCTTGTTACGTGATTGTAGTTGATACTCATCGAACGGTTGACCGATTCGATGATTTGTAAGGTCAGAATGGCTTGTTACGTTATTTTAATTGATTCTCATCGAACGGTTGACCAATTCCTTGATTCGTAAGCTCAAAATGGCTTGTTACGTGATTGTAGCTTATACTCATCAAACGGTTGATCGATTCAGTGATTTGAAAGGTTAGAATAGCTTGTTACGTGATTGATCTGATTCTGATCGAATGGTTGATGGATTCGGTGATTTGTAAGCTCAAAATAGCTTGTTATGTGATTGTAGCTAATTTTTATTGAATGGTTGATCAATTCGATAATTTGTAAGCTCAGAATGGGTTGTTACGTGATTGTAGTTGATTCTCATTGAACAGTTGACCGATCTGGTGATTTGCAAGCTCAGAATGGCTTGTGACATGATTGTAACTGATTCTAATTGAACGGTTGACCGAGTCGGTGATTTGTAAGTTCAGAAGGCTTGTTACGTGATTGTAATTTATTCTCATCGAATGGTTTACCGATTTGGTGATTTATAATCTCAGAATACCTCGTTACATCATTGTTACTGAATCTGATCGAACGGTTGACCGATTCAATGATTTGTAAGCTTAGAATGGCTTGTTATTATTGTAATTGCATCTCATCGAATGGTTGACTGATTCAGTGATTTGTAAGCTCATAATGGCATGTTACATGATTGTAGTTGATTGTAATTGAACGGTTGATAGATTCGGTGATTTGTAAGCTCAGAATGGCTTGTTATGTGATTGTATCTGATTCTCATTGAACGGTTGACTGATTCGATGATTTGTAAGCTCAAAATGGCTTGTTACATGATTGTAGCTGATTCTCATCAAACGGTTGATCGATTTCATGATTTGTAAGCTCAGAATGACTTGTTACTTGATTTTAAGCTTATTCTAATCGAATGGTTGACTGATTCGATGATTTGTAAGCTTAGAATGGCTTTTTATGTGATTGTAGCTGATTCTCATTGAACGATTGTCTGATTCGGTGATTTGTAAGTTCCGAATGGCTTGCTACATGATTGTAATTGATTCTCATCGAACGATTGACCGATTCAGTGATTTTTAAGTTCAGAATCAATGTTGATCTTTATGTTTAAGTTCAGAATCAATGTTTATGTTTTTTTATGCTTGTTACGTGATTCTAATTTATTCTCATCAAACAGTTGACCGATTCTTTGATTTGTAAGCTCAGAATGCTTTTTTACGTGATTGTAGCTGATTCTCATCGAACTGTTGACTGATTCAGTTTTTTGTAAGCTCAGAATGGCTTGTTACATTATTGTAGATGATTCTCATCAAACGGTTGACCAATTCAGTGATTTATAAACTCAAAATAGGTTGTTACATGATTTTAGCTGATTCTCATAGAACAGTTGACCGATTCAATTATTTGTAAACTCAAAATGGCATTTGTAGGCTCAGAATGGCTTGTTAGGTGATTGTAATTCTTTTAATTGAACGGTTGACCAATTCGGTGATTTGTAAGCTCAAAATGGATTGTTAGGTGATTGTAATTAATTCTCATTGAACGGTTGACTGATTCAGTGATTTGTAAGCTCAAAATGGCTTGTTACATGATTCTAGCCGATTCTCATTGAACGGTTGATAGATTCAGTGATTTGTAAGTTCAGAATGGCTTGTTACATGATTGTAGCTGATTCTCATCGAACGATGGACAGATTCGATGATTTGTAAGCTCAGAATGGCTTGTTACATGATTGTAGTTGATTCTCATTGAACGGTTGATCAATTCAGTTATTTGTAAGCTCTTAATGGCTTATTACAACAGATGACTGATTTGGTGATTTGTAAGCTCAAAATGGCTTGTTATGTGATTGTAGCTGATTCTCATCCAACAGTTGACCGGCTTGTTATGTTATTGTAGTTGATTCTTGTCCAATGGTTGATCGATTCGATGATTTGTAAGGTCAGAACAGGTTGTTACGTAATTTTAGCTAATTCTCTTAGAATGGTTGACCGATTCGGTGATATTTGAACTCAAAATGGCATTTGTAGGCTCAGAATGGCTTTTTACATCATTGTAGCTGATTCTCATTGAACGGTTGATAGATTCGGTGATTTGTAAGCTCAAAATGGCTTCTTACATGATTGTAGTTGATTCTCATCGAATGGTGGACCGATTCAGTGATTTGTACCTTAGAATGGCTTGTTACATGATTGTCGCTGATTCTCATTGAATGGTTGAACAATTCATTTATTTGTAAGCTCATAATGGCTTATTACATGATTGTAATTCATTCTCATCAAAGGTTTGACTGATTGGGTGATTTTTAAGCTCAAAATATTTTCTTACACAATTGTAACTAATTCTCATTGAACGGTTGACCGATTCGGTGATTTGTAAGCTTAGAATGACTTGTTATGTGATTGTAGCTGATTCTCATCAAAATGTTTGACCGATTCGGTGATTTGTATGCTCAGAATGGCTTGTTACGTGATTGTAGCTGATTCTCATCTCACGGTTGACTGCCTTATTATGTGATTGTAGCTGATTCTCATCCAACGGTTGACCGAGTCGGTGATTTGTAAGCTCAGAATAGCTTCTTACGTGATTGTAATTGATTCTCATCGAACTGTTGACCAATTTGGTGATTTGTATGGTCAAAATGGCTTGTTACATGATTGTAGCTGATTCTAATCGAATGGTTGACCAATTTGGTGATTTTTAAGCTCAAAATGGCATGTTAGGTGATTGTAATTACTTCTCATCAAATGATTGACTGATTCGGTGATTTCTCAGCTAATAAGGCTTGTTATGTGTAGCTGATTCTCATAAAACGGTTGACCGATAAGGTTATTTTTAAGCTTAGAATGCTTTGTTACGTGATTGTAGTTGATTTGCACTGAACGATTGACCAATTCGGTGATTTTTAAGCCTCGAATGGCTTGTTACATGATTGTAATTGATTCTCATCTATTGGTTGAACAATTCAGTGATTTATAAGCTTAGAATGGCTTCTTAGGTGATTGTAGCTCATTCTAATCGATCGGTTGACCAATCTGGAGATTTCTAAGCTCAAACTATCTTATTAGGTGATTGTAATTACTTCTCATCGAACGGTTGACAAAGGCGATGATTTGTAAGCTTAAAATGGCTTGTCATGTGATTGTAGCTGATTTTGATTGAAGGGTTGTCTGATTCGGTAATTTGTAAGCTTAGAATGGCTTGTTACGTGATTGTAGCTGATTCTCATCAAACGATTGACCGATTCGGTGATTTATAAGCTCAGAATGGCTTGTTACGTGATTGTAGCTAATTCTCATCGAACGGTTGACCAATTCGATGATTTGTAAGCTCATAATGGACTGTTACGTGATTGTAATTATTTCTCATCGAACGGTTGACCGATTTAGTGATTTTGTAAGCTCAGAATGGCTTGTTACATGATTGTAATTGATTTTCATCTAATGGTTGAATGATTCAGTGATTTCTAAGCTCAGAATGGCTTCTTAGGTGATTGTAGTTGATTCTAATTGATTGGTTGACCGATTCAGTGATTTGTAAGCTCAGAATGGCTTGTTAGGTGATTGCAATTGCTTCTCATTGAACGATTGACCGATTCGATGATTTGTAAGCTTAGAATGGCTTGTTACGTTATTGTAGCTGATTCTCATTGAACGGTTGACCGATTTGGTGATTTGTAAGCTCAGAATGGCATGTTAGGTGATTGTAATTACTTTTCATCGAATGGTTGACCAATTCGGTGATTTGCTTATTCTCATTGAATCGCTGAACAATTCAGTGATTTGTAAGCTCAGAATTGCTTGTTACATGATTGTAGCTAATTTTTAGAGTTGCTTGTTACATGATTGTAACTGATTCTCATCGAACAGTTGACTAATTTGGTGATTTGTAAGCTCAGAATGGTTTGTTACGTGATTGTAGATGATTCTCATCGAATGATTGACCGATTCGATGATTTGTAAGCTCAGAATGGCTTGTTACGTGATTGTAACTGATTCTCATCGAACGGTTGATCGATTCAATCATTGGTAAGCTCAGAATGGCATGTTAGGTGATTGTAATTAATTCTCATCGAACGGTTGACCCATTCGATGATTTGTAAGCTCAGAATGGATTGTTAGGTGATTTTAGCTGATTCTCACCGAACGTTTGACTGATTCGGTGATTTGTAAGCTCAAAATGGCTTGTTACGTGATTGTAGCTGATTCTCACCGAACAGTTGATCGATTCAGTGATTTGTAAGCTCAGAATAGATTGGTATGTGATTGTAGCTGATTCTCATCAAATGGTTGAACGATTCGGTGATTTTTAAGCTTAGTGATTTATAAGCTTAGAATGGATTGTTATGTGATTGTAGCTGATTCTTATCAAACGGTTAACTGATTGATACGTTATATTAGCTGATTCTCATCGAACGGTTCAACAATTTGGTGATTCTCATTGATAAGTTATATCAGCTCAGAATGGCTTAATACATGATTATAATTTACTCTCATTGAATGGTTGACCTATTAGGTGATTTGTAAGCTCAGAATGACTTGTTACGTGATTTTAGCTGATTCTCATGGAAAGGTTGATTGATTCGATGATTTGTAAGCTCAGAATGGTATTTACATGATTGTAGTTGATTCTCATCAAACGGTTGACCGATTCGATGATTTGTAAGCTCAAAATAGCTTGTTACATGATTGTAATTGATTCCCATCCAACGGTTGACCAATTTGGTGATTAGTATGCTCAGAATGGCTTGTTACATGATTCTAGCTGATTCTCATGGAACAGTTGACCGATTCGGTGATTTGTAAGCTCAAAAAGGCTTGTTATGTGATTGTAGTTGATTCTCATCGAACGGTTGACCAATTCGGTGATTTGTTAGCCTAGAATGGCTTGTTACATGAATTTAGCCGATTCTCATCAAACGGTTGACCGATTCGATGATTTGTAAGCTCATAATGCCTTGTTATGTGATTGTAGCTGATTCTCATCAAATGGTTGATCGATTTGGTGATTTGTAAGCTCAAAATAGCTTGTTATGTGATTGTAGCTGAGTCTCATCGAATGGTTGACCGATTCGATGATTGTAAGCTCAAAGGCTTGTTGCGTGTATGTAATTATTACGTGATTGTAGCTGATTCTCATTGAATGGTTGACTTATTCGATGATTTGTAAGCTCAGAATGGCTTGTTATATGATTGTAGCTGATTCTCATCGAACGGTTGACTGATTCAGTGATTTGTAAGCTCAGAATGACCTGTTACATGATTGTAGCTTATTCTCATCGAACGGTTGACCAATTTGGTGATTTGTAAGCTCAAAATGGCTTGTTACATGATTCTAATTGATTCTCATTGAACGGTTGACTGATTCAATGATTTGTAAGCTTAGAATGGCTTGCTATGTGATTGTAGCTGATTCTCATCGAACGGTTGACCGATTCGGTGATTTGTAAGCTCAAAATTGCTTGTTACGTGATTGTAGTTGATTCTCATCGAACGGTTGACCAATTCAGTGATTTGTAAGTTCAGAATAGCTTGTTACATGATTGTAGCTGATTCTCATTTAACGATTGCTGATTCAGTGATTTGTCAGCTCAGAATGGCTTGTTTCATGATTCTAATTGATTCTCATCAAACGGTTGACTGTTTAAGTGACAGAATGTTTTGTTACGTGATTATCATTGATTCTCATCGAGCGATTGACCGATTCGGTGATTTGTAAGCTCAAAATGGGTTGTTACATAACTGATTCTCATCGAACGATTGACCGATTCAATGATTTATAAGCTCATAATGGCTTGTTACATGATTCTAATTGATTCTCATCGAATAATTGACCTCGATGATTTGTAAGCTCAGACTAGCTTGTTACGTGATTGTAATGTATTCTCATCAAACAGTTGACCAGTTCAGTGATTTGTAAGCTCAGAATGGCTTGCTACGTGATTGTAGTTAATTTTCATCAAACGATTGACTGACTCAATGATTTGTAGGCTCAAAATGCTTTGTTGTGATTTTAATTGATTCTCATTGAACGGTTGACCAATTCGGTGATTTGTAAGCTTAGAATGGTTTGTTACGTGATTATAGCTGATTCTTATCAAACAATTGATCGATTCAGTGATTTGTAAGCTCAGAATCACTTTTTATGTTATTGTAATGTATTCTCATCGAACAGTTGAGTGGTTTGGTGATTTGTAAGCTCAGAACGACTTGCTACGGGATTGTAGCTGGTTCTCATCGAACGGTTAACTGATTCAGTTAGTTGTAAGCTTAGAATGACTTGGTACGTGATCGTAACTGATTCTCTTCGAACGGTTGACCGATTCGGTGATTTGTAAGCTCAAAATGGCTTGTTACATCATTGTAATTTATTCTCATTGAACGGTTGATCGATTCGGTGATTTGTAAAATCGTAATGGCTTGTTACGTAATTGGAGATGATTCTCATCGAACTGTTCACCGATTCAGTTATTTGTAAGCTCATAATGGCTTTTTATGTGATTCTAGCTGATTCTAATCAAACAGTTGACCAATTCGGTGATTTTTAAACTCACAATGGCTTGTTACGTGATTGTAGCTGATTCTAATAGAACAGTTGACCGATTTAGTTATTTGTAAGCTCAGAATGGATTGTTACGAGACTCTAGCTGATTCTCATCAAATGGTTGACCAATTCAATGATTTGTAAGCTCAGAATGGCTTGTTATGTGATTGTAATTGATTCTCATCAAACGGTTGACCGATTCAGTGATTTGTAAGCTCAGAATGGCTTGCTATGTGATTGTACCTGATTCTCATCAAACGGTTGACCGATTTGGTGATTTGTAAGCTCAAAATTGCTTGTTATTTGATTGTAATTGATTCCCATTGAACGGTTGACTGATTTGGTGATTTGTAAGCTCAGAATGGCTTTTTATGTGATTGTAGCTGATTCTCATCGAACGGTTGACCAATTTGGTGATTTGTAAGCTTAAAATGGCTTGTTACATGATTTTAGCTGATTTTCATTGAACGGTTGACTGATTCGATGATTTGTAAGCTTAGAATAACTTGTTACATGATTGTAGCTGATTCTCATCGAACGACTAACTGATTCAATGATTTGTAAGCTCAAAATGGCTTGTTATGTGATTGTAGCTGATTCTTAGGAAACGGTTGACCGATTTGGTGATTTGTAAGCTCATAATGCCTTTTTACATGATTTTAGCTGAATCTCATCAAACTGTTGACTGATTCAATGATTTGTAAGCTTAGAATGGCTTAATACGTGATTGCAATTGATTCTCATCAAATGGTTGACCGATTCAGTTATCTGTAAGCTTAGAATGGGTTGTTACGTGATTGTAGCTGATTCTCGTTGAACGGTTGACCGATTCAATGATTTGTAAGCTCGAATGGCTTGTTACGTGATTGAAGATGATTCTCATCGAACGGTTGACCAATTCGGTGATTTGTAAGCTTAGAAATGGCTTGTTACATGATTGTAATTGATTTTCATTGAACGATCAACCGATTCAGTGATTTGTAAGCTCATAATGGCTTGTTACGTGATTTTAGTTGATTCTAATCAAATGGTTGACTGATTCAGTCATTTGTAAGCTCAGAATGACTTGTTATGTGATTGTAGCTGATTCTCATCGAACTATGGACAGATTCAGTAATTTGTAAGCTCAGAATGGCTTGTTACATGATTGTAACTGATTTTTATTGAATGGTTGACCGATTCGGTGATTTGTAAGATCAGAATGAGTTGTTCCATGATTGTAATTGATTCTCATCGAACGGTTGACCGATTCAGTGATTTGTAAGCTTAGAATGGCTTGTTACATGTATGTAATTATTTGATTATTATAGCTAATTCTCATCAAACGATTGACCGATTGGGTCATTTGTAAGCTCAGAATGGCTTGTTACCTTATTGTAGCTGATTCTCATCAAATGGTTTACTGATTCAGTGATTTGAAAGCTCAGAATGGCAATTATTGTAGCTGATTCTCATCGAACGGTTGACCGATTTGGTGATTTGTAAACTTAGGATGGCTTGTTACTTAATTGTGGCTGATTCTCATCAAACGGTTGACCGATTCAGTTATTTGTAAGCTTAGAATTGGCTTGTTACAGGATTGTAGCTGATTCTAATCCAACAGTTGACCAATTCAGTGATTTGTAAGCTCAGAATGGCTTGTTAAGTGATTCTAGATGATTCTCATCGAACGGTTGATTGATTTGGTATTTTTAAGCTCAGAATGGCTTGTTATGTGATTGTAGCAGATTCTCATCGAACGGTTGACCGATTCAATGATTTATAAGCTTAGAATGGCCTGTTACATGATTGTAATTGAGTCTTATCGAACAGTTGACCAATTTAGTGTTTTGGAAGCTCAAATGGCTTGTTACATGATTGTAATTGATTCTCATCAAATGGTTGACCAATTCAATGATTTGTAAGCTGAGAATGGCTTGTTACGTGATTACAGTTGATTGTCATCGAACGGTTGATTGATTTGGTGATTTGTAAGTTCGGAATGGCTTGTAACATTATTGTAGTTGATTCTCATTGAATGGTTGACCGATTCGGTGATTTATAAGCTCAAAATGGCTTGTTACATGATTTTAGCTAATTCTCATCGAACTATTGACCGATTCGATGACTTCTAAGCTTAGAATGACTTGTTACATGATTGGAGATGATTCTCATCAAATGGTTCACCAATTCGGTGATTTGTAATCTCAGAATGGCTTATTAGAAGATTGAAGCTAATTCCCATCGAAAGGTTGACCGATTCAGGTATTTGTAAATTTAGAATGGCATGTTATGTGATTGTAGCTGATTGTAATAAAAGGGATGACCGATTCGGTGATTTATAAACTCAAAAGTTACGTGATTGTACCTAATTCACATAGAATGGTTGACTGATTCGGTGGTTTGTAAGCTCAGAATGGCTTGTTACATGATTTTAGCTGAATCTCATCAAATGATTGACCTATTCTATGATTTGTAAGCTCAAAATAGCTTGTTATGTTATTGTAGCTAATTCTCATCAAATGGTACATCGATTTGGTGATTTGTAAGCTCAGAATGGCTTGTTACGTGATTGTAATTGATTTTCATCGAATGGTTGACTGATTCAGTTATTTGTAAGCTCAGAATGGCTTGTTACATGATTGTAGCTGATTCTCATCGAAGGATTGATTGATTCTGTGATCTATAAGTTCAGAATGGCTAGTTACATGATTGTAATTGATTCTCATCAAACGGTTGACTGATTAGGTGATTTGTAAGCTTAGAATGTCTTGTTACATGATTGTAATTGATACTCATTGAACTGTTGAATGATTTGATGATTTCTAAGTTTAGAATGGCTTGTTATGTGATTGGAGATGATTCGCATCGAACGGTTGACTGTTTCAGTGATTTGTTATCTCAGAATGACGTGTTATGTGATTGTAGCTGAATCTCATTGAACGGTTGACCATTCAAAGATTTGTAAGCTCAAAGTGGCTTAATACATAATTTTTATTGATTCCCATTGAATGGTTAACCGATTCAATTATTTTTAAGCTCATAATGGCTTTTTACGTGATTATAGGTGATTCTCATCAAACTGTTAACCGATTCAGTGATTTGTAAGCTCAAAATGGCTTGTTACATGATTGTAGCTTATTTTCATCGAATGGTTGATTGATTTGGTGATTTGTATGCTCAGAATGGCTTGTTACGTGATTGTAAATATCAAAAGGTTGACCCATTCGGTGACTTCTAAGCTCAAAATAGCTTGTTACGTGATTGTAGCTAATTCTCATCGAACGGTTGACCAGTTCGGTGATTTGTAAGCTCTAAATGGTTTCTTATGTGATTGTAATTAATTCTCATCAAATGATTGATTGATTTGATACTTTGTAAGCTTAGAATGGATTGTTACGTGATTGTAATTGATTCTCATCGAATGGTTGACTGATTCATTGATTTCTAAGCTCAAAATCTGTGAACCGTTCCATGAGAATCAGCTAGAATCACGTAACAAGCCATTCTAAGCTTACAAATCATCGAATCGGTCACTGTTCAATGAGAATCAATTACAATCAAGTAACAAGGCATTTTGAGCTTACAAATCACCAAATCGCAGTCAACCGTTCGATGATAATCAATTATAATCATGTAAGAAGCCATTCTAAGCTTACAAATCATCAAATTGGTCAACCATCTAATAAGAATCATCTCCAATCATGTAAAAAGCAATTCTGAGTTTACAAATCACCAAATTGGTCAATCTTTCGATGAGAATAAATTACAATGATGTAACGAGCCATTCTGAGCTTACAAGTCACCGAATCGATCAACAGTTCGATGAGAATCAGCCATAAATTACTGAATTGGTCAACCGTTCGATTAGAATCAGCCACAATCATGTAAAAGCCATTTTGAGTTTACAAATAACCAAATCGCTCAATCGTTTGATGAGAATCAGCTACAATAATGTGACAAGCCATTCTGAGCTTAGAAATCACCGAATCAGTCAACTATTCAATGAGAATCAATTATCATCACGTAACAAGCCATTCTGAGCTTACAAATCACTGAATCGATTAACTGTTCACTAAGAATCATCTTGAATCATGTATTCTAAGCTGATAAATCATCAAATCGGTCAACCGTTCAATGAGAATCAATTACAATCATGTAACAAGCCATACTAAGCTTACAAATCATTCAATCAGTCAATCATTCGATGAGAATCAGTTACAAGCCATTCTGAGCTACCAAATCAATGAATCGGTCAACTGTTCGATTAGCCTCAACTACAATCACATAACAAGCCATTCTGAGCTTATAAATTACTGAATCATTCAACCATTCGATGAGAATAGGCTACAATCATGTAACAAGCCATTCTGAGCTTACAAATCATCAAATCAGTTGACCATTCAATGAGAATCAGCTACAATCATGTAACAAGCTATTATGAGCTTACAAATCACTCAAATCAGCCAACCATTCGATGAGAATTAGCTAGAATCACGTAACAAGCCATTCTGAGCTTACAAATCACTAAATCAGTCAACCGTTCAATGAGAATAAATTATAATCATGTAACAAGCCATTTTGAGTTAAAAAATGTCATTCTAAGCTTACAAATGACTGAATTAGTCAACTGTTCTATGAGAATCAGTTAAAATCACGTAACAACCCATCATAAGCTTACAAATCATTGAATCGGTTAACCGTTCAATGAGAATCAATTACAATCACGTCATAAGCTAGTTTGAGATTACCAATCATCGAATTGGTCAACTATTCGATGAGAATTAGCTACAATAATGTAACAAGCTATTCTGAGGTTACAAACCACCGAATCGATCAATCATTGGATGAGAATCATCTATAATCACATAAAAAGACATTCTGAGTTTACAAATACTGAATCAGTCAACAGTTTAATGAGAGTCAGCTACAATCATGTAACAAGCCATTCTCTCACTGAATCAGTCAACCGTTTGATGAGAATCAATTAGAATCACGTAACAAGCCATTCTAAACTCACAAATCACTGAATCGGTCAATCGTTTAATGAGAATCAGCTACAATCATGTGACAAGCCATTCTGAACTTACATATCACCGAATCGGTCAACTGTTCGATGAGAATCAACTACAATCATGAAACAACCCATTTTGAGCTTACAAATCCCTGAATCTATCAACCGTTCGATGAGAATCTGTTACAATCACGTAACAAGCCATTATGAGCTTACAAATCATTGAATCGATCAATCATTCGATGAGAATCAGCTACATTCATGTAACAAGCCATTCTGAGCTTACAAGTCACCGAATCGACAATCTTTCGATGAAAAGCAATTACAATGAACTAGCAAGCCATTCTAAGCTTACAAATCACTAAATCAATCAATCATTCATTTAGAATTAGCTACAATCATGTAGAAGCCATTCTGAGCTTACAAATCATCGAATCCATCAACCGTTCAATGAGAATCAATTACAATCACGTAACAAGCCATTCTGAGCTTACAAATCATCGAATCGGTCAACCATTTGATGAGAATCAGCTACAATCATGTAACAAGCGATTCTGAGGTTACAAATCAATGACTCGGTCAACGGTTCAATAAGAATCAGCTACAATCATGTAAAAAGCCATTCTGAGCATATAAATCACCGAATTGGTCAACCGTTTGATGAAAATCAGCTACAATCACGTAACAAGCTATTTTGAGCTTACAAACTGTTGAATCGGTCAACCGTTTGATGAGAAATAATTACAATCACATAACAAGCCATTATGAGCTTACAAACCAATGAATCGGTCAACCATTCGATGAGAATAAAATAAAATCACCTAACAAGTCATTCTAAGCTTACAAATCACTGAATCGATCAACTGTTGGATCAGCTACAACCACGTAACAAGCCGATGAAATGTTGGACGAGAATCAACCACAATCATGTAACAAGCCATTATGAGCTTACAAATCACCGAATCAGTCACCCGTTCGATGAGAACCAGCTACAATCACGTAACATGCTATTCTGAGCCTACAAATGCCATTATAAGCTCACAAATTATCGAATCGATCAACCGTTGGAGGAGAATAAGCTACAATCACGTAACAAGCTATTCTGAGCCTACAAATGCCATTCTAAGCTTACAAATCACCGAATCGATCAACCGTTTGATGAGAATCAATTACAATCACATAACAAGCCATTTCGAGCTTAGAAATTATTGAATCAGTCAACCGTTCGATGAGAATCAATTACAATCATATAACAAGCTATTCTGAGCTAACAAATCACTGAATCTGTCAACCCTTTGGTGAGAATCAGCGACAATCATGTAACAAGCCATTTTGAGCTTACAAATCAATGAATCGGTTAACCGTTCGATGAGAATCAGGTACAATCACATAACTAGTCATTCGTAGCTTACAAATCACTTAATTGGTCAACTATTTGATGAGAATCAGCTACAAGCATGTAACATTCTATTCTGAGCATACAAATCACCGAATCGGTCAACCGTTTGATGAGAATCAGCTGCAATCACGTAACAAACCATTCTGAGCTTATAAATCACCGAATCAGTCAATTGTTCGATAAGAATCAGCTACAATCACATAACAAGCCATTCTGAGCTTACAGATCACCAAATCGTTCAACCGTTTGATGAGAATTAGCTACAATCGCGTAATCGAATTGGTCAACCGTTTGATTAGAATCAGCTACAATCATGTAACAAGCCATTTTGAGCTTAGAAATCACTGAGTGGGTCAACCATTCGATGAGAATCAATTACAATCATGTAACAAGCCAGTCTGAGCTTACAAATCACCGAATCGATCAACTATTCGATAAGAATCAATTACAATCAGGTAGCAAGCCATTATGAGCTTACAAATTATCGAATCGGTCAAATGATTCGATGGGAATGATTACAATCACGTAACAAGCCATTCTAAGCTTTCAAATTATGGAATCGATCAACTGTTTGATTAAAATAAGCTACAATCACGTAACAAGCCATTGTGAGCTTAGAAATCACTGAATCGGTCAACCATTCAATGAGAATCAACTACAATCACGTAGCAAGCCATTCTTAGCTTTCAAATCCCTGAATCAGTCAACCATTCGATGAGAATCAGCTACAATCACGTAACAAGCCATTCTAAGCTTACAAATCATCGAATCGATCAACCATTTGATGAGAATCAGCTATAATTATGTAACGAGTCATTCTAAGCTTACAAATTACCGAATCGGTAACCATTCGATGAGAAGTAATTACAATCACCTAACAAGCCATTCTAAGCTTACAAATCATCGAATCGATCAACCGTTTGATTAGTATCAACTACAATCATGTAACAAACCATTCTCAACTTACAAATCACCGAATCGGTCCACCATTCAAAGAGAATCATGAGCTTACAAATCACCAAATTGGTCAACCATTCTCTAAGAATCAGCTACAATCATTTATGAAGGCATTATGACCATACAAATCACCGAATCAATCAACCGTTCAATGAGAAGCAATTACAATCACCTAACAAGCCATTCTGATCTTACAAATCATCGAATCAGTCAACCATTCGGTGAGAATCAGCTACAATCACGTAACAAGCCATTCTGAGCATACCAATCATCAAATCAATCAACCGTTTGATCAGAATCAGTTACAATCATGTAACAAGCCATTTTGAGCTTAAAAATCACCGATTGGTCAACCCTTCGATCACAATCAGCTACAATCACGTAAAAAGCTATTCTGAGTTTACAAATCACCGAATCGATCAATCGATAGATGAGAATCAGCTACAATCACGTAACAAGCCATTCTAAGCTTACAAATAAATGAATCAGTTGATCGTTCAACGAGAATCTATTAACATCATGTAACAAGCCATTTTGAGCTTAGAAATTAGCGAATCGCTCAACCATTTGATAAGAATCAACTACAATCACATAACAAGCCATTATGAGCTTACAAATCATAGAATCGGTCAACCGTTCTATGAAAATCAGCTAGAATCATGTAACAAGCCATTTTAAGGTTACAAATCATAGAATTGGTCAACTGTTTGATGAGAATCAGCTACAATCATGTAACAAGCCATTATGAGGTTAGAAATCACCGAATTGGTCAATAGTTTGATGAGTATCACCTACAATTAGTTAACAAGCCATTCTGAGCTTTCAAATCATCGAATTGGTCAACTGTTTGATGAGAATCAGCTACAATCACGTAACAAGCCATTTTGAGCTTACAAATCACAGAATTGATCAATTGTTTGATGAGAATCAACTACAATCACGTAACAAGCCATTCTGAGCTTACAAATCACTGAATTAGTTAACTATTCTAAGCTTACAAATCACCAAATCGGTCAACTATTCGATGAGAATCAGCTAAAATCACATAACAAGTCATTTTGAGCTTACAAATAACTGAATCGGTCGACTGTTCAATGAGAATCATGTCCAATCACGTAACAAGCCATTCTAGGCTTACAAATTACCGAATTGGTCAACCGTTCGATGAGAATAAATTACAATGATGTAATAAGTCATTCACTTACAAATCAGCGAATCGATCAACTGTTTGATGAGAATCGATTACAATCACGTAACAAGCCATTCTGAGCTTACAGATCACCAAATCAATTAACTGTTTGATGAGAATCAGATACAATCACGTAACAATCCATTCTGAGCTTACAGATCACCGAATCGATTGACCGTTCGATGAGAATCAATTAAAATCATGTAACAAGCCATCTGAGCTTACAAATCACCGAATCAGTCAATCGTTCGATGAGAATCATCTCCAATTACGTAACATCATTCAGAGCTTACAAATCACTGAATCCTTCAATCATTCGATGAGAATCAATTAAAATCACATAACAAGCCATTGTGAGCTTACAAATCACCGAATTGGTCAACTATTTGATGAGAAGCCATTCTAAGCTTACAAATCATCGAATTGGTCAATCATTCGATGAGAATATTTTACAATCACGTAACAAGCCATTCTAAGCTTAAAAATCACCGAATAAGTCAACCATTCGATGAGAACAAGTTACAATCACGTAACAAGCCATTCTGAGCTTACAAATCACTGAATCGGTCAATTGTTTGATGAGAATCAACTACAGTCACGTAACAAGCCATTCTAAGTTTACAAATCATCGAACCGGTCAACCGTTCAATGAGAATCAATTACAATCACGTAACAAGCTATTCTGAGCTTACAAATCACCAAGTCGGTCAACCGTTCGCTGAGAATCATCTCTAATTATGTAACAAGTCATTCTGAGCTTACAAATCACTTAATCGGTCAACCATTAGATGATAATCAACTACAATCATGTAACAAACCATTCTAAGTTTACAAATAACTAAATCGGTCAACCGTTCGAGGAGAATCAGCTACAATCACGTAACAAGCCATTCTGAGCTTACAAATCACTGAATCGGTCAACAGTTTGATTAGAATCAGCTACAATCATGTAACAAGCCATTCTCAGCTTTCAAATCACCGAATTGGTCAACTGTTCGATGAGAATCAGCTACAATCACGTAACAAGCCATTCTGAGCTTACAAATCACTGAATCAGTCAAGCGTTCGATGAGAATCAGCTACAATTACATAACAAGCCATTCTAATTTTACAAATCACCGAATCGGTCAACTGTTCGATGAGAATCAGCTACAATCATGTAACAAGCCTTTCTTTGCTTACAAATCACCCAATCAGTCAATCGTTCAATGAGAATCAACTACAATCACGTAACAAGCTATTCTGAGGTTATAAATTGCCGAATCGGTCAACCATTCGATAAGAATCAATTACAATAATTTAAGAAGTCATTTTGAGCTTACTAATCACCAAATCGGTCAACCATTCTATGAGAATTAGCTACAATCATGTAACGGGCCATTATGAGCTTACAAATCACTGATTCGGTCAACCATTTGATGAGAATAAGCTACAATCATGTAACAAGTCATTATGTGCTTACAAATCACCAAATCGGTCAACTGTTCAATGAGAATCAATTACAATCACGTAACAAGCCATCCTTAGCTTACAAATTGTAGAATCGGTCAACCGTTCGATGACAATCAGGTACAATCACGTAACAAGCCAGTCTGACCTTATAAATCACCGAATCGGTCAACCGTTCGATGAGAATCAATTACAATCATGTAACAAGCTATTCTGAGCTTACAAATCATCGAATTGGTCAACCGTTCGATGAGAATTAGCTACAATCACATAACAAGTCATTCTAAGCTTACAAATCACCGAATCAGTCAACCATTTGATGAGAATCAACTACAATAATGTAACAAGCCATTTTGAGCTAAAAAATCATGAAATCGGTCAACCGTTCAATGAAAATCAATTACAATCATGTATTAATCCATTCTGAGCTTACAAGTCATTGAATCAGTCAACCGTTTGATGAGATTCAGCTACAATCACGTAACAAGCCATTCTGAGCTTACAAATCACTAAATCGGTCAACCGTTCAAAGAGAATCAGCTACAATCATGTAACAAGCCATTTTGAGCTTACAAATCACTGAATCGGTCAACCATTTGATGAGAATCATCTATAATCATGTAACAAGCCATTATGAGTTGACAAATCATCGAATATGTTGACCGTTCGATGAGAATCAATTACAATCACACAAGAAGTCATTCTGAGCTTACAAATTACCGAATTGGTCAACCGTTCGATGAGAATCAACTATAATCACGTAACGGGCCAGTCTGGGCTTACAAATCACTGAATCGGTCAACCGTTCAGTGAGAATCAGTTACAATCAACAAGCCATTCTGAGCTTACAAATCATCGAATCAGTCAATTGTTTAGGTAGAATCATCTATAATCATGTAACAAGCCATTCTGAGTTGACAAATCACCGAATTGGTCAACTGTTCGATGAGAATCAGCTAAATCATGTAACAAGCCATTCTTAGCTTACAAATCACTGAATCAGTCAACCATTCAATGAGAATCATATCCAATCATGTAACAAGCCATTTTGAGCTTACAAATCACTGAATTGGTCAATCGTTCGATGAGAATCAGCTACAATCACGTAACTAGCCATTATGAGGTTATAAATCATGGAATTGGTCAACTGTTTGATGAGAATGAATTACAATCATGTAAGAAGTCATTCTGAGCTAACAAATCATTGCCACAAAGAATGGGTACAATGGGCAGGTTTGACTGAGTAGAATTGCCAAAAGGCATTAGTCCCTGTAAATAGTGCCTTACGAATCATAGGAATGTATTGTAATTAATACCTCTATCAAGTATGGCTAATTCCCATCTTCAATGATCTCAATTCTTCTAGATATGGGGAATAAATAAAGGTATAGGTTCGATGACCAGCCATGATTGAGGGATGGATTGAATTCCATAACAATAATAATTGCAACTGCTAATATCTTCACGCGTGATAATTAACACAAATGATGTATCACATAGTTGTGACTTGACTATACACCAACTATAAGTCTCCATATCTATTCTGCCATTGGGGCCCACCCTTTCCCCCTACTATTTCTAAGGGGCCGGGAGCCCCTTAGAAATAGTAGGGACTGGCGCCCCAGCCGGGGGCGAGTGGGAGCCCTTTCTAATAGTAGGGGCCCGGGGGTGGGTTGGCAACGTGTGTGGGGATGGGTGGGCGGCCCTATATTATAAAGGGGGTCTCCCACCCAACCCGGCCCCTAGAAATTCTAGAGAAAGGTAGATTCATTGCCCTATGAGGGAGAACCTATAGTAGTTCGGCTGGTAGTTGGGACTTTACTATACTCCGGAGATATCGCTTGCAACACTTAATCCTCTATGATCGGCCAGTATACACGATGGTGGATGTCTTGCTGGATGCATACACGATTTAGACGTCTCATCATATTTAAGCAACCCAACGCAATCTTCTGCATTGATGTCACTGTTTGGACATCGTCGTATGTATTGATGTTGATGTTGAAGATGTGATTGCCACGTTAATATGGAAGACAAGATTGCCATGGATCACCAATTTTGTAGGCCAATCCAATCAGATCATGTCCTACATGGGCTCTCCCAACAAAGATGTCTGCTAGGGAGAAAGTTGCGGCATAGCACATTTTCTTTCATCCGATGATCGCAGCCTCCTATGCATTAATCACTCTAGATCTTGCCATTTCTTGCAAACTAGATATCCTCAAGAATATTTTTAAAACCTCACAGGCCTAGAAGAAGACTTTGACCAAGTACTATTCTAAGCTTATTCCTGATAGTTTTAGTCCTCTGATGGGAAATGTGAATTGGAAAAATCATATAGATGCTGCAGTTGGACATGACTCTGAAAATATAGGGACGGTGATTGTGAGAGATTTTGTCAGCAATGTTGTTGTTGCTAAATTTAGACCACATAGTATACCCATTTCTGCATTGTGCTTTGACCCCAGTGGTACTCTTCTGGTTACTACATAAATTAACAATCATAACCTTAATGTTTTTTTTGCATTATGCCCTACGCATTAGGAAATGGTTCTTGCTCTACTGGTTCTAATGAGAATGCATCACATATACATTTGTACAAACTGGTTCGTGGAGTGACAAATGTGGTCCTACAAGACATCAATTTCAGTGATGACAGTAGTTTAATTATCATCAACTCCTACAGAGGAACAAGCCACTTATATTCAATATCACCATTTAGTGTAGTGGGAAGTCCACATAATCATGTAAGTGTTCTTGTGGATAGTAGTCTAAGATCTCCAGTGGTTCAAGGTTTAACTATTATGTGCCCTTGGTCAAGCCCATGGTTGAAGGGAAATCAACAACCTACATCCTGACATCCAACAATACTGTCAGTTGTATGCAAAGTAAGGAATGGCAATGATGGATGGTGCAGCAAAGCTTTAGCTGCAGCAAGAGGGAAGCCAAATGTTTCTTCTGGTGTTGTTGCAGCTCTTTTCCCAATGGAGGCAACCATTGCCTAGAATCATAGCTAGGGGATTCTATAATTAACAAACAATTGTGGGGTTTCTCACCTCTGGGTTAGTCAACCGTTCGATGAGAATCAGCTATAATCATGTAACAACCCATTTTGAGCTTACAAATCATCGAATCGATCAATCGTTCGATAAGAATCAGCTACAATCACGTAACAACCCATTTTGAGCTTACAAATCAATGAATCGGTCAACTGTTCAATGAGAATCGGTTAACCATTCAATGAGAAACAGCTACAATCACGTAACAAGCTATTCTGAGCTTACAAATCACTGAATCGATCAACTATTCTATGGGGATCAGCTAATATCATGTGACAAGCCATTCTGAGCTTATAAATCACTGAATCAGTCAACCCTAGGATCAGAATCAGCTACAATCATGTAAAAAGCCATTCTGAGTTTACAAATCCCCGAATCGGTCAACCGTTTGATGAGAATTAGCTACAATCATGTAATAAGCCATTCTGAGCTTAAAAATCAGTGAATCAGTGCTAAGTGTTCCATTCATTCTCATGAGAGATGGGTTCGTGTGAACCACTACTCATGAATCATGGGTCAATGAGTTTGACTCAAAAAACTACATAGTTGAATCCTGATAGCTATATCACGAATCAGTCAACCGTTCGATGAGAATCATCTCTAATCACGTAACAAGCAATTTTGACCTTACAAATCATCGAATGGGTCAACTATTCGATGAGAATCAGTTACAATCATGTAACAAGCCATTCTGAGTTTACAAATCACCGAATTGGTCAACAATTCAATGCGAATCAATTACAATCATGTAACAAGCCATTCTGAGCATACAAATCACCAACTCGGTCAATTAATATATGAGAATCAACAACAATGATGTAACAAGTCATTTTGAGCTTACAAATCATTGAATTCATCAACCGTTTGATGAGAATCTATTAAAATCAAGTAACAAGCCATTCTGCGCTTACAAATCAATGAATCAGTCAACGGTTTGATGACAATTAGCTACAATCATAGAACAAGCCATTCTGAGCTTACAAATCACCAAATCGGTCAACCGTTCTATGAGAATCAGCTACAATCATGTAGCAAGCCATTCTAAACTTATAAATCACTGAATCGATCAACCGTTCGATGAGAATCAGATTAGAAATCAAGTAACAAGCCATTCTGAGCTTAGAAATCATTGAATCGGTCAATAGTTCGATGACAATCAACTACAATCATGTAACAAGCCATTTTGAGCTTTCAAATCACTGAATCGGTCAACCGTTTGATGAGAATCAGCTACAATTAGGTAACAAGCCATTCTGCGCTTACAAATCATCGAATTGGTCAACTGTTCGATGAGAATTAGCTACAATCATGTAACAAGCCATTCTGAGCTTACAAATCACTGAATCGGTCAATTGATCGATGAGAATAAGCTACAATCATGTAACAACCCATTCTCAGCCTAAAAATAACCCAATTGATCAACCGTTCGATTAGAATCATCAGCTACAATCATGTAAAAAGCTATTATGAGGTTATAGATCACCGTATCGGTCAACCGTTCGATAAGAATCAATTACAATAATGTAAGAAGTCATTCTAAGCTTACAAATCACTGAATCGGTCAACCGTTCGATTGGAATTTGCTTCAATCATGTAGCAAGCCATTCTGATCTTAAAAATCACTGAATTAGTCAACTCTTTGATCAGAATCAATTAGAATCACGTAACAAGCCATTATGAGCTTACAAATCACCAAATTGGTCAACCGTTTGATTAGAATCAACTACAATCACGTAAGAAGCCATTCTGAGCTTATAAATCATCGAATCAGTCAACCATTCGATGAGAATCAATTACAATCACGTAACAAGCCATTCTGAGCTTACAAATCACTAAATTCATCAACCGTTCGATGAGAATCAGCGACAATCATGTAACAAATCATTTTGACCTTACAAATCACTGAATCGGTCAACCATTCGATGAGAATCAGCTAAAATCACGTAACAAAGCATTCTGAGCTTACAAATCACTAAATCGATTAACCTTTCGATGAGAATCAGCTACAATCATGTAACAAGCCATTATGAGCTTACAAATAACCGAATCAGTCAACCGTTTGGTGAGAAGCAATTACAATCACCAAAAATGCCATTCTGAGCTTACAAATCACCCAATCGGTCAACCGTTCTATGAAAATCATCTACAATCATGTAAAAGGCAATGAGCTTACAAATCATAGAATTGGTCAACCGTTCGATGAGAATAAGCTACAATCATGTAACAAGCCATTCTGAGTTCACAAATCACTGAATTGGTCAACCGTTCGATGAGAATCAGCTACAATCACGTAACGAGCCATTATGAGCTTACAAATAACTGAATCGGTCAACCGTTCGATGAGAATCAGCTACAATCACATAAGGAGCCATTATGACCTTACAAATAACCGAACCAGTCAACCGTTCGAAGAGAATTAGCTACAATCACGTAACAAGCCATTCTGAACTTACAAATCCTTGATTCAGTTAACCGTTTGGCGAGAATCAGCTACAATCACATAACAAGCCATTCTAAGCATACAAATTAATGAATTGGTCAACTGTTTGATGAGAATCAGCTACAATCACGTAACAATCCATTTTGAGCTTACAAATCACTTAATCGGTCAACATTTCGATAAGAAGCAATTACAATCACCGAACAAGCCATTCTGAGCTAGCACATCATCGAATCAGTTAGCCGTTCAATGAGAATCAGCTACAATCATGTAACAAGACATTTTGAGCTTACAAATCATTGAATCGGTCAACCGTTTGATGAGAATCAGCTACACTCATGTAACAAGACATTTTGAGCTTACAAATCATTGAATCGGTCAACCGTTTGATGAGAATCAGCTACACTCATGTAACAAGCCATTACGAGCTTACAAATCATCGAATCGGTCAAGTGTTCGATGAGAAGCAATTACTATCCCCTAACAAGCCATTCTAAGCTTACAAATCACCGAATCGGTCAACCGTTCGATTAGAATCAGCTACAATCATATATCAAGACATTCTGAGCTTACAAATCACTGAATCATTCAACCGTTTGATGAGAATGAATTAGAATCACCGAATCAGTCAACCGTTTGATAAGAATCAGCTACAATCACGTAAGAAGCCATTTTGAGCTTACAAATCACCAAAAAGGTCAATAGTTCGATGAAAATCAATTACAATCACATAACAAGCCATTATGAGCTTACAAATCGCCGAATCGGTCAACTCTTCAAAGAGAATCAACTACAATAATGTAACAAACCATTTTGAGCTTACAAATCACCGAATTGGTCAACCGTTCGATGAGAATCACCTACAATCATGTAACAATCTTTTCTGAGCTTACAAATCACCTAATCGATTAACCGTTCAATGAGAATTAGCTACAATCACGTAACAAGCCATTATGGGCTTACAAATTCTCAAATCAGTCATTTTTTCGATGAGAATCAACTACAATAATGTAACAAGCCATTCTGAGCTTACAAATCATCGAATCGGTCAACCGTTCGATGAGAAGTCATTACAATCAGTTAACAAGCCATTTTGAGCTTTCAAATCACCGAATCGGTCAACCATTCGATGAGAAGCAATTATAATAACCTAACAAACCATTCTAAGCTTACAAATCAACGGATCGGTCAACCGTTCGACTAGAATCAGCTACAATCATGTAACAAGTCATTCTAAGCTTACAAATCACTGAATCGGTCAACTGTTCGATGAGAATCAACTACAATCACGTATCAAGCCATTCTGAGCTTTTAAATTATTGAATCGCTCAACCGTTCGATAAGAATCAACTACAATCACGTAACAAGTCATTCATGCTCGAGCCCCTTTATATATTGGGGGCCGTTGTTTTGGGTGAATGAATCCTAAGTTTAAAAATCACTGAATTGGTCAACCGTTCATTGATAATCAGCTACAATCACGTAACAAGCCATTCTGAGCTCACAAATCACCGAATTAGTCAACCATTCGATGAGAATCAGCCATAATCACATAGCAAGCCATTTTGAGCTTAGAATTCACCGATTCAGTCAACCATTTGATGAGAATTAGCTACAATCATGTAACAAGCCATTCTGAGCTTACAAATTACCGAATTGGTCAACCGTTTGATGAGAAGCAATTACAATCACCTAACATGCCATTCTGAGCTTGCGAATCACCGAATCAGTCAACCGTTCAATGAGAATGAACTATAATCACGTAACAAGTCATTCTAAGCTTACAAATCACCAAATTGGTCAACCGTTTGATGAGAATCAATTAAAATCACGTAACAAGCAATTTTGATCTTACAAATCACCAAATAGGTTAACGGTTTGATGAGAATCAGCTACAATCACGTAACAAGCCATTCTGAGCTTACAAATAAATGAATCGGTCAACCATTCGATAAGAATCATCTACAATCACATAACAAGGCATTATGAGCTTACAAATCATTGAATCGGTCAACCGTTTGATGACAATCAACTACAATCACATAACAAGCCATTATGAGATTACACATCACCGAATCGGTCAACCGTTCAATAAGAATCAGCTATAATTATGTAACAAGTCATTCTGAGCTTACAAATCATCGAATCAGTCAACCTTTCGATGATAATCAAATACAATCACGTAAAAAGCCATTCTAAGCTTTCAAATTATCAAATCGGTAACCCTTTCAATGAGAGTCAGCTACAATCATCGAATCAGTTAACAAGCCATTTTGAGCTTACAAATGACTGATCAGTCAACCGTTCGATGAGAAGTAATTACAATCATCTAACAAAGCATTCTGAGCTTAAAAATCACCGAATCGACCAACTGTGTTATACGAATCAGCTACAATCATGTAACAAGCCATTATGAGCTTACAAATCATCTAATCAGTCAACCATTCGATGAGACTCAATCACAATCATGTAACAAGCCATTCTAAACTTACAAATCACCGAATCGGTCAACCGTTCGATGAGAATCAGCTACAATTATGTAACAAGCCACTTTGAGCTTACAAATCACCGAATCGGTCAACTGTTCGATGTGAATCAGCTACAATCACGTAACAAACCATTCTAAGCTTACAAATCACTGAATCGATCAACCGTTCGATGAGAATCAATTACAATCACGTAATAAGTCATTCTGAGCTTAAATATAATTGAATCGGTCAACCGTTTGATGAAAATTAGCTACATTCATGTAACAAGCCATTTTGATCTTATAGATCACCAAATCGGTCAACCATTCGATGAGAATCAACTATAATCACGTAGCAAGCCATTCTGAGCTGACAAATAACTGACTCTGTCAACCGTTCGATGAGAATCAGCTTGAATCACGTAACAAGCTATTATGAACTTACAAATCATCGAATCGGTCAACCATTTGATGAGAATCAGCTACAATCATGTAACAAGCCATTCTGAGCTTACAAATCACCGAATCGGTCAATTGTTCGATGAGAATCAATTACAATCACGTAACAAGCCATTCTGAGCTTACAAATCACTGAATCGGTCAACCGTTTTATGTGAATCATCTAAGATCACATAATAACCCATTCTGAGCTTACAAATCACCGAGTCGATCAACCAATCGATGAGAATCAACTATAATCATGTAACAAGCCATTCTAAGCTTACAAATCACTCAATCTATCAACCGTTTGATAAGAATCAATTACAATAACGTAATAAGCCATTTTGATGTTATAAATTACCGAATCGGTTAACCTCAGTTAACCATTTGATGAGAATCAGCTACAATCATGTAACAAGCCATTTTGAACTTACAAATCACCGAATTGATGAACCGTTTAATGAGAATCAGCTAAAATCATGTAACAAGCTATTATGAACTTACAAATCATTGAATCAGTCAACCATTCGATAAAAATAAGCTAAAATCATGTAACAAGCCATTATGAACTTACAAATCACCGAATTGGTCAACAGTTTGATGATAATCAACTACAATCATGTAAAAAGCCATTCTGAGCTTACAAATCACCGAATCGGTCAAAAGTTTGATGGGAATCAATTATAATTATGTAACAAGCCATTCTGAGCTTACAAATCACTGAATTGGTCAAACATTCGATGAGAATTAGCTACAATCACATAACAAGCCATTTTGAGCTTTACAAATCATTGAATCGGTCAACTATTTGATGAGAAGCAATTACAATAACCTAACATGCCATTATGAGCTTACAAATAACTGAATCGGTCAATCGTTCGATGAGAATCAACTACAATAAACTATTATGAGCTTACAAATCACCGACTCGGTCAACCGTTCGATGAGAATCAGCTACAATCACGTAACAAGCCATTCTAAGCTCACAAATAACCAAATCGATCAATCATTCGATGAGAATAAATTACAATAATGTAACAATCCATTCTGAGCTTACAAATCATCGAATCGGTCAACCGTTTGATGAGAATCAATTACAGTCACATAACAAGCCATTTTGGGCTTACAAATTGACAACCGTTTGATGAGAAGCAATTACAATCACCTAACAAGCCATTATGAGCTTACAATTCACTGAATCGGTCAACCATTTGATTAGAATCAGCTAAAATTACATAACAAGCCATTCTCAGCTTACAAATCATCGAAGTAGTCAACCATTCGATGAGAATTAGCTACCATCTAGTAACAAGCCATTCTGAGCTTACAAATCATTGAATCTATCAACCATTCGATGAGAATCAGCTACAATCACGTAATAAGCTGTTTTGAGCTTACAAATCAATAAATCGGTCAACCGTTCGATAACAATCAACTATAATCATGTAACAAGCCATTCTGAGCTTACAAATCATCGAATCAGTCAACCGTTCGATGAGAATGAATTAGAATCATGTAACAAAGCATTATGAGCTTACAAATCACCAAATCGGTCAACTGTTCGATGAAAAGGAATTATAATCATGTAACAAGCTATTATGAGCTTATAAATCACCGAATTAGTTAACCATTTGATGAGAAGCAATTACAATAACCTTACATGCCATTCTTAGCTTACAAATCACCGAATCGGTCAACCGTTGAATGAGAATCAGCTAAAATCATGTAACAAGCCATTTTGAGCTTACAAATCACCAAATCGTTCAACCGTTCGATGAGAATCAGCTACAATGACGTAACAAGCCATTCTGAGCTTACAAATCACCAAATCAGTCAACCGTTGGAGTAGAATCAGCTACAATCACATAACAAGTCATTCTCAAGCTTACAAATCATCGAACAGTTGACTGATTTGGTGATTTGTAAACTAAGAATGGCTTGTTACGTGATTGTAACTGATTCTCATGGAACGGTTGACCGATTCGATGATTTGTAAGCTCAGAATCATGAAAACAAGGTTATGTAATTACAATCTCAAGAGGGAAAACTCCAATCCAGGCACACTGGTTTTTTGACACATTCCGAGAATTTAATCTATCATGCCCATAATTTACTCTAAAAAATGCATGTAATTTATTTTTTAAAAGGGTTAAAATTTGACTAAGGAGAAAGGTTAAAGCCGCGAGCAGGAACACTAACTGTTGATTGAAGAAATGCATGGTGAAGGGTTGAGGACCATGCTCACATTAACCAGGTTGAATGTCTCAACGACTATGAAGAAGAATCTAAAATATATGATTTAAAAATTGATTTTCTATAGTAATAATGTGTGCCATGCAAATTTTAATTGAGTCTTAGTTATTTTGTTAACATTTATTAAATCCTAATGACCACTCTACAAATAATCTATATCACAAAAACCAAATATTTAAAAAAATTCAGTTGACTAGCTAATGGTTAAACAAATCAACTATCAAATGTTAATTTACATCAAGATTCAATCAAAAGGTTTATCTAACGTTCTCTAATAGATTCACAAATCACTAATTGCGTCAAGTCACGGGATCATTTGATGAGAATCAGTCAACCGTTTGATGAGAATCAGCTACAATCATGTAACAAGCTATTCTGAGCTTACAAATCACCAAATTGATCAACAATTCTATAAGAATCATCTATAATCACGTAAAAAAACATTTGGAGCTTACAAATCATCGAATTGGTCAACCCTTCGATGAGAATCAATTAGAATCACGCAACAAAACATTCTGAGCTTACAACTCACCGAATCGGTCAACCATTCGATGAGAATCAACTACAATCACGTAACAAGCCATTTTGAGCTTACAAATGATTGAATCAGTCAATGGTTTGATGAGAATCAACTACAATCATGTAACAATCCATTCTGAGCTTACAAATCATCGAATCGGTCAACTGTTCAATGAGAATAAATTACAATCACGTAACAAGCCATTCTGATCTTACAAATCACCGAATTGGTTAACCGTTCGATGAGAATCAGCTACAATCACGTAACAAGCCATTCTGAGCTTACAAATCATCGAATTGGTGAACCGTTTGATGAGAATCAGCTACAATCACGTAACAAGTCATTTTGAGTTTACAAATAATTGAATCGGTCAACCATTTGATGAGAATCAGGTACAATCATGTAACAAAACATTCTAAGCTTACAAATCACCGAATCGGTCAACCGTCGATGAGAATCAATTAAAATCACGTAACAAGCCATTCTGAGCTTACAAATAACTGAATCGCTCAACTGTTCGATGAGAATCAACTACAATCATGTAACAAACCATTATGAGCTTACAAGTACCAAATTGGTCAACCATTTAATGAGAATGAATTACAATCATGTAAAAGACCAATTTGAGCTTACAAATCACCGAATCGGTCAACCGTTCGATGAGAATCAGCTACAATCACGTAACAAGCGATTTTGAGCTTACAAATCACTGAATCAGTCAACCGTATGATGAGAATCAACTACAATCACGTAACAAGCCATTCTGAGCTTACAAATCATTGAATCAGTCAACCGTTCGATGAGAATCAATTACAATTACATAACAAGCTATTCTGAGCTTACAAATCACCGAATTAGTCAACCGTTCGATGAGAATCAATTACAATCACGTAACAAGCCATTTTGTACTTACAAATCATGAAATAGGTCAATCTTTCAATGAGAATCGACTACAATCACATAACAAGCCACTTCGAGCTTAAAAATCACCACATTGGTCAACAGTTTGATGAGAATCAATTACAATCACATAACAAGCCATTCTAAGCTTACAAATCACTGAATCGATCAACCGTTCTATGAGAATTAGCTAAAATCACATAACAACCCATTCTAAGCTTACGAATCACCTAATTGGTCAATCGTTCGATGAGAATCAGCTACAATCATGTAACAAGCCATAATGAGCTTACAAATCGCCGAATCGGTCAACCATTTGATGAGAATCAGCTACAATCACATAACAAAGCATTCTTAGCTTACAAATCACTGAATCGGTCAACTGTTCTATGAGAATCAGCTACAATCATGTAACAAGCCGTTATGAGCTTACAAATCACCGAATCAATCAACCGTTTGATGAGAAGCAATTACAGTCACCTAACATGCCATTATGAGCATACAAATCATCAAATCGGTCAACCATTCGATAAGAATCAGCTACAATCATGTAACAAGCTATTCTGAGCTTAGAAATCATCGAGTCAGTCAACTGTTCAATGAGAATCATCTACAATCATGTAAAAAGATAGTCTGAGCTTACAAATCACCGAATCAGTCAATCATTCAATGAGAATCAATTAGAATCATGTAACAAGCTATTTTGACCTTACAAATCACTGAATCGGTCAACCGTTCGATGAGAATCAGCTACAATCATGTAACAAGCCATTCTGAGCTTACAAATCATCGAATTGATCAACTATGTAAATCACCGAATCAGTCAATTGTTCGATGAGAATCAGCTACAATCATGTAACAAGCCATTTTGAGCTTACAAATCAGTGAATTAGTCAACCGTTCGATGAGAATCAACTACAATCAAGTAACAAGCCATTCTAAGCTTACAAATCGCTGAATCGGTCAACCATTCGGTGAGAATCAACTACTATCACGTAACAAGCCATTTTGAGCTTACAAATCACTGAATTGGTCAACCGTTCGATGAGAATAAATTACAATCATGTAACAAGCCATTCTGATCTTACAAGTCACTGAATCTGTTAACCGTTCGATGAGAATGGCTTGTTATTATGTTAGCTTAGAATGGCTTGTCTAAGATATATAATGTTATTTGTTAGCTTAGAATGGCTTGTTATCATCATGTGAATTTAGCATACACCAGTGACTTGTTTAGACTTTCAAGACTAAGTTCACCACTCAAAGCATCTTCAAGATACACAAGTGAAAGATTGAGTGTGAAAAGAAAGTCTTCCTAGATGAACAAGTTGAAAAGCAAGACAAATTTAGACTCCTAGAGTCAAAGAGACAAACTTTGTTGGAGATAGAAAGGAGAGCTCTCTAGGAAGAGCAAGATAGACTCTTGGCTCAACAACTTAATGATCAATTTAACAACATGTGTTTTTGTGGTGAAAGAAACTCTCCTCCATCCACACTTCTTAAGACTCCACGAAGTGGAAGATGTTCAAGAACACCTTCACGATCTCCTAGCCCTAGAGGAAGAAGGACTTCACAACATGATTATTACACTAATACATTTGGGGTGAAATTGTGACAACAATTTGCAACGGTGGGCAAATGTTATGTCTTTTTGGCTTTTTTTTTTAATTATACCCCGACAACGTTGCAATTGCGACGTTAACAGGATATAAGAAAAAAAAAGAAAAGAAAATGTTGGTCATTTCTATAATAGCACAGAGAGGGATTTTTGCAGCCGTTGGACGAGGAGATCTCTACGGCTAGGCATCTCTACGGTGAAAGGGATCTACTGGATTGTACATTCAGAATCCAAAAGGCTGAGAAAGGTATGATTTTAAACTTCACTTCCTCCTCATTTTGTGTCACCCTCTCTTCCCTTTATCATGCAAACCTTATATTTAAGGATATGCAACATGATCTCCTTTAACAAGAAAAATGTTTCTGCTATTTTTTCTCAGAAACCCTTCTTCAAACCCTAATTTACCATCGGGTAGTTTTGGCTGGCCGCTACTAGGCGAGAGTCTACTATTTCTAGCTTTCCAAAGGGTCAATGCATTTCATGAATTTTTGGAGCGGAGGATGAAGGCCCATGGAGGAGATATCTTTAAAACCCACTTGCTCGGATCCCCTAGAAGTGTATTGTGCAGTCTTAAGAGATATCATGTATGCTATGTGACAATTGCAGGTATGCTCATGTCTATTGTTGTGTATTTTTTATAGAAGATTCATTTTGATATGTATACGGAGGCAAGTTTTCATAAATTTTGTTTCATAATGCGTCTGATCATATCAATGGGTCAACAAGTTTTTGAGTTACAATTCATACTCTAGCACCATTTTATATCATTGAACTGTTATGGGATAGGATGCCATTTTGTTAAGCAAGTCATCATGGCATTGAAATTGATGCGTTGCTCCTCCTTATTCAACAATCTACAATCTAAGTGACCAACAGTTCAACCCAAACTGAACTACTGGTCATATTGAAAGAACTTTTCCTGCCTATATAATTTTGCTCATCAATCACTGCTTTTTACTTTATTCTGCTCACTAGTCCATTAAATTGAATTGCATATTCATGTTCTAAGATAACCCAGCTTGTAGAATCATAGACAGGTAAAGGGATTTTACAAGGCATGGACAATCATGTTGCTAATGGAGACTCTCTCCCACAGGGTAGAATGAGATGAAATTCATTTTTTATAGTGAAATTCTAACCGCATATTTTCTGTAGCAGATTCATTTTGATATGTATACGGAGTTGGAGATTTTTTAAATTGTGTTTCATAATGCATCTGATCAGATCAATGGGTCAACAAGTTTTTGAGTTACAATTCATATTTTGGCACCATTTTATATCATTGAACTGTTGTGGGACATGATGTCATTTTGTTAAGGATTTCTGTCTTCTTCATTTTTCCCCTCTCCCATAACCCCACAAATTTGGTTTTTAAATTCACTTCTACCAAAATGGATTTTATTTTATATAGCGTATAATCCCATAAATTAACAGATGTTTTATGATGTATAATCCTAGAAACTCATAAATCTTTTATGGCATAAGCCTACAAACTCTTCTTGAATTTATCATTGGTGGCACTTTTATGGGTAGTGAGATTGCAAGCTAGCCAAAGGGCGTAAAATGCTTGCGAGCGTTAGCTCTTTAGATAGGGCTCTACCTCACAATTATACACAGAGCAGTACATTTGTAGTATAGTCAACAAAAGCACAAAAAACCCAACCAACAAAACCACCACCTTTGATGGACTTGACAGGTACTCCCAATAAAGTTCAGACAACTGAGTCTTAATCTTGATTTTATAGTAATTTTTTATGAGCACTTCTTTGATTTACTTACTAGGTTCTATGTCCCTTATTCTTGTCATAATAAACACATTTCTTATCCCTATTTTGGTTTTTATTACCATCTAGATTGAAGTGTTTGGAGTACTTCAGACTATAGGCTAAATCGTAAAATCTCTCAAAAACTTAAAATTCTAGACACTATACTTTTTGCATGTTTGATCAGTCAAAATTTGGGATTAATTACTCGAAATGGTAACTATTAATTAGTTCATGATTTACTCTAGTTCTTGGAACTCTAGTATATTGATTACTTAATTCCGAATATACCAACACTCTGGTTTTTTGCATGTGTACCCATTGATATTTTAAAGGTGTGTATTCACACATCTTTGAAGTAATGATGTTTTCTCTACATTATGGATTTGTTATCCATGCAAGAAATCTTTTGCCGGAGTTGGGATGTTAATTAGTTTTTACTTATTTTTCACGAAATATGTTGTAAACGTTAATGGGATTTTTTTATGCTATATTATTGGCTGAATAAACAATTTCTTAAGGTAGTCATTAAGTTTGTAATTGTAGTTTCGTGAAATTACACCTTTGACTTGTAATATTTTTTGCATGTAATATATGAATTCACTATTGATTCCAGGTGCATTAAGGGAGGATGAAACCAATATTGTCAAGGTGCATAAAGGGGGGATAAAGCCAATATTAATTTCAGGTGAGGTTAATAAACTATACTAAGGCAATGACCCATAAATTCTTAGTTATATTTGGATTCATATTTTGTTTTTATTCAGATTCATATTTTGCTTTTCCTTTTTATTTTTCCATTTAATTATTCTAATCAAACATACATGTCAATAATATAGGTTAATTATATGTTGTTGGAAATATGAATTATACATGCTATCTTTGAAGAAATAGATAAATCAATGTGATTCATACAAAAAAATAGATTGGTACAAACACACACACACACACACACACACACACACACACACACACATACATATAGATATATATATATATCTATGTGTATATATATATATGTGTGTGTGTGTGTGTTTGTGTGTACCAATCTATTTTTTTGTATGAATCACATTGATTGATCTATTTCTTCAAAGATAGCATGTATAATACATATTTTCAACAGCATATAATTAACCTATATATGTGTGTGTGTGTGTGTGTGTCTGTGGACATATATATTCATGTATTTATACATACATGTACACACACACACACACACACACACACACACATGTGTATATACATTACAAACAGACTGGTTAATATTTTTGTACATGTGCATATATATGGACGCATGTGTGTAAAATTGGATGTATATGTAAGTAGATACGTAATAGATAGACATATGGAGCATGCATACATATTTGGACCAAAAAATTCGAGTAATATTTAAATATATAGATATGGACTAAGCATTGTATTGGCAAAATATAATGTTCAAGTTACATTGTAATGAGAAGAGCAAAATGCATGGCATGATGAATCATCGACCCGCCTTACAAAAAAATACAAATTTCTAGGACCTTTATAAGTAAATAGGGGAATGGTTTTTCTTCTACAAAATATAAAAAAACATTTTTTGTCAAATAATCATACTAGTTCTGATGGAAAATTTTACTACACCATCCATGGGGGAAGCATGGAGCAATGACCATCCGTAGCAGTGGCTGCAATGTCAGAACTTGATCCTGCATTTGTTTTCTCCTTGGAAGGTGTTATGGGCATTTGCAATTGGTCTATAGAAACCTGAGTGTTGATTGTGATGTAGAGTGGCATGCAGATGTGGTGGAAATAGTATAGATGTTTCTTCAACAATGCACTTTCCTTACTAACCCTTTAGGCCTATTAGAGGCTAAATACCCAAAATGACTCAACTTGGCTTCCAAATGGACAAGATAGATTTAGATGAAGTTCACAACACATATTCAATGGGATTCAACTAATATTATGGACCAAAGCAATACCCATTTGACAGAACTCTTCAAATCCCCTTCTAGCCCTGTGAACCCCAATTAGCCCTCCTGAACCAGTTTTCCACCTTTTTCCTTGACTTCTTCCAAACAAGTAGACAAACAAATTATATTTTGGGATACCCTTTTCAGGGATGCAAAACATATGTCAAATTTAAACCCAACTCCTTTGGACCAGTTTGTACTTCCTTCACAATGTGGCCTTCAAATGGCATCCAAATCAAACAAATAACAAAGAAACTATGTTTTATCTCACTCTTCACCACTCCAAATTCTTAGCACAATCATATTATAGCATAAAACTACTAGATCCAAATGATTTTAGTCACATTCATCAAGAATCATTCAACTCACCTTTATAGGCTCTCCAAACCCTTGTTTCATGAGGGTTTCACCAAAATCCTATCTCCACTCACCTTGGAGATCAAACTATTTTTCAAACACCACTAGATCAACACCTTAGGGTCTTCCAAGTCATCACACAACCCTCTTCTTCAGGTAAATCTTCTGCTGCTACATGTTAGCCATCAATTTCATTTTCGAACACTCCCTTGTCTTCAACATTCTCCCTATCGTTTCAGTATTTCTGCATCATAAACTGTCAGGTTGATATTGTATATGTTAGACAACATTCCTCTCATGCCTCCTGGAAACCCTAAGTAGCAATGTGGAAGCAGCCAACATCTTAACCAATGGTTCAGTATTGTCCATGCTTGTTAAGATGCTAAGAATATCTAAACCAATTGCTTTACGTGTTCAGCTTGTTTCAGTAATGGGTTTGTTGATTCGACATGCAACTATTATTGAAGATGAAGTGGCAAGTTCAGGTATAGTTTCAGTGCTAACTGATGCTCTTCGAGATAAGAAGGAAAAAGTGAGAAGATTTGCTATGGCAGCCTTAGGTGAACTTTTGTTCTATATCTCCACTCAGAGTGAAAATTCTCTGAAGGCTGTTGTTGGTCTGGAAAGTCCAGCAAAAGGTAGCCAGTCATCACCATCTACATGGTAGGTTAGCCCCTAATTCTTGTGCCATTTATATCTGATATATGTGATGTAGAGCCTTGGTATCCATAGTGAAAAATAGTGTTTTCAACTAAACTTTGTGTGAGAATTCAAACTCTCCTACCCCTGCTTATGCTAGGGCACTCCTTACCAAAGCTCTACACTATTGAATGAACAAGTCTTTTGTAAATATTCAACACATTATTTACTCGTAACTCCTCACAATGTTATTCATAGTCTGTTGTTCTGTCAGTGATGATAGGTTCTTGTATACCTTGTGTACCTCCTTTCCCACCAACTGTGCCAGTTTATTTTCTGTATGTTCTTTGACAGTTTCATCACTTGTCAAACTTTCTACTTTGTTCCAGTCCTTCCCAATTTCAAATCTATTCCCATGAAAAACCAGTCACTCACCAATCTTGGTATATACCTGGCATAGAGATTCAAGGCTCTTCAAAAAAATCACTCTGTCATATTTCATATACCGGACAAAGTGTTATTCGAGAACAAGGTTCTCAACTAAACTCCAACTTCATAGTCAAACTAACACTCGGTCTTTCCACTAGACTCTTTAATCATAGGCGAATTGCGATAGGGGGAATTTGTACCCAGAACAGGGTAATTTGTCCCAGAAATTTTTTTTTCATTTTATTTTGTATTCGTCGCAATTGCAATGCACACACAGTGAATTGTGATGGGTGCTGTATAGGCGACGCCCACTCCCGTCGCATTTGCTTCAGGTTTTTATCGCACTTGCGACGGTTATCGCATGATCGCATGTAGCTTCCCAAGCGTATGTGACCATGAGACAAGCCATCGTAGTTGTGCGGGTATTCGTCGCACTTGCGACAGTTATCGCATGATCACATGCGGCTTCCCAAGCACATGAGACCATGCGACAAGTCGTCGTAGTTGTGAGGGTATTTGTCGTACTTGCGACAGTTATCGCATGATCGCATGCGGCTTCCCAAGTGACGGATTGAAGTCATAATTGTGATAGAAATGGAAAGACATCGTATTTTGCGACTAAAAAATAATGACGTCTATTACTGTCGCAATTGCAACACATGGTTGTCACAATTGTGACACATAGCCGTCGCAAATCGATGCCAAATTTATTAGTGTTATAGGAGATGAAAATCTCATAGGAACTCTAGACAAGCTTCACAATGTGCTCACCCTGGTTCACAATATGGGGGTGGTAGCTTAGGTTTTGACACCAACTCCCAAGACTTCATGAAGATACAATAAGAACCACTCTTCTAGTAGTATGTGGAGAGATACTTAGAGAAAAACAAAGACAAGTTCCTAGAGAGTTTAATCTTGTGTGAATCTTGTTAGCTTGTTGACTATTGTGGCAATTTTAAGGAGCACCTGATCTATCGAAAAAAAAAGATGGATTGACGACTATGTTTTAAACTTAATAAATTAACCATTGTCGGTCGGTTTTGAATTTAAGATTCAAGGTTTTTCAGAAAGTAAAGGAGATAGTGTGTCAGAGCATGTGTAATCTTATTTTTTTCGAGGACCATAATATGCAAGTTTGCAGTTGAGAATTGATTGAACTCTATGGTGGTTGAGGCCGAATATGATTTGATCATATTGGCTATCATGGGTTTGATATTTTGCAAGG
Organism: Chamaecyparis obtusa; assembly: GCA_027943335.1. NCBI lineage: Eukaryota > Viridiplantae > Streptophyta > Pinopsida > Cupressales > Cupressaceae > Chamaecyparis > Chamaecyparis obtusa. Next base: position 1,200,347 of record BSBK01003129.1, on the reverse strand, counting down.
GGTTTCCTTTTGAATGAGGCATTGGTGTCTTGGACCAAGTTGTCACAAAATTTATTTCCTGGTGTGCATAGGTAGCTGAGATATTTGTAAATGACGTGCTTGTCGCAGGGATAATAAGATCATACCCTAATTTTTAGTTTGACTGCTAGGGTTTCTAGAATGTAATAGATATCATATTTATCTTTGATATTTCTTATTTTTAATTAGAATTTCTCGCTTGTCATTTAGGTAATAAATAGTTTCCTAAATTCATGTTGTAGTGGTTGGCAATGTTGTCCTAATTATGTCCTAAATGATCCTAAGCTTGTAGCAATCCTTGTTATTATAAAAGGATTCCCAATGTCATTTACATAGGAGAGAATTCTCTAGAAAGTTTCTTCAGAATTAGTTCCAAGAGAGTTTTTCTTTCTTAGGAGTTATTTGTGGCATTTGTCTTTCCCCTTGGCTTCTACAATCTGTAACCTTTCATTGATTCTTAGATATTGCAAAGGCAATTTGTGACATTCTATCTGTCCCTATGCTTTTTTTGTCTAAGTTTTCTCTCATTGAATTAAGTATATGTATGCTTTCAGTGATATCTTAGGGTTCCTGATCCCTCTTTCTTTCTGCAATTTATGTTTATTTTTGTGGATGATCTGATTTGAATGACCTTGTGGGTATACTTCAACCCCCTGTCAATCTGTCTCATTCTTATACCTAGTTAGAGAGGTGAATGTTTGTTTGCAGGTTATAGATTGTTGTCTGAATTTCTTAGGAATGTTATTGTTTGTGAAAGATTTCTCTTTCCCTGAATAGCCTCTTTCTATCGTAGGCCCTTCTATGAAATATTGATGCAAACCTATTTAGTAAGTTGTGATCTCCTAGACCTAAGTTTTTTCATTGATTTCATTCATTATACTGTGATTCATACCATCATTTCGGTGTATGGCCTAGTAGGTAGTTTTGCTTTCAGTCATTTCCCTTTAATGCATTCCTTCTATCCTTTTTCCTTCAAGAGTTTACTTTCCTGTTAAAAATAAAATCAAGGTGATTATCCAAGAGGAACTGGCCTAGAACCTAGAGGTCTCATCTCAGTTAGCATAGGTCCCACAACCTGGAGATGATTTCCATGTTATACTAGGTTATCAAGACCAAGAGAGCTTGAAAAGGGTGCAAAACTTAGTGTATAACAAGTACATCACTAACCATTAACACTCCTCAACAGTAGTCTCAAGTTCAAATACTAGCAGTGATGGCTCAGACTACATTTCCATTTCCAATTCCTAGCTTGATCAACAATGCTAATCTTAAAAATATTCTCACTGCTACGTTACCAAATTTCTATGGCCATCTAACCAAAGATCCTGACACTTTCTTATTTAAGTTTGACATCCTTTATCAGAGCTTTTACTATAACACTGATAGTCATAACCTCAAATTGTTTCCAACTACATTAAAAGATTCCGCCTTGAGATGGTTTATGGGACTAGGAGAAAATGCAACAACTGATTGGAATGGGATGACAGATTTTTTTCTTCAGAAATATAAGTGTATCATCTTAAAATGGAAGCACTTCCATGATAAGAGCGTTTAGTCCTTCGAGTAAATGGTCTGGGGTCATGTTACCAAGGCATTGAATCATGTAATGATATCATGGTAATCTGTTAAAGGTAATCTATTATTATACATGGCTTGGTAATCTGTCACCAAATCTATAAGCTTAGAATGGCTTGTTACCAAATTTGTCAAATAATCAATTAGTGATTATCAATTAGTGATAATCAATTAGTGATTATAGATAACGTTAGATTATTTAATTGAATCCAAATGTCTTTTTACATGATTGTAGTTGATTCTCACTGAACGGTTCACCAATTTGGTTATTTGTAAGCTCAGAATGGTTACGTCATTGTAGTTGTTTCTCATTGAACGGTTGACCGATTCATTGATTTCTAAGCTCAGAAGGGCTTGTTGCGTGATTGTAGATGATACTCGTTGAACGGTTAATTGATTCGATGATTTGTAAGCTTAGAATGGCTTGTTACGTGATTGTGGTTGATTCTCATTAAATAATTTACCAATTCACTAATTTGTAAACTCAGAATGGCTTGTTATGTGATTATAGCTGATTCTCATTGAACGGTTGACCGAATTGGTGATTTGTAAGCTCAGAAGGGCTTGTTACATGATTGTAGCTGATTCTCATTGAACGGTTAACCGATTCGGTGATTTGTAAGCTTAGAATGGCTTGTTACGTGATTTTGGTTGATTCTCATCCAACAGTTTACCAACTCGATAATTTGTAATCTCAGAATGGCTTGTTACATGATTGTAGTTGATTCTCATCGAACGGTTGACCGATTTGGCATTTTGTAAGCCCATAATGGCTTGTTATGTGATTTTAATTGATTCTCATCGAACGGTTGACCGTTTTAGTATTTTGTAAGCTCATAATGGCTAGTTACATGATTGCAATTGATTCTTATCGAAAGGTTGACTGATTCAGTGATTTGTAAGCTTAGAATGGCTTGTTACATGATTGTAGCTGATACTCATCGAACGGTTCACCGATTTGGTGATTTGTAAGCTCAGATTAGATTATTACGTGATTGTAGCTTATTCTCATCGAATAGTTGACCAATTCAATGATTTGTAACCTCAAAATGGCTTGTTACGTGATTCTAGTTGATTCTCATTGAAAAGGTTGACCGATTCAGTGATTTGTAATCTCCAAATGTCTTTTTACGTGATTATAAATGATTCTCATAGAATGGTTGACCGAATCGATGATTTGTAAGCTTAGAATAGCTTGTTACATGATTGTAGCTGATTTTCATTGAACGGTTGACCGATTCAATGATTGGTAAGCTTAGAATGGCTTGTTACGTGATTGTAGCTGATTCTCATCAAACGGTTGACTGATTCGGTGATTTGTAAGCTTAGAATGGCTTGTTACATGATTCAGAGGCTATCAAGTATGTAATGTCTCCGTTTGATTATTTGATAGATTAGTTGATTCCAACGTAGCCTCCATTGGGAGTTATCTGAAGATCAAACAAGGTTATGTTGAAAGGATTTTGACAAAGTATTCAATTTTATCATAAATAATTCAAAGGCTATCAAGTAGTACAGAAGGATCACTATTGTTGTCATCAAGGCCTTGGAAGCTATCAATTATCAAGTGCAATATCTCCTTCCCAGTGCCATCATCGTATGGTACTTGAGCGGTCCAAATCCTCAAAATATTGCTCAAGCATGAAGTAGCTACCAACTTAATTTCCTTGTCATAGTGTCTAAACAATTTTGGTTGTCTTAAGGTAATCTCAATCAGAGAAAGGATCCTTTGTATATATTGGGATTATGGAAAGGTGAGTTACTGAGAGGGGATGGGCGAATTAGTAACCCTAAAAGCTCTTTTCCCTTCAAACTTTAAGATAAGTTCCTTTATTAGCTGACTGTAGTATTTAATGTCTCCATACATTCATTAACATAAATCAAATGTAAACACTTCTAATCTAGTCAAATAAGCATACATGAAACTTCATACACATAACACTATGATTTTGGTATCGTAGAAACCCTTGTAAGAAGGTAAAAACTATGGTGAGGATGACACCCACAAATATTCACTACTGCAGTAATAAAGTTGTTGGTTAAATTATATAAATTGATCACTTATGATGATATTACTCTATTAGGAGTAACATAAAAGATCTTCTAAGATCTACCTTGTTAGAGGATTTCAGCAATACTATTTAACTGTGCACTAGGTTAAGAGATTTACAAAACACTATTAAGTCTACTCTGTTAGGAGATTTTGTCTTCCACAATTGTTAGAAAGTAACATTGAAATTGATCTGGTTGTAGCAACTTACTTTGTTGAATATTGGATCCTTTAAGTACAAATATGAAATCACCTTGCTGTAATTAATGTATCCTTATGTACTACTTGATAGCCTCTAAATTATTTATGATAAAATTAAATACTTTATCAAAATCCTTTCAACATAAACTTGTCTGATCTTTAGATGCCTCCCAATGGAGGCTACATTGGAATCAACTAATCTATCAAATAATCAAATGGAGACATTACATACTTGATAGCCTATGAATCATGTAACAAGCCATTCTAAGCTTACAAATCACTGAATCGGTCAACTGTTCGATGAGAATCAGCTACAATCACGTAATAAGTCATTCTAAGTTTACCAATCATTGAATCAGTCAACCGTTCGATGAGAATCAGCTACAATCATGTAACAAGCTATTCTGAGCTTACAAATCACCAATTCGGTCAACCGTTCTATGAGAATCATCTATAATCATGTAAAAAGATATTTAGAGATTATAAATCACCGAATCGGTCAACCTTTCAATGAGAATCATATAGAATCATGTAACAAGCCATTTTGAAGTTACAAATATTGGTCAACCATTCGATGAGAATCAGCTACAATCACGTAACAATCCATTCTGAGCTTACAACTCATCGAATCGGTCAACCGTTCGATGAGAATCAGTCACAATCACATAACAAGCCATTCTGAGCTTACAAATCAACGAATCGGTCAACTATTCGATGAGAATCAACTACAATCACGTAACAAGCCATTCTGAGCTTACAAATCATCGAATCGGTCAACCTTTTAATGAGAACAAATTATAATCACTTAACGAGCCATTCTGATCTTACAAATAACTCAATCGGTCAACCGTTCAATGAGAATCAGCTACAATCATGTAACAAGCCATTCTCAGCTTCCAAATCACCAAATCGGTGAACCGTTCGATGAGAATCCACTGCAATCACGTAACAAGCCATTTTTAGCTTACAAATAATTGAATCGGTCAACCGTTCGATGAGAATCAGCTACAATCACATAACAAGCCATTCTAAGCTTACAAATCACCGAATCGGTCAACCGTTTGATGAGAATCAATTAAAATCAAGTAACAAGCTATTCTGAGCTTACAAATAACCGAATCACTCAACTGAACGATGAGAATCAACTACAATCACGTAACAAACCATTATGAGCTTACAAGTACCAAATCAGTCAACCATTTGATGAGAATCAATTACAATCATGTAAAAGGCCAATCTGAGCTTACAAATCACTAAATCGGTCAATCGTTTGATGAGAATCAGCTACAATCATGTAACAAGCCATTTTGACCTTACAAATCAATGAATTGGTCAATCGTTCGATGAGAATCAGCTAAAATCATGTAACAAGCCATTCTGAGCTTCCAAATCACCGAATCGATTCACCGATCGATGAGAATCGGCTACATTCATGTAACAAGCCATTCTGAGCTTAGAAATCACCGAATCAGTCAATAGTTCGATGAAAATGATTTACAATCACATAACAAGCCATTCTGAGCTTACAAATCACTAAATCGGTCAACCGTTCGATGAGAATTAGCTAAAATCACGTAAAAAACCATTCTGAGCTTACAAATCATTGAATCGATCAACCGTTCGAACAAAAATAGCTACAATCACGTAACAAGCCATTCTGAACTTACAAATCACCGAATCGATCAACCATTGGATGAATCAGCTACAATCATGTAACAAGTCATTTTGAGCTTACAAATCACCGAATCGATCAACCCTTTGATGAGAATCAGCTACAATCATGTAACAAGCCATTCTGAGCTTACAAATCAACGAATCAGTCGATCGTTCAATGAGAATCAGATAGAGTCACGTAACAAGCCATTCTGAGGTTACGAATCATCGAATCGGTAACTGTTCGATGAGAATCAGCTACAATCATGTAACAAGCCATTCTGAGCTTACAAATCACCGAATCAATGAATCGTTCGATGAAAATCAATTACAATTACGTAACAATCCATTATGAGCTTACAAATCATCAAATTGGTGAACCGTTCCATGAGAATCAATTACAATCATGTAACAAGTCATTTTGAGCTTACAAATCACCAAATCAATTAACCGTTCGATGACAATCAATTACAATTATGTAACAATCCATTCTGAGCTTACAAATCACCAAATTGGTGAACCGTTTGATGAGAATCAGCTGCAATCACGTAACAAGACATTCTTAGCTTACAAATCACCGAATCGGTCAATCGTTTGATGAGACTCAACAAAAATCACGTAACAAGCCATTTTGAGCTTACAAATAACCGAATCGGTCAATCAGAATGATGAGGGTAAATTACGATCACGTAAGAAGCCATTCTGATCTTACAAATCAATGAATCAATTAACCATTTGATGAGAATCAGCTACCATCACGTAACAAGCCATTCTGAGCTTACAAATCACCGAATTGGTCAACCGTTCGATGATAATCAGTTACAATCACGTAACAAGCCATTCTGAGCTTACAAATCATTGAATCGGTCAACCGTTCGATGAGAATAAGCCTCAATCATGTAACAAGCCATTCTGAGCTTACAAATCACCGAATGGGTCAACTATTCGATTAGAATCAATTGCAATCACGTAACAAGCCATTATGAAATTACAAATCACTGAATCGGTCAACTGTTTGATGACAATCAGCTACAATCATGTAACAAGCCATTCTGAGCTTACAAATCACAGAATCGGTCAACCATTCGATGAGAATCAACTACAATCATGTAACAAGTCATTCTTAGCTTACAAATTACCAAATTGGTCAACCATTCGATAAGAATCAGCTACAATCATGTAACAAGCCATTCTAAGATTACAAATCACCGAATCGGTCAACCGTTTGATGAGAATCAGCTACAATCACATAACAAGCTATTCTGAAATGATAAATCTCTGAATCGGTCAACCATTCGATGAGAATCAGCCACAATCATGTAACAAGCCATTCAGAGCTTACAAATCACCGAATCGGTCAACCATTCGATAAGAATCAGCTACAATCACATAACAAGTTATTCTGAGCTTATAAAATACCGAATTGGTCAACAATTCAATTGGTATCAATTACAATCACGTAACAAACCATTCTGAGCTTAAAAATCACTTAATCCATTAATCGTTCGATGAGATTTAGCTACAATCACATAAAAAGCCATTTTGAGCTTACATTACTAAATCAATCAACTGTTCGATGAGAAGCAATTACAATCACATAACATGCCATTCTGAGCTTATAAATCACTGAATCGGTTGACCATTCGATGAGAATCAGTGACAATCACGTAATAAGCCATTCTAAGGTTACAAATCACCGAATCGGTCAACCGTTCGATAAGAATCAACTACGATCACGTAACAAGCCATTCTGAGCTTACAAATAACTGAATCAGTTAACCGTTCGGTGATTTGTAAGCTCAGAATGGCTTGATAGGTGATTGTAGCTGATACTCATCCAATGGTTGACTGATTCAATGATTCTAATTTATTCTCATCGAATGGTTGACCAATTCAGTGATTTGTAACCTCAAAATGGCTTGTTACGTGATTCTAATTGATTCTCATTGAAAAAGTTGACCGATTTGGTGATTTGTAATCTCCAAATGTCTTTTTACGTGATTATAGATGATTCTCATAGAACGGTTGACCGAATCGGTGATTTGTAAGCTCAGAATAGCTTGTTACGTGATTGTAGCTGATTCTCATCAAACGGTTGACCGATTCGCTGATTTGTAAGCTCAGAATGGATTGTTACATGATTGCAGCTGATTCTAATCGAACGGTTGACCGATTCGATGATTTGTAAACTCAAAATGGCTTGTTACGTGATTGTAGCTGATTCTCATCAAACAATTAACCAATTCGGTGATTTGTAAGATCAGAATGGCTTGTTATGTGATTGTAATTTATTCTCATTGAACGCTTGACCGATTTGGTGATTTGTAAGCTCAGAATGGTTTGTTACATAATTGCTTCTCGTCGAACGATTGACCGATTTCATTATTTTTAAGCTCAGAATAGCTTGTTAGGTGATTGTAATTACTTCTCATCGAACAATTGACCGATTCGGTGATTTGTAAGCTCAGAATGGCTTATTACGTGATTGTTGCTAATTCTCATCGAACGGTTGACCAATTCGATGATTTGTAAGCTCATAATGGCTTGTTACATGATTCAAGCTTATTCTCATCGAACGGTTGACTGATTTGGTGATTTCTAAGCTCAGAATGGCTTATTACATGATTGTAGCTAATTCTCATCGAACAGTTGACCGATTCGATGATTTGTAACCTCAGAATGCCTTGTTACGTGATTGTAATTGATTCTCATCAAATGGTTAACTGATTCAGTGATTTGTAAGCTCAGAATAGCTTGTTACATAATTGTAATTGATTCTCATCGAACGGTTGACTGATTCGGTAATTTGTAAACTCAAAATGGCTTGTTACGTGATTGTAGTTGATTCTCATCAAACGGTTAAATGATTCAGTGATTTGTAAGCTTAGAATGTTTTGCTACGTGATCTTAGTTGATTCTGATCGAATGGTTAACATATTTGGTGATTCGTAAGCTCGGAATGGCTTGTTACATTATTGTAATTGATTCTCATCGAACTGTTGACCAATTTGGTGATTTATAAGCCCAGAATAGCTTGTTACGTCATTGTAGCTTATTCTCATTGAAAGATTGACCGATTCGATGATTTGTAAGCTCAAAATTACTTGTTACGTGATTGTAATTGATCCTCATCGAACGATTGACCGATTCGGTGATTTCTATATTCAAAATGGCTTGTTACTTGATTGTAGCTAACTCTAATCAAAATATTAACCGATTTGGTGATTTGTAAACTCAGACTAGCTTGTTGGGTTATTGTAATTGCTTCTCATCAAACGGTTGACAGATTCGGTGATTTGTAAGCTCAGAATGCTTTGTTATGTGATTGTAGCTGATGGTCATCGAAGAGTTGACCGATTTGGTGATTTGTAAGCTTAGAATGGCTTGTTACGTGAATGTAATTGATTTTCATCGAATGGTTGACCAATTCAGTGATTTATGAGCTCGGAATAGCTTTTTACATGATTCTAGCTGATTCTAATCGAATAGTTGACCGATTCAGTGATTTGTAAGCTCAGAATGGCTTGTTAGGTGATTGTAATTGCTTCTCATCAAACAGTTGACCGATTCGTTAATTTGTGAGCTCATAATAGCTTGCTACGTGATTCTAATTGATTCTTATACCGTTGACTGATTCAGTGATTTGTAAGCTCAAAATGGCTTGTTATATGATTGTAGCTGATTCTAATCGAACGGTTGACCGATTTGGTGATTGGTAAGCTCAGAATGGCTTTTTACATGGTTGTAGCTAATTCTCATCAAACGGTTGATCGATTTGGTGATTTGAAACGTTAGAATGGCTTGTTACATGATTGTAGCTGATTCTAATTGAACGGTTGACCGATTAGGTGATTTGTAAGCTTAAAGTGGCTTAGGTGATTGTAACTGGTTCTTATCGAATAGTTGACCGATTCGGTGATTTGTAAGCTCAGAATGGCTTGTTAGGTGACTTTAATTACTTCTCATCGAACCGTTGACCGATCCAGTGATTTGTTAGCTCTGAATGGCTTGCTACATGATTGTAGCTGATTCTCATCGAACGGTTGACCGATTCAATGATTTGTAAGCTCAGACTAGTGTGTTACGTGATTGTAGCTGATTCTCATCGAATAGTTGACTGATTCAATGATTTGTAAGGTCAAAATGGCTTATTACATGATTCTAATTGATTCTCATCGAATGATTGACCGATTAAATGATTTGTAAGCTCAGAATGTCTTTTTACGTGATTGTAGATGATTCTCATCGAACGGTTGATGGATTCGATGATTTGTAAGCTCAGAATAGCTTGTTACATGATTGTAGCTGATTCTTATCAAATAGTTGACTGATTCGATGATTTGTAAGCTCATAATGGCATGTTAGGAGATTCTAATTGCTTCTCATCGAACGGTTGACTAATTCAGTGATTTGTAACCTCAGAATGTGTTGTTACATGATTGTAGCTTATTCTCATAGAACGGTTGACCGATTAGGTGATTTGTAAGCTAAGAATGCTTTGTTACATGATTGTAGCTGATTCTCATCAAATGGTTGACCGATTCGGTGGTTTGTAAGCTCATTATGGCTTGTTACATAATTGTAGTTGATTCTGACCGATTCAGTGATTTGTAAGCTTAGAATGGCTTGTTACATGATTGTAGCTAATTCTCATTGAATGGTTGACCGATTCAGTGATCTGTAAGCTCAAAATGGCTTGTTACATGATTGTAGCTGATTCTCATCAAACGGTTGATCGATTCAGTGATTTGTAAGCTTAGATTGGTCTTTTCGTGATTGTAATTGATTCTCATCAAACGGTTGACCGATTTGGTACTTGTAAGCTCATAATGGTTTGTTACGTGATTATAGTTGATTCTCATCAAACGGTTGCCCGATTTGGTGATTTGTAAGCTCAGAATGGGTTGTTACGTGATTGTAGCTAATTCTCATCGAACAGTTAACCAATTCGATGATTTGTAAGATCAGAATGACTTGTTACGTGATTGTAATTTATTCTCATTGAACGGTTGACCGAGTCGATGATTTGTAAGCTCAGAATGGCTTGTTACATGATTGTAGTTGATTCTCATCGAACGGTTGACGGATTTGGTGATTTGTAAGCTTAGAATGGCTTGTTACATGATTGTAGCTAATTCTCATCGAATGGTTGACCGATTCGGTGAGTTGTAAACTCAGAATGGCTTGTTACGTTATTGTAGCTAATTCTCATCGAACGGTTGACCGATTCAGTGATTTGTAACCTCAAAAGAGCTTGTTACGTGATTCTAATTGATTCTAATTAAAGAGTTGACTAATTCAGTGATTTGTAAGCTCCAAATGTCTTTTTACGTGATTATAGATGATTCTCATAGAACGATTGACCGATTTGGTGATTTGTAAGCTCAAAATACCTTGTTATGTGATTGTAACTGATTCTCATCGAACGGTTGACCGATTCGGTGATTTGTAATCTCAAAATGGGTTGTTACATGATTTTAGATGATTCTCATAGAATAGTTTACCGATTTGATGATTTGTAAGGTCAGAAGGGTTTGTTACGTTATTGTAGCTATTTCTCATTGAAAGATTAACCGATTCAATGATTTGTAAGCTCAAAATGGCTTGTTACATGATTGTAATTGATTCTCATCAAATGGTTGATCGATTCGGTGATTTTGAAAGCTCATAATAGCTTGTTACATGATTGTAGCTAATTCTAATCGAACGGTTGACCGATTCAGTCATTTGTAAGCTTGGAATGGCTTGTTAGGTGGTAGTAATTGCTTCTCGTCGAACGGTTGACCAATTTCATTATTTGTACACTCAGAATGGCTTGTTAGGTTATTGTAATTGCTTATCAAACAATTGACCGATTCAGTGATTTGTAAGCTTGGAATGGGTTGTTACGTGATTATAGCTGATTCTCATCGAATGGTTGACCGATTCGGTGATTTGTAAGCTCATAATGGCTTGTTACATGATTCAAGTTGATTCTCATCGAATGGTTAACTGATTTGGTGATTTCTAAGCTCATAATGGCTTTTTACATGATTGTAGCTGATTCTCATCGAACGGTTGACCAATTCAGTGATTTGTAAGCTTAGAATGACTAGTTACGTGATTGTAATTGATTCTCATCGAATGGTTAACTGATTTAGTGATTTATAAGCTCAGAATGGCTTGTTACATAATTGTAATTGATTCTCATTGAACGGTTGACTGATTCGGTAATTTGTAAACTCAGAATAGCTTGTTACGTGATTGTAGCTTATTCTCATCGAACGGTTAAATGAATCGATGACTCTTAAGCTTAAAATGGCTTGTTACATGATCTTAGTTGATTTTGATCAAATGATTAACATATTTGGTGATTCGTAAGCTCGGAATGGCTTGTTACGTTATTGTAATTGATTCTCATCGAACTGTTGACCAATTTGGTGATTTATAAGCCCAGAATGGCTTGTTACGTCATTGTAGCTTATTCTCATTGAAAGATTGACCTATTCGATGATTTGTAAGCTCAAAATTGCTTGTTATGTGATTGTAATTGATTCTCATCAAATGATTGACTGATTTAGTGATTTCTATATTCAAAATGGCTTGTTACTTGATTGTAGCTTACTCTAATAAAAATATTTACCAATTTAGTGATTTGTAAACTTAGAATGGCTTGTTAAGTTATTGTAATTGCTTCTCATCGAATAGTTGACAGATTCGGTGATTTGTAAGCTTAGAATGCTTTGTTACGTGATTGTAGCTGATTCTCATCAGAAAGTTGACCGATTCGGTGATTTGTAAGTAAAATAACTTGTTACGTGATTGTAATTGATTTTCATCAAATGGTTGACCAATTCAGTGATTTATGAGCTTGGAATGGCTTCTTACGTGATTGTAGCTGATTCTAATCGAACAGTTGACCGATTCAGTGATTTGTAAGCTCAGTGTTGGCTCTTTTCCCTGCAGGACCAAGCTTGAATCAAATAGTTGGGCTTAGACTCAGATTAGGCACTCAAGCTTGACAAGAAAAACAAACCAATTGATGAGGATAAAGAGAAATCCTCCTTCTTCTTTGAGCTCCACATTCACTCAGGCGGGTATTGCCTTATTTGCACATTCAAGACACCTCATGACAAAATGAAAGGCCTACAAATAGTTTAGTGTGGAATAGCAGTCAATCTCCTATAGGTATCCTGTACCCCAATGACATAAAATTTCATGCAATAGCCCTACTTGCATGGAATGAGATTAAAAACCAGAAACCTATCCTAACAACATAATGGGAAAGGATCAGATAGAAATGAAATGATTTTAAAATGCTTGAAAGGTCCCCTGAGATGCCCTAAGTCCCTAATAGACCAGTGCCTTATCCAATGGGCCACAGAGTCAAATACCTTACTGCAAGAGATAGTTATGAAACAAGAACACAACACACTCACCCTGACCAGATTATACATTACCAAACCACCTGTGCACCCAGATATGCTATCACCTATCTAAAGAAAGACCTAGGAACAAGCAATACATTCACCAGCATCCACTGGAAGACAAGCATGATGCATCTTTGATACCTCAACTCATACATATCTAAACACCAACCCTGAACTAGTTATCTCTGCGAAGACAACTCCACTTGTAAACACTTACGCAACAATACAAGCAAAAAAATTAGACACCCTTGATGTATGATTAATGCATTTAGAATTCAAGTGGAGATAATCTGATACAAGAACAAGTATGCTGCAATCTCATACATAAGACAAATCTGTTACAAAATGTATTATATTCTCTGAGTCAAACATGAGAAAGAGGAACACTCTATATGCAGAGAGAAGGAGAAATCTGTAGAGCAAAACCCTTCACTAGAACTGACAAAGTTCAGAACCCTTGCTAAGTCAAAAATTTGACTACATATACCCCTAGTTACCTTGGAATTCTCAGAGAGAATGCAACAAGCTACGGATAGCTAGGGCATAGGGTTTCACCCACCTGACCTGCTAGAAACGATCACAGAAATTACTGCAAAAATACCTCGAGCCAAGAAAGTCCTTCATACGGCACAAAAGTCTCCATGCAATCAAGTAACAGGCCTCTGGACCACCTTGCAATCACTGGCGCCACCAAACCAATCAAAATTTGCCGAAGAAACGATAAAGTCTGGTACTTCCTGTCGCTGCAAACCCCTCGGCAAATTTGAATTCAAATCCAATGGTTACCTCCTCTCTTGGCGCTTGTAGAGAAACAACGACCCACATTCAAACCACGACCAACTTTATATCCCTGTCGTCGATCTCTTTATCTTTCCCGGGCTCGGTAACTTAACATTCAACATTAGTGGCGCAGTCACGTGGTCATATCTCTCACCGCCATAGGAAACGGGTCTCAAATAATGCTTGGTCGCATGATCACAAGGCACCAAACTAACCTTTTGTGATCATGTGATCGCGGTCTCCAAACCACAGCCAACAGTCAAAAACCCCGCAGGAAAAGTCCCTAGCAACATTACCACCATAACTCTGCAACCGTGATGGACACGTGGCACCCTATCGCATGATTGCATAGCCCAGAGATAGGCTATGTGATCATGCGGCAACTCGCAGACCGCTACCGCAACCACCACCGCATGGAGACAACGTCACCGCTCGCAAGCCAAAACTACCACCGCACAACTCTGCAACCGCGTCACCGCAAGGGGTTAGTCGCATGATCGCATAGCCAATTTTTGGGCTATGCGAACATGCGACAACCGCCAAACAAATTTGCCAAGCCATAGACCCCGCCAGTAACTCCGCAACCGCGACGCCTGATGCCACCTGTCGCCACGCCATTGGCCAAATACCACCCCGCCAGACTTAGGGAATTGGCGATAAAGGACCTTCGCTAATTCCCCAAACATTTTGTGCCTTCGCTAAACACTTAGCGACTTCTCGACTAACATTCGTGCAATTGCCAGACCAACTAGCGAATCCTCTTTTCCTCTCGCGAATGCGCGACCACATTAAACTTTGTCAGCACTGCTAGATTTTACAACTCCACCAAACACTAGACTGCACCCGGGCCCACCCTAAAGCCACACATCACCATACCATTCACAGTTCACGTCCGGTCACACTGACACAGGACCCACCATCCACGAGCCTTTGAAAATGAATGGCTGGCGTAAGATCTCATGGCTTTGACAAATTCTATGAGAACTTACGCCAACCATTAGATCTATCCTTGCCACAAACCCCATTGACAATGACCCCACATCTAACTCCGCAACTGCGATGCCACCTCAGCGCCCGCCGGCCAATGAATTAAAATTTGATGGATGGTGCATGATCTCAAAGGCTGAGAATATTCCTTGAGATCATACACCGACCGTAGATCTGCAATCTTTGACACCGGGCAATGAAAAGAGCTGGGACCCACAAATCAACCGCCAAACATTGAGCAACTACGTGACTAACCGCCAACCAAGTCGCTGGAGGTTAGCAGATAACCGCCAACCCTTCAAAGATCATGCGACTACAGTCGCCCAGTCGCTGGATGTTTAGGGATTAACCGCTAGAATCAAGAGACCAAGCGATAACCGCAAGTCGCCAAGTCGCTGGATGTAGAATAAACTGCCAGGCAGGATAGTCAACAGGAATAACCGGACCCAAATGGACAGGTGGCAGGCGGTCGCATGATCGCATGTCAGAGAAGTCTGACAAGCGACCATGCAACAGCCAATCAGGAGGAGCCACCTGTCATGCCCATACAGAAAAACCAACGGCTGTCGCAGAAGTGCAAAGGCTAAACATCTTGCATCTTTTCCACACGAACATACGACAACCGTCAATCCTCCCCGAACTTTAACCATGCTGAAGCATGAAGAACAAAGACCGCAACATAACCGTCAGGCATTCAATGACAACGCGACAAACCATCCGTCGGGTCGCTAGATGTTAGCCACAAACCGCCAAGCATGAAGAGATCTCACGACAACACAATTGCTAGGTCGCTGGATAGAAAAAGTAACCACCCGGAGACCTGGAGAAAGCACGACAAGAAACATTGAAGGACTGGGCCCCACCACCCATCGTGCCTGCACAGTTAGAGAAAATACTAGCAAAACAAGGAACTAGTGCAAGGTCAAAAATGCACAATGTTTTCGACACGGAGGGAGACCGAAAACACACAGAGTTTTCAACGCCATAGGAAAAGTGCACAAAATAGGAAGCACAGGGTCGAAAACAATGCAGGTTACCGGTAAAGGTCGAAAACACATAGACCGAAAACACCGTGCACTTTCAAAAACACTGTGGGTTTTTGACACTTAGGCAGATTTTGACAATTTTTCTAGCAGGCTTTAAACTTTGAAAAACTTTCTGGGCATTCCAAATTTAGAGATGCAGTTTGGACCAGAGCCAGGCAACGACAAGAGGAACACAAGGCAGCGCACAACCATGAAACAAAAGCAGGAAGGAGGCCACATTAAAGGATTTGCAATGACAGAAAATAGGCCTAACACTCAGAATGGCTTGTTAGGTGATTTTAATTCCTTCTCATCGAACGGTTGACTGATTCGGTAATTTGTAAGCTCATAATGGTTTGTTACGTGATTCTAATTGATTCTCATCAAACAGTTGACTAATTCAGTGATTTGTAAGCTCAGAATGGCTTGTTATATGATTATAGCTAATAATTCTAATCGAACGGTTGACCGATTTGGTGATTGGTAAGCTCAGAATAGCTTTTTACATGATTGTAGCTGATTCTCATCGAACGGTTGACCAATTTGGTGATTTGAAATATTAGAATGGCTTATTACATGATTGTAGCTGATTCTAATTGAACAGTTGACCGATTCGGTGATTTGTAAGCTTAGAGTGGTTTGTTAGGTGATTGTAACTGGTTCTCATCGAACAGTTGACCAATTTGGTGATTTGCAAGCTCAGAATGGTTTGTTAGGTAACTTTAATTGCTTTTCATCGAACAGTTGACCGATTCGGTGATTTGTTAGCTTAGAATGGCTTGCTACGTGATTGTAGCTGATTCTCATTGAACGGTTGACCGATTCGATGATTCGTAAGCTCAGAATGACTTGTTATGTTATTGTAGCTGATTCTCATCGAACAGTTGACTGATTTGGTGATTTGTAAGCTCATAATGACTTGTTACATGATTGTAGCTGATCCTCATAGAATGGTTGACCGATTTGGTGATTTATAAGCTCATAATGGCTTGTTACGTTATTGTAATTGATTCTCATCGAACTATTGACCGATTCGATAATTTGTAAGCTCATAATAGGTTATTATGTGATTGTAGCTGATTCTCATCGAACGGTTGACCGATTCAGTGATTTGTAAGCTGAGAATGGTTTGTTATGTGATTGTAGCTGATTCTCATTGAATTGTTGATAGATTCAGTAATTTGTAACCTCAATATGGCTTGTTACGCGATTCTAGTTGATTCTCATCGAATGGTTGACTGATTTGGTGATTTGGAAGCTCAGAATGGCTTGTTACGTGATACATAATTAAAAATAGATTGTGGAAATCTCATATTATTAATCGATACATGGGAGGGAGTTATGTTTGAAGTTCCTGATGATGGATCACGGAGTGTGATCCGAAATGTTGATAAAAAAACTACACACAATCTAATCCAGAAATGCATACATAATTAAAAATGGATTATGGAAATCTGATATTATTAATCGATACCCTTCATGGGAGGGAGTTATGTTTGAAGTTCCTGATGATGGATCACGGAGTGTGATCCGAAAGGTTGATAAAAAAACTACACACAATCTAATCTGAAAATGCATACATAATTTAAAATGGATTGTGGAAATCTAATATTATTAATCTCATCGAATGGTTGACCGATTCGGTGATTTGTAAGCTCAGAATGACTTGTTTCATAATTGTAGCTGATTCTCGTCCAACAGTTGACCGATTTGGTGATTTGTAAGCTCAGAATAGCTTGTTACGTGATTGTAGCTGATTCTCTTCGAACAGTTGACCGATTTAGAGATTTATAAACTCAAAATGGCTTTTTACGTGATTGTAGCTAATTCTCATCGAATAGTTGACCGATTCAATGATTTGTAATTTCATAATGGCTTGTTACATTATTGTAATTCATTCTCATCAAATTGTTGACCGATTCAGTGATTTTTAAACTCATAATGGCTTGTTACATTATTGTATTTGATTCTCATCAAACGGTTGACCGATTCGGTGATTTGTAATCCCAGAATGACTTATTTCATGATTGTAGCTAATTATCATCGAACGGTTGACAAATTCGATGATTTGTAAGCTCAAAATGGCTTGTTACATGATTGTAATTGATTCTCATCGAATGGTTGACTGACTTGGTGATTTTTAAGCTCAGAATGGCCATTTACATGATTGTAATAGATTCTCATCGAATGGTTAACCGATTCGATGATTTGAAAGCTCAGAATGGCTTATTAGGTTATTGTAATTGCCTCTCTCAAACGGTTGACCGATTTGATAATTTTTAAGCTTATAATGGCTTATTATGTGATTTTAATAGATCCTCATCAGACGGTTGACTGATTCAGTGATTTATAAGCTCAGAGTGGCTTGTTACATGATTGTAGCTGATTCTCATCAAAGGGTTGACTGATTCACTGATTTGTAAGATCAAAATGGCTTGTTACGTGATTGTAGCTAATTCTCATCAAACGGTTGATAGATTTGGTGATTTGTAACCTAAGAATGGCTTGTTACCAGATTGTAGTTGATTCTCATCGAATGGTTGATCGATTAGGTGATTTGTAAGCTCCGAATGGCTTGTTACATGATTATAGTTGATTCTTATCGAACGGTTAACCGATTCAGTGATTTGTAAGCTCAGACTAGTTTATTAGGTTATTGTAATTGATTCTCATTGAACGTTTGTCGATTCGGTGATTTGTAATCTCAGAATGGCTAGTTACATGATTGTTGTTGATTATCATCGAACAATTAACCGATTCGATAATTTGTAAGTTAGAATGGCTTGTTACGTGATTGTAGCTGATTCTCATCAAACGGTTGATAGATTAGGGGATTTGCATGTTCAAAATGGCTTGTTACGTGATTGTAGCTGATTCTCATCGAACGGTTGACCGATTGAGTGATTTGTAAGCTTAGAATGGCCAAGCCATTTTGAACTTAACAATCACATAACAAGCCATTTTGAGCTTACAAATCACTAACTCGGTCAACCATTCGATGAAAATCAATTACAATAATGTAACAAGTCATTCTGAGCTTACTAATCACTGAATCGGTCAACCGTTTGATAAGAATCAATTACAATTACATAACAAGCCATTCTGGGTTTACAAATTACTGAATCGGTCAACCATTTGATGAGAGTCAGCTACAATCATGTAATAAGCCATTTTGAGCTTAAAAATCACCAAATTGGTCAACCATTCGATGAGAATCAGCTACAATCACTTAACAAGCCATTCTGAGTTTACAATTCCTTGAATTAGTCAATCATTTGATGAGAATCAGCTACAATCACATAAGAAGCCATTCTGAGCTTACAAATCACTGAATCGGTCAACCGTTTAATGAGAATCAGCTACAATCACGTAACAAAGTATTCTGAGCTTACAAATACCGAATCTATCAACTGTTCTATGAGAATCAGCTACAATCATGTAAGAAACCATTATGAGCTTACAAATCAATGAATGAGTCAACCGTTCAATGAGAAGCAATTACAATTACTTAACATCCCATTCTGAGCTTACAAATCATTGAATTGGTATTCTATTCGATTATAATCAGCTACACTCATGTAACAAGTCATTCTGAGCTTTCAAATCACTGAATCAGTCAACCGTTCGATTTGAATGAGCTACAATCATGTAAAAAGCCATTCTAAACTTACAAATCACCAAATCTGTTAACCGTTCGATAAGAATCAACTAAGATCATGTAACAAATCACTCTGAGCTTACAAAATCACCGAATCGATCAACTATTCGATGAGAATTAGCTACAATCACATAACAAGCCATTTTGACCTTAAAAATCACTGAATCAATCAACTGTTCGATGAGAATTAATTTACGTAAGAAGTCATTATGAGCTTATAAATCACCCAATTGGTCAACTGTTCGATGAGAATCAATTACAATAACCTAATGGCTGCTGAGCTTACAAATAACTGAATTGGTCAACTGGTCGATGAGAAGCAATTACTATCACCAAACAAGCTATTCTAAGCATACAAATCATCGAATCAGTCAATCGTTCGATTAGAATCAGCTACAATCATATAACAAGCCATTCTAAGTTACAAATCATCGAATTGGTCAACCGTTTGATGAGAATCAATTACGATCACGTAACAAGCCATTTTGAGCTTACAAATCACCGAATCGGTCAATCTTTCAATGAGAATCAACTACAATCATGTAGCAAGCTATTCTGAGCTTACAAATCACCATATCGGTCAACCGTTTGATTAGAATCAATTAGAATAATGTAACAGGCCATTGTCAGCTTACAAATCACTGAATCGGTCAACCGTTCGATGAGAATAAATTACAATCACGTAACAGACCATTTTGATCTTACAAATTACCAAATCGGTTAATCATTCAATGAGAATTAGCTACAATCACGTAACAAGCCATTGTGAGCTTACCAATCACTGAATCGATGAACCGTTCGATGAGAATCAGCTACAATCAGGTAACAAGCCATTCTGAGCTTACAAATCACCAAATCGGTCAACCGTTTGATGACAATCAGGTACAATCACGTAACATTATATTCTAAGCTAAGAAATCACCGAATCGGTCAACTGTTCG
Organism: Chamaecyparis obtusa; assembly: GCA_027943335.1. Taxonomy (NCBI): domain Eukaryota; kingdom Viridiplantae; phylum Streptophyta; class Pinopsida; order Cupressales; family Cupressaceae; genus Chamaecyparis; species Chamaecyparis obtusa. The sequence goes on along the minus strand of BSBK01003129.1, from coordinate 1,180,050 downwards.
ATAAGAATCAACTACAAATTACCAAATCAGTCAATCGTTCAATAAGAATAACCTACAATCAGGTAACAAGCCATTTCTGAGCTTACAAATCACTGAATCAGTCAACCGTTTGATGAGAATTAGCTGCAATCATGTAACATGTCATTCTGAGCTGACAAATCACCAAATCGGTCAACCGTTCGATGAGAATCAACCAAAATCATGTAACAAGCCATTTTGAGCTTACAAATCACTGAATCAATCAACCGTTGAATGAGAATTAGCTACAATCACGTAACACATCATTTTGAGATTACAAATCAATGAATCAGTCAACCGTTCGATGAGAATCAGCTACAATCATGTAACAAGTCATTCTGAGCTTAAAAATCATGGAATGGGTCAACAATTCGATGGGAATCAATTACAATCATGTAATAAGGCATTTTGAGCTTACAAATTACTAACTCGGTCAACCATTCGATGAGAATTAGCTACAATCATGTAACAAGTCATTATGAGCTTAAAAATCACAACATCGGTCAACCGTTTGTTGAGAATCAGCTATGATCACATAAGTGAATCGGTCTGCCGTTCGATGAAAATCAGCTACAATCATGTAATAACCTATTCTGAGCTTACAAATATTTGAATTGGTCAACCGTTCTATGAGAATCAGCCATTTTGAGGTTACAAATCACCAAATTAGTTAACCATTTGATGAGATGCAATTATTTTCACCTAACATGCCATTTTGAGCTTACAAATCATCGAATTGCTCAGTCGTTCAATGAGAATCAACTACAATCACATAACAAGTCATTCTGAGCTTGCAAATCACCGAATCGGTCAACCGTTCGATGGGAATTAGCTACAATCACATAACAAGCCATTCTAAGCTTACAAATCACTGAATCTGTCAACCGTTCGATGAGAACAAGCTACAATCACGTAATAGCCATTCTCAGCTTACAAATCACTGAATTGGTCAACCGTTCGATGAGAATCACCTACAATCACATAACAGGCCATTCTAAGCTTACAAATAATGGAATCGGTCAACTGTTGGATGAAAATAAATTATAATCATGTAAGAAGCCATTCTTATCTTACAAATAAATGAATTGGTTAACCATTCATTGAGAATCAGCTACAATCACGTAACAAGCCATTTTGAGTTGACAAATCACCGAATCGGTCAACCGTTCGATGAGAATTAGCTACAATCACGTAACAAGCCATTCTTAGCTTACAAATCATTGAATCGGTCAACTGTTCAATGAGAATAAGCCACAATCATCTAACAAGCCATTCCGAGCTTACAAATCACCGAATAGGTCAACTATTCTATGAGAATTAATTACAATCACGTAACAAGCCCTTATGAAATTACAAATCACCGAATCGGTCAACCATTCGATGACAATCAGCTACAATCATGTAAAAAGTCATTCTAACCGTTCAATAAGAATCAGCTACAATCATGTAACAAGCCACTCTGAGTTTACAAGTCACCAAATTGGTCAACCATTCAATGAGAATCAGCTACAATCACGTACCAAGCCATTCTAAGTTGACAAATCTCCAAATCAGTCAACCATTCGATGAGAATTAGCCACAATCACGTAACAAGCCATTCTGAGCTTACAAATCATTGAATTAGTCAACTGTTCGATGAGAATTAGCTACAATCATGTAAAAAGTCATTTTGAGCTTACAAATAATTAAATTAGTCAACTATTCGATGAGAAGCAATTACAATCACCGAATCGGTCAACTATTTGATGAGACTCAGCTACAATAACGTAGCAAGCCATTTTGAGCTTAAAAATCACTGAATCGGTCAACCGTTTGATGAAAATCAACTACGATCACGTAACAAGCTATTCTGAGCTTACAAATAATCGAATCGCTCAACCGTTTGATGAGAATCAGCTACAATCACATAACAAGCCATTATGAGCTTACAAATTCCCAAATCGATCAACCGTTCGATAAGAATCAGCTACAATCACGTAGCAAGCCATTGTGAGCTTACAAATTACCAAATCGGTCAACCGTTTGATGAGAATCAGCTACAATAAATTATAATCACGTAAGAAGCCATTCTTATCTTACAAATAAATGAATCGGTTAACCATTCATTGAGAATCAGCTACAATCACGTAACAAGCCATTCTGAGCTGACCAATCACCGAATCGGTCAATCGTTCGATGAGAATCAGCTACAATCATGTAACAAGCCATTCTGAGCTTACAAATACCGAATCAGTCAACTGTTTGATGAGAATTAATTACATTCACGTAACAAGCCATTCTGAGCTTACAAATCACTGAATCGGTCAACCGTTTGATAAGAATCAGTTACAATCATGTAATAAGCCATTCTGACATTACAAATCCTCGAATTGATGAACTGTTCAATGAGAATCAGCTACAGTTAGGTAACAAGCCATTATGAGCTTAAAAATTATCGAATCGGTCAACTATTCGATGAGAATCAGCTACAATCATGTAACAAGCCATTCTAAGCTTATAAATGACTGAATCAGTCAACCGTTCGATGAGAATGAACTAGAATCACGTAACAAGCCATTTTGAGGTTACAAATCACTAAATCGTTCAACCGTTTGATCATAATCAATTACAATCACGTAACAAGCCACTCTAACCTTACAAATCTTTGAATTTGTCAACCATTTGATGAGAATCATTTACAATCATGTAACAAGCCATTTTCAGCTTACAAATCATCGAATTTGTCAACTGTTCGATGGGAATCAGCTACAATCACGTAACAAGCCATTCTGAGCTTACAAGTCACTAAATCAGTCAATTGTTCAATGAGAAGCAATTACAATCACCTAACATACTATTCTGAGCTTATAAATCATCGAATCGGTCAACTGTTCGAATGACAATCAGCTACAGTCATGTAACAAGCCATTCTTAGCTTACAAATTACCAAATCGATCAACCATTCGATAAGAATTAGCTATAATCACGTAAAAAACCATTCTGAGCTTACAAATAACCGAATCAATCAACCATTCGATGAGAATCAATTAAAATCATGTAACAAGCTATTCTGAGCTTACAAATAATCGAATCGTTCAACCATTTGATGAGAATCAGCTACAATCACGTAACCATGGCATTATGAGCTTACAAAATGGCTTGTTAGGTGATTATGAGCTACAATCACGTAACCATGACATTATGAGCTTACAATCATGCAATCATCGAACCGTTTGATGAGAATCAGTTACAATCACGTAAACATGCATTATGAGCTTATAAATCAGTGAATCGGTCAACCGTTTGATGATAATGAGCTACAATCACGTAACAAGCCATTTTGAGCTTACAAATCACTGGATCGGTCAACCGTTCGATGAGAATCAGCTACAATCACGTAACAAGTCATTTTGAGCTTAAAAATCACCGAATAGGTCAACCGTTTGATGAGAATCAATTACGATTACGTAAAAAGCCATGTTGAGCTTACAAATCACCGAATCAGTCAACAGTTCGATGACAATCAATTACAATCATGTAACAAGCCATTCTGAGTTTTCAAATCACCGAATCAATCAACCGTTCGAGGAGAATCAGCTACAATCATGTAACCATTCTGAGCTTACAAATCACCAAATCGGTCAACCGTTTGATAAGAATCAGCTACAATCATTGAAGAAGCCATTCTAAACTTTAAAATCACCAAATTGGTCAACAGTTTGATGAGAATCAATTAAAATCACGTAACAAGCCATTTTGAGCTGACAAATCATCGAATCGGTCAACGGCTCGATGACAATCAATTACAATCATGTAATAAGCCATTCTGAGTTTTCAAATCACTGAATCAATCAACCGTTCGATGAGAATCAACTACAATCATGTAACCATTCTGAGCTTACAAATCACCAAATCGGTCAACCATTCGATGAGAATCAGCTATAATCACGTAACAAACCATTCTAAGCTCACAAATACCTGAATCGGTCAGCTGTTCGATGAGAATCAGCTACAATCATTGAAGAAGCCATTCTAAACTTTCAAATCACCAAATTGGTCAACAATTTGATGAGAATCAATTACAATCATATAACAAGCCATTCTGAGCTTACAAATCATCGAATCGGTCAACCGTTCTATGAGAATCAGCTAAAATCATGTAACAACCCATTCTAAGCTTACAAATCACTGAATCCTTTGGCCATTCGATGAGAATCAGCTACAATCATGTAACAAGCCATTTTGAGCTTACAAATCATCGAATCGGTTAACCGTTCGATGAGAATCAGCTACAATCACGTAACAAGCCATTTTGAGCTTACAAATCATCGAATCGGTCAATCGTTCTATGAGAATTATCTACAACCACGTAACAAAGTATTCTAAGCTTATAAATCATCGAATCGGTCAACCATTATATGAGAATCAGCCATTATGAGCTTACAAATCACCTAATCAGTCAATCGTTCAATGAGAATCAACTACAATCATGAGACAAGCCATTCTGAGCTTACAAATCACTGAATCGGTCAACCGTTTGATGAGAATCAGCTACAATCACATAATAAGACATTATGAGCTTACAAATTATCAAATCGATCAACAGTTTGATGAGAATCAATTACAATCACGTAACAAGCTATTCTGAGCTTACAAATCACTGACTCGGTGAATCATTTAATGAGAATTAGCTACAATCACGTAACAAGCCATTCTGAACTTACAAATCACTTAAGGCCCCGTTTGTTTGTAGAATTGGAATTTGAGTCAAAATCTGATTATCTCAAAATCAGGTTTTGAAATTTTAGTTTTGTGTATTTCGAAGATAGTTTGCACCGTTTGGTTGACCGAGAAGATGGCTGAGACAATCCATATTTTGCGTTTGGTTGTCATTTTTTAAATTGGAATTGGAAGTGAGAAATTGGAATTGGGATGATCATAATTCATACCAGAGCTTGAGAATGTTGGGGAGCAAGTTAGAGATATACACAAATAATAATAAAAATATAGTTGGAGTTGTAAATAGGAACCTAATTCCTTCAAAATTGCTAATATTCTTTATCAGTGGCCTGAATAGTGGACAAATAGTGGACAAATCATGATATCAGTTGATTTGCTACAGTTGAAGGTAATTTATTTTTTAAAACTGAAATTCAAATTCACTGTTTCCATCGAGAAAGTCGTTGGTTATCATGGATTGGGCATGTAAACTTGCCAAGGCAAGTAAAATTTTCTAAGTAATAGATGGCAGAATTCGAGAAAATGGGCCTCAAAGCATAATGGAGGGATTTGTTTTGGTGGGTATTCTTTGTTCACATGTAATGGTAGCATTCATACCCAGCATTGTGGAGGTATTGAAGATGTTGGAGGGCGATAGTCAAATTCTAGAAATTCCACACAGGCCTCTACCTCTCACAGATCAAGGAGCTTTAGCTGATGAACACGGTGATGGTGACTCTTCTGTTTAAGATTATCTACCATCATTCAGTTGATCATGGACACTTGTATTTCGTTGTATGCGGGAAGGAAGTTCACGGACCTGATGAAAATTTTAATTTGCTTCAATATTTTGTAAAACCAGGTTTTCTTTTCAAATTCCACCTCTCCGGTGGGAAGATGGTGCTGCTTGTTTTAGGGCCTAAACCTGGTTTTCACCGGCATCACCCAAATTGCATATATGGATACCAAATGGCAGATTTCATGGAAATTAAGAAGTGTCACTGCCAATTCTGGTCCAATTCCAGCAAACAAACAGGGCAAAGCGGTCAATCATTCGATGAGAATCAGCTACAATCATGTAACAAGTCATTCTGAGCTTACAAATCACCAAATCGATCAACAATTCGATGAGAATCAATTACAATCATGTAACAAGACATTCTGAGCTTACAAATCACTGAATCACTCAACCGTTCGATGAGAATTAGCTACAATCACGTAAAAAGCCATTCTAAACTTACAAATCACTAAATCGATCAACCGTTTGAAGAGAATCAGCTACAATCATGTAACAAGCCATTCTGAACTTACAAATCACCGAATTGGTCAACCGTTGGATGAGAATCAGCTGCAATCATGTAACAAGCCATTCTGAGCTTACAAATCACCGAATTGGTCAATCGTTCGATGAGAATCAGCTATAATCACGTAACAAGCTATTTTAAGCTTACAAATCACCGAATTGGTCAACCGTTGGATGAGAATCAGCTACAATCACATAACAAGCTATTCTGAGCTTACAAATCATCGAATTGGTCAACTATTCAATGAGAATCAGCAACAATCATGTAACAAGCTATTTTGAGCTTACAAATCACCGAATCAGTCAACCATTTGATATGAATCAGCTACAATCATGTAATAAGCTAGCCTGACCTAACAAATCACCAAATCCCCAACCATTCGATGAGAAGCAATTACAATCCTAGCAATCCATTTTGAGCTTACAAATTGCTGAATCAATTAACCATTTGATGAGAGTCTGCTACAATCACCGAATCGGTTAACTATTCAATGAGAGTCAGCTTCGATAACGTAATAAGTCATTCTGAGCTTACAAATAACCAAATCAGTGAACCGTTCAATGAGAATCAACTACAATCATAACAAGCCATTCTAAGCTTACAAATCATTGAATCGGTCAACCATTTGATGAGAATCAGCTATAATCATGTAACAAGCCATTTTGAACATACAAATCCCCTAATCAGTCAATCGTTCGATGAGAATCAGCTACAATCACGTAACAAGCCATTCTGAGCTTACAAATCATCGAATTGATTAATTGTTCGATGAGAATCAGCTACAATCACATAACGAGCCATTCTGAGCTTACAAATCACTGAATCGGCAATCATTCGATAAGAATCAACTACAATCAGGTAACAAGCCATTTTGAGCTTACAAATCACCGAATCAATCAACCATTCAATGAGAATCAGCTAAAATCTGGTAAGAAGCCATTCTGAGGTTACAAATCAATGAATCTATCAACCGTTCAATGAGAATTAGCTACAATCATGTAACAAGCTATTTTGAGCTATTATGAACTTACAAATCACCAAATCAGTCAACCGTTCGATGAGAAGCATCACCTAACAAGCCATTCTGAGCTAACAAATCATCAAATCGGTCAATCGTTTGATTAGTATCAGCTAAAATCATGTAACAATCCATTCTGAGTGTATAAATCATCGAATCGGTCAACCATTCGATGAGAATCAATTGCAATCAAGTAACAAACCATTCTTAGCTTACAAATCACTGAATCGGTCAACCATTCAATGAGAATCAGCTACAATCATGTAACAAAGTATTCTGAGCTTACATATCATCAAATCGGTCAACCGTTCTATGAGAATCAGCAATTATGAGCTTACAAATCACTGAATAAGTCAACCATTTGATGAGATGTAATTATAATCACCTAACATGCCATTCTGACTTTACAAATCATCGAATCGGTCAACGGTTCAATGAGAATCAGCTACAATTACGTAACAAGTCATTGTGAGATTACAAATCACTGAATCGGTCAACCGTTCAATGAGAATTAGCTACAATCATGTACCAAGCCATTTTGAGCTTATAAATTACTGAATCGATCAACAGTTTGATGAGAATCAATTACAATCATGTAACAAGCCAGTCTGAGCTTACAAATCAATGAATCGGTCAACCATTCGATGAGAATTAGCTATAATCACGTAACAAGCCATTCTGAACTTACAAATCATTGAATCGATAAACCATTCAAAGAGAATCAGCTACAATCATGGAACAAGCCATTCAGAGCTTACAAATGATCGAATCACTCAACCGTTCAATGAGAATCAGCTACAATCATGTAGCAAGCCATTATGAGCTTAGAAATACCAAATCGGTCAACTATTTGATGAGAATCAATTACAATCACGTAAAAATTTATTCTGAACTTACAAATCACCGAATCAGTCAATTATTCGATGAGAATAAGCTACAATCACATATTAAGCCATTTTGAGTTTAAAAATTATTGAATCGGTCAACCGTTCGATGAGAATCAGCTATAATCACGTAACAAGCCATTCTTAGCTTACAAATCACTAAATCGGTCAACCGTTCGATGAGAATCAGCTACAGTCACGTAACAAGCCATTCTGAGCTTACAAATCATCAACTCGGTCAACCATTTGATGAGAATCAGCTAAAATCATGTAAAAAAGTATTATGAGCTTACAAATTACCGAATCAGTCAACCATTCGATGAGAATCAGCTACTATCATGTAACAAGCCATTATGAGCTTACAAATCACTGAATCAGTCAACCATTGGGTGAGAAGCAATTAGAATCACATAACAAGCCATTCTGAGCTTACAAATCACTGAATCAGTCAACCGTTTGATGAGAATCAGCTACAATGATGTAACGAGCCATTCTGAGCTTACAAATCACAGAATCAGTAACCGTTCGATGAGAAGCAATTACAATGACTTAACAATCCATTCTAAGCTTACAAATCACCGAATCGGTCAACCGTCTTATGAGAGTCAACTACAATCACCGAATTGATTAACCGTTCGATGAGAGTCAACTACAATCATGTAACAAGCCATTCTGAGCTTACAAATAACCGAATCGATAAACCGTTTGATGAGAATTAGCTACAATCATATAACAAGCCATTCTTAGCTTACAAATCACCGAATGGGTCAACCGTTTGATGAAAAGCAACTACTTTCAAGTAACAAGCCATTCTTAGCTTACAAATCTTTGAATACGTCAACTGTTCGATGAGAATCAGCTACAATCACATAACAAGTCATTCTGAGCTTAAAAATCACTGAATTGGTCAACTGTTTGATGAGAATCAGCTACAATCACGTAACGCACCATTTTGAGATTACACATCACAAAATTGACAACCGTTTGATGAGAAGAGATTATAATCACCTAAAAAAAGATTGTGAGCTTAAAAATCACTGAATCGATTAACCGTTCGATGAGAATCAGCTACAATCACGTAACAAGTCATTCTAAGTTTACAAATCATCAAATCGGACAACCATTTGATGAGAATTAGCTACAATCATGTAACAAGTCATTAAAAGATTAGAATATCTCTTGTCCATTTCCAAACAAAATAATTTTGAAAAGAGAGCATTAGATCCAATTGAATTATCGATTACTCAACATTGGAGTTGGTTTGGAAATCCCAATCCAATTTTGGATAGTAAAATTAATAAAATTCTCTGGGACAATCTTAATAGTTCTCAAATTCTCTGGGACAAGCTTAATGGAAATGTCTAGGACAAGCTTAATGAAAATGAAATAAAATCTAAATCAATTCCTAATCTTGAATTCTCAATCAATAAACCAACATTAGATTTGAATGAGAAAAAACCAATAATTGAATTTATTATTCACTTCTTCGATAATGGAAAAAATTACATGGAATTATTGGAATTATTGAATAACGGGAGTCTTTAAAAAATATTAGATAATCTAAGCTTACAAATAACCAAATCAGTCAACCATTCGATGAGAAGCAATTACAATCACCTAACATGTCATTCTGAGCTTACAAATCACCGAATCGGTCAACCATTCGATGAGAAGCAACTAGAATCACGTAACAAGCCATTCTGAGTTTACAAATTAATGAATTGTTCAACCGTTCGATGAGAATCAGCTACAATCATGTAACAAGCCATTCTAAAATTACAAATCACCAAATCGGTCAATAGTTTCATGAGAATCAATTACAATCATGTAACAAGCCATTCTGAGCTTACAAATCACCGAATTGGTCAACCGTTCAATGAGAATGAGCTAAAATCATGTAACAAGCCATTCTGAGCTGACAAAACACTTAATCAGTCAACTGTTTGAAGAGAATCAGCTACAATGACATAACAAGCCAGTCAAAACTTACAAATCACCGAATCGGTCAACAGTTCGTTGAGAATTGGCTAAAATCATGTAACAAGTCATTCTAAGCTTTAAAATCCCTAAATCGGTCAATTGTTTGATGAGAATCAGCTACAATCATGTAACAAGTCATTATAAGCTTACAAATCACCAAATAGGTTAACTATTCGTTGAGAATCAATTACAATCACATAACGAGCCATTCTGAGCTTACAAATCACCGAATCGATTAACTGTTTGATGATAATCAGCTACAATCATGTAACAAGCCATTCTGAGCTTACAAATCACAAACACGGTCAACCGTTTGATGAGAATCAGCTACAATCATGTAACAAGCCATTCTGACCTTACAAATCATCGAATCGGTCATTTGTTTGATGACAATCAACTACAATCACGTAACAAGCCATTCTAAGCTTACAAATCACCAAATCGGTCAACCATTTGATGAGAAGTAATTACAATCACCTAACAAGCCATTCTAACCTTACAAATCACCGAATCGGTCAACTGTTCGATGAGAAGCAATTACAATCACCTAACAAGCCATTTTGAGCTTACAAATCACTGAATCAGTCAACCGTTCAATTAGAATCAGCTACAATCATGTGACAAGCCATTTTGAATATACACATCACTGAATCGGTCAACCGTTTGATGAGAATCAATTATAATCACATAACAAACCATTTTGAGTTTACAAATCACCGAATCAGCTAATCTTTCAATGAGAATCAGCTACAATCACATAACAAGTCATTCTAAACTTAAAAATCACCAAATTGGTCAACAGTTCAATGAGAATCAATTACAATCACATAACAAGTCATTCTAAGCTTACAAATGCCTTTTTGAGCTTACAAATCACCGAATCGATCAACCATTTTATGAGAATCAGCTAAAATCATCTAACAACCCATTGTGAGCTTACAAATCACCGAATCGGACAACCGTTGGATGACAATCAGCTACAATCATGTAACAAGCAATTTTGAGCTTACAAATCACCGAATCGGTCAACCATTTGATGAGAATCAGCTACAATCATGTAACGAGCCATTCTGAGCTTACAAATAACCGATTCGATCAACCATTTGATGAGAATCAACTACAATCACATAACGTGCCATTCTAAGCTTACAAATAACTGTATCGGTGAACCATTCGATGAGAATCAGCTACAATCACGTAACAAGCCATAATGAGCTTGTAAATCACTGAATCGGTCAACCATTCGATGACAATCTACTACAATCATGTAATAAGCCATTCTAAGCTTACAAATCCTGGAATCAGTCAACCATATGATGAGAATCAGCTACAATCAGGTAACAAGCCATTATGAGCTTACAAATCATCGAATTGGTCAACCGTTCAATGAGAATCAGCTACAATCATGTAACAGGCCATTATAAGATTACAAATCACCAAATTGTTCAACTGTTTGATGAGAATCAATTACAATCACCTAACAAGCCATTCTAATCATACAAATCATCAAATCGATCAACCGTTCGATTAGAATCAGCTAGTATCACGTAAGAAGCGATTATGAGCTTATAAATCACCGAATCAGTCAACCGTTTGATGAGAATCAATTACAATCACATAATAAGCAATTTTGAGCTTACAAATCACTGAATCGGTCAACCGTTCGATGAGAATCAGCTACAATCACGTAACAACCTATTCTGAGCTTATTAATAAAAAATTGGTCAACCATTCGATAAGAATCAACTACAATGACGTAATAAGCCATTCTGAGATTACAAATCACCGAATTGGTCAACCGTTAGTGAGAATAAGCTCCAATAGGTAACAAGCTATTCTAAGCTTACAAATAACTAAATGGATCAATCGTTCAATGAGAATCAGCTATAATCACGTAAAAAGCCATTCTGAGCTTACAAATCATCGAATCAATCACCCGTTCGATGAGAATCAATTACAATAAAGTAACAAGCCATTCTGAACTTACAAATCACCAAATTGGTCAACCGTTTGATGAGTATCAACTACAATCATGTAACAAGCCTTTCTGAGCTTATAAATCACTGAATCGGTCAACCGACTGATGAGAATCAATTACAATCACGTAACAAGTCATTCTAAGGTTGCAAATCATCAAATCAATCAACCGTTGGATGAGAATCATCTACAATCCCATATAACAAGCCATTCTAAGCTTATAAATCATTTAATCGATCAACCGTTCAGTGAGAATCAGCTACAATCACGTAACAAGCCATTCTGAGCTTACAAATCACCGAATCGAAGGGTTGATTGATTCGGTGATTTGTAAGCTCAAAATAGCTTGTTACATGATTGTAGTTGATTCTCATCGAACTGTTGACCGGTTCGGTAATTTGTAAACTCACAATTGCTTGTTACGTGGTTGTAGCTAATTTTCATTGAACGGTTCACCAATTTGGTGATTTGTAAGCTCAGAATGGCTTGTTACATGATTGTAGATGATTCTCAATGAAAGGTTCACTGATTTGGTGATTTATAAGCTCAAAATGGCTTGTTACATGATTGTAGCTTATTCTCATTGAACGGTTGACCGATTCAGTTATTTGTAAGCTCAGAATAGGTTGTTACATAATTGTAGCTAATTCTCATCGAACGGTTAACTGATTCGGTGATCTATAAGCTCAAAATGGCTTGTTACGTGATTGTAGCTTATTTTCATCAAACGGTTGATCGATTCAGTGATTTGTAATCTCAAAATCGCTTGTTACATTATTATAATTGATTCTTATGGAACGGTTCACCGATTTGGTGATTTGTAAGGACAGAATGGCTTGTTACGTGATTGAAAGTGATTCTCATCAAACGGTTGACCTATTTGGTGATTTGTAAGCTCAGAATGGCTTGTTAGATTATTGTAGTTGATTCTCATCAAACGGTTGACTGATTTGGTGATTTGTAAGCTCAGAATGACTTGTTATTATAGCGTATTCTCATGAAATGGTTGATTGATTTGGTGATTTGTATGAAAGATTTGAGTAATACAAATCCACAAAATCAGAAGATCACCTGCATACAAAAACCTGTTACAAGGAAGTAGAGACAAGAAGAGGGCAAGGGTTTGACTAAAAATATGAAGAAGAAAATATCTTCAATTAATGAATGAAAATAAGGTACAATGGATCATCATTATAAAGGAGATCGAAAGCCTTTAAAGGCAAATTCTAGAGCATGTATTATCAATTTAACTATTACATGACTAATGCATGAGTTTAGAACAACTAGTGCATGTGCTTTTTAACTAAAGCAAAAGTAAGTTGACATCTTAAGAAGGGAGTAAAGTTTAATTAACATAATTAATACTTTACTCTAACACCCCCCTTTAAGATGAGCAACGTTGCATCTACAAATATTGCAAGAAGAAAGCAAATGAGTCCCGGCAACAAAGGCCTGATCAGTACCCAAGTACAAAAGAGAGTCTCTGAAAAGCAGAGAAATAGAGAAAACCACATCGGAAAAACTCTACTCCAGAAAGAGACAAAGACTAGTCTAAAGGACTAAAGAAGCCTCCAAAACTAGGAATGTTCCAAAAAATAGGAACAAAGATGAACGTGTACAACATCACTGAAGCATGAAACTGCAAACTTTGTCAAGAAGAAATTGAAGATCCTCCACAGAAATATGACCAGGTAGAGAAGACTGTAATTTGTATGAGTGCCCTCAAATAACACTACTCGAATCAGGAGGCAAACAAAGGCAAAACACCTGAACTTGAAGATACAGATGGCATAAACACTAAAACCCTGAAGAGCTGATCAATCAAAGCTGGAAGAGTGCATCCAAAATAGGAAAGAAAAGAGTGTCTATATGGTAAATGATGCATCTCACCGGAATGCATAGGTACCCGGCCACTGCAACTTCCTAGTACATACGATCAAATACTAAATACATAGCTCACACTATCAAACCAAAGAAGTAGTACAACCAATAGTAGAAACCCCCCCATACTGGTGATAAGGGAGTAATGATAGGTACACTAAAAAGATCATCCAATATGAACTGCATAATGAAGATGAATCTGAAACATCGAATGTGCAAAGAGAGTACAAACACAAATAAAAATCCTGAGGCTAATGTCGGTGGAGGAATGCTCACGTGACAAAAGAAGATGGTAAACAAAGGCAAATATCAAAACCCCCCTGGCACTTTATAATAGAGTTCGAGTACAAATAGCATGAACATGTGCAAGATCCCATCAAAGCAAAATAGAATGACACTTTATCTCACTGTGTGTGCATTAAAGAATGCTACAAAAAATAAAGTATACACTACTCAAAGAAGATCAAAGGCTGCTAAAACAAAAGAACAACCTAAGACGAGCCATCCCTCAAAGGGATGAGATCCCAGAACCTGAAACAACCAAGATATCCACTAGACTACAAAAAAAAAAGAATTTGAATAAAATGAACCTGGAGCAAAATCTGGGAAAATGAATCATAGCAATGAAAATATCTCTGAACAAGCTTTCCAATGATATATTGTTTTCTGAAAATGGAGTCCGGATGTGCAAGATAGAGCTCCCGGAGTGCAGAACTGAAGATCTAGCTTTGATAGAGAAAAACACCACTAAAAAAATAAAATTAGAAAATATAACCTCCAGATCTAAAAAAAGCTCAGAATTAGCTTTCCGATGATATCTTGTTTGCCAAATTTTGACACCGTATGCTCAAGATATGAGTAAAAACCAACAGCTGCGCTAGAGGGCCCAAATAAAGTGTCTGCAAGGATCTAAAGATGGATGACATCAGAAAAAAGGACAAAAAACCATATGAAACCATCAAATCTAAAAAAGTCTCAAAAAGAGCTTTCCGACAATATCTCATTTGCCAAAAATGGAGCACGGATGCAAGAGAAACGGATCTCGAAAGGCAGGAGGTCTGAAACGCCACGATCATAGAGAACATCTGACTTTGAGAGGAAAAAAAAGCATCAAAATGGAAAAATCACAAAACCACACCAAAAAATTTGGATTGGGCTCGGAACCAGTTTTTTGATGATATATCGCACACCCAATTACAATCCTAGATGCCCGAGATATGCGCAAAAAGGCCCAGGTACCCTTATAAAAGCTCAAAAAATGGCAAAGTCTGTTGATGTATGCAAATTGGGAGCTTAAAATTGATGGCCAAATGGCTGTCACAGCTCTATTTCACTTGGGTCTGATAAATTTGGCCCATATGACGCTGGGCGTAGTGAAAAAGGGGCTCGGCGGCTGGGGGCTGGCTTGGTCACCCACGTGACCCTGGGTGCTGCGAGAGGGGGTTCAAATGGGTAGAGACTGTTGTGTAATCGGCGGTTAACCGCGGAGACCAACGCAGTCACCGTCGGCGGTGACCGCGGGCCACCCTCAGCGGTGAGCCAGTGGCCGTTGGGCAGTGCACCCAATAAATTTTAAAAAAAAAAAAAAAAAATTTGAAAAATTGTCGTATAGCTTCGATGTGTGTGCTAGAGTCATACAACCTTGGTAGGCAAAAAAATTTTGCCTCAGAAGCCAACTTGTCAGAATTCGATAACTTTTATATGGATTTTGGGTATCTTGGGCCTTCCGATCGCAACTGTGAGGTCCATTTGGGCCAGAAGTACCTCAAAAACTAGTGATTGCCTTGGGATCCGTGCCAAGGCCGATTATAAATTTTTTTCTCATAGATTCTAACTTTGTCCAAATTGGATAAATTTTATATGGATCTTAGGGTTCTTAGATGCTCTGAACACAACCGTGAGGTCCATTTGAAACCAAGATGACCAAAAAAATAGGTCCCCCCAGATTTGACAGAAAAAAAATCAACAAGTTAGCAAAAAAATCTCTAATTTGTATCCTTCAAACGCGAACAAGCTGTAGCAGATTAGGCTTTGATATCATGAAGGATTTGAGCAATACAAAATTCACAAGACCTGAAGATCACCTGCATACAAAAACCTGTTACAAAGAGGTAGAGACAAGAAAAGGGCAAGGGTTTGACTCAAAAATATGAAGAAGAAAATATCCTCAATTAATGAAAGAAAATAATGTACAATGGATCATCCTTATAAAGGAGATCGAAAGCTTTGAAAGACAAAGTCTAATGCATGTAATAATCAGTTTAACTATTACATGACTAATGCATGAGTTTAGAACAACTAGTGCATGTGCTTTGTAACTAAAGCAAGTTGACAACTTAAGAAGGGAGTAAAGATTAATTAACATAATTCATACTTTACTCTAACAGTAAGCATAGAATGGCTTGTTACGTGATTGTAATTGATTCTCATCGAACGGTTGACCGATTTGGTGATTTTTAAGCTCAGAATGTCTTGTTACGTGAGTGTAGTTGATTCTCATCGAATGGTTGATCGATTCGATGATTTGTAAGCTCGAAATGGCTTGTTACATGATTGAAAGTGATTCTCATCAAATGGTTGACTAATTCGGTGATTTGTAAGCTCAGAATCACTTGTTATATGATTATAGCTCATTCTCATTGAACGGTTCACTGATTTGGTGATTTATAAACTTAGAATAACTTGTTACATGATTGTAGCTGATTCTCATCAAACGGTTCACCAATTCAGTCATTTATAAGCTCATAATTACTTGTTACATGATTGTACCTGATTCTTATCGAATGGTTAACCGATTCAATGATTTGTAAGCTTAGAATGACTAATTACATGATAGTAATTGATTCTCATCAAACAGTTGAACAATTCATTGATTTGTAAGCTCATAATGGATTGTTCCCTTCTTATAGCTGATTCTCATCGAACAGTTCACCGATTCGATGATTTGTAAGCTCACAATGGCTTGTTACATGATTGTAGGTGATTCTCATCCAATGAATCATCGATTTAGTGATTTGTAAGCTCAGAATGACTTGCTACGTGATTGTACCTGATTCTCATCGAATGGTTGACCGATTCGATAATTTGTAAGCTTAGAATGACTAATTACACGATAGTAATTGATTCTTATCAAATAGTTGATCGATTCGATGATTTGTAAGCTCAGAATGACTTGTTACGTGATTGTAGCTGATTCTCATCGAACGGTTAACCAATTCGGTGATTTGTAAGCTCAGAATGGCTTGTTACGTGATTGGAGTTGATTCACACTGAATGGTTTAACAATTCTATGATTTGTAAGCTCAGAATGAATTGTTACCTGATTGTAGGTGATTCTCATCGAACGGTTGACCGATTCAATGATTTGTAAGCTTAGAATGGCTTGTTACATGATTGTAGCTGATTCTCACCAAACGGTTGACAGATTTGATGATTTGTAAGCTCAGAATGGCTTGTTACATGATTGTAATTGATTCTCTTCAAACAGTTGACTGATTTAGTGATTTGTAAACTAAGAATGGCTTGTTATGTGATTGTAATTGATTCTCATCAAACGGTTGACTGATTCAGTGATTTGTAAGATCAAAATGGCTTGTTAAATGATTGTCATTGATTCTCACCAAACCGTTGACAGATTCGGTGATTTGTAAGCTCAAAATGGCTTGTTACGTGATTGTAGCTGATTCTCATCAAATGGTTGACCAATTCAATGATTTGTAAGCTCAAAATAGCTTGTTACGTGATTGTAATTGATTCTCATCAAACGGTTGACCAATTCGGTGATCTGTAAGCTCCCAATGGCTTATTACATGATTGTAGCTGATTCTTATCAAACGGTTGACTGATTCAGTGATTTGTAAGCTTAGAATGGCTTGTTACGTGATTGTAATTGATTCTCATCAAACGGTTGACCAATTTTATGATTTGTAAGTTGAGAATGACTTGTTGCGTGATTGTAATTGATTCTAATCGAATAGTTGACCAATTCGATGATTTGTAAGCTCAGAATGGCTTGTTATATGTGATTGTAATTGATTCTCATCGAACGGTTGACTAATTTGGTAATTTGTAAGCTCAAAATGGTTTGTTACGTGATTGTTACTGATTCTCATCGAACGGTTGATTGAGTCGATGATTTGTAAGATGAGAATGGCTTGTTACATGATTGTAATCGATTCTCATTGAATGGTTGACTAATTCGGTGATTTGTAAGCTTAGAATAGCTTGTTACGTGATTGTAATTGATTCTCATCGAACTGTTGACCGTTTCATTGATTTGTAAGCTCATAATGGCTTGTTATGTGATTGAAGTTGACTCTCATTGAACGGTTCACTGATTCAGTGATTTTTAAGCTCAGAATAGCTTGTTATGTGATTCTAGTTGATTCTCATAGAACGGTTGATGGATTCGATGATTTGTAAGCTTAGAATAGCTTGTTACATGATTGTAGCTGATTCTCATTGAACAAATGACTGATTTGGTAATTTGTAAGCTTAGAATGGCTTGTTACATGATTGTAGCTAATTCTCATCGAACGGTTCACCGATTCAGTGATTTGTAAGCTCAAAATGGCTTGTTACGTGATTGTAGCTGATTCTCACTGAACGGTTGACCAGTTCGATGATTTGTAAGCTTAGAATGGCTAATTACATGACAGTAAATTATTCTCATCAAATAGTTGACCAATTCGATGATTTGTAAGGTCAGAATGGCTTGTTACATGATTGTAGCTGATTCTCATCGAACGGTTAACCAATTTGGTGAATTGTAAGCTCAGAATGACTTGTTATGTGCCTGTAGCTGATTCTCATCAAACAGGTTACCAATTTAGTGATTTGTAAGCTCAGAATGGCTTGTTACATGATTGTAGCTAATTCTCATCAAACAGTGGACCGATTTGGTGATTTGTAAGCTCAGAATGGCTTGTTACGTGATAATAGCTGATTCTCATCAAACGATTGACTGATTCAGTGATTTGTAAGCTCAGAATGGCTTGTTACGTTAAGGCGTCTCACTTCTCTATCAATTCAAATGGCACCCATCGGTAGATTATTGTAGGGTCCATAGCGCTACTATTCTAAGGGTAGGGGCCCTCCCTCATCTATCCCTCCCACCTTGTGCCTGCACAAGCATCATGTAGTCATTGATTCTCATCGAATGGTTGACTGATTCGGTGATTTGTCAGCTCAGAATGGCTTGTTGTTGTAGTTGATTCTCATCAAACAGTTGACAGATTTGGTGATTTGTAATTTCAAAATGGCTTGTTACATAATTGTAGTTGATTCTCATCGAATAGTTCACCGATTCAGTGATTTGTAAGCTCAGAATAGTTTGTTACATGAGTGTAGCTGATTCTCATCAAACGATTCATGAATTCAATAATTTGTAAGCTCAGAATGGACTTTGGTTAAGGATCCATCTACAAATTCTCATCCTATGGGTCCTCCGAGCCCCTCACCCATATATGGATTGACTTCAGACCGCTGCCGGAGCATATGACTAGCGAAGTTGCCTCTGACTGTGCGGTCGATGATATGCCCTACAATTCTATGGGCCCCTACAGTTCTATGGGCAGAATTCGCCCCGCCCTATAAATTGCCCTGCCCTTTTTTTATATATGCCCCATTCGAATAAGTAAATAGAGGCCCTACTATTTTATGGGCTCCTTTCAAATCAGTGTGTGAATCCCCCAATAATCTCCTCCCACTGCACCATGTTACGTATAGAATCGAGCAATAATAAAAGAATCTGCCCCATCATTTTTGAGGGGGATTGCCATTGTAGCTCATTCCCATCGAACGGTTACATTATTGTAATTCATTAATTATAATTTTAAAGCTCAGAATGGCTTGTTACATTATTGTAATTCATTCTCATTGAACGGTTGACCAATTCAGTGATTTGTAAGTTTAAAATGGCTTGCTACGTGATTGTAGTTGATTCTCATCGAACAGATGACTAATTTAGTGATTTGTAAGCTCAGAATGGCTTGTTACGTGATTGTAGTTGATTCTCATCAAACAGTTGATCGAGTCAGTGATTTGTAAGTTGAGAATGCCTTGTTACATGATTGTAGCAGATTCTTATCGAACGGTTGACCGATTCAATGATTTGTAAGCTCAGAATGCCTTGTTACGTAATTTCATTTGATTCTCATCGAACAGTTGACTGATTCAATAATTTGTAAGCTCAAAATGGCTTGTTACGTGATTGTAGCTGATTCTCATCAAACATTTATTAATTTGGTGATTTGTAAGCTCATAATGGCTTGTTACGTGATTGTAGGTGATTCTTATCGAACGGTTGATTGATTTGGTGATGTGTAAGCTCAGAATGGCTTGTTACGTCATTGCAGCTGATTCACACTGAGTGCTTGAACGATACCGTGATTTGTAAGCTTAGAATGGTTTGTTATGTTATTGTAACTGATTCTCAACAAATAGTTGACCGATTCGGTGATTTATAAGCTCAGAATGTCTTGTTACTTGATTGTAATTGATCCTCATCAAATGGTTGACCAACTCAATGATCTGTAAGCTCAGAATGACTTATTCATGATTATAGTTGATTCTAATCAAACGGTTGACCGATTCGATGATTTGTAACCTCAAAGTGGCTTGTTACGTGATTGTAATTGATTCTCATTGAACAGTTGACTGATTCAGTGATTCCTAAGCTCAGAATGGCTTGTTACGGGGTTGTAGATAATTCTCATCAAACGATTGACCAATTTGGTGATTTGTAAGCTCATAATGGCTTCTTGCATGATTGTCACTGATTCTTATCGAACAGTTGATTGAGTCAGTGATTTGTAAGCATAGAATGACTTGTTACATGATTGTAGCTGATTCTCATTGAACGGTAGACCGATTCGGTGATTTGTAAGCTCATAATGGCTTGTTACATGATTGTAGCTGATTATCATTGAACAGTTGAGGATTCTATGATTTATATGCTCATAATGGCTTGTTACGTGATTATAGCTGATTCTCATCGAACGGTTGATTGATTTAATGATTTGTATGCTCAGAATGGCTTGTTACGTGATTGTAGCTGATTCTCATCGAACGGTTGACCAATTCGATAATTTTTAAGCTGACAATTGCTTGTTATGTGATTGTAATTGATTCTCATCGAATAGTTGACCGTTTTGGTGATTTGTAAGCTCAGAAAAGCTTGTTACGTGGTTGTAGCTCATTCTCATTGAATGATTGACCGATTTGGGGATATGTAAGCTCAAAATGGCTTGTTACGTGATTGTAATTGATTCTCAATGAATGGTTGACCACAATTTGTTAATTTCTAAGTTCAGAATAGCTTGTTACATGATTGTAGCTGAATCTCATTGAACAGTTGCCCAATTCAATGATTTGTAAGCTCTGAATGGCTTGATACATGATTGTAATCGATTCTCATCGAACGGTTGACCGATTCGGTGATTTGTAAGCCATATTACATGATTGTAGCTGATTCTCATCGAACGATTGTCTGATTTGGGTGATTTGTAAGCTCATAATGGCTTGTTACGTGGTTGTAGTTGATTCTCATTCAACGGTTGACTAATTCTATGATTTGTAACCTCAGAATGGCTTGTTACGTAATTGTAGTTAATTATTATTGAACAGTTGACCGATTCGGTGATTTGTAATCTCATAATGGCTTGTTATGTGATTATAGCTTATTGTCATCCAACGGTTGACCAATTCGGTAATTTGTAATCTCAGAATGGCTTGTTACATGATTGTAGCTAATTCTAATCAAACAGTTGACTAATTTAATAATTTTTAAGCTTAGAATGGCTTGTTACGTGATTGGAGCTGATTCTCATCAAACGGTTGACCAATTCGGTGATTTGTAAGCTCAGAATAGCTTGTTTCATGATTGTAGCTGATTCTCATCGAACGGTTGACTGATTCGGTGATTTGTAAGCTCATAATGGCTTGTTATGTGATTGTAGCTGATTCTCATCAAATGGTAGACCGCTTCGGTGATTTGTAAGCTCAGAATAGCTTGTTACGTGGTTGTTGCTGATTCTCATCGAACGGTTGACTGATTCAGTGATTTGTAAACTTAGAATGACTTGTTACATTATTGTAGCTGATTCTCATCAAACAGTTCACCAATTCGGTGATTTCTAATCTCAGAGTGGCTTTTTATGTGATTGTAGTTGATTCTGATCGAACGGTTGATCGGTTCGGTGATTTTTAAGCTCAGAATGGCTGGTTATGTGATTGTAGCTAATTCTCATCGAACAGTTGACCAATTCAGTGATCTGTAAGCTCAAAATGGCTTGTTACGTGATTGTAATTGATTCTCATCGAACGGTTGATAGATTCAGTGATTTGTAAGCTCAGAATGGCTTGTTACATGATTGTAATTGATTCTCATCGAATGGTTGACCGATTCAGTGATTTGTAAGCTTAGAATGGCTTGTTACATGATTGTAGCTGATTCTCATCAAACGGTTGACCAATTCAGTGATTTGTAAGCTCAAAATGGCTTGTTACATTATTGTAGTTGATTCTCATCCAATAGTTGACCGATTCGATGATTTGTAAGTTTAGAATGGCTTGTTAAGGGATTCTAGTTGATTCTCATCAAACGGTTGACAGATTTGATGATTTGTAAGCTCACAATGGCTTGTTATGTGATTGTAATTGGTTGTCATCCGATGGTTGACCAATTCGGTAATTTGTAAGCTCAGAATAGCTTGTTACATTATTGTAGCTGATTCTCATTGAACGATTGACTGATTCAGTGATTTGTAAGCTTAGAATGGCCTTTTACGTGATTGTAGCTGATTCTCATCAAATGATTGATCGATTCCATGATTTGTAACCTCAGAATGGCTTGTTACATAATTATAATTGATTCTCATCGAACGGTTGACCGATTCGGTGATTTGTAAGCTCAGAATAGCTTGTTACGTGATTGTGCTTATTCTCATAGAACAGTTGATCAATTCGATGATTTGTAAGCTCAGAATGGCTTGTTACCTAATTGTAGTTGATTCTCATCGAACAGTTCACTGATTGTACCTTATTTTCATCGAACCGTTGACCAATTCGATCATTTGTAAGCTCAGAATGGCTTTTCACATGATTGTAATTGATTCTCAATGAACGATGTACCGATTCAGTGATCTGTCATCTCAAAATGGCTTGTTACATGATTGTAGCTTATTGTCATCAAACGGTTGACTGATTCAATGATTTGTAAGCTTAGAATGGCTTGTTACATGATTGTAGCTGATTCTCATCGAACGGTTGACCTATTCGATGATTTGTAATCTCAGAATAGCTTGTTACGTGATTTTAATTAATTCTCATCGAACAGTTGACCGAACTGGATTTGTAAACTGAGAATGGCTTGTTAAGTGATTGTAGCTGTTTCTCATTGAATGGTTGACTGACCTAGTGATTTGTAAGCTCAAAATGGCTTGTTACATGATGCTAATTGATTCTCATCGAAAGGTTGACTGATTCGGTGATTTGTAATCTCAGAATGGCTTGTTACATTATTGTAGCTAATTCTCATTGAACGGTTGACCGATTAAGTGATATGTAAGCTCAAAATGACTTGTCACATGATTTTAATTAATTCTCATCGAACGCTTGACTGATTTGGTGATTTTTAAGCTCAAAATGACTTGTTACATGATTTTAATTGATTCTCATCGAACGGTTGACCGATTCGGTGATTTGTAAGGTCAGAATGGCTTGTTACGTGATTATAGCTGATTCTCATGGAACAGTTGATCGATTATGTGATTTGTAAGCTCAGAATGCCTTGTTACGTGATTGTAGCTCAATCTCATCGAACAGTTGACCGAGTGAATGATTTGTAAGCTTAGAATGGCTTAACAGGTGACTGTAATTGATTCTCATCGAACGGTTGATCGATTCGGTGATTCGTAAGCTTAGAATGGCTTGTTACGTGATTGTAGTTGATTCTCATTAAATAGTTAACCGATTCAGTGACTTGTAAGCTCAGAATGGCTTATTACGTGATTGTCGTTGATTGTCATTGAACGGTCGACCAATTCAGTGATTTGTAAGCTCAAAATTGATTGTTATTGATTCTCATCGAATGGTTGACCGATTCAGTGATTTGTTAACTCAGAATGAGTTGTTACATGATTGTAGCTAATTCTCATCGAACGGTTGACAGATTTGGTGAATTTTAATCTAAGAATGGGTTGTTACGTGATTATAGTTGATTCTCATCGAACGATTGACCGATACGAGATTTGTTAGGTCAGAATTGGTTGTTAGATGTATGTAGCTAATTCTCATCAAACAGTTGATCGAGTTGGTGATTTGTAAGCTCAGAATGGCTAGTTACTTGATTATAGCTAATTCTCATCAAACGGTTGATCGATTCAATGATTTGTAAGCTCAGAATGGCTTGTTACGTGATTTTAGCTAATTCTTATCGAATAATTGACCGATTCGGTGATTTGTAAGCTCAGAATGCCTTGTTACATGATTGTAATTGATTCCCATCGAATGGTTGACCGATTCAATGATTTGTAGGCTCAGAATGCCTTGTTACGTGATTGTAATTGATTCTCATCAAACGGTTGACCGATTCAATGATTTGTAAGCTCAGAATGGCTTGTTACATTAGTCTAATTGATTCTCATCAAATAGTTGATTGATTCAATGATTTATAGGCTCAGAATGGATTGTTACATGATTGTAATTAATTCTCATCGAACGGTCAACTGATTCGGTGATTTTTAATCTCAGAATGGGTTGTTACATGGTTGTAGCTGAGTGTCATTGAACGCTTGACACATTCGATGATTGCTCAGAATGGGTTGTAACCTGATTATAGCTGATTCTCATCGAACGGTTCACTAATTGGGTGATTTGTAAGCTCAGAATGGCTTGTTACATGATTGTAGCTCACTCTCTTCGAATAGTTGACTGATTAATTGTTTTATAAGCTCAAAATGGCTTGTTACGTGATTGTAGCTGATTCTCATTGAAGGGTTGACCGATTCGGTGATTTGTATGTAAAATCACAATGGCTTGTTACATGATTGTAGCTGATTCTCATCAAATGGTTGACTGATTCAATGATTTGTAAGCTCAGAATAGCATGTAAGGTGATTGTAATTGCTTCTTATCAAATGGTTGATTGATTCGGTGATTTGTAAGCTTGTTACGTGATTGTAATTGATTCTCATTGAACGGTCGACCGATTCGATGATTTGTAAGCTCAGAATGGCATGTTACGTGATTGTAGTTGATTCTCAATGAATGGTTAATCGATTCCTTGATTTGTAGGCTCAGAATGGCTTGTTACATGATTGTAGTTGATTCTCATCCAACGGTTGACCAATTCGATGATTTGTAAGCTCAGAATGGCTTGTTACATGATTGTAGCTGATTCTCTTCGAATGGTTGAGCGATTTAGTGTTTTGTAAGCTCAGAATGGCTTGTTACATGATTTTAGCTAATTCTCATTGAACGGTTGACCAATTCAATGATTTGTAAGCTCAGAATTGCTTGTTACATAATTTTAATTGATTGTCATTGAACGGTTTACCGACTCGATGATTTGTAAGCTCAGAATGCCTTGTTACGTGATTGTAGCTGATTCTCATCGAACGGTTGACTGATTCAGTGATTTGTAAGCATAGAATTGCTTGTTAAGTGATTGTAGCTGATTCTCATCGAAGGGTTGACCGATTCGGAGATTTGTAAGCTCAAAATAGCCTGTTACATGATTCTAGTTGATTCTTATCTAACGGTTGACCGATTCAGGGATTTGTAAGCTCATAATGGCTTGTTACATGATTGTAGCTGATTCTCATCGAAATGTTAACCGATTATGTGATTTGTAATCTCAAAATTTCTTTTTACGTGATTGTAGATGATTTTCATTGAATGGTTGACCGATTCAGTGATTTGTAAGCTCAGAATAGCTTTTTATGTGATTGTAACTGATTGTCATCGAATGATTGACCAATTCGATGATTGGTAAGCTCAGAATGGCTTGTTATGTGATAGTAATTGATTCTCATCGAACGGTTGACCGATTCAGTGTTTTGTAAGATTAGAATGAGTTGTTACGTGATTTGAGATGATTGTCAAAGAACGGTTGACCGATTCAGTTATTTGTAAGCTTAGAATGGGATTTGTCAGCTCAGAATGGCTTGTTACATGTGTAATTGATTCTCATCGAACTGTTGACAAATTTGGTGATTTGTAAGCTCAAAATGGCTTGTTACATCATTGTAATTGATTTTCATCGAACGGTTGACCGATTCAGTGATTTGTAAGCTAAGAATAGCTTGTTACGTGATTGTAGCTGATTCTCACCAAACGGTTGCTCGATTTGGTGATTTGTAAGTTTGGAAAGACTTGTTACGAGATTGTAGCTAATTCTCATCGAATGGTTGACCAATTCAGTGATTTGTAAGCTCAGAATGGCATGTTTGTAATTGCTTCTCATTGAACTATTGATTGATTTAGTGATTTGTAAGCTCATAATAGCTTGTTACGTGATTGTAGCTGATTCTTATTGAAGGGTTGACCGATTGGGTGATTTGTAAGTTTAGAATGGCTTGTTACATGATTGTAGCTGATTTTGATCGAATAGTTGACTAATTCGATAATTTGTAAGCTAAGAATGGCTTGTTACGTGATTGTAGCTGATTCTCATCAAATGATTGATAGATTCAGTTATTTGTAAGCTTAAGATTTCTTGTTACATGATTGTAGCTGATTCTCATCTAACGGTTGACTGATTCAATGATTTGTAAGCTTAAAATGGCTTGTTACATGATTCTAGATGATTCTCATTGAACAAGTGACCGATTCGATGATTTGTAAGCTCAAAATAGCTTGTTACATGATTGTAGTTGATTCTCATTGAACGGTTGACCGATTCGATGATTGGTAAGGTCATAACAGCTTGTTACATGATTGTAATTGACTCTCATCGAACGGTTATCCGATTCGGTGATCTGTAATCTCAGAATGGGTTCTTCAGTGATTTTAGATGATTCTCATAGAACGATTGACCGATTCAGTGATTTGTAAGATCAGAGTGGCTTGTTACATGATTGTAGCTTATTATCATCAAACAGTTGACCGATTTTGTGATTTGTAACCTCAGAATAGCTTGTTACATGATTGTAGCTTATTCTCATCGAACAGTTGACCGATTTTGTGATTTGTAACCTCAGAATGATTTGTTACATGATTGTAGTTGATTCTAATCAAACAGTTGACCGATTCAATGATTTGTAAGGTTAGAATGACTTGTTATGTGATTGTAGTAGATTCTCACCGAATGATTGAATAATTCGATGATTTGTAAGCTCAAAATGGCTTGTTACATAATTTTAATTGATTCTCATTGAACGGTTGACCGATTCAATAATTTGCAAGCTCAGAATGGCTTGTTATGTGATTTTATTTGATTCTCATCGAACGGTTGACCGATTCGGTGATTTGTAAGCTCAGAATGACTTGTTACATGATTGTAATTGATTCTCATCGAATGGTTGACCGATTCAGTGATTTATAAGCTCAGAATGGATTCTTACGTGATTATAGATGATTCTAATCGAACGGTTGACCGATTAGATGATTTGTAAGATCAAAATGGCTTCTTAGCTAATTGTAATTGCATCTCATCGAATAATTGACCGATTCAATGATTTGTAATCTCATAATGGCTTGGGTACGTGATTCTAATTTTTTCTCATCGAACTATTGACTGATTCGGTGATTTGTAAGCTCAGAATGACTTGTTTCATTATTGTAGTTGATTCTCTTCGAAACGTTGACTGAGTTGGTAATTTGTGAGCTCAGAATGACTTGTTTCATGATTGTAGCTGATTGTCATCGACTGTTGATCGATTCAGTGATTTGTAAGCTCAGAATGGCTTGTTACATGATTTTAATTGATTCTCATCGAATGGTTGACTGATTCGGTGATTCGTAAGCTCAGAATATCTCTTTACATGATTGTAGCTGATTCTCATTGAAAGATTGACCGATTCAATGATTTGTAAGGTCAAAATAGCTTGTTACGTGATTCTAATTGATTCTCATCGAATGGTTGACCGATTCGGTGATTTGTAAGCTTAGAATGGCTTGTTACATGATTGTAGCTGATTTTAATCAAACGGTTGACCGATTCGGTGATTTGTAAGCTTAGAATGGCTTGTTAGGTGATAGTAATTGCTTCTCATCAAATGGTTGATAGATTCAGTTATTTGTAAGCTTAGAATGGCTTGTTAGGTTATTGTAATTGCTTCTCATCAAACGGTTGACCGATTCGATGATTTGTAAGGTCAGAATGGCTTGTTACATGATTGTAGCTGATTCTTATCGAACAGTTGACTGATTAGATGATTTGATAGTTTATAATGGCTTGTTACTTGATTCAAGCTGATTCTAATCGAACGGCTGACTTCAGTGATTTGATCGAACGGTTGATTGATTCGATCATTTGTAAGCTCAGAATGGCTTGTTACATGATTGTAACTGATTCTCATCAAACGGTTGACAGATTCAGGGATTTGTAATCTCAGAATGGCTTGTTACATAATTGTAGCTGATTCTCATTGAACGATTGACCGATTCAGTGATTTGTCAGCTCAAAATGGTTTATTAGGTGATTGTAATTGATTATCATCGAGTGGTTGACTGATTCGGTGATTTATAAGCTAGGAATGGCTTCTTATGTGATTGTAGCTGATTCTGATCGAATGGTTGACTGATTCGATGATTTGTCAGCTCAGAATGGCTTGTTAGGTGATTGTAATTGCTTCTCATTGAATGGTTGACCGATTCCATGATTTGTAATCTCATAATGACTTATTACGTGATTGTAGCTGATTCTCATCGAACTGTTGACGTATTTAGTGATTTGTTAGCTCAGAATGGCATATTAGGTGATTGTAATTGCTTCTCATCGAAAGGTTGACTGATTCAATGATTTGTAAGCTCATAATGGCTTGTTACATGATTGTAGCTGATTCTCATAGAACGATTGATTGATTTGTTGATTTGTAAGCTTAGAATGCTTTGTTACATGATTTTGGGTGATTCTCATCAAACGGTTGACCGATTCAGTGATTTGTAAGCTTAGAATGGTTACGTGATTGTAATATATTCTCATCGAATGGTTGACCGATTCAGTGATTTGTAAGCTCATAATGGCTTGTTAGGTGATTGTAATTGCTTCTCATCGAACATTTGACAGATTCGATGATTTGTAAGCTCAGAATGGCTTCTTACATGATTGTAGTTGATTCTCATCAAACGGTTGACCGATTCGATGATTTGTAAGCTTAGAATGGCTTGTTACGTGATTGTAGCTAATTCTCATCAAACGATTGATCGATTCAATTTTTTGTAAGCTCAAAATGGCTTGTTAGGTGATTGTAATTGCTTCTCATCGAACATTTGATAGATTCGGTGATTTGTAAGCTCAGAATAGCTTTTTACATGATTGTAGTTGATTCTCATCAAACGGTTGACCGATTCAATGATTTGTAAGCTCAGAATGGCTTGTTACATGATTGTAGCTGATTCTCATAGAACGAATGATCGATTCGATAATTTTTAAGCTTAGAATGGGTTGTTGCAGTATTTTAACTGATTCTCATAGAACAGTTGACCGATTCGGTGATTTGTAAGCCCAAAATAGCATTTGTAAGCTCAGAATGGCTTGTTACATGATTGTAGCTGATTCTAATCAAACGGTTGACTGATTCAGTGATTTGTAAGCTCAGAATGGCTTGTTACGTGATTGTATTTACTTCTCATCGAATGAATGACCGATTCAATGATTTTTAAGCTTAGAATGGCTTGTTAGGGTAATTCCTTCTCAAAGAACGGTTGATCAATTCAGTGATTTCTAAGCTCAGAATTGCTTGTTACATGATTGTAGCTAATTCTCATCGAACAGTTGACCAATTTTGTGATTCTCAGAATGGCTTATTACGTGATTGTAGCTGATTCTCATCGAATGGTTGATCGATTCAGTAATTTGTAAGCTTAGAATGGCTTCTTACCTGATTGTCATTGATTCTCATCGAATGGTTGATGAATTCAATGATTTGAAAGTTGAAAATGGCTTGTTAGGTGATTGTAGCTGATTGTCATCGAACGGTTGCCCGATTTGGTGATTTGTAAGCTTAGAATGACTTGTTACGTGATTGTAGCTGATTTTCATCGAACAGTTCACCGATGTGGTGATTTGTAAGGTCAGATTGGTTTGTTACATGATTGTAGCTGATTCTCATCGAACAACTAACTCTCATCGAACAGTTGACCAATTCAGTGATTTATAAGATCAAGAATGGCTTGTTACGTGATCGTAGCTGATTCTCATTGAACAGCTGACCGATTGGTTGATTTGTAAGCTCAAAATGGCTTGTTACTTGATTGTAGCTAATTCTCATCAAACAGTTGACCGATTTGGTGATATTTAAGCTCAGAATGAATGGCTTGTTACGTGATTGTAGCTGATTGTCATCGAAAGGTTGACCGGTTCAGTGATTTGTACGCTCATAATGACTTGTTATGTGATTGTAATTGATTCTCATCAAACGGTTGACCGATTCAGTGATTTGTAAGCTCAGAATGACTTGTTACCTGATTGTAGTTGATTCTCATCAAACGGTTGACCGATTCAATGATTTGTAAGCTCAGAATGTCTTGTTACGTGATTGTAGTGGATTCTCATCAATCAGTTGACCGATTCAGTTATTTGTAAGCTCAGAATGGCTTTTTACTTGATTGGAGCTGATTCTTATTGAAAGATTGACATATTCGGTGATTTGTAAGCTCAAAATTGCTTGTTACATGATTGTAATTGATTCTCATCAAACAGTCGACCGATTCAGAGTTTTGTAATCTTAGAATGGCTTGTTACATGGTTGTAGCTAATTCTCATCGAACAGTTCACTGATTTGGTGATTTGTAAGCTCATAATGGCTTATTGTAGTTGATTTATCAAACGGTTGACCGATTCTGTGATTTGTAAGTTCAGAATGGCTTGTTACGTGATTGTAATTGATTCTTGGTGAATGATTGACTGATTTGATGATTTGTAAGCTCAAAATGGTTTGTTACATAATTTTAATTGATTCTCATCTAACGGTTCACTTATTCGGTGATTTGTAAGCTCAGAATGGCTTGTTACCTGATTGTAGTTGATTCTCATCGAACGGTTAACAGATTTGGTGATTTGTAAGCTCAAAATAGCTTGTTACGTGATTATAGATGATTCTAATCGAACTGTTGACCGATTCGATGATTTGTAAGCTTAGAATGGGTTGTTACATGATTGTAGTTGATTCTAATCAAACGGTTGACCGATTTGATGATTTGTAAGCTAAGAATGTCTTGTTATGTGATTGTAATTGATTCTCATCGAATGTTTGACTGATTCAGTGATTTGTAAGCTCATAATGGCATGTTAGGTGATTGTAATTGCTTCTAATTAAACGGTTGACTGATTTGGTGATTTGTATGTTCATAATAGCTTGTTACGTGATTGTAGCTGATTCTCATAGAACAGTTGACCAAATCGGTAATTTGTAATCTCAGAATGCTTTGTTATGTGATTGTAGCTGATTCTCATTAAACGGTTGACCGATTCAGTTATTTGTAAGCTGAGAATAGCTTGTTACGTGATTGTAATTGATTCTGATCGAATGGTTTACCGATTCAGTGATTTGTAAGCTCAGAATGGGTTGTTACATAATTGTAAATATATATTGAATGTGTTTTCCAAATGCAACAACCTCTATTATTTATATTGGGAATGAGGCTATAAGAAACATGTCCCTTCATGGGACATGGCTATTCAATCATATATTAGAATAATATAAATTTAAATAATATGTACACACAAATACAATATATTATTATTAATCAATATCTAGGTATGATATGTATTCTAAGTGATCATACAACTAAAGCTACAAACATTAATAAATGGTTGATTGATTTGGTGATTTGTAAGCTCAGAATGGGTTGTAATGTGATTCTAGCTGATTCTCATTGAACGATTGATCGATTCGATGATTTGTAAGCTCAAAATGGCTTATTACGTGATTGGATATGATTCTCCTCAAACAGTTGACCGATCTAGTGATTTGTAAGCTAAGAATGGCTTGTTACGTGATTGTAGCTGATTCTCATCGAATAGTTGACTGATTCGGTAATTTGTAAGCTTAGAATGGCTAGTTACGTGATTATAACTGATTCTCACTGAATAGTTGACCGATTCGGTGATTTGCAAGATCAAAATGGCTTGTTATGTGATTGTAGCTGATTCTCATCAAACGGTTGACCGATTTGGTGATTTGTAAGCTCAGAATGGCCCGTTACATGATTTAGCTGATTCTAATCGAATGATTGACCAATTTGGTGATTTGTAAGCTCAAAATGACTTGTTACGTGAGTGTAATTGACTCTCATCAAACGGTCAACATATTCAGTGACCTGTAAGCTAATAATGGCTTGTTACATGATTATAGTTGATTCTCATGAAACGGTTGATTGATTCAGTGATTTGTAAGCTCAGAATGGCTTGTTACATGATTGTAGCTGATTTTCATCGAACAGTTGACCGATTCAGTGATTTGTAAGGTCAGAATGACTTTTTACGTGATTGTAGTTGAATCTCATCAAATAGTTGACCCATTCAATGACTTGTAAGTTGAGAATGACTTAATACATGATTGTAATTGATTCTCATTGAACGGTTGATAGATTCACTGATTTGTAAGCTCAGAATGGCTTGTTACATTACTGTAGTTGATTCTCATCAAATGGTTGACCGATTCGATGATTGTAAGCTCAAAATGGGTTGTTATGTGATCGTAGCTGACTCTCATCGAACGGTTGACCGATTCAGTGAGTTGTAAAGTCAGAATGGCTTGTTACACAATTGTAATTGATTCTCATCAAACAATTGACCGATTCGGTGATTTGTAAGGTTAGAATGGCTTGTTACATGATTGTAGCTGATTGTCATTGAACGGTTGACCGATTGATTCTTTGATTTGTAAGCTAAGAATGGCTTAGTACATGATTGTAATTGATTCTCATTGAACAATTGATCGATTCAGTGATTTGTAAGCTCAGAATGGCTTATTATGTGATTGTAATTGATTCTCATCAAATGGTTGACCGATTCGATGATTTGTAAGCTCAGAATGACTTGTTCTATGATTGTAACAGATTCTGATCGAACAGTTGACTGATTCAGTGATTTGTAAGCTTAGAATGGCTTGTTATGTGATTATAGCTGATTCTCATCAAACAGTTGACCAATTCGGTGATTTGTAAGCTCAGAATGGCTGGTTACATGATTGTAGCTAATTCTCATCGAACGGTTGACCGATTCAAGGATTTGTAAGCTCAGAATGACTACTTACGTTATTGTAATTAATTCTTATCAAACGGTTTACCGATTAGATGATTTTGAACCTCAAAATGGCTTGTTACATGATTGTTGCTGATTCTCATCAAACGGTTGGCTGATTGGATGATTTGTAAGCTTAGAATGGCTTGTTACATGATTGTATCTGATTCTCATCGAACAGTTGACCGATTTAGTGATTTGTAAGCTCAGAATGGCTTGTTACATGATTGTAGCTAATTCTCATCGAACGGTTGACCGATTCGATGATTTGTAAACTCAGAATAGCTTGTTACATGACTGTAGCTAATTCTCATCGAACTGTTGGTCGATTCAGTGATTTGAAATCTCAGAATGGCTTGTTACATGATTGTAGCTGATTCTCATTGAACTATTGACTGATTCGGTGATTTCTAAGCTCAAAATGGCTTGTTACATGATTGTAGTTGATTCTCATCGAACGGTTGACCGATTCGGTGATTTCTAAGCTTAGAATGGGTTATTACATGATTCTAGCTGATTCTCATAGAACGGTTGACTGATTCAGTGATTTATAAACTCAGAATGGCTTGTTATGTGATTGTAGTTGATTCTCATCAAATGATTGATCCATTCATCGATTTGTAAGCTCAGAATGGCTTGTTACATGATGTTAATATATTCTCATTGAATGGTTGACTGATTCGGTGATTTGTAAGCTTAGAATGGCTTGTTACGTGATTGTAATTGATTCGCATCGAATGCTTGACCGATTCGATGAGTTGTAAGCTCAAAATGGCTTGTGACGTGATTGTAATTGATTCTCATCGAACGGTTGAACAATTCAATGATTTTTAAGGTCAAAATTGCTTTTTACATGATTGGAGATGATTCTCATTGAACGGTTGACTAATTCAGTGATTTGTAAGCTCAAAATGGCTTATTACATGATTGTAGCTAATTCTCATCTAAGAGTTGACCGATTCAAGTATTTGTAGAGTCAGAATAGCTTGTTACGTTATCGTAGCTAATTTTGATCGAAGGCTTGACCAATTCGATGATTTATAAGCTCAGAATGGCTTGTTACATGATTGGAGTTGATTCTCAAAGAATAGTTGATCAATTCGATGATTTGTAGGCTCAAAATAGCTTGTTACGTCATTGTAGCTGATTCTTATCGAACAGTTGACCGATTGGGTGATTTGTAAGCTCAGAATGGATTGTTACATGATTGTAATCGATTCTCATCGAATGGTTGACCGATTCATTGATTTTTAAGGTCATAATGGGTTGTTACATGATTGTAGTTTATTCTCATCAAACGGTTGACCGATTCGGTGATTTGTAAGCTCAAAATGGGTTGTTATGTGATTGTAGCTTATTCTCATTGAACGGTTGATCGATTCAGTGATTTCTAAGCTCAAAATAGATTATTACGGGATTGTAGCTAAGTTTCATCGAATGGTTGACTAATTCAGTGATTTGTAAGCTCAGAATGGCTTGTTACATGATTGTAGCTGATACTCATCGAATGGTTGATCGATTCAGTGATTTGTAAGCTCAAAATGGCTTGTTACATGATTATAGCTGATTCTCATTGAACGATTGACTAATTTAGCTATTTGTAAGCTCAAAATAGTTTGTTACATTGATTTTATATGATTCTTATCGAACGGTTGACCAATTCATTGATATGTAAGCTCACAATGGCTTGTTACATGATTGTAATTGATTCTCATTGAATGGTTGACCGATTCGGTGATTTGTAAGCTCATTGTTACGTGATTGGAGATGATTCTCATCAAACAGTTGATCGATTCGATGATTTGTAACCTCTGAAAGACTTGTTACGTGATTGTAATTTATTCTCATCAAATGGTCAACCGATTTGGTGATTTTTAAGCTTAGAATGGCTTGTTACGTGATTGTAGCTAAGTCTCATCGAATGGTTGACTAATTCAGTGATTTGTAAGCTCAGAATAGCTTCGTATGTGATTATAATTTATTCTCATCGAACAGTTGATCGATTCGGTGATTTGTAAGCTGATAATGACTTGTTACGTGATTGTAATTGATTCTCATCGAATGATGTTTAGATTTTTGGGATCACTGCAAATTTAATAGCACTGTCTAAATTATATATATTGTATGTGTTTTCCAAATGCAACAATCTCTATTATTTATATTGGGAATGAGGCTATAAGAGACATGTCCCTTCATGGGACATGTTCATGGGACATGTCTATTCAATCATATATTAGAATAATATATATTAATAATAATAATATAACATATATATATATACACACACACACACAATATATTATTATTAATCAATATCTAAGTATTATATGTATTCTAAGTGATCATACAACTAAAGCTACAAACATTAATACTCCCTCTTAGCTAGGGAGGATGATGAAATAGAATGTGTTGAGGTCTCCCTTGTCAACACATATGACCCTAACTATAACCATGCAAAACATCAACACTCTCCCTCTTGGCTAGAGAAGATGAAATCCATCAAGGTAATAAATCATTAATTTTGAAAGAGAGGAGATATCACCCCACTTTGATATCAGGAGATATGGTATATACAAGAATATCAAGTCACGTGATGTTCATCATAGCTCATAAGTATCCATGGTATGTCTAATGACAATACATCTCATGATGTCTGTTGTTAGCATGTGCAAAAATATCATGGCTCTAGCAATTTTCTCCTAGTCTCTGCAGTTATTTTTATGTCTCTGGCCTTGAAACCCTTGTCAAAATTTTAAAATCTCGCCATTACATTTAAAACCCTTTGTAATGCCCTAGCCTTGTTCTATTTTAAGTTACCTTTACCAGCCACTAAAGTTCCAAATCTGCATGTGCTTATTAGAGACCACTTTACCATGTTCGCGGTTAGGTTTTTCATGTGTCGGCGGGGTCCCCTTTAATTTTTCCTGTGTCCCTGCGCTTTAATCTTTCCTAAGTTCCCAACACCCAGTGTATTTTAATTTTTCCTAAGTCTGACTATTTTAATACTTCCTAATGTTTCAGCTTAGTATTTCCTGGGCCTGGCTCTTTGACACCATCTTGATCCAATGGTTGTCGCTAAAGCGCAATGGTTTTGTCAGAGGCTTGATCACAAAATCTGGCCGAAGGAAATAGTGAAGTGGCAGGGTAGTCAGAGTTAACAAAGAATTTGTATGTCCGTCTGCCAGATTTTGTGATGTGGTGGTCCCTAATTTGTTGGAGTATCCTATGCAGCACAGTGGGGTCATGCTCTATGATATCGACTAAAATTTTTGATCAACGGTTGGTGTGTAAGCGCATAGAATCTTTTGAGCCCTTCATATTATGTGCCATCTGTCTGATCCTCTAGGTGTTCATGTCAAAGATAAAGGTGGGTCCAAAACAACACGTAGGCACAGTTGGTAGTTTTTGATTGATCCACAATTTAATGCGTTGGCAGTTATTAGTGGGACCTAGGTTACTGGCTTGTCAGAGGGTCTTGACACTTACAGAGGATCGACGACGAGCGTAAGTTCTCATGAGATATGTCAGAGGTTTGAGATCTTACGCTGGCCATCAATCTTACCTTTCTTAGAGGTGATAAGTGACGTGGGTCCATTGCCATGTTGCCACAGTTGGCATTCTCTCATTGGTCGGCGTGTTGCTGAGAGGGATCTTGTCAGTGGGGCCTACAGAGAAGGTTTTTTGATCAACGGTCAGCACATGATCTTAAAGAATATTCCTACCCCATGAGATCATGTGCCATCCATTGATCTCACATCTTACTTGGACATGTCAGTGGGTCTTGTGTCAGTAGTGACCGAGTGATTGCAGCAAATGATGTAGTTATATGTGGCAGGTTTTCAGGCAGGCTCGGGGTTATCAAAGGTCTTGGTGGTTCTGATAAAGTGGTTAGCGGCTCGATAAATTCTAATGCCTTTCACTCATTCACGAAATGAAATGGCGGTGATCCAAAATGATTAGTAAGTTTCTAAATAAAGGACCAGGGTTAGTAAGTTTCCTTCGTTTGCTAGTTCGTGGGGTTAAACTCAGGTTAAGTATTTCTTTTTGTGAATAAGAAAATGCCTTGTTGCATGTCACTGAATGTTAACCTAAGGTGTTTGGTTGAGTTAAGATAGAAGGCCCGCGAAATAACAGGATCTGACGGCTGCGACTTAAAGTTGATCTGATTTCAAATGGTGACCACTGATTCACTATTGGCGCCATGAAGTGACTGTTGCTACCAGGATTCAAATATTTAGAGGGTTTCTTAGTGACAAGAAGTACCTAAATTTATGGTTTTAACAGCTGATTTTGATTGGTTTGGTGGTGCTTGTTGCAGTGTGGTGGAGGGTGTGCCATGATCGTCTTTAGGGGGTTGTACCATGTGGTTTTGTGCTCGAGGCGTGTTGTAGGTGACTGAAAGGGTTGACATTTTGGATGTTTTTGTGGGTCTCAGTACCTTTTCAATGAGATTTTCATGATTATGGATCACTTTGGGATTTTCTTTCTCATAGTTTCTTGGGTTTCTTCCCCTGTTGCTTTGTGACCATTTTTAGTGGGTCTGGTGGGTGAAACCCTAACCCTAGTCATCTGTAGCTTGTTACAATCTATTTTGGGTTTCCAAGATGGCTAGTTGTATAAATGATCAAAGTGTTTTATTTTGTAAGGGTTCCTTCTTCTGCAATTTTGAGGAGAACTGGTTCCATGAAGGGTCCTTTTCCTATAGATTTTCTCTACTTCTCTGCATATAGGGTGTTCTTTTCTCCTTTGTTGGTTCAGAGAATATGATATGTATTGTAACTGATTTGTCTTATGTATGAGGATTCGGTATATTCTTATTGTTGTCGAGCTATCTCCATTTGAATCTTGAATTCATTAATCATACATCAAGGGTGTTTGATTTTTCTATTTGCATTTCCCATGTGTTTTCAAGTGGAGTTGTCTTCGTAGAGATAACTGGTTTAGGATTAGTGTTCATGTATGTATGAGCTGAGGTGTCAAAGATATGTCATGCTTGTCTTCCAGTGGATGCTGGTTAATGTATTATCTATTTATAAGTCTCTTCTAAGGGGAGGGTTAAAAGCCTTTGGATGGGTAATAACATACTTGAATACACAGGTGGGTTGTTAAAGTGAGGTTTGGTCATGGTGTGTGATTGATGTGAGGCATCAACACATTGAGTATATTGCTTCTCGTTTCATAGTTGTCTATTGCAATTGGGTATTTGACTTTGTGGCCCATTGGACAAGGCACTGGTCTATCAGAGACTTAGTGTATCTCAGAGGTCCTTTCAACCCATCACTAAATCATTTACTTTCAGTTCCACCCTTTCCTTTTCATGTTGTTAGTATAGGTCTCTGGTTTTCATACCCATTCTATGCAATTAGGGCTATTGCATGAGAGCTTAGTTTCATTGGGGTACATGATACCTAAAGGGGTTTGAAGACTATTCCACAATAATCTATTTGTAAGCTTGTTGTTTATCATGAGGTGTCTTAAGTGTGCATATAAGGCAATACCCACCTAAGTGATGCGGAGCTCAAAGAAAGAAGATGTTCTCTATCCTCATCAATTGGACCATTTTCTTGTCAAACTTGAGTGCTTACCCTGAGAATCAAGCCCATCTATTGATTCAAGTTTGGTTCTGCAAGGAAAAGATCCAACATCTGTCATATGGATACTAAGTTTACATAGAGACATGTCACTATGTGATATGTTTCATAGGGTCCAATCAATATGTAATACTAAGTCAGAAAGGATCCTAATATGATTCATATGGATACTAAGAAATCATATATTACATAATTCATGATACCAAGTTTTACATATCACCTAAGATGTGATACCCAGTTTTCAATATCACCTAACATGTGATACCTAATTTTACATATCACTTAACATTTGATATGAGGAATCACCTAACATGTGATACCCAATTTTACATATTACCTAACATGTGATATGAGGAATCACCTTAGATTGTGATACATAATTTTCATACCACCTTGATATGAGGAATCACTTTAGATCATGATACCTAATTTTCATACCACCTTCATATGAGGAATCACCTTAGATCATGATACCTAATTTTCATATCACCTCAGATTATGATACAAGGATATAGTAAATAAGAACATTACATTCCATTTACATATCCCTATTATGGTATGTGCATAGACATATAACTGTCTACCATAACGAATCTTTATTACAAGATCGTTACCTTGTAATATCAAATACAAGTGTTCATTGTCGAAAAGTCATCACCTTTCTCCAATGTTCACAGGAGGGCCCATAAGTCCTGGAGTCAGACACATGAAATCCACCTTAACTAATAACAAAGGGTGGATCCATCATGGCTCATCCCAAAGGGTGGAAACAAGGGCTTTCACCTTAGACTTCTCTCTCAAGGAGAAGAATACAATAACATACAAGATAATAGATGAAACTCTTTTTCATCTAAGGCTTAATTCTCCAACATGCCAAGTTTATTGAATCTGTCAACCGTTTGATGAGAATCAGCTAAGATTACATAACAAGCCATTATGTGAATACAAATCAGCTACAATCATGTAACAAGCCATTATGAGCTTACAAATCAATGAATCGGTCAACCGTTCGATGAGAATAAATTAAAATTACGTAACAAGCCATTTTGAGCTTACAAATCACCAAATCAGTCAACCGTTCGATGAGAATAAATTATAATCACAGGACAAGCCATTCTAAGTTTACAAATCATTGAATTGGTAACCCGTTCGATGAGAATTAGCCAAAATCACATAACAAGCCATTCTGAGCTTACTAATCACTGAATCGATCAACCATTTGATGAGAATTAGCTACAATCACTTAACATGCCATTCTGAGCTTACAAATCACTAAATTGGTCAAGTGTTTGATGAGAAGCAATTACAATCACCTAACATGCCATTCTGAGCTTACAAATCACTGAATCGGTCAACTGTTTGATAAAAGTCAGCTACAATCATCTAACAAGCCAATTTGAGCTTACAAATTACTGAATCAGTCAACAATTTGATGAGGATCAATTACAATTATGTAACAAGTCATTTTGAGCTTAAAAATCACTGAATCGGTCAACCGTTTGATGAGAATCAATTACAGTCACATAACAAGGCATTCTGAGTTTACAAATCACCAAATCGGTCAACTGTTTGATGAGAATCAGCTACAATCATGTAACAAGGTATTCTGAGCTTACAAATCACCAAATCAGTCTACCATTCAATGAGAATCAGCTACAATCACGTATGAAGTTATTCTGAAGTTAAAAATCATCGAATCCATCAAGCGTTCGATGAGAATCAGCTACAATCACGTAACAAGCCATTATGAGCTTACAAATCACCGAATTGGTCAACCCTTCGACAAGAAGCAATTACAATCACCTAACAAGCCATTCTAAGCTTACAAATCATCGAATTGGTCAACCGTTCGATGAGAAGCAATTACAATCACTTATCAAGCCATTCTGAGCTTACAAATCATGGAATCAGTCAACCGTTTGATTAGAATAAGCTATAATCATGTAACAAGACATTCTGAGCTTACAAATCATTGAATTGGTCAACCGTTTGATGAGAATCAATTACAATCACGTAACAAGCCATTTTGAGCTTACAAATCAATGAATCATTCAATCTTTCATTGAGAATCAGCTACAATCACGTAACCAGCCATTTTGAGCTTAAAAATCATTGAATCGCTCAACCGTTCGAAGAGAATCAGCTACAATCATCGAATCGGTCAACCATTCTATGAGAATCAGCTACAATTATGTAAACCAACCATTCTAAGCTTACAAATCATCGAATCAGTAAACTGTTCGATGAGAATTAGCTAGAATCGTGTAACAAGTCATTTTGAGGTTACAACTCACTGAATTGGTCAACTGTTCGATGAGAATCAATTACAATCATGTAACAAGCTGCTCTAAGCTTAAAAATAATCGAATCGGTCAACTGTTCGATGAGAATTAGCTACAATCATGTAACAAACCATTTTGAACTTACAAATCACCGAATCGGTCAACCGTTCGATCAAAATCAAGTACAATCATGTAACAAGGCATTCTAAGCTTACAAATCATCAAATCGGTCAACCGTTCGATGAGAATCAGCTACAATCATGTAACAAGCCATTCTAAGCTTACCAATCACCAAATTGGTCAACTATTTGATGAGAATCAGCTACAATCATGTAACAAGCCATTCTAAGCTTACAAATCATCGAATCGATCAATTGTTTGATGAGAATCAACTACAATCATGAAACAAGCCAGTCTGAGCTTACAAATCACTGAATTGACAAAGGTATGATGAGAAGCAATTTCAATCACTGACTCGGTCAACCGTTTGATTAGAATAAGTTACAATCATGTAACAAGCCATTCTGAGCTTACAAATCATCGAATCAGTCAACCATTTGATGAGAATTAGCTACAATCTAGTAACAAGCCATTCTGAGGTTACAAATCACTAAATCTGTCAACCATTAGACGAAAATCAGCTACAATCACGTAACTAGCCATTCTGAGCTTACAAATCACCAAATCGGTCAACCGTTCGATGAGAATCAGCTACAATCATGTAATAAGCCATTCTAAGATTACAAATCACTAAATTAGTCAACCGTTTGATGAGAATCAGTTAGAATCATGTAACAAGCCATTATGAGCTTACAAATCACTGAATCGATCAACCATTCGATCAGAAGCCATTCCAATCACCTAACAAGCCATTCTGAGCTTACAAATCATCGAATCATTCAATCGTTTGATAGACTCAGGTATAATAACGTAAGAATCCAAGCTTATAAATCACTGAATCAATCAACCATTTGATGAGAATCAATTACAATCACATAACAAGCCATTCTGAGCTTAGAAATCATTGAATCGGTCAACTGTTCGATGAGAATCAGTTACAATCACGTAACCAAGCATTCTGAGCTTACAAATCACCAAATTAGACAACCATTTGATGAGAAGCAATTGTAATCATGTAACAAGTCATTCTGAGCTTACAAATCACTGAATCAGTCAATCGTTCGATGAGAATCAGCTAAGATCATGTAACAAGCCATTCTACGAATACAAATCATGGAATTGGTCAACCGTTTGATGAGAATCAGCTACAATCATGTAACAAGCCATTCTGAGCTTACAAATCACCGAATCAGTCAACTGTTTGATGAGAATCATTTAGAATTACATAACAAGCTATTTTGAGCTTACAAATCATTGAATTGGTCAACTGTTCAATGAGAATCAATTATAATCACGTAACAAACCATTCTCCACTTACAAATCACCAAATCGATCGACCATTTGATTAGAATCAGCTACAATCATATAACAAGTTATTCTGCGCTTACAAATCACCAAATCGGTCAACCATTCGATGAGAAACAATTACAATCACATAACAAGCCATTTTGAGCTTACTAATCATCAAATTGGTCAATCTTTCAATGAGAATCAACTACAATCATGTAACAAGCCATTCTGAGCTTACAAATCACCAAATTGGTCAACAGTTCAATGAGAATCAATTACAATAACGTAACAAGCCATTCTGAGCTTACAAATGACCGAATCGGTCAACTGTTCAATGATAATTAGGTACAATCACATAACAAGCCATTCTAAGCTTACAAATCACCATATTGGTCAACAGTTCGATGAGAATCAATTACAATAACGTAACAAGCCATTCTTAGTTTACAAATGATCGAATCGATCAACCGTTCGATGAGAATTCGCTATGATCACGTAACGAGCCATTCTGAGCTTACAAATCATCAAATCGGTCAACCATTCAATGATAATCAACTACATTCACTTAAGAACCTATTCTGAGCTTACAAATCATCGAATCGGTCAACCATTATGAGAATCAATTACAATTA
Source organism: Chamaecyparis obtusa (assembly GCA_027943335.1). Classification (NCBI taxonomy): domain Eukaryota; kingdom Viridiplantae; phylum Streptophyta; class Pinopsida; order Cupressales; family Cupressaceae; genus Chamaecyparis; species Chamaecyparis obtusa. Next base: position 1,136,964 of record BSBK01003129.1, on the reverse strand, counting down.
TGTAACAAGCAATTCTGAGCTTACAAATCACCGAATCGGTGAACCGTTCGATGAGAATCAATTATATCTCTTAGGAAACTGAGAAAATTGATAAGTTTCACTCTGATTTCATTTAGAAGGTTTCTTAGGAAACTTCTAAAGTTGATAAGTTTAGTTTCCAACTTAAGCGGATCTATCAATTTTCTCAGTTTCTTTTTAAGGGGATTTAGAACTTTTAGAAGTTCAAGTCTAAGTTTTGAAAACAATTCTCTCATCGATTTGATAAGAAAATCTCTCAGTTTAGAGAAAAGTTCTCTCATCGATTTGATAAGAAAATCTCTCAGTTTAGAGAAAAGTTCTTTCATCGATTTGATCAGAAAATCTCTCAACGAACTCATCCGTCTGATAAGAAAATCTCTCAACGAACTCATCCGTCTGATAAGAAAATCTCTCAGTTTAGAGAAAAGGGAACCTAGCCATTCCATAATGGAATCTCTAAGCAAACTTATTATTCTTCTAACTATCGTAAGAAACTCATTGTACGGGGGAGTGGTCAGAAGGAAGAGATGAACTTATGCTACAAAAAGAGTCTTCTTTTTTGAGCTTTACCTCATTTATAGGTTCATTTCATCTAGCAACCGGTGAATGTTTCATACCCAAGAAACTTTTGGTATGATTTCCAAAATTTTGAAGAATCTCTTTTATCGAAATAAAATTGTGTCTTATAAAATACAAACTATTTTGAATATGTTCCCAATGATCTATTTTGGGGTACATACGTACCCTCAACATAACAGATCGACTACCATTATTGGTATTCCACCAAAATCTATTCTTGCAAATAAGATCTTCTAATCTATAACAAGGCCAAAGAAAATGTCTTATCTTTTGTCTTGTATCGACGATCAGAGGCTCACTTTTTTTCATCAAACCTTGGTCATTTGGTATCTCTTTACTATTTGAATCTTACACTCTCATCTAAATGATTTTCCAAATTCAAACGATTCAAAATTCAAAATTCCCTACGACGTCTTAGAAGAAAAACATCTTCGAAAATGAAAGAACTTGAAATTTTTTCATTTAGATCCTCAATAGGATGTACTTTTCTTCGTCGTTGAGATCTATCAAAAAGATTTACATCAATTTTTTTCTTTTTTAGTTTTAAGAAAAGACTTGCAATTTTATATATAAAGAATCGGTCATTAAAGTACCCCGGTACAAATGGCATAGATCTTCGGGTTGCCTCGGCAAAAACTCTAAGCAAATCATTTTCTTTCGGGAAGCAACTTTTGAGATACAATACAGTTTCCAATAATCCCAAGTCAAGATCCCCATTTTCTACATATGGGAAAAGTAAGTTGGCTACAGCAGCATCGTTGCCTAATTTTTTCTTATCAAAGAAATGAGACGCATTTTTGAACTTGGAAACCCAAGGAGCTAATGGCAGTTTTTCGAGCTCAAATTTGGTTCTCCACCTATGAATATTTTTGGCCATTTCTCGATACGCTAATTTTTCTTTTGCCAATTCTTTTTTTGGGTCTAGTCCCCTGAGTCTCATCTCCTCTTTTAATTCTACCTCCCTTGCAAGACGTTTTGCCTCCCGTTGAAAGCATTTCTGTTCTTTCAGATATTCAATTCTGGCAATTCTGGGATCTTGTTCTTGTTTATCGGCTTTCTTGGGTTTGGTCTTGGTTTTGGATGGTACTTTTACTTTTTTGTTTTTGTTTTTTTCATCATCCAATTTTGATTTAACTCTGTCCCATGCCTTCCTATCACCTTGTGATGCTTTCTTAGCATCTTGTTTCAAAATGATTTCCTTTATTGCTATTCGGACTTCTTCTTTTTCTATATTGATTTTATCAATATTTTTTTTTGGATAATAAATATTATAGAAATCTCAAACTAGAAAATCTCTCCTCTTTTTGTTCGAATATTTATTTTTTCGACATAATTCTTCCAATTTGCGTCTCCTTTCTTCCCTTCTGAGTTGTTCAGCTTTTTGTGCAGCTATTTTTGCTAGCTCTTTGTTGCTTGAAAAATCTTTTGCCTTGATTCTCGCATTCTCTTTTTCTTGTTTTGGTCATCTTCTCCTTTAAATGCCCTTCTCAATCTATTTACTTCTTCTGCAGAAGTTGCTGACTCCAATTTTTTGAGCCGTTCCTCTCTTGTCGTGAGCCTTTCTTCTTTACATTTTCTGCATGCCTCCCTAATTTCTTCGAGGGCAGCGAGTTTGCTTCGCCTTTCCTCTTCTTTCTTTCAAAGACTTTCTATTACAAAAGCATCAACATCAAACTCTTTTGGTACTTGAATCTCTCAAAATTCCCACATTTGTTCAATTTGTCTTCTTATGATATCCGGGGGAAAAACGTCACCAAGTTTGTTTGCATTTTTTATTCTTTTTCTAAGATTTGGGAACAACCAGAATTGCCATTTGTAATATCAACTTTTTTTGTAATATTTTGCCTTAGTTGCCGAGAAAAAATTGACATTTTTCTTTTTGGAAGAAATTTTCTTCTTCTTCTTCTTCTTGCAAGAACCGGGATTCTGAAAATTAGTAATAGCTTGATAATCTAGTTCCGGTATATATTGAATTGCGGGTCCATGATTACCCTCTTTCATATGATCCAAATAACTATACACTAAAAGATCATATCTGTGACGTTTGATCTGATTCTTGAGTCGGGTTAGAAAAGACGCAAAGCGCTTCTCTCCCAAAAATGATGCAAATTCACTCCATCCCAACCGGTTGCCAATAATATTTCTTTTCTTTTTGTGCGGGTCTATTCTATAGCCAGCACACCATTTTAACCATTGCTTCCAATGGTTAGTCGTTAACTCTCGAGGATGCTTGCAATCCAATAGCCCTTGCGAATGCAAAAATTCTTTAACATTCTTTTTTATAAAAGGAGACGATGTTCTTGATTCTAATAAATCCCTCGCATGGAATCCCTTCATATTTCTTATTTCTCGCCATATTTTGTGAAATACATATGCCTGGGAAATTTCTTTTCCTTAGCATTTGGATTCAGGGTTTTTGCTAATTGGGTCATTGCTATTGAATATTTTTTTAATTGCTTCAATACTCTACTCATGCAAAATTCCAAATTGGATTTGATCATATTGAACATACTTATTTTGAGATCAATTAGTATTAATTTCACCCTAAAATGAATAACTTTCATAAAATATGGCAATTTCTTCTTAATGAATCGAATAGTTTTCTTTTGGAAAAGCGAATGCCAAATTTTGATTCGAGTCCACTCTTTTTTCAATCTAGATTTTATGTCAAGAGAAGGTTGATCCATTATCTGTTTAAAATCAGTTTTCAATTTATTATAAATATCTAGATTGAAGAGATACTCTTCATTCATTTGGTTGATTCGATCATTCATTATGGTTGTCCAATAAGCTGGATCTAGAAGATCCCAATTTTTTTCCATCTGGATTGAAGATGGTTCATCTTGTATGATCTAAAAAAAATTTAATATTAGACGTAGGCTTAGTCCGAATCATTCTAAGTATCTATCTTGATCTCTGTCTTAATTTTCTTATTTATCAATTGGCGGATCGGTTTGATAATAGGTTTGATAATAATTATCAATTGGCGAATAGGTTTGATAATAGGTTTTGCTCGATCGGACATGTAATTCCAAATACATTCGCGAATAGGTTTCCAAAAAGAAGGCACTTTTGGGGGATTATCGAAAGGTAAGTCAATTTTTGTCCCATATATGGTTAAGAAACCAGTTGTTTTTTGGTCAGTCTCAGTAGAGTTAGATTCATACCAAGGTCTCAAGAGAAAAGGATATACAATCTTGAATTGAATACCCTCTTTGATATAATCTTTTATGAACTTCTTTGGGACATCCGGGTCCGTCAGTTCATATCCATCATAATTACATTTGAGATATGCTTCCTTTTGCAAGTTGGACCAATCCTACTCCTAATTCGAGGACCTGAAATAATAAAGTACAACCAATATTTTTAGCTATTATCAAAATAGGGAAATACAATCTTTTCCTTAAATACGTATGAGTGAACAAGAGAGTAGCTCTGACATAGTGAATCACTTCTCCGTCAAAGGTTTACTGTGTTCGACGGTGACGTTCTTCTTTTCTCCTTTCACGTCTCTCTAAATTTTTTTCATAAATTCTTAAAGATCTTGAAGTTTTTTTCATTTTTCTCCTCTTTGACTTCCTTCTTAGGAAAAGGTTTGTGATGTGACTTTTGAGTAGTCATCCCCCCTGGCTTTTGGATCTAAGTCTCCCGAAAAGAATCGACTCTAGTCTCGCTATCCAATGGTTGATTGCTGAAACTTTTTGTCATTGAAAACGGACAGCTCCCTTTACTAAATCTCGATGAAAATCTGCTTCATAGGGGTAACTAAAGACATATATATCTTTAAATACAAGATCTTCTTCTTTGTCCCCCCCCTTGTCCACTTCAAGAGTTTCTTCTTGTTCAGGAGTTCTTTCTTGTTCAAGTTTTTTGAAAGGTTGAAAGAATCACGTAACAAGCCATTCTAAGCTTACAAATCACTGAATTAGTCAATCATTTGATAAGAATCAACTACACTCATGTAACAAGCCATTCAAAGCTTACAAATGACTGAATCGGTCAACCGTTCGATGAGAATCAACTACAATCATGTAACAGGCCATTCTGATCTTACAAATCACTGAATCGATCAACCCTTCGATGAGAATTAATTAAAATCACGTAACAAGCTATTTTGAGCTTACAAATACAAATCGCTCAAGTGTTCGATGAGAATCAGCTACAATCACGTAACAAACTATTATGAGCTTATAAATACCAAATCAGTCAACCATTTGATGGGAATCAATTTAGAATCACGTAACAAGCCATACTGAGCTTATAAATCACTGAATAGGTCAACAATTCGTTGAGAATCAGCTACATTCACGTAACAAGCCATTTTGAGCATAGAAATCATTGAATCGGTTAATCGTTCAATGAGAATCAGCTACAATCATGTAACAAGCCATTTTGAATATACAAATCACCGAATCAGTGAACCGTTCAATGATGATCAATTACAATCATGTAACAAGCCATTTTGAGCTCACAAATCATTGAAAAGGTTAACTGTTCGATGAGAATCAGCTACAATCACTTAACAAGCTATTCTGAGCTTACAAATCACTGAATCGGTCAACTGTTCAAACAAAATTGGCTACAATCATGTAACAAGCCATTCTCATCTTACAAATAATCAACTTAGTCAACCGTTCGATGAGAATTAGCTACAATAACGTAACAAGCCATAATGAGCTTACAAATCACTGAATCGGTCAATCATTCGATGACAACAACTACAATCATGTAACAACCCATTCTAAGCTTACAAATCCCTGAATCGGTTAATCATTCAATGAGAATCAGCTACAATCATGTAACAAGCCATTCTGACCTTACACATCACCGAATCGGTCAACCCTTCGATGAGAATCAGCTACAATCACGTAACAAGCCATTCTAAGCTTAGAAATCACCGACTCAGTTAGCTGTTGGATGAGAATTAGCTACAATTACATAACAAGCCACTCTAAGCTTACAAATCACTGAATCGGTCAACCGTTTGATGAGAATCAACTACAATAATGTAAAAAGCCATTCTGAGCTTACAAATCACCGAATCAGTCAACCATTCAATGAGGATCAATTAAATCATGTAACAAGCCATTATGAGCTTATAAATCACCGAATCGGTCAATCTTTCAATGAGAATCAGCTACAATCATGTAACAAGCACTTATGAGCTTCCAAATTCCATTCTCAACTTACAAATCATCGAATGGGTCAACCATTCTATGAGAATCATCTAAAATCACGTAACAACTCATTCTGAGATTACAAATCACCGAATCGGTCAAGTGTTCGATGAGAATCAATTACAATCATGTAACAAGCCATTCTAAGCATACCAATCACTGAATCGGTCAACCGTTCGATGAGAATCAACTACAATCACGTAACAAGCTATTCTAAGCTTACAAATCACCGAATCGGTCAACCGTTCTATGAGAATCATCTATAATCATGTAAAAACACATTCTGAGCTTACAAACCACCGAATTGGTTAACCGTTCGATGAGAATCAATTAGAATGACGTAACAAGCCATCTTGAGCTTACAAATCACTGAATCAGTCAATTGTTTGATGAGAATCAGCTACAATCACATAACAAGCCATTCTGAGCTTACAACTTGCCGAATCAGTCAACTATTCGATGAGAATCAGCTACAATCATGTAACAAGCCATTATGAGTTTACAAATCACTGAATTGGTCAACCGTTCAATCAGAATCAACTACAATCACGTAATAAACTATTATGAGCTTACAAATCACCGAATCAGTCAACCGTTCAATGAGAATAAATAACAATCATGTAATAAGCCATTCTGATCTTACAAATCAATGAATCGGTTAACCGTCCGATGAAAATCAACTACAATCACGTAACAAGCCATTTTGAGCTTACAAATCATAGAATCAGTCAACCGTTCGATGAGAATCAGCTACAATCATGTAACCAGCCATTCTAAGCTTACAAATCATCGAATAGGTCAACCGTTCGATGAGAATCAATTACAATAATGTAACAAGCTATTATGAGCTTACAAATCATCAAATTAGTCAACCGTTCGATGAAAATCATTTACAATCATGTAACAAGGCATTCTGAGCTTACAAATCACTGAATCGATCAACCGTTTGATGAGAATCAGCTACAATCATGTAACAAGCCATTCTGAGCTTACAAATTATAAAATCAGCTAACCATTTGATAAGAATCAGCTACAATCAAATAACAAGCCATTCTGAGCTTACAAATCATTGAATCGGTCAAACGTTTGATGAGAATCAACCACAATCATGTAAAAAGCCATTCTGAGCTTACAAATCACCGAATCGGTCAACCGTTCAATGAGTATTAGCCACAATAATGTAACAAGTCATTCTGACCTTACAAATCACCAAATTAGTCAACCATTTAGTGCAAATCAATTACAATCACCTAACAATCCTTTCTGAGCTTACAAATCACCGAATCGGTGAACTGTTCGATGAGAATCAGCTACAGTCATGTAACAAGCCTTTTTGAGCTTACAAATCACCAAATCGGACAACCGTTCGATGAGAATCAGCTACAATCACGTAACAAGCCATTCTAAGCTTACAATTACTGAATCAGTCAATCATTCGATGAGAATCAGCTACAATCAAGTAATAAGCCATTCTGACCTTACCAAACACTAAATCAGTCAACCGTTCGAAGAGAATCAGCTACAATCATGTAACAAGCCATTCTGAGCTTACAAATCACCAAATCGGACAACCGTTCGGTGAGAATCAGCTACAATCACGTAACAAGCCACTATGAGCTTACAAATAACCGAATCGATCAACCGTTCGATGAGAATCAATTAAAATCATGTAACAAACCATTCTGAGCTTACAAATAATCGAATCGCTGAACCGGTCAGTGAGAATCAGCTACAATAACGTAACAAGCTATTTTGAGCTTACATATCACCGAATCGGTGAACCGTTCTGTGAAGGACCCCCTTCTATATTATTGTAGGGGCACTTATCTATCCAAAAGCAGATATTCGGGCCGATAGATGGCAGGCACCCCCGATGTGCCTTATAATAGTAGGGGAAATGTAAGCTCGTTCTTTGCCACCTTGAGCCCGTTTAAATAGAAACAATCATCTATAATCACGTAAAAAGACATTTCCAACTTACAAATCATCGAATCGGTCAACCCTTCGATGAGAATCGATTAGAATCACGTAACAAGCCATTTTGAGGTTATAAATCACTGAATCAGTCAACCGTTCGATGAGAATCAGCTACAATCACGTAACATGCCATTCTGAGCTTACAAATAGCCAAATTGCTCAACCGTTTGATGAGAATCAATTACAATTATGTAACAAGCTATTCTAAGCTTACAAATCACTGAATCGGTCAACCGTTTGATTAGACTCAATTACAATCACTTAAGAAGCTATTCTGAGCTTACAAATCACCAAATCTATCAACCGTTTAATGATAATCAGCATACAAATCACCAAATCGGTCAACCGTTCGATGAGAATCAATTACAATTACATAACAAGACATTTTCAGTTTACAAATCATCGAATCGGTCAATCTTTCAATGACAATCAACTACAATCACGTAACAAGCCATTCTAAACTTACAAATCACCACATTGGTCAATAGTTCGATGAGAATCAATTACAATCACGTAACAAGCCATTCTAAGCTTACAAATCTGTCAGCCATTCGATGAGAATCAGCTACAATCATGTAACAAACCATAATTAGCTTACAAATCACCGAATCTGTCAACCATTTGATGAGAATCAACTACAATCATGTAACAAAGCATTCTACGCTTACAAATCACCAAATCGGTCAACCGTTCAATGACAATCAGCTACAATCACGTAACAAGCCATTATGAGCTTACAAATCACCGAATCGGTCAACAGTTTAATGAGAATCAATTATAATCATTTAACATGCCATTCTGAGCTTACAAATCACTGAATCGGTTAACCGTTCGATGAGAATTAGCTTAAATCATGTAATAAGCCATTTTGATCTTACAAAACATGAAATCGGTCAACCGTTTGAATAGTATCAGCTACAATCACGTAACAAGCCATTATGAGCTTACAAATCATAGAATCATCTACAATCAAGCTATTTTGAGCTTAGAAATGCCATTCTGACCTTACAAATTATCAAATCAGTCAACCATTCTATTAGAATCATCTAAAATCACGTAACAAACCCTAGTGAGCTTACAAATCATCGAATCAATCAACAGTTTGATAAGAATAAATTACAATCATGTAATATACCATTCTAAGCTTACCAATCACTGAATCAGTCAACCGTTCAATAAGAATCAGGTACAATCATGTAACAAACCATTCAGAGCTTACAAATCACCAAATCGGTCAACCGTTCGATTTGAATCAGCTGCAATCACGTAACAAGTCATTTTGAGCTGACAAATATCTGAATCAGTCAACCATTAGATGACAATCAACCACAATCACGTAACAAGCCATTCTGAGCTTACAAATCACCCAATCGGTCAACCGTTTGATCAGAATCGATTACAATCACATAACAATCTATTTTGAGCTTACAAATCACCGAATCCATCAACCGTTCGATGAGAATCAACTATAGTCATGTAACAAGCCATTCTGAGCTTACAAATCACCAAATTGGTCAACCGTTCAATGAGAATCAACTACAATCATGTAGCAAGCCATTCTGAACTTACAAATCACCGAATCGATGAGAATCAATTAAAATCATGTAACAAGCCATTCTAAGCTTCCAAATAATTGAATCGCTCAACCGTTCAATGAGAATCAGCTACAATCACGTAACAAGCCATTATGAGCCTACAAATACAAAATCGGTCAACTGTTTGATGAGATTCAATTAGAATCACATAAAAGGCCATTCTGAGCTTACAAATCACTGAATCTGTGAACCATTAATGATGAGAATCAACTACAATCACGTAACAAGCTATTTTGAGCTTACAAATGACTGAATCAGTCAACCATTTCGTGAGAATCAGCTACAATCACGTAACAACCCATTCTGAGCTTACAAATCACCGAATCGGTCAACCATTCGATGAGAATCAATTACATTTATGTAACAAGCCATTCTGAGCTTACTAATCACCATATCGGTCAACCATTCGATAAGAATGAATTAAAATCATGTAACAAGCCATTCTGAGTTTACAAATTACTGAATCAGTCAACCATTTGATAAGAATCAACTACAATATCGTAACAAGCTATTCTGAGCTTCCAAATCACCAAATTGGTCAATCGTTTAATGAGAATCAGCTACAATCACTTAACAAGCCATTCTGAACTTATATATCCCTGAATTAGTCAACCATTCGATTAGAATCAACTACAATCACGTAAGAAGCCATTATGAGCTTACAAATCATTGAATCAGTCTACCGTTTAATGAGAATCAGCTACAATCACGTAACAAAGCATTCTGAGCTTATAAATCACTGAATCGATAAACCGTTCTATGAGAATCAGCTATCATCACGTAAGAAGCCATTATGAGCTTACAAATCACTGAATCCATCAACCATTCAATGAGAAGCAATTACAATCACCTAAGAAGCCATTCTAAGCTTACAAATCATCGAATCGATCATTCGTTCGATGAGAATCAACTACAATCACGTAACAAGCCATTCTAAGCTTACAAATAACTGAATCGATCAACCGGTCGATGAGAAGCAATTACTATATCAAACAAGCTATCATTTGATAAAAATCAACTACAATCATTTAACAAGTCATTCTAAGTTATAAATCACCGAATCGGTCAATCGTTCGATGAGAATCAGCTACAATCACGTAACAAGCCATACTGAGCTTAAAAATCATTGAATCGGTCAACCATTCAATGAGAATCAGCTACAATCACGTAACAAGGCATTCTGAGCTTTCAAATCATCGAATCGGTCAACCGTTCAATGAGAATCAATTACAATCATGTAACAAGACATTATGAGCTTACAAATCACCAAATCAATCAACCGTTTGATGACAATCAGCTACAATCATATAACAAGCTATTCTGAGCTTACAAATCACTGAATCGATCAACCGTTCGATGAGAATTAGCTACAATCATGTAGCACGTCATTCTAAGCTGACAAATCACCGAATCGATCAACCGTTTAATGAGAATCAACCAAAATCATGTAACCAGCTATTCTGAGCTTACAAATCACTGAATCAGTCAACTGTTCAATAAGAATTAGCTACAATCATGTAACAAGTCATTATGAGCTTACAAATCATTAAATCAGTCAACTGTTGGATGAGAAGCAATTACAATCACCTAACATGCTAATCTGAGCTTACAAATCACCGAATCAGTCAACCATTCGATGAGAATCAACTACAATCATGTAAAAGCCATTATGAGCTTACAAAGCACTGAATCAGTAAACCGTTTGATGAAAATCAGCTACGATCACATAACAAGCCATTCTGAACTTACAAATAAGTGAATCGATCAACCGTTCAATGAGAATCAGCTACAATCACGTAACAAGCCAAACTCAAATTACAAATCATTGAATCGGTCAACCGTTCGATGAGAATTGCCTACAATCATGTAACAAGCCATTTTGAGCTTACAAATCATCAAATCAATCAACCCTTCAATGGGAATTAGCTACAATCACGTAACAAGCCTAATATAAGCTTACAAATGATCAAATCGGTCAACCGTTCGATCAGAATCAGCTACAATCACGTAACAAGTCATCTTAAGCTTAAAAATCCCTAAATCGGTCAACTGTTCAATGAGAATCAGCTACAATCACGTAACAAGCCATTCTGAGCTTACAATTACTGAATCAGTCAATCGTTCGATGAGAATCAACTACAATCAAGTAATAAGCGATTCTGACCTTACCAAACACTAAATCAGTCAACCGTTTGAAGAGAATCAGCTACAATCACGTAACAAGCCATTCTGAGCTTACAAATCACCAAATTGGTCAACTGTTCGATTAGAATCAGCTACAATCACGTAACAAGCCATTATGAGCTTACATATCCCTGAATCGATCAACCGTTCGATGAGAATTAGCTATAATAATGTAAGACACTATTTTGAGCTTACAAATTACCAAATCAGTCAACCGTTTGTAAGAATCAGCTATAATCATGTAACAAGGCATTCTAAGCTTACAAATCACCGAATCGGTCAATTATTTGATCAGAATCAGCTACAATCATGTAACAAGCCATTCTGAGCTTACAAATGACCAAATTGGTCAACCGTTTGGTAAGAATCAGCTACAATCATGTAACAAGTCATTCTAAGCTTACAAATCATCGAATCAGTCAACCGTTCGATGAGAATCAGCTACAATCACGTATCAAGCCATTCTGAGCTGACAAATCTCTGAATCGGCCAACCGTTCGATGAGAATCAGCCACAATGACATAACAAGCCATTCTGAGCTTACAAATGACCGAATCGATCAACCGTTCGATGAGAATCAGCTAAAATCACGTAACAAGCCATTTTGAGATTTAAAATCACTGAATCGGTCAAGAGTTTGATGGGAATCAATTACAATCACGTAATAAGCAATTCTGAGCTTATAAATCACTAAATCAGTCAACCATTATGAGAATCAACTACAATCACATAGCAAGCCATTTTGAGCTTAAAAATAATCGAATTGGTCAACCGTTCGATGAGAATAAATTACAATTACGTAAGAAGCCATTTTGATCTTACAAATCACTGAATTAGTTAACCGTTTGATGAGAATCAACTACAATCACGTAACAAGCCATTCTGAGCTTACAAATCACTGAATCGGTCAACCGTTCGATGACAATCAACTACAATCGTGTAACAAGATATTATGAGCTTACAAATCACCGAATTAGTCAACCATTCGATTGAAATCAATGAGAATCACATAACAAGCCATTATGAGCTTACAAATCACATAACAAGCCATTATGACAATCAACTACAATCAGCTACCAAGCCATTCTGAGCAGAGAAATCATCGAATCGGTCTACCGTTCGATTAGAATCAGCTACAATCACATAAGAAGCCATTTTGAGCTTATAAATCACCGAATCAGTTAACCATTTGAAGAGAATGAATTGCAATTACGTAACAAGCCATTCTGAGCTTACACATCACCAAATCGATCAACCGTTCGATGAGAATTAGCTACAATCACGTAACAAAGCCTTCTAAGATTATAAATCATTGAATCGGTCAACTATTCTATGAGAATCAACCATTATGAGCTTACAAATCACCTAATCGGTCAATCATTCAATGATAATCAACTAACATCACGTAACAAGCCATTCTAAGGTTACAAATCACCGGATCGGTCAACCGTTCGATGAGAATCAGCTACAATCTCATAACAAGCCATTATGAGGTTACAAATTATCGAATCGATCAACAGTTTGATGACAATCTAGTACAATTACGTAACAAGTCATTCTGAGCTTACAAATCACTAAATTGGTCAATCGTTCAAAGAGAATTAGCTACAATCACGTAAAAAGCCATTCTAAACTTACAAATAACTGAATCGGTCAACCTTTCGAAGAGAATCAGCTACAATCACGTAACAAGCCATTCTAAACTTACAAATCACCAAATTGGTCAACTGTTGGATGAGAATCAGCCACAATCATGTAACAAGCCATTTTGTGCTTACAAATCACTGAATCGGTCAACCATTCGATGAGAATCAGCTATAATCATGTAACAAGCCATTCTGAGCTTACAAACCATCAAATTGGTCAACCGTTCAATGAGAATTAATTACAATCACGTAACAAGCCATTGTGAGCTTACAAATAACTGAATCGGTCAATTGTTCAATGAGAATTAGCTACAATCATGTAACAATCCATTCTCAACTTACAAATCACCGAATCGATCAACTGTTCGATAAGAATCAGCTAAACTCACGTAACAACCCATTATGAGCGTACAAATCACCGAAGAGGTCAATCGTTCAACGAGAATCAATTAAAATTACATAACAAGCCAATTTCAGCTTTCAAATCACCGAATCGATCAACTGTTCGATGAGAAGTAATTAAAATCACCTAATAAGCCATTCTAAGCTTATAAATCACCGAATCAGTCAACTGTTCTATGAAAAAAAATTACAATCACCTAAAAAGCCATTCGGAGCTTACAAATCACCAAATTCATCAACAGTTCGATGAGAATTAATTACAATCATGTAACAAGCCATTATGAGCTTACAAATCACCGAATTGGTCAACCATTCTATGAGAATCAGCTAAAATATGTAACAACACATTCTGAGCTTACAAATCACCGAATTGGTCAACCATTCGATGAGAATCAATTACAATCATGTAACAAGTCATTTTGAAGTTACAAATCACTGAATCGGTTAATGTTTCCATGAGAATCAGCTACAATCATGTAACAAGCCATTTTGAGCTTACAAATTAGGAAATTGGTCAACAATTCGATGAGAATCAATTACAATCATGTAACAAGCTATTTTTGAGCTTACAAATGCCATTTTGAGCTTACAAATCACTGAATCGGTCAGCGGTTCTATGAGAATCAGCTAATATCATGTAACAACCCATTCTGATTACAAATCATCGAATCGGTTAGCCGTTAGATGAGAATAAACTAAAATCATGTAACAAGTCATTCTGAGCTTACAAATCACCAAATTGGTTAACCGTTCGATGAAAATCAACTACAATCACATAACAAGTCATTCTGAGCTTACAAATCACTAAAACGGTCAACCATTTGATGAGAATCAGCTACAATCACATAATGCGCCATTCTGAGATTACACATCACAGAATCGGTAACCATTCAATGAGAAGCAATTACAATCACCTAAAAAGCCATTGTGAGCTTAAAAATCACTGAATCGATCAACCGTTCGATTAGAATCGGCTACAATCACATAACAAGCTATTTTGAGCTTAGAAATCACTGAATCTGTCAACCATTCGATGAGAATCAGCTACAAACATATAAGAAGCCATTCTGAGGTTACAAATCAGCGAATCTGTCAACTATTCGATGAGAATCAGCTACAATCATGTAACAAGTCATTCTAAGCTTACAAATCACCAAATCGGTGAACCGTTCAATGAGAATCAGTTACAATCATGTAACAAGCCATTAAAAGATTATAATATCTCGTCCATTTCTAATCTTGAATTCTCAATCAATAAACCAACATTAGATTTGAAAGAGAAAAAACTAATAATTGAATTTATTATTGACTTCTTCGATAATGGAAAAAATTAAATGGAATTATCAAAATTATTGAATAACGTGAATCTTTCAGAAATATTCGATAATTTGAGCTTACAAATCACAAAATCTTCCGTTTGATGAGAAGCAAATACAATCACCTAACATGCCATTCTGAGCTTACAAATCACCGAATCGGTCAACCATTGGATGAGAATCAACTACAATAACGTAACAAGCTATTATGAGCTTACAAATCACTAAATCGGTCAACCGTTCGATGAGTATTAGCTACAATCATGTAACAAGCCATTTTGAGCTTACAAATCACCGAATCGGTCAACAGTTCCATGAGAATCAATTACAATCATGTAACAAGCTATTTAGAGCTTACAAATTACTGAATCGATCAACCATTTGATGAGAATAAGCTAAAATCATGTAACAAGCCATTATGAGCTTACAAAATACTAAATCGGTCAATCGTTCGAAGAGAATCAGCTACAATGACGTAACAAGCCATTTTGACCTTACAAATCACCGAATCAGTCAACAGTTCATTGAGAATTAGATACAATCACGTAACAAGTCATTTTGAGCTTACAAAACATGGAATCGGTCAACTGTTTGAAGAGAATTAGCTACAATCACATAACAAGCCATTCTGAGCTTACAAATCACCGAATCGGTCAACAGTTCCATGAGAATCAATTACAATCATGTAACAAGCCATTTTGAGCTTACAAGTCACTGAATCGGTCAACCGTTCGATGAGAATTAGCTAAAATCATGTAACAAGCCATTATGAGTTGACAAAACACTAAATCGGTCAATCGTTCTAAGAGAATCACCATGTAACAAGCCATTCTGAGCTTACAAATCATTGAATCAGTCAACAGTTTGTGGAGAATTGGCTACAATCATGTAACAAGCCATTCTAAGCTTACAAATCATCGAATCAGTCAACCGTTCAATGAAAATCAGCTACAATCACGTAACAAGCCATTCTGAGCTTACAAATCACCGAATCGGTCAACAGTTCTATCAGAATCAATTAAAATCATGTAACAAGCCATTCTGAGCTTACACATTATTGAATCGGTCAACCGTTTGATGAGAATAAGCTAAAATCACGTAACAAGCCATTATGAACTTACAAAACACTAAATCGGTCAATCATTCGAAGAGAATCAACTACAATGACGTAACAAGCCATTATGAGCTTACAAATTGCCGAATCAGTCAACAGTTCATTGAGAATTGGCTACAATCACGTAACAAGCAATTCTAAGCTTACAAAATATGGACTCGATCAATCGTTCAAAGAGAATCAGCACGTAACAAGCCATTCTGAGCTTACAAATCACCGAATCAGTCAACAGTTCATTGAGAATTGGCTACAATCATGTAACAAGCCATTCTAAGCTTACAAAATACTGAATCGGTCAACCGTTCGATGAGAATCAACTACAATCACGTAACAAGCCATTCTGAGCTTACAAATCACCTAATCGGTCAACAGTTCCATGAGAATCAATTAGAATCATGTAACAAGTCATTTTGAGCTTACAAATAACTGAATTGGTCAATTGTTTGATGAGAATAGGCTAAAATTACGTAACAAGCCATTACTGAATCGGTCAATCGTTCGAAGAGAATCAGCTATAATGACGTAACAAGCCATTCTGAGCTTACAAATCACTGAATCAGTCAACAGTTCATTGAGAATTGGCTACAATCACATAACAAGCCATTCTGAGCTTACAAAATATGGAATCAGTCAATCGTTCAAAGAGAATCAGCATGTGACAAGCCATTCTAAGCTTACAAATCATCGAATAAGTCAACAATTCATTGAGAATTGGCTACAGTCATGTAACAAGCCATTCTGAGCTTACAAAACAATGAATTGGTCAACCGTTCGATGAGAATTAGCTACAATCACGTAACAAGCCATTCTGAACTTACAAATCACCGAATCGGTCAACAATTATATGAGAATCAATTACAATCATGTAACAAGCCATTCTGAGCTTACAAATTACTGAATCGGTCAATCGTTTGATGAGAATAAGCTAAAATCACATAACAAGCCATTATGAGCTTACAAAATACTGAATCGGTCAATCGTTCGAAGAGAATTAGCTACAATGACGTAACAAGCCATTATGAGCTTACAAATCACTGAATCAATGAACAATTCGTTGAGAATTGGCTACAATCATGTAACAAGCCATTCTGAGCTTACAAAATATGGAATCGGTCAACTATTTGAAGAGAATCAACTACAATCACGTAACAAGCCATTCTGAGCTTACAAATCACCGAATCGGTGAACAGTTCCATGAGAATCAATTAAAATCATGTAACAAGCCATTCTGAGCTTACAAATCACCGAATCAGTCAATAATTCATTGAGAATTGGCTACAATCACGTAACAAGCTATTATGAGCTTACAAATCATCGAATCAGTCAACCATTCGATGAGAATTAGCTAAAATCATGTAACAAGCTATTATAAGCTTACAAATCATTGAATCGGTCAACTGCTCAATGAGAATCAGCTACAATCACGTAACAAGCCATTCTGAGCTTACAAATCACCAAATCGGTCAACCGTTTGCTGAGAATCAATTACAATCACGTAACAAGCTATTCTGAGCTTACAAATCACTGAATCGATCAATCATTTGATGAGATTCAGCTACAATCATGTAACAAGTCATTCTGAGCTTACAAATTACAAACTCGGTCAATCGTTTGATGAGAATTAGCTACAATTACGTAACAAGCCATTCTGAGCTTACAAATCACCAAATCCATCATTTGTTCGATGAGAATCAATTGCAATCACGTAACAAACCATTCTGAGCTTACAAATCACCGAATCAGTCAACTATTCTATGAGAATTAGCTAAAATCATGTAATAACCCATTTTGAGCTTACAAATCACCTAATTAGTCAGCCGTTCAATGAGAATCAGCTACAATCATGTAACAAGCCATTTTGAGCATACAAATAATTGAATCGATCAACCGTTCGATGAGAATTAGCTAAAATTACGTAACAAGCCATTCTGAGCTTACAAATCACCGAATCAGTCAACCATTTGATGAGAATTAGCTACAATTATGTAACAAGCCATAATGAGTTTACAAATCATCGAATTAATCAACCGTTCGATGAGAATCAGCTACAATCACGTAAGCCATTATGAGGTTACAAATCCCTGGTCAACCATTCAATGAGAATTAGCTACAATCATGTAACAAGCCATTCTAACCTTACAAATTATCGAATTGGTCAACTGTTCGATGAGAATTAGCTACAATCACGTAACAAGCCATTTTGAGATTACAAATCACCGAATCGGTCAACTGTTCGATGAGAAGCAATTACAATCACCTAACAAGCTATTATGAGCTTACAAATCATTGAATCAGTCAACCATTCGATTAGAATCAGCTACAATCATGTAAGAAGCTATTCCGAGTGTATAAATCACTGAATCAGTTAACCATTCGATGAGAATCAATTACAATCATGAAATAAGCCATTCTGAGCTTACAAATCACCGAATCCTTCAACCGTTTGATCAGAATCAGCTACAATCGTGTAACAAGCCATTCTGAACTTAAATATCCATGAAAGGGTATTTGATGAAAATCAGCTACAATCACGTAACAAGCCATTTTGATCTTAAAAATCATAGAATCGGTCAACCGTTTAATGAGAATCTACTACAATCAGGTAACAAGCCATTGTGAGCTTACAAATCACTGAATCGGTCAACTGTTCGATGAGAATCAGCTACAATCACGTAATAAGCCATTCTGAGCTTACAAATAACCATATCGGTCAACCGTTCGATGAGAATCAACTCCAATCATGTAACAAGCCATAATGAGCTTGTAAATCACTGAATCAGTCAACCATTTGATGAGAATCAGCTACAATCACGTAACAAGCTATTCTGAGCTTACAACTCCTCGAATCGGTCAACCATTTCAGGAGAATCATCTACAATTAGGTAACAAGCCATTATGAGCTTACAAATCATCGATTTGGTCAACCGTTCAATGAAAATCAGCTACAATCACGTAACAGGCCATTCTGAGCTTACAAATCACTTAATCGATTAACCGTTCGATGAAAATAAATTACAATCACCTAACAAGCTATTCTGAGCTAACAAATCACCGAATCAGTCAACTGTTCTATTAGAATTAGCTAGAATCATTTAAGAAGTGATTCTGAGCTTATAAAACACCGAATCAGTCAACCATTCGATGAGAATCAATTACAATCATGTAGTAAGCAATTTTGAGCTTACAAATCATTGAATCGGTCAACCGTTCGATGAGAATCAACTACAATCACGTAACAACCCTTTCTGTGCTTATTAATAAAAAATTGGTCAACCAATCGATGAGAATCAACTACAATGACATGATAAGCCATTCTGAGCTTACAAATCACTGAATTGGTCAACCGTTAGTGAGAATCAGCTACATGTAATAAGCCATTCTAAGCTTACAAATAACCAAATGGATCAACCGTTTGATGAGAATCAGCTACAATCACGTAAAAATCCATTCTGAGCTTACAAATCATGAAATCAGTCAACCGTTCGATGTGAATCAATTACAATCAAGTAACAAGCCATTCTAAGCTTATAAATCACTTAATCAGTCAACCGTTTGATGAGAATCAGCTACAATCACGTAACAAGCTATTCTGAGCTTACAAATCACCAAATCGAAGGGTTGACCGATTCGGTGATTTGTAAGCTCAAAATGGCTTGTTACATGATTGTAGTTGATTCTCATCGAACTGTTGACCAACCTGGTAGTTTGTAAGCTCAAAATCACTTGTTACGTGGTTGTAGTTGATTCTCATTGAACAGTTCACCGATTCAGTGATTTGTAAGCTCAGAATGGCTTGTTACATGATTGTAGATGATTCTCAGTGAAGGGTTCATCGATTTGGTGATTTATAAGCTTAGAATGGCTTGCTACATGATTGTAGCTGATTCTCATTGAATGGTTAACCGATTCAGTTATTTGTAAGCTCAGAATTGGTTGTTACATAATTGTAGCTGATTCTCATCAAACGATTAACTGATTCGGTAATTTGTAAACTCAGAATGACTTGTTATGTGATTGTAGCTTATTTTCATCGAACGGTTGACCGATTCAGTGATTTGTAATCCTAGAATGGCTTTTTAATATAATTGATTATCATGGAACGGTTCATCGATTTGGTGATTTGTAAGGTCAAAATGAGTTGTTATATGATTGAAAGTGATTCTCATCGAACAGTTGACCGATTCGGTGATTTGTCAGCTCAAAATGGGTTGTTAGTTTATTGTAGCTGATTCTTATTGAACGGTTGATTGATTCCATGATTTGTAAGCTCAGAATGACTTGTTACGTGATTATAGCATATTCTCATCAAACGGTTGATTGATTTGGTGATTTGTATGAAGGTTTGAACAATACAAATCCACAAAACTCGAAGATCACCTGCCTACAAAAACTTGTTACAAGGAAGTAGAGACAAGAAGAAGGCAAGGGTTTGACTCAAAAATATGAAGAAGAAAATATCCTTAATTAATGAATGAAAATAATGTACAATGAATTATCCTTATAAAGGAGATCGAAAGTCTTGAAAGGAAAACTTTAGTGCATGTAATAATCAGGAGGACACCAAAAGCCTGAAGAGCTGATCAATCAAAGCTGGAAGAATGCATCCAAAATAGGAAAGAAAAGAGTGTCTATATGGTAAATGATCCATCTCACCGAAATGCATAGGTACCCAGCCACTGTAACCACCTAGTACATATGATTAAATACTAAATACATAGCTCACACTATCAAACCAAGAAAGTAGTAGAACCAACAATAGAAACCCCCCCATACTACTGACAAGGGAGTAATGATAGGTACACTGAAAAGATCATCCAGTATGAACTGCATGATGAAGATGAATCTGAAACATCGAATGTGCAGAGAGAGTACAAACATAAATAAAGATACCTGAGGTTAATGTCGGTGGAGGAATGCTCACATGACAAAAGAAGATGGCAAACAAAGGCAAACATCAAAACCCCCCTGGCACTTTATAATAGAGTGTAAAAATAGCATAAACATGTGCAAGATCCCATCAAAGCAATAGAATGGCACTTTATCTAAGTGTGTGTGCATAAAAGATTGCTACAAAAAATGAAGTATACACTGCTCAAAGAAGATCAAAGGCTTCTGAAACAAAAGAACAACCTAAGATGAGCCATCCCTCAAAGGGAAGAGATCCCAGGACCTGAAACAACCAAGATATCCACCAGACTGCAAAAAAGAAAGAAATTTGAATAAAATGAACCTGGAGCAAAATCTAGAAAAATGACTCATAGCAATGAAAATCTCTCTGAACAAGCTTTTCAACAATATATCATTTTCTAAAAATGGAGTCCGGATGTGCAAGATAAGCTCACGGAGTGTAGAACTAAAGATCTGGCTTTACCAGAGAAAAACACCATCAAAAAAATAAAACTTGAAAATATAACCTCCAGATTTGCAAAGAGCTTGGAATCAAATTTTTGATGATATCTCATTTGCCAAATTTTGACACCGTATGCTCAAGATATGAGCAAAAACCAATAGCTGCACTAGAGGGCCCAAAGCAAATGTCTGCAAGGATCTAAGGATGGGTGACATCAGCAAAAAGACAAAAAACTAGATGAAACCATCAGATCTGAAAAAATTTCAGAAAGAGTTTTTCGGTAATATCTAATTTGTCGAAAATAGATCCCGGAAGGCAGAAGGTCTAAAATGCCATGATCAGAGAGAACATCTGAGTTTGACAAAAAAAAAAAAAGAGTATCAAAATGAAAAAATAACAAAACCACACTAGCAAATTCGGATCGGGCTCGGAACTAGCTTTTCGATGATATATCGCACGCTAAATTACAATCCCAGATGCTCGAGATATGTGCAAAAAGGCCTAGGTACCCTTATAAAAGCTCAAAAAATGGCAAATCAGCTGATGTATGCAAACTGAGAGCTTAAAATTGATGGCCAAATGGCCGTCACAGCTCTATTTCACTTAGGGCTAAAAAATTTGGCCCATATGATCGTGGCGCAGTGAAAAAGGGGCTCGACAGCTGGGGGCTGGCTCGATCACCCACGTGACCCTAGGTGCTACGAGAGGGGGCTCAAATGGGTAGAGACGACTGTGTAACTGATAGTTAACCGCAGGACCATTGGCGGTGACCGTGCGGTTGACTAGCGCAGTCACCGTCGGTGATGACCGTGGGCCGCCCTCAGCGGTGCTAGTGGCTGCTCTCAGCGGTGCACTAGTGGCCACTGGGCAGTCCGCCCAATAGAAAAAAAAAATTTAATCTTTTTTTTGAAAAATCATCGTATAGCCTCGATGTGTGTGCTAGAGTCATACGACCTTGGTAGGCAAAAAAATTTGACTCAGAAGCCAACTTGTCGAAATTGGACAAGTTTTATATGGATTTTGAGTATCTTGGGCCTTTCAGATGCAACCGTGATGTCCCTTTGGGCTAGAAGTACCTCAAAAAATAGTGATCACCTCGGGATCTATGCTAGGGCCGATTGCAAAAAAAAATTCTCACAAATTCTAACTTTGTCCAAATTGGAGAAATTATATATGGATCTTAGGGTTCTTGGACGCTCTGAACACAACTGATGAAGTTTGTTTGAAGCCACGATGACCAGAAAATAGGTCCCCCCAGATTTGACAGGAAAAAATTAGCAAATCAACAAAAAAATCCCTAATTTGTATCCTTCAAATGTGAACAAACTGTAGCAGATTAGGCTTTGATACCATGAAGGATTTGAGCAATACAAATCCACAAAACCCAAAAATCACTTGCATACAAAAACTTGTTACAAAGAATTAGAGACAAGAAGAGGGCAATGGTTTAACACAAAAATATGAAAAAGAAAATATCCTCAATTAATGAATGAAAACAATGTACAATGGATCATCCTTATAAAAGAGATCGAAAGCCTTGAAAGGCAAAGTCTAGAGCATGTAATAATCAGTTTAACTATTACATGACTAATGCATGAGTTTAGAACAACTAGTGCATGTGCTTTTTAACTAAAGCAAAAGGAAGGTGACATCTTAAGAAGGGAGTAAAGATTAATTAACATAATTCATACTTTACTCTAACGAACGGTTAACCGATTCGGTGATTTGTAAGCTCAAAATGGCTTGTTATGTGATTAGAGTTTATTCACACTGAATGGATTAACAATTTCATGATTTGTAAGCTCCGAATGAATTGTTACGTGATTGTAGCTGATTTTCATTAAACGGTTGACTGATTCAGTGATTTGTAAGCTCAGAATGGCTTGTTACATGATTGTAGCTGGTTCTCATTGAAAGGTTGACAGATTTGATAATTTGTAAGTTTAGAATGGCTTGTTATGTGATTGTAATTGATTCTCATTGAACGCTTGACCGATTCAGTGATTTGTAAGATCAAAATGGCTTGTTACATGATTGTCATTGATTCTCATCGAACAGTTGACAGATTCGGTGATTTGTAAACTCAGAATGGCTTGTTACATGATTGTAATTGATTCTCATCGAATAATTGACCGATTCAAAGATTTGTAAGATTTGAATGGCTTTTTATGTGATTGTAATTGATTCTCATCGAACGGTTGACCGATTCGATGATTGTAAGCTCAGAATGACTTGTTAAGTGATTGTAGTTGATTCTCATCGAATGGTTGAACAATTCAGTGATTTGTAAGCTCAAAATGGCTTGTTACGTGATTGAAATTGATTCTCATCGAACGGTTGTCCAATTTAGTGATCTGTAAGCTTTGAATGGCTTATTACATTATTGTAGCTGATTTTTATCAAACGGTTGACCGATTCAGTGATTTTTAAGCTTAGAATTGCTTGTTACATGATTGTAATTGATTCTCATCGAGCGGTTGACCGATTTAGTGATTTGTAAGCTCAGAATGGCTTGTTGTGTGATTGTAATTGATTCTAATTGAACAGTTGATCGATTTGGTGATTTGTAATCTCAGAATGGCTTGATATGTGATTGTAATCGATTCTCATCGAATGGTTGACCAATTTGGTGATTTGTAAGCTCAGAATAGCTTGTTACGTGATTGTAGCGGATTCTCATCGAATGGTTGACCGAGTCGGTGATGTGTAAGCTGAGAATGGCTTGTTACGTGATTGTAATTGATTCTCATCGAATGGTTGACTGATTCAGTGAGTTGTAAGCTTAGAATGGCTTGTTACATGATTGTAATTGATTCTCATCAAACTGTTGACCGATTCATTGATTTGTAAGCTCATAATGGCTTGTTACATGATTGCAGCTGATTCTCATCAAATGGTTCATTGATTCAGTGATTTGTAAGCTCAAAATGGCTTGTTATGTGATTGTAGTTGATTCTCATAGAACGATTGACAGATTCAGTGATTTGTAAGCTCAGAATGGTTTGTTACATGATTGTAGCTAATTTTCATCAAACGGATAACCGATTTGATAATTTGTAAGATCAGAATGGCTTGGAAGGAATTGATTATGGTGAAACATTTACACCTATTGCCAGATTAGAAGGAGTTAGAATGTTACTTGCATATGTTGTTTCATGATTGTAGCTGATTCTCATCAAACGGTTGACTGATTCGGTGATTTGTAAGCTTAGAATGGCTAATTACATGATAGTAATTGATTCTCATCAAACAGTTGACCAATTCAGTGATTTGTAATCTTAGAATAGCTTGTTACGTGATTGTAACTAATTCTCATTGAATGATTGACTGATTTGGTAAATTGTAAGCTCAGAATGGCTTATTACGTGCCTGTAGCTAATTCTCATCAAACGGGTTACCAATTCAATGATTTGTAATCTCAGAATGGCTTGTTATGTGATTGTAGCTAATTCTCATCGAACAGTGGACCGATTCGGTGATTTATAAGTTTAGAATGGCATTCTACGTGATTATAGCTGATTCTCATGAAACAGTTGAGTGATTCAATGATTTGTCAGCTCAGAATGGCTTAGTTACATTAGGGTGTCTCACTTCTCTATCAATTCAAATGGCACCCACCGATAGATTATTGTAGGGCATGTTGGTTGTGGATTATTCCCTTTGATCTTCAACTTGCAGATTTACACTTTGATGGATAATTCAAATAAAACTCAGACTCTATCACCACTCCAAAGTCCACAAGGAAGAGGGCCAACTGCCAAGAATCAAAAGATCCTTCTACACTTTGAGCTTTAGTGCTCAGGCAGGTGTACCCTTGACTCACTTCTCTAAAGGAGTCTAAAACAATATTCCACTATATCTCATATAAGATTGTTAAAGATTTATCAAATAATGTTTGTGTTTGTAGTTGTTAACCATGCATACTTCAAGAGGAAGGACTAGTGCCTTATCGCTTAGAGTCACCTAACTGTATACCTCAACTGAATACCTCAAATCAAACACAATAGAATCCGAGGTAAGTGCTTTGCCTATTACCCCCTTTCCCTCAAGCACAAGGACATCAAATTCTACACCTGACTGCAAACTCACTGAATTCACCTAGAAGACTTTAATCCTAACTTTGTTAGGAACTCAAAGATAAATTCAAAATACTCTTTGTTTACCATATGTTAGCACACTTTGTGAAACTAACATATATGAGCTCAGAGACAAGCAAGAAGACATACACAAGATAGAAGATTGGGATTCAAAATGTTCTCATTAACACAATCAGGATCAACATACAATCAGAATGATACCAAGATCAGAAAAGTCACAAAATCAGACTTCTATCAGTATATTACAGTAAAAAACCAAGGACCAAAAGCAACAATGTTTTTGGAACCCTTGCAAACTCCAAAATTCTCTAACTTATACCCCCTAGTCATGTTGAAAATCTGCAACAAGCTACGGATGACTAGGGTTAGGGTTTTAACCACCCAACTTGCTGGAAATGGTCTAAAAAGTTATTATAGGGGTGGGAAACACAGTCAATCAGGAAAGAAGAAATTTTTGAACTGATCCACAATCATGAAATTCTTCTCTGCAAGTACAAGGGATCACAAAACCAAGCTCAAAAGGACACCCTGAAACAAGCCTTGAGCACACAACTGAAATAAGCTTTGCAAACAATCCAACAACACCCTGGACCACACTGCAAATGGAAAACCAGTCACATCTCACCAAACAGGGTCATTTCTGTAATGAATTTCATAAATTTGGTACTTTCTAGTCACTGGAAGTTCTCAAAAAAAATTGAATTTGAACCACAATGGCTAAATCCATGGCGCCTGTAGAGAACGACGGCCCACGTTCAAACCCACCATCCTGCCAGCTTAGACCAACCGGAAATCACCATGACACCACCTGCCACCGAGCCCACCAAACAGCCACAAACAGGCCCCAGCATACGTGGCATCCTGTCACATGATTGCATAGCCCGGAGACAAGCTATGCGAACATGCGACAGCCTGCGAACCTTAATCGTCACCGCAAGGGGTTTGTCACATGATTGCATGCCGTGGAAATGGCCCTTGCGATCATGCGACAAGGCCATGAAACTGCCACATCACCCACTTTTTTGCATCTCCCGGGCCCATAGACACGTGTCAACCGGTCGCATGATCGCATAGCCAAAAATTGGGCTATGTGATCATGCGACAACCAACCCAAAGCTACCACATCACCACCTCCGGGACCACGGAACAGCAACCACCAACTACGAAGAGCCGGGACCCATGCAGACAGATGGCAAGCGGTCGCATGATCGCATGTCCAAAAAGTCTGACATGCGGCCATGCGACAGCCAATAAGGACATGCCATCTGTCACCCCTCTGACACCGTCAGATCCCACTGAGCCTTCAGAAATTTAGGTCCCACTGACACACGCACAATCACTAACCTGTGGACAAATCACAAAATGCTGACAAGGCATTTTCTTTTTCTATTTTTTAATATGAACTGAAATATCTACATTCCAATGGAATGGGTTAGATTGCTTGTCGTAACGTACTTGGTACAATTATTCATTTGATTTTTTCTTTATTTTTATTTTTGACTGCTCGTTTTGATTTTTTCTTTTTTATTTTAACTAGTTTTTTTTTCACTTTTTTTTTTTGTTTTTGCGATAAAACTTTATATTCATAATCAAAGAAAAAATCTATCACTTTATTGATAAATATACTTTTGTTCCTCATTCTCGGATCCATTTTACTCCATTTTTCCAAAGAGTTGAATCCAGTACCAACAGGTATCATGGCAGGTGGACCCACTGATAACTCCGCAACCGTGAGATTCCAAATCGATGATTGTCTCATGATCTGAAGGGTCTGACAGATTGCATGAGAACATACACTGGCCATTGCATTAAAATGTTGTTAGAAACTAGGCCCAGGAAGATAAAGCCGAGAACCTTAGGAAAAATATTAAAATCACAGGGCGCGATTGCGGACTTAGGAAAAATAAAAGGACCCATCGGAGAGAAAGACTAACTGCGAATCAGAGTGACGTGGAAACTTAAAAGGCACATGCAGAAGAGGCGTTTAAGTGACCCACGAAAAAGGTAATGCATGAAAAGAATAAAGCTAGGGCACATTTGAATTTTGAAACCTAACGACTAGATTCTGAAATTTTTGCCTAAGGTTTAACCAGGGACCAGAAAAATTATTACAGAGAGCAAGGGAAAAGACCAGGAGCCATGAAATTTTTTGCACATGCTAACATGGCCCATAGCCCTACTATTCTAAGGGGAGGGGCCCTCCCTCATCTATAATCCCTCCCACCCTGTGCATGCATAGGCAACATGTAGTAATTGATTCTCATCGAATGGTTGACAGATTCGGTGATTTGTCAGCTCAGAATGACTTGTTACATGATTGTAGCCGATTCTCATTGAACACTTGATCGATTCGGTGATTTGTAATCTCAAAATGACTTGTTATGTAATTATAGCTAATTCTCATCCAACGGTTGACTGATTCGGTGATTTGTAAGCACAGAATGGCTTGTTACGTGATTGTAGCTAATTCTCATCGAACGGTTGATCGATTCAGTGATCTGTAAGCTCAAAATAGCTTGTTATGTGATTGTAATTGATTCTTATCGAACGATTGATGGATTCGGTGATTTTTAAGCTTAGAATGTCTTGTTATGTGATTGTAGCTGATTCTCATCAAACGGTTGACCAATTCGGTGATTTGTAAGCTCAAAATGGCTTGTTACTGTAAGCTCACAATGGCTTGTTACGTGATTGTAATTGGTTGTCATCCAACGGTTGACCGATTCTATAATTTGTAAGCTCAGAATGGCTTGTTACATGAGTGTAGCTGATTCTCATCAAACAGTTGACCGATTTGGTGATTTGTAAGCTCAGAATGGCCCGTTACGTGATTATAGTTGATTCTCATCAAATGGTTGACCGATTCGGTGATTTGTAACCTCATAATGGCTTGTTATATAATTTTAATTCATTCTCATCGAACAGTTGACCGATTCAGTGATTTGTAAGCTTAGAATGGCTTGTTACGTGATTGTAGCTAATTCTCATAGAATGGTTGACCAATTCATTGATTTGTAAGCTCAAAATGGCTTGTTACCTGATTGTAGCTGATTCTCATCAAACGGTTCAATGATTGTAGTTGATTCTCTTCGAACGGTTGACCTATTCGATGATTTGTAATCTCAGAATGACTTGTTACGTGATGTTAATTGATTCTCATCAAATGGTTGACCTACTCGGTGATTTGTAAGCTCAGAATGGCTTTTTAAGTGATTGTAGCTATTTCTCATCGAATGGTTGACTGATTTGGTGATTTGTAAGCTCAGAATGGCTTGTTACAGGATGCTAATTGATTCTCATCAAACGGTTAACCGATTTAGTGATTTGTAAGCTAAGAATGGCTTATTACATTATTCTAGCTAATTCTCATCGAACAGTTGACTGATTCAGTGATTTGTAAGCTCAAAATGACTTGTTACATGATTGTAATTAATTCTTAATGAACACTTGACTGATTCGATGATTTGTAAGCTCAGAATGGCTTGTTACATGATTTTAATTGATTCTCATCGAACGGTTGACCGATTCGATGATTTGTAAGCTCAGAATGGCTTGTTACATCATTATAGCTGATTCTCATGAAACTGTTGATCGATCTCTGATTTGTTAGCTCAGAATGCTTTGTTACGTGATTCTAGCTGATCTCATCAAATGGTTTATCGAGTGAATGATTTGTAAGCTTAGAATGGTTTAATACGTGATTGTAATTGATTCTCATCGAACGGTTGACCGATTTGATGATTTGTAAGCTTGAATGGCTTGTTACGTGATTGTAGCTGATTCTCATCAAATAGTTGACCGATTCAGTGATTTGTAAGCTGAGAATGGCTTGTTACGTGATTGTAGTTGATTTTCATTGAACGGTTGACCAATTCGGAGATTTGTAAGCTCAGAATAGATTTTGACGTGATTGTTATTGATTCTCATCGAACGGCTGACTGATTCGGTGATTTGTAAGTTCAGAATGGGTTGTTACGTGATTGTAGCTGATTCTCATCAAACGGTTGATCGATTCGGTGATTTTTAACCTAAGAATGGGTTGTTACGTGTATTTAGCTAATTCTCATCGAATGGTTGATTGAGTTTTTGATTTGTAAGCTTAGAATGGCTAGTTACATGATTATAGCTGATTCTCAATGAACGGTTAATCAATTTGGTGATTTGTAAGGACAAAATGGCTTGTTAGGTTATTGTAGCTGATTCTCATCAAACGCTTGACCGATTCGGAAGCTCAGAATGGGTTATTACCTAATTTTAACTGATTCTCATCAAACGGTGCATCGATTGGGTGATTTGTAAGCTCAGAATGACTTGTTACTTGAATGTAGTTGATTGTCATCAAATGGTTGACTGAGTCAGTGAATTGTAAGCTCAGAATTGCTGGTTACATGAATGTAGCTGATTCTCATAAAATAGTTGACCGATTCGGTGATTTTTAAGCTCAAAATAGCTTGTTACATGATTGTAGCTGATTCTCATTGAACGGTTGACTAATTCAATGATTTGTAAGCTCAGAATGGTTTGTTACATGATTGTAGCTTAATTTCATCGAACCGTTGACTGATTCAGTTATCTGTAAGCTCAGAATGGCTTGTTACGTGATTGTAGCTGATTCTCCTTGAATGGTTGACTGATTGATTGATTTGTAAGTTCAGAATGGCTTATTACATGATTTTAGCTAATTCTCATCGAACAGTTGACCGATTCAGTGATTTGTAAGCTCAGAATGGCTTGTTACGTGATTGTAATAGATTCTCATCGAACTGTTGAATGATTTGGTGATTCTCATCAAACAGTTGATCGATTCGGTTATTTACAAGCTTAGAATGACTTGTTATGTGATTGTAGCTGATTCTCATCAAACGGTTGACCGATTCGATGATTTGTCAGCTCAGAATGGTAGTTACATGATTGTAGCTGATTCTCATCGAACGGTTGATCGATTCAGTGATTTGGAAGCTCATAATGGCTTGTTACATAATTGTAGCTGATTCTCATCCAATAGTTGACTGATTCAGTGATTTGTAAGCTCAGAATGGGTTGTTACGTGATTGTAGCTGATTCTCTTCGAACGGTTGAGTGATCCAATATTTTGTAAGCTTAAAATGGCTTGTTACATGATTTTAGCTAATTCTCATGGAACGGTTGACTGATTCAGTGATTTGTAAGCTAATTGTAACACCCCATCTATACTTAAAAATAAAAGATGATACTAAAGAAGAAAAAACCATAAACAAATTCACATAAAACCACAATAATAATTTTTTTTTCTTAAAATTACAAACTGTTACATATAATCATAGCAACCACTTTTAAGAGCTTTATAGTTTACAATCGATTTACATCAGAGTAATAATAATACTCTTTATTCAAAGATTAAGTTCCAAAAACAATATTTCCTTCTTTCCAAAACCATTACATTCTACGAATAGATCTGATAACTAATAACCATGAAATGATCTGTTTCCCATAAAACTTAACAACTGCTATCCACTATCCCATACTCATTGATTTATCCATCTAAAACCTGAAAATCAAAATGAACACAAACGCAAACAGCAAACAGGGCTTAGTCACAATGATAAAGAAAATGAACCATCTCCAAATATCTGCAACCATTAAAGTCAGTATAATATAACATTTATGCAGATTTAAATACAGATGTAATAGAAAACTAAATAACATAATCCCATTTTAACACCAAAATCATCAAGCACTAAATTTCTTTCTAACAGAAATAAACTCGCAAAGAAAATGACAAAGTAATGATCCAATAGTTCATGGGTGTCCACATAAGGACCTACACTATGTATCCGTAAGGAAACCCCGTAGAAATCCATTATGTCTGATGAAACCATAATGTTTTATCTTTGTTAATTGAAACCCATGACCCTTGAATTTTATAATTATCACTTAATTAAACAACTAACAGAAATTCTTTCCCATAAGGATAGACTAGTGTCAGTCACAACTGACAGAAATTCTATCATCACAAGGTACTAGACTAGTGTCAGCCCCCAATCTAAGGATCATACTTGCATTATCTCAAAAACACTTGATCTAGCAATTAATGAAAGCAGTGAAATGAACTACATTACACAATATCACTAACATTCCGTTTCTATTGCATCAATTTACAAAATTGAAATAGCAAATAGAAATCCATTATAAAACCATATTACCATATTCCTTAACATACATTCATATAAACATGATGTTTCTCGAAAGAAGAAAAGATCACAATTCTTTCTCCATCACAAATCCATCTAAATAATAATCTCCACATTCACTTAACATTAAATCTGAAACTGTACAATAAAATGTCCATATCAAATTCATGTTTCCATTGAATAGGAAAGAACTAACATAATCATACATCAACTGAATCAACACAACACCCATCATTTTTAAACAGACATACAAGTTTGCCATAACCGATTTATTAAACTAATTGGCCATACATCCTGCTCTATTAATTACAAATTTATACCATTTATATACATGTTGGCATATGTATATGTATACACCACGGCTTGTGTATACATATACATATCCCAGCAGGTATATATATATATATATATATATATATATATATATATATATATATATATATATATATATATATATATATATATATATATATATATATATATATATATATATATATATATATATATATATATATATATATATATATATATATATATATATATATATATATATATATATATATATATATATATATATATATGAATGTATAATTATATAAGCTTGTAATTAATAGTTCAGAATGACAGTCATAGGATCTATTATATACATGTTGGCGTATGTACATGTATACACCATGGCTTGTGTATACATATACATATCCCAGCAGGTATATATATTTATATATCTAATTGCATAAACTTGTAATTAATCGTTCAAGTCCATAAACATGCAATAGGAAAACCATACTAATCATCACAATTCTGTCACAGAATACATCTACCTTATTAAACTACTAAATCTTCCGAATACTTAAAATAATGACAGTATAATAATAAAAACCGACTTCTATCTCTAAACAAAATACCAAAGTGTTTTTCCCTTACTATCTGAACAAGATAGTAATTGACTTTCCTATAAATCCCTTAACATTTCCTAATGTCGTAACAACTGCATTACACACTGGTGATATTTACTGAAGAATAATAAAGCTCGAAATCAAGTTTTGACATAACCAAAGATATCCACATTCCTCTATTGACTGATACATACAGTGACAAACACCCATTGACAAAACATCGACACCAGATAACTAAAGGAGTTCGCCCAAAAGAAATACTTTAATCCACACTTATGTTGCAAGTGTAAACACAAAATATGACAGGTAACAGATAACATTATGAATACCACTAATCCCAATTTCCACAATACAGCTCAAAGAAAACATCGATATCAACTTCGGTTAATGACAGTGATAGAGAAACCGGATTTCATCATATAACCCAGAATGTTCACATTGAATACATTATGTTGCTACAGAGTTCCTTACAACAGGAACAGTGCGAGAAGACCATTACAGAAGTTTTTAACACAAAAACTCATTCTGGTTCCATACTGTATTAAAATGCTGATTCTCAAACCTGACTAACTCCCTTATCACTGTCCAAACAAGCAGACATCGACACCAAAAACACACAAGGAAATAACCATATGACATCTGCATAACTATATTCCATAGTTTAGCACAAACTTATCTAAAACACTGCCAAATCCAAACTTAGAACAGAGAAAACCTCTTAATACATTATGCTCAAAAAATAGCATATAAAAGACGTGTTTAATACCACACTAAAACCAATACACTTACTAACCAGTCGTTTGTTTCCAAATTTCCCCACTAAACACAACATTTAGTAACTAGATAACTTTCTAATCTATCCAAGAAAGAAAAGACTGATTCATGACCGAACTTACAAAGTATTCAAACACAAAACCTCACATACATCAACTAGTAACCAGTGGTAATCAACATTCCCTTAATTTTCATTTGCAGAACATAAAATGGAAACAGAGAATAAGGTAAGAGATGCCCCTACCTGGTATTCGTGTGGGGAAGATATCCAGAACCAAAATGCCAGAGCTAGCCCCTGCCTGGTGAGCTTCAAAGATGAATCCCAACCTCAACCACGAAGATCCCTTATCATAGATTGCCAAAATGCCATTCAAGAGAGCCCAAAATGCAAAGATAACAGTGTGAAACTCCCAACTTCCTAAATGACCATGAACAGAAGGGTTTATCTTTGCCGTGAAAACCCCTTTCATTCCATGCCACTTATCATGAAGGATACAACAGTAACACGGGTCCATAACCAACTATTTACCCAAAATGCCGCAGCATAACATGGTAAAAAAAAAAATGGAGTCATATACAACTGCAACTCCTTAACAATTGGCGGACTTCAAACACAACAATGAATTCCCATCGATAAGTTCATTCAATGCAAACTTATCTCTTGCAGTGAACACAACCCACTTCCTGCCAAATGTCCAACATAGTACAATTCCATAACCCGAAAAATAGCTTAAAACCCACTAACACCTCAATGCAATGAAAGTGCATTAAAACCCTGCCGTTAAGTCATATTTTCGAGCCAGTTTAAGAATACTTAGGGATAGATTAACACATTTCTTTGTTAATAACATTAGTCATTTTACTAACTTAAACATCTAAGATAACAGCGCAAGCCAATGTCAAATAACTAACACTTCATCACACTAACCTCCTACTAACATACAACATAGGATATACTAACTTAGATAATTCATATAATTTTAGTAAATGAATTACCATATACTTACTAAACATTCACTCATATTTATATGTATTAAAATACATATATACAAATTTATTTATTTTGAATTCAGAATTAGATTAACATCAAATAACAATAATACTCTAAATACTATCTGTCTATACACATCAAGATACAATCAACCATAATAATATAACCATTTCTAATCACGTCTAACATATTATTAAGGATTCCAAAACAATGAATCAATAATCAGACAACTGACTAACCATATAGTTTGTCCTTATTTCATAATCAACCAAAATTCAAAATTCAGTCTAAGCCAATTCTGTCATCAGAAAAAGACTCATTATGCAACAGAAATGGACATAATTCCCTGAATGTCTGGCAGAATAACAGAGATAATATATTTAATCTAAATAACAAAACAAAAAAATTTCATCTTTTTGACAAAAAGAATTTGTCCGCTCAACCATCCGGCTGTGGTACTCAGCAGAAATATATAGCTTCCACTATACCTGAATAGCATCATATTGGTTAACCGAGTATACACAAATTTACCAAAAAGGGCCGGGTTCAGCAACTGTAAAGTGACTCCAATCAAAAACTCTATTGCCAGATTTTGAATCCAAGGGTATTTCTGAATCAAACTTGTTTGAAAAATAAGAAATAATAGAACGGGAACAAGCATGATTGTAATTACGTGAGGTTTCCAAATGCTCGCATAAATAGGGCCAAGATAGTTCAAAAGAACGCCGTCAGAGTTCAAACTCATAGAAATCTAACATAACATAACATAACATAGAAAAGTGAAGCCTGGAACTGTCAGGGGCATGACACTAATAATGGATTGTTACGTGATTGTAATTGATTCTCATCAAACTCTTGACCAATTCATTGATATGTAAGCTCAAAATGGGTTCTTACATGATTGTAGCTGATTCTCATCGAACGATTGACCGATTCAGTGATTTGTAAGCTCAGAATGACTTGTTACGTTATTGTAGCTGATTATCTTCGAACAGTTGATCGATTCAGTGTTTTGTAAGCTTAGAATGGCTTGTTACATGATTTTAGCTAATTCTCATCAAACAATTGACCAATATAGTGATTTGTAACCTCATAATGGCTTGTTATGTGATTGTAATTGATTCTCTTCAAATTGTTCACAAATTCAATGATTTTTAAGCTCAGAATGGCAAGTTACATGATTGTAGCTAATTCTCATTGAACGGTTGACCGATTCGATGATTTGTAAGCTCAGAATGGCTTGTTACATGATTGTAGCTGATTCTCATCATTGGTTGATCGATTCGATGATTTGTAAGCTCAGAATGGCATGTTTGTAATTACTTCTCATCAAACGATTGACTGATTCAGTGATTTGTAAGCTCATAATGGCTTGTTACGTGATTTTAGCTGATTCTCATAGAACAGTTGACCGATTTGAGGATTTGTAAGCTCACAAAGCTTTGTTACATGATTTTAAGTGATTCTCATTGAACGGTTGACCGATTGGGTGATTGGTAAGCTCAGAATGGCTTGTTACGTGATTGTAATTGATTCTCATTGAATGGTTGACCGATTCGCTAATTTATCAACTCAGAATGTCTTCTTACATGAGTATAGCTTATTCTAATCGAACGGTTCACCGATTCAGTTATTTGTAAGATCAGAATGGCTTGTTAGGTGATTGTAATTGCTTGTCATCAAATGGTTGAGCGATTCGATGATTTGTAAGCTCATAATGGCTTGTTACATGATTGTAGCTGATTCTCATCGAACGGTTGACCGATTCAGTGATTTGTAAGCTCATTATGGCTTGTTACGTAATTGTAGCTGATTCTCATCCAACGGTTGACCGATTCAGTGATTTGTAAGCTCAGAATGGCTTGTTCATGATTGTACCTGATTCTCTTCAAACGGTTCAACAATCCAACATTTTGTAAGCTCAGAATGGCTTGTTACATTATTTTAGCTAATTCTCATCAAAGGGTTGACTGATTCAGTGATTTGTAAGCTCATAATGGATCGTTACGTGATTGTAATTGATTCTCATCGAACTGTTGACCGAATCATTGATTTGTGAGCTTAGAATGGCTTCTAACGTGATTGTAGCTGATTCTCATCGAACGATTGACTGATTCGATGATTTGTAAGCTGAGAATGGCTTATTGCATGATTGTACCTGATTCTCATCAAACAGTTGGTCGATTCCAGGATTTGTAAGCTCAAAATGGCTTTTTAGGTGATTATAATTGACTCTCATCGAATGGTTGACCGACTTAGTGATTTGTAAGCTCAGAATGGCATGTTATGTGGTTGTAATTGCTTCTCATCAAACAATTGACCGATTCGGTGATTTGTAAGCTCATAACAGCTTCTTACATGATTGTGGCTAATTCTCATCGAATGGTTGACCGATTCAGTGATTTGTAAGTTTACAATGTCTTGTTACATGATTGTAATTGATTCTCATCGAACGGTTGACGGATTTGGTGGTTTGTAAGTTCAGAATGGCTTGTTACATAATTGTAATTGATTCTCATCAAATGGTTGAGTAATTCGGTGATTTGTAAGCTCAGAATGGCTTGTTACATGATTGTAGCTAATTCTCATCGGATGGTTGACCGATTTGATCATTTCTAAGTTCAGAATGACTTGTTATGTGATTGTGGCTGATTATCATTGAAACGATTGACCCATTCAGTGATTTGTAAGCTCAAAATGGCTCGTTACATGATTGTAGCTGATTTTCATCGAATGGTTGACTGATTCGATAATTTGTATGCTCAAACTGGCTTGTTATGTGATTGTAGCTGATTCTCATCGAACGGTTGACCGATTCGGTTATTTGTAAGCTCAAAATGGCTTGTTACATGATTGTAGCTGATTCTTATCAACCAGTTGACTGATTCAGTGATTTGTATGCTCAGAATGGCTTGTTACGTGATTCTAATTGATTCTCATCAAACGGTTGACCAATTAAGTGATTTGTAAGATCAGAATGGCTTGTTACATGATCGTAGCTGATTCTCATCGAATTGTTGACTGATTCATTGATTTGTAAGCTCAAAATGCCTTTTTACGTGATTGTAGATGATTCTCATTGAACGATTGATCAATTCAGTGATTTGTAAGCTCAGAATAGTTACATGATTGTAGCTGATTCTCATCGAACACTTGACCGATTTGGAGATTTGTAAGTTCAGAATGGCTTGTTATGTGATTGTAATTGATTCTCATTGAACGGTTGACGGATTCGGTGATTTGTAAGCTCAAAATGGCTTGTTACCTGATTATAGCTAATTCTGATCGAACGGTTGATAGGTTAGGTGATTTGTATGCTCTGAATGGCTTGTTACATGATTGTAGCTAATTCTCATCAAACGGTTGACCGATTCGGTGAGTTATAAGCTCAGAATGGGTTGTTACGTGATCTTAGCTGAGTCTCTTTGAACGATTGACAAATTTAGTGATTTTTAATCTCAGAATGGCTCGTAACATGATTGTAGCTGATTCTCATCGAACAGTTGACCAATTTGGTGATTTTTAAGCTCAGAATAACTTGTTAGATTATTGTAGCTTATTCTTATCGAACAGTTGACCTATTTGGTTATTTGTAAGCTCAGAATTAGTTACATGATTTTAACTATTTCTCATCGAACGGTTGACCAGTTCGGTGATTTGTAAGCTCAGAATGGCTTGTTTCATGATTGTAGTTGATTCTCATCGAACGGTTGACCGATTCGATGGTTTGTAAGCTCAAAATGACTTGTTACATGATTGTAGCTGATTCTCATCAAACGGTTGAGCAATACAGTGATTTTTAAGTTTAGAATGGCAAGTTTGTAATTGCTTCTCATCGAACTATTGATTGATTCAATGATTTATAATCTCATAATGGCTTGTTACATGATTGTAGCTAATTCTCATAGAATGGTTCATCGATTCGGTGATTTGTAAGCTCACAATGCTTTGTTACGTGATTTTAGCTAATTCTCATCAAACAGTTGACCGATTCGGTGATTTGTAAGCTTAGAATGGCATATTGGGTGATTGTAATTGCTGCTCATCGAATGGTTGACTGATTTGGTGATTTCTAAGCTCATAATGGGTTGTTACATGATTATAGCTGAATCTCATAGAATGGTTGACCGATTCAGTGATTTGTAAGCTCAGAATGCTTTGTTACATGATTGTAGCTGATTCTCATCGAACTGTTGACTGATTCGATGATTTATAAGCTCAGAATGGCTTTTTACATGATTATAGCTAATTCTATTCAAATGATTGACCAATTCGGTGATTTGCAAGGTTACAATGGCTTCTTAGGTGATTATAATTGTTTTTCATCCAACAGTTGACCGATTCGGTGATTTGTAAGCTCATAATGGCTTGTTACGTGATTTTAATTGATTATCATCGAACGGTTGACAGATTCGGTGATTTGTAAGTTCAAAATGGCTTGTTACATGATTGTAGCTGATTCTAATCGAACGGTTGACCGATTCGGTGATTTATAAAGGGAGAATGGCTTGTTAGGTGATAGTAATTGCTTCTCATCGAACGGTTGATGGATTTGATTATTTATAGGCTCAGAATGGCTTGTTAGGTTATTCAAATTGCTTCTCATCAAACAGTTGACCAATTCGGTGATTTATAAGCTCAAAATGGCTTGTTACATGATTGTAGCTGATTCTCATCAAATGGTTGACCGATTCAGTGATTTGTAAGCTCGGAATGGCTTGTTACATGATTGTAGCTGACTCTCATCAAAGAGTTGATAGATTTGGTGATTTGTAACCTCAAAATGGCTTGTTACGTGATTGTAGTTGATTCTCATCGAATGGTTGACCGATTCACCATTTGTAAGCTCAAAATGGCTTGTTACGTGATTGTAGATGATTCTAATCGAACGGTTTACCGATTTGGTTATTAATATCCTTAGAATGGCTTGTTACTTGATTGTAGCTGAGTCTCATCTAACGGTTAACTGATTTGGTAATTGAAGTTGACTCTGATCGGACGGTTGACCGATTCGGGATTTGTAAGCTCAGAATGGCTTATTAAGTGATTCTAATTGCTTCTAATCGAAGGGTTCTGGATTCGGTGATTTGTAAGCTCAAAATGGCTTGTTACGTGATTGTAGCTGATTTTCATCGAACGGTTGACTGATTCAATAATTTGTAAGCTCAGAATGGCTTGTTAAGTGATTGTAGCTGATTCTCATTGAAGGCTTGACTGATTCAGAGATTTTGTAAGCTCAAAATGGCTTGCTAGGTGATTGTGCCTGATTCTCATCGAATGGTTGACCTATTCGGTGATTTGTAAGCTAAGAATGGCTTGTTACTTGATTGTAGCTGATTCTCATCGAACGGTTGACCAATCCATGATTTGTAAGCTTAGAATGGCTTGTTACATGATTGTAGCTGATTCTCATCAAACAGTTGACCGATTTGGTGATTTGTAAGCTCAGAATGGCTTGTTACGTAATTGTAGCTGATTCTCTTTGAACGGTTGACCGATTCAGTATTTTGTAAGCTCAGAATGGCTTGTTACGTGATTTTAGCTAATTCTCATCGAACGGTTCACCGATTCAGTGATTTCTAACTTCAGAATGGCCTGTTATGTGATTGTAATTAATTCTCTTCAAATTGTTGAAAAATTCGATGATTTTTAATCTCAGAATGGCTTGTTACATGATTGTAGCTGATTCTCATCGAACGGTTGACCGATTCGGTGATTTGTATGCTCAGAATGGCATGTTTGTAATTGCTTCTCATCAAATGATTGACTGATTCGGTGATTTGTAAGCTCATAATGACTTGTTACATGATTGTAGCTGATTCTCAAAGAACGGTTGACCGATTCAAGAATTTGTAAGCTCACAATGCTTTGTTACATGATTTTAGCTGATTCTCATTGAACGGTTTACCAATTGGGTGATTGGTAAGCTCAGAATGGCTTGTTACGTGATTGTAATTGATTCTCATTGAATGGTTGACCTATTCGGTCATTTATCAGCTCAGAATGTCTTCTTAGATGATTGTAGCTAATTCTAATCGAACGGTTGATCGATTTGGTGATTTGTAAGATCAAAATGGCTTGATAGGTGATTGTAATTGCTTGTCATCGAACGGTTGAATGATTCGGTGATTTGTAAGCTCTTAATGGCATGTTACGTGATTCAAATTGATTCTCATCAAACAGTTGACTGATTCAGTGATTTGTAAGCTCAGAATGATTTTTTACATGATTGTAGCTGATTCTCATTGAACGGTTGATCGATTTAGGGATTCATAAGCTCAGAATGGCTTGTTACATGATTGTAGCTGATTCTCATCAAACGCTTGACAAATTCGGTGATTTGTAACCTTAGAATGGCTTGTTATGTGATTGTAATTGATTCTCTTTAAATTGATGACAGATTCAATAATTTGTAAGCTCAG
Organism: Chamaecyparis obtusa; assembly: GCA_027943335.1. NCBI lineage: Eukaryota > Viridiplantae > Streptophyta > Pinopsida > Cupressales > Cupressaceae > Chamaecyparis > Chamaecyparis obtusa. The sequence continues at coordinate 1,096,256 of BSBK01003129.1, read as the reverse complement.
AATGGCTTGTTATGTGATTGGAGCTGATTCTCATCAAACGGTTGACGGATTTGGTGATTTGTAAACTCAAAATATCTTTTTACAAGATTGTAGATGATTCTCATTGAACGGTTGACCGATTCGGTTATTTGTAAGCTCAGATTAGCTTGTTACGTGATTGTAGCTGATTCTCATCAAACGGTTGACCGATTCAGTGATTTGTAAGCTCTAATGGCTTGTTACATGATTGTAATTGACTCTCATCGAACAGTTGACCGATTCGGTGACTTGTAAGCTCAAAATGGCTTGTTAAGTGATTTTAAATCATTGACCAATTCAGTGATTTCATAGAATGATTGACCAATTTAGTGATTTGTAAGCTCAGAATGGCTTGTTACGTGATTGTAATTGATTCTCATTGAAAGATTGACCAATTCGGTGATTTGTAAGTTCAAAATAGCTTGTTACGTGATTGTAATTGATTCTCATCAAACAGTTGACCAATTCAAATATTTCTAAGCTCAGAATGGCTTGTTACATGATTGTAGCTGATTCTCATCGAACGGTTGATCGATTTTGTGATTTGTGAGCTCAGAATGGCTTGTTACATGATTGTAGTTGAATCTAATCAAATGATTAATTGATTCAATGATTTGTAAGCTCAAAATGGCTTGTTACGTAATTGTAATTGATTTTCATTGAAGGATTGACTGATTCGGTGATTTGTAAGCTCAAAATAGCTTGTTACGTAATTTTAATTGATTCTCATTGAACAGTTGATCGATTCTATGATTTGTAAGCTCAGAATGGCTTGTTATATGATTTTAACTGATTCTCATCGAACGGTTGACCAATTCGATGATTTGTAAGCTCAAAATGGGTTGTTACGTGATTGTAGCTGATTCTCATTGAACGGTTGACTGATTCAGGGATTTCTAAGCGCTGAATGTCTTGTTAAATGATTGTAGCTGATTCGCATCGAATGGTTTACCGATTCGGTGATTTATAAGGTTAGAATGGCTTATTACGTGATCCTAGCTGATTCTCATCGAACAAATGATTGATTCGATGATTTGTAAGCTTAGAATGGTATTTTAGGTGATTGTAATTACTTCTCATCGAACAGCTAACTGATTCAGTGATTTGTAAGCTTAGAATGCTTTGTTGTGTGATTTTAGCTAATTCTCATCAAACAGTTCACCGGTTCGGTGATTTGTAAGCTCAGAATGGCTTGTTACATGATTGTAATTGATTCTCATCAAATGGTTGACAGATTTGGTGATTTAAGCTCAAAATGGCTTTTCCGTGATTATAGCTGATTCTAATCAAATGGTTGATCGATTCGGTGATTTGTAAGCTCAGAATGGCTTGTTTAGGTGATTATAATTTCTTCTCATCAAACGGTTGACCGATTTGGTGATTTGTAAGCTCATAATGGCTTGTTACGTTATTGTAATTGAGTCTCATCGAACAGTTGAATGATTCGGTGATTTGTAAGCTCAGAATGGCTTGTTACATGATTGTAGCTGATTCTCATCGAAACGTTGATCGATTCAATGATTTGTAAGCTTAGAATGACTTGTTACATGATTGTAGCTGATTATCATCAAACTGTTGACTGAGTCGGTCATTTCTAAGCTCCTAATGGCTTGTTACGTGATATCTAAGCTCAGAATGGCTTGTTACATGATTGTAGCTGATTTTCATCGAACGGTTGACCGATTTAATGATTTGTAAGCTCAGAATAGCTTATTACGTGATTGTAGCTTATTGTCATCAAATTGTTGACCAATTCAATTATTTTTATGCTCAAAATGGCTTGTTTACGTGATTGTAGCTGATTTTCATCGAACGATTGACTGATTGGACTTGTAAGATTAGAATGGCTTGTTACATGATTCTAATTGATTCTCGTCGAACGGTTGACTGATTCAGTGATTCGTAAGCTCAGAATATCTCTTTACGTGATTGTAGATGATTCTCATCGAATAGTTGACTGATTCAGTGATTTGTAAGCTCAAAATAGCTTGTTACATGATTGTAGCTGATTCTCATCGAACGGTAGACCAATTTGGTTATTTGTATGCTCAGATATCTCTTTACATGATTGTAGATGATTCTCATCGAATAGTTGACCGATTCGATGATTTGTAAGCTCAGAATAGCTTGTTACTAGTTGATTCTCACCAAACGGTTGACCGATTCGGTGATTTGTAAGCTCAAAATGGTGTGTTACGTGATTCTAATTGATTCTCATCAAACGGTTGACCGATTCGGTGAGTTGTAAGCTCAGAATGGCTTGTTACATGATTGTAGCTGATTCTAATCAAACGGTTGACCGATTCAGTGATTTGTAAGCTGAGAATGGCTTGTTAGGTTATTCAAATTGCTTCTCATCGAACGGTTGATGGATTCGATGATTTGTAAGCTCAGAATGGCTTGTTTCATGATTGTAGCTGATGCTCATCAAACGATTGACTAATTTGGTGATTTGTAAGCTCAGAATAGCTTGTTACATGATTGTAGTTGATTCTCATCAAACGACTGACAAATTCAGTGAATTGTAAGTTCAAAATGACTTGTTATGTTACTGTAGCTGATTCTCATTGAACAGTTGACTGATTCAGTGATTTGTAAGATCATAATGGCTTATTAGGTGATTGTAATTGATTCTTATTGAATAGTTGATTGATTTGGTGATTTATAAGCTTGGAATGGCTTCTTACATGATTGTAGCTAATTCTGATTTAACAGTTGACTGAATTAGTGATTTGTAAGCTCAAAATGGCTTGTTAGGTGATTGTAATTGCTTCTCATCGAACGGTTGATCGATTTGGTGATTTGTAAGCTCAGAATGTCTCGTTACATGATTGTAGCTAATTCTCATCAAACAGTTGACCGATTCGGTGATTTGTAAGCTCAAAATGGCTTGTTACATTATTATACTTGATTCTCATCGAATGGCTGACCTATTCGGTGATTTGTAAGCTCAGAATGGGTTATTACATGATAGTAGCTGATTCTTATTGAACGATTGACCGATTCAGTGATTTGTAAGCTCAGAATGGGTTGTTACCTGATTGTAGCTTATTCTCATCAAATTGTTGACCGATTCGGTGATTTGTCAGGTCAGAATGGCATGTTAGGTGATTATAATTTCTTCTCATCAAACGGTTGACTGATTCTATGATTTGTAAGCTCATAGTGGCTTGTTACATGATTGTAAGCTCAGAATGCTTTGTTACATGATTTTAGCTGATTCTCATAAAATGGTTGATCGATTCAGTGATTTGTAAGCTTAGAATGACTTGTTACGTGAATGTAATTGATTTTGATTGAATGCTTGACCAATTCGGTTATTTGTAAGCTCAGAATGGCTTCCTACGTGATTGTAGATTATTCTAATCGAACGGTTGATTGATTCGAGGATTTGTAAGCTCAGAATGGCTTATTAAGTGATTGTAGCTGAGTCTCATCGAACAGTTGATCGATTCTATGATTTGTAAGCTTAGAATGGCTTGTTACGTGATTGTAGCTGATTCTCATTGAACGGTTGATTGATTTGATGATTTGTAAGCTCAGAATGACTTGTTACATGATTGTAGCTAATTCTCACTGAACGATTGACCGATTCAGTAATTTGTAAGCTAAGAATGGCTTCTTACGTGATTGTCATTGATTCTCATCGAATGGTTGACCAATTCAGTGATTTGTAAGCTGAGAATGGCTTGTTAGGTGATTGTAGTTGATTCTCATCAAATGGTTGACCGATTTAGTGATTTGTAAGCTTAGAATGGCTTGTTACATTGTAGCTAATTCTCCTTGAACGGTTGACTGATTCATTGATTTATAAACTCAGAATGGTTTGTTAAATGATCGTAGCTGATTCTAATCAATTTGCTGATTGAGTCGGTGATTTGGAAGCTCAAAATGGCTTAATACATTATTGTAGCTCATTCTCATCGAATGGTTGGCCGATTCGATGATTTTTAAGCTCAGAATGACATGTTACATGATTTTAGCTGATTCTCATCCAACGGTTGACCGATTCAGTGATTTGTAAGCTCAGAATGGGTTGTTACATGATTTTAGCTAATTTTCATTGAATGGTTGACCGATTCGGTGATTTGTAAGCTTAGAATGTGTTGTTATGTGAGTCTAGCTAATTCTCATCGAATGGTTGACCGATTCATTGAATTCTAAGCTCAGAATAAGTTGTTACATGATTGTAGCTAAGTTTCATCAAACGGTTGACTAATTCAATGATTTGTAAGCTCAGAATGGCTTGTTATGTGATTGTAGCTGATTCTCATCGAACGGTTGATGGATTCAGTGATTTGTAAGCTCAAAATGGTTTCTTACATGATTATAGTTGATTCTCATCAAATGGTTGACTGATTCAACTATTTGTAAGCTCGAAATGGTTTGTTACACTGATTGTAACTGATTCTCAACAAACGGTTGACCAGTTCAGGGATATGTAAGCTCACAATGGCTTGTTACATGATTGTAATTGATTTTCATTGAATGGTTGACCGATTTGGTGATTTGTAAGTCAGAATGGCTTGTTACATGATTGTAGCTGATTCTCATCGAACAATTGACTAATTCGATGATTTGTAGGCTCAGAATGGCTTGTTATGTGATTGTAGTTGATTCTCATCGAACGGTCGATCGATTCGGTTATTTGTAAGCTCAGAATGGCTTGTTATATGATTGGATATGATTCTCATCGAACAAATGACCAAATTAAATGGTTGACCAATTTGGTGATTTGTAAGCTCGGAATGGCTTCTTAGGTGATTGTAATTTATTCTCATTGAATAGTTGACCGATTCAATGATTTTTAAGCTGATAATGACTTGTTACATGATTGTAATTGATTCTCATCGAATGATGTTTAGATTTTTGGGATCGCTGCAAATTTAATAGCACTGTCTAAATTATATATATTGTATGTGTTTTCCAAATGCAACAATCTCTGTTATTTATATAGGGAATGAGGTCTCCCTTGTCAACACATATGACCCTAACTATAACCATACAAAACATCAGCACTCCCTCTTAGCTAGAGAAGATAAAATCCATCAAGGTAATAAATCATTAATTTTGAAAGAGAGGAGATATCACCCCACTTTGATATCAGGAGATATGGTATATACAAGAATATCAAGTCACGTGATGTTCATCATAGCTCATAAGTATCGATGGTATGTCTAATGACAATACGTCTCATGATGTCTGTCATATGGATACTAAGTTTACGTAGAGACATGTCACTATGTGATATGTTTCATAGGTACCTAATTAGGAATCACCTTAGATCCTGATACCTAATTTTCATACCACCCTGATATGAGGAATCACCTTAGATCGTGATACCTAATTTTCATATCACCTCAAATTGTGATACAAGGATATAGTAAATAAGAACATTAGATTCCATTTACATATAACTGTCTACCATAACGAATCTTTATTACAAGATCATCACCTTGTAATATCAAATACAAGTGTTCATTATCGAAAAGTCATCACCTTTCTCCAATGTTCATAGGAGGGCCCATAAGTCCTGGAGTCACACACGTGAAATCCACCTTGACTCATAACAGAGGGTGGATCCATCATGGCTCATCCCAAAGGGTGGAAACAAGGGCTTTCACCTTAGACTTCTCTCTCAAGGAGAAGAATGAAACTCCTTTTCATCTAATGCTTAATTCTCCAACATGCCAAGTTTATCTTAAAGGTACAAAACCTTACCTCTAGCAAGAAACTTGGTGAGAAAATCAGCCATATGTTCTATAGGGATAATCCAACTTGAATGGCATATTGATATTCTCTTATATAGTTTGCATCACTCTAGGTGAACCCCAAGTGTAGGAGATAGCATAAACGCATTTCAGCCAGCATACATGAGACTCAATCTCATGGTCACAGTCCTCTAGATGCTTCCTTTAAGGTCTTGTAAGAACCTCCTCACCTCCTTGTCCAAGGTTGTTTTAGATGAACTATGACACTCCCTCTGAATCTAATATCAACCTTGTACAAGAAAGTCATGTCTTTGTCCTTTAGTCTGCATTAAGCTCTTTTCTTGAATTCCCAACCATTTATCTAGGAATATCATGACCTAGATATCTGCATAAAAGCCTTGTAGTTCACATACATGGAATTTCATCATTTGAATCGTAATTCTTTTCATTTCACATTTTCCTAGTCACTAGGGAAGCCATCACGATATAGTTTACTCCCTCTCAATCAAATGGTAGACTGATTCGGTGACTTGCAAGCTCAGAATGACTTGTTACGTGATTGTATCTAATTCTCATTGAACAGTTGACTGATTCGATAATTTGTAAGCTCAGAATGGCTTGTTACATGATGTTAATTGATTCTCATCAAACGGTTCACCGATTCAATGATTTGTAAGCTCAAAATGGCTTGTTACGTAATTGTAGCTGATTCTCATCGAACGCTTGAGGATTTGGTGATCTGTAAGCTTAGAATGGCTTGTTACATGATTGTAATTGATTCTCATCAAATGGTTGACCGATTCGATGATTGGTAAGCTCAGAATGGCTTGTTACATGATTACAGCTAATTCTCATTGAACGGTTGACCAATTCAATGATCTGTAAGCTCAAAATGGCTTGTTACATAATTGTAATTGATTCTCATTGAATGGTTGATCGATTCAATGATTTGTAAGCTCAGAATGTCTTGTTACGTGATTGTAATTGATTCTCATCGAACAGATGACTGATTCAGTGATTTGTAAGCTCAAAATGGCTTGTTACGTGATTGGAGATGATTCACATCGAATGGTTGACCGATTCGATGATTTTGAAACTCTGAATGGCTTGTTACAGAATTTTAGCTAATTCTCATCGAACAATTGACCAATTCGATGTTTTGTAAACTTGGAATGGCTTGTTACATGATTGTAGCTAATTCTCATTGAATGATTGACCGATTTGGTGATTTGTAAGCTCAAAATGACTTGTTACGTGATTGTAGTTGATTCTCATCGAACGGTTGACCAATTCGGTGATTTGTAAGCTTAGAATGTGTTAGCACGTGCAAAAAATGTCATGGCTATAGCATTTTCCCCTTGGTCTCTACAAGTTTTTTCATGCCTCTGACATAAGCCCTTAGTTCAATTTTTTGAAAATCTAGGCGTTATGTTCAAAAACCCTTTGTTATGCCCTGGCCTTGTTCTAATTTGATGTTACTTTATTCAGGCCACTTAAAAGTCCTTTAACGCATGTGGTAAAATTAGTGACCTCTTTGTCACGTGATCGCGTGAACCTTTTTCATGTCTTGCGATCATGCAATTAAAGTTTTATGTTGGCCCCCCTTGATTTATTTTCCTAAGTCTCTACCCCCGGCCGCCTTTAATATTTCCTAAGGTCCTCAGTGCCTAATTTTTCCTAAAAGCCTAAGTCTTGTAGTTTAATTTTTCTTATGTTCTGGCTTAATATTTTCTTGGGCCCAGTCTTCTAACAACATCTCAATCTGACGGTTGGCGTAAGTTCTCATTGACTTTGTCAGAGGCTTGAGATCTTACGCCAGTCGTTGATTCTCCTTTATGATAGAGCTTCTCAAACAGGTGGGTCCGTTGACACGTATGCTCAAATGGTGACATCTTATTGGTCCATGTTTTAACATGTTGGTAGTTGTCTTGGGTTGCCGACTTGTTAGAGGGTCCTGACACTTGCAGTGAATTAACAGCGGGTGTAAATTCTTATGAGATGTGTCAGACGTATGAGATTTTGAGACAACCGTTGATTCTTTTGTATGACATAACCTTTTCTTTTGGCGGGTCCATTTGCTAGATGTAACTAGGGTAGGTTAGATCTCCTTTGTTCGCATGTTCGCTTGAAGTAAACCTGAGGTGTCTGGTTGAGTTAAGATCATAAAAGACCATGAAAGGGAGAGATCGGACGATCAGGACTTAAAGTTGGCCCAGATTTAAATTATGACCGTCGATTCGCTGCTGGCGCTTGAAACTAACCATTTGTTTTCAAATTTAAATTTTTGAAGGGTTTCCTGCGACCAAAAGGACTAGAATTCAATGCAGAAGTGACTGGAGCTAGTAGGAGATGATCTGCTTGCTGTTATAGTGTGGTCTAGGGTGTTCTTTGATCATCTGCAGGGGTCTATACCGTGTGGTTTTATGCTCGAGGTGTGTTGCAGGTGGCCGAAAGGGTTGACATTTTGGATGTTTTTATGGTTCTCAGTACCTTCTCAGTGAGATTCTCATGATTATGGATCACTCTGGGATTTTCTTTCTCCTAGTTTCTTGGGTTTCTTCCCCTGTAATAAATTTGTGACCGTTTCTAGTGGGTCTTATGGGTTTCCCTAGTCATCTGTAGCTTGTTGCAACCTATTTTGGGTTTCCAAGATGATTAGGGGGTATTTATAGCAAAAATTTTGACTTAGTAAAGGTTCAAAAACTTTCTTTTTGGTCCCTAGTTGTTGATGGTTTTATATTGAAAGAGGAGCTAGATTTTGGGTCTTTTCCTATCTTTGTGTTGCTTTGATTGTATATTGATCCTGAATGTGTTAATGAAAATGCTATTGAGTTCCAATCTTACATTTGTGTATGTCTTCTTGTTTCAGTTCTGAGCTCATATATGTTAGTGTCACAAAGTGTATTAACATATGGTAAACAAAGAGTATTATGAATTCATCTTTGAGTTCCTAACAAAGTTAGGATTAAAGTATTTTAGGTGACTTCAGTGAGTTTGCAACTAAGTAAGAATCTGATGTCTTTGTGTTTGAGGGAGAGGGGTAATAGGCAAAGCACTTATCCTGAGCTCAGCAGTGTTTGATCTAAGATCTTCAATTGATGTATGTAATTGGGTGACTCTTTGCCCTAGGTTAAGGCACTGGTCCATCCTCTGGAGGCATTTCATTATCATCAACCACACACACACAAATTCAAATGATCAAATCTTTAAATCAGTTAGTAGAGAGTATATTGGTATAACATTTAGTGATTCCTTTCAAGAAGTGAATCAAGGGTACGAAGGCAAGGGCATAGCCCGGTAGATCGGAAGCCTAAGCAGCGGGGCAGAACCTATTGTTTACCCCGCCCTTTTTTATATAGTTGGGCGCAAGCATAGGTATAGGAGGCAGCTAGAGTGGAAGCTGGAAGAAGGATCACTATCACTGCATAGCATGTTGGTATGGGGGTACGAGTAGTAGACCCAAATGCATCTGAGCAAGCAGGGGTGGAGGGAGTTCTGACCTGAGCATTAAGGCTCAAAGTGTAGGAGGATCTCTTTTGATCTTTGTTAATTGGCCCTCTTCCTTGTAGACTTTGGAGTGGTGATAGAGTCAAGGTGTTATTAAAATTATCCATCAGAGTATAAATCTACAAGTTGAAAATCAAAGGGAACTCCCAATAGAATGGCATGTTACGTGATTGTAGCTGATTCTCATTGAACGGTTCACCAATTCAATTATTTGTAAGCTCATAATGGCTTAATATGTTATTGTAATTGATTCTCATCAAACGGTTGACCGATTTAGTGATTTGTAATCTCAGAGTGGCTTGTCATATGATTGTAGCTACTTCTCATCAAACGGTTGACCGATTCAGTGATTTGTAAGCTCGAAATGCCTTGTTACATGATTGTAGCTGATTCTAATCGAACGGTTGACCGATTAGGGGATTTGTAAGTTCAGAATGGCTTGTTACATGATTGTAGTTGATTCTCATCAAACGGTTGACCGATTTAGTGATTTGCTTAGAATGGCTTCTTACATTATTGTAGCTGATTCTCATCGAACGGTTGACCGATTCAAGGATTTGTATGCTCAAAATGGCTTGTTACATGATTGTAATTGATCCTCATTGAAAGGTTGATCGATTCAATAATTTGTAAGCACAGAATGGATTGTTAGGTGATTGTAGCTGATTCTCATCGAACGGTTGAACGATTCCATGATTTCTAAGATTAGAATGGCTTGTTACGTGATTGTAGCTGATTCTCATCAAACGGTTGACCGATTTGGTTATTTCTAAGCTCAGAATGGCTTGTTATGTCATTGTAGCTGATTCTCATTGAACGGTTGACCAATTCGGTGATTTGTTAGCTCAAAATAGATTGTTACATGATTGTAGCTGATTTTCATCAACCAGTTGACCAATTCGGTTATTTATAAGCTCATAATGGCTTGTTACATGATTGTAATTGTTCTCATCGAATGGTTCACCGATTCAGTGATTTGTAAGCTTAGAATGGCTTGTTACCTGATTGTAGCTGATTCTCATAGAACGGTTGACCGATTCGGTGATTTCTAAGCTCAAAATGGCTTGTTAAATGATTGTAGCTGATTCTCATCAAACGCTTGACCGATTTAGTGATTTCTAAGCTCAGAATGGCTTGTTAATTAATTGTAGCTGATTCTCATCCAACGGTTGATCGATTCGGTGATTTGTAAGCTGAGAATGGCTTGTTCCATGATTGTAGCTGATTCTCATCGAATGGTTGATCGATTCGATGATTTGTAAGCTCAAAATGGCTTGTTACATGATTGTAGCTGATTCTCATCAAACGGTTGACCGATTCAGTGATTTGTAAGCTCAGAATGGCTTGTTATGTGATTGTAGCTGATTCTCATCGAACGGTTGAATGATTCAGTGATTTATAAACTCAAAATGGCATGTTAGAATGGTTGACCGATTCGATGATTTGTAAGCTCAGAATGACTTGTTACATGATGTAGCTAATTATCATCAAACGGTTGACCGATTCGGTGGTTTGCAAGCTTAGAATGGCTTGTTACGTGATTGTAATTGATTCTCATCGAACAGTTGACTGATTCAGTGATTTGTAAGTTCAGAATGGCTTGTTGCATAATTGTAATTGGTTCTCATCAAATGGTTGACCGATTTAGTGATTTGTAAGCTCAGAATGGGTTGTTACATTACATTCCATTTACATATAACCCTATTATGGTATGTGTACAGACATATAACTGTCTACCATAATGAATCTCTATTACAAGATCATCACCTTGTAATATCAAATACAAGTGTTCATTGTTGAAAAGTCGTCACCTTTCTCCAATGTTCACAAGAGGGCCCATAAGTCTTGGAGTCACACACGTGAAATCCACCTTGACTCATGTGAGAGAGTGGATCCATCATGGCTCATCCCAAAGGGTGGAAACAAGGGCTTTCACCTTAGACTTCTCTCTCAAGGAGAAGAATGTAATAACATACAAGATAATAGATGAAACTCCTTTTCATCTAAGGCTTAATTCTCCAACATGCCAAGTTTATCTTAAAAAGTACACAACCTTACCTCTAGCAAGAAACTTGGTGAGAAAATCAGCCATATGTTCTATACGGATAATGCAACTTGAATGGCAAACTGATATTCTCTTATATAGTTTGCATCACTCTAGGTGAACCCCAAGTGTAGGAGATAGCATAAAGGCATTTCAGCCAGCATACATGAGACTCAATCTCATGGTCATAGTCCGCTGGATGCTTCCTTAAGGTCTTGTAAGAACCTCCTCGCCTCCTTGTCCAAGGTTGTTTTAGATGAACTATCATACTCCCTCTGATTCTAATATCAACCTTCTACGAGAAAGTCATGTCTTTGTCCTTTAGTCTGCATTAAGCTCTTTTCTTGAATTTCCAACCATCTATCTAAGAATATCATGACCTAGATATCTGCATAAAAGTCTTCTAGTTCACATACATGGAATTTCATCATTTGAATTGCAATTCTTTTCCTTTCACAGTTTCCTGGTCACTAGGGAAACCATCACGATATGGTTTACTCCCTCTCAATCAATATGACCAAGATCCTTGGAAATCAAATAAGGTATATCCTCTAGATATTCTACTGACTCCCTCTTTATCTTTGATTATTGACATCAACATTTAACCTTCTCATCCAAATTTTCCTCTAATGGTTCATCAGACTTCTTCTGAATGTGATATCAACCTTCTGACCTTCTCATCCAAGGTTGCTTCTAATGTATTGCCAGACTCCCTTTGAATCTGATGTCAACTCTTAACTCAGTTCTATATCTACAGGCATTAAGTTCTTTCTCCCTTGAATGCAATCTCGTATGCTTCTAGATTTGTCCTCAATGCACTTCAAAGAGATTTTACAATTAGTTCATAAAACTAAACTATCCTGAAGGAAAATATCAATTATAGAAGTATAAAAGATTTACTATCCCAATCTTATCGCATGAATTAATGACTTAAAATTTATAAACATTATTCAAGGGTAGAAATACTTATCTCTTTTTGTGATCCACCAACTTGAATTATTATTGTGATCTTCACGAAGCTAAATCCAACATTCCCTCTTAGCTAGGGAGGAATCCTTCTAAAATATCTAACTTATAGAGTAATGTCCACCATGGCTACTCCCAAGGGGTGGCTCCATCATGGCTGCTCCCATAAAAGGAAATGCAAACAAACACAAGTGTTTATCAAGAAATCATTCATGTAATATCGTCATCTTCTCACTCATCCATGTTGAATTTTAACCAACATCCCAGCGCTGGAGTTCCTCATATCTAAAGTCTTCTATTTGTATTGATCCACTAGATCCTGAAGCAATTTCTAGCTGATGTAGTGCAATGTGTCCATCACTGCATTTGGATGCAAGGCATACTGTACAATATGACCCAAAGGTGAGAAACCCCACAATTGATTCTTAATTGCAGAATCCCCTAGCTAAGATTCTAGGCAATGGTTGCCCCCATTGGGAAAAGAGCTGCAACAGCACCAAAAGAAACATTTGGCTTCCCTCTTGCTACAGCTATAGCTTTGCTGATGGTATTGCACCATCCATCATTGCCATTCCTTACAACTGACACAATATTGTTGGATGTCGGGATGTAGGCTGTTGATTTCCCTTCAACCATGGGCTTGACCAATGACACATAACAGTTAAACCTTGAACCACTGGAGATCATAGACTACTCTCCACAAGAACACTTACATGATTATGTGGACTTCCCACTACACTAAATGGTGATATTGAATATAAGTGGCTTGTTCCTCTATAGGAGTTGATGACAATTAAACTACTGTCATCACTGAAACTGATGTCCTGTACAACCGCATTTGTCACTCCACGAACCAGTTTGTATAGATGTATATGTGATGCATTCTCATTAGAACCAATAGAGCAAGAACCATTTCCTAATGCATAGGGCATAATGCAAAAAAAAACATTGAGGTTATAGATGTTAATTTATGCAGTAACTAGAAGAGTACCACTGGGGTCAAAGCACAATGCAGAAATGGGTATACTATGTGGTCTAAATTTAGCAACAACAACATTACTGACAAAATCTCTCACAATCACCGTCCCTATATTTTCAGAGTTATGTCCAATTGCAGCATCTATATGATTTTTCCAATTCACATTTTTAGATGTTGGAGGACTAAAACTATCAGGAATAAGCTTAGAATAGTACTTGGTGAAAGTCTTCTTCCAGGCCTGTGAGGTTTTAAAAATATTCTTGAGGATATCTAGTTTGCAAGAAATGGCAAGACCTAGAGTGATTAATGCATAGGAGGCTGCGATCACTGGGTGAAAGAAAATGTGCTATGCCACATCTTTCTCCCTAGCAGACAGCTTTGATGGGAGAGCCCATGTAGGACATGATCTGATTGGATTGGCCTGCAAAATTGGCGATCCATGGCAATCATGTCTTCCATATTAACGTGGCAATCACATCTTCAACATCGACATCAATACATACGATGATGTTCAATCGGTGACATCGATGCAGAAGATTGCAGCATTGGGTTGCTTAAATATGATGAGACATCTAAATTGTGTATGCATCCAGGAAGACAGCCACCACTGTGTATACTGGCCGATCATAGAGGATTAAGTGTTGCAAGCCATATCTCCGGAAGAAATAAAGCACAATTTATATTAAGTAAAGTAGTGCTATTATTAGGTTCACATCAAACATTTATCTATCTCGTATATCAACTAGATATGGAGACTTATAGTTGGTGTATAGTCAAGTCCCAACTATGTGATACATCATTTGTGTTAATTATCACACGTGAAGATATCATCAATTGCAATGATTATTGTTATGGAATTCAATCCATCCCTCAATCATGGCTGGTCATCGAACCTATACCTTTATTTATTCCCCATATATAGATTTGATGGAAGAATTGAGTTCATTGAAGATGGGACTTAACCATACTAATGGAGGTATTAATTACAGTACATTCCTATGCTTCGTAAGGCACTATTTGTGATGACTAATGCTTGTTGGCAATTCTAATCAGTCAAACCTGCCCATTGTACCTGTTCTTTGTGGCGGCCTTCCTTAGACATAGAAACTATAGAAGCAATGGAAGCCCCAGCAAGGCGTAGAGAGGAAGCAACAGATGAAATAGCATGAACACAACTAGAACTTGGTGAACTCGGCGATCTATAATTCAATTGAAATAGATATCCAAAAAATGAAGAAGAGAACATTCCAATCCATGTGAAGTGGCGTATAGACCTAGATTCGAACCTCGCAGATTGGAATATTCTTACAAAATCATTTTTTCTCACATTTGCAGTCTAGCTCTGATATCATGTTGATTTTTTTGGGATCACTGCAAATGTAATAGCACTGTCTAAATTATATATATTGTATGTGTTTTCAAAATGCAACAATCTCTCTTATTTATATTGGGAATGAGGCCATAAGAGACATGTCCCATGTGGGACATGTCTATTCATTCATATATTAGAATAATATAAACTTAAATAATATATATTAATAATAATATATATATCATATATATATACACAAATACAATATATTATTATTAATCAATATCTAAGTATTATATGTATTCTAAGTGATCATACGACTGAAGCTACAAATATTAATAAACGGTTGACCGATTCGGTGATTTGTAAGCTCATAATGGCTTGTTACGTGATTGTAATTCATTCTCATCGAACGGTTCAATTCAGTGATTTGTAAGCTCAAAATGGCTTGTTATGTGATTGTTGTTGATTCTCTTCGAACAATTGATCGATTCAGTGATTTGTAAGCTCAGAATGGCTTCTTACATGATTGTAATTGATTTCTCATCAAACGGTTGACCGATTCCATGATTTGTAACTATAGAATGGCTTGTTACGTGATTGTAGCTGATTCTCATCGAACGATTGACCGATTCAGTGATTTATAAGCTCAGAATGGTTGTTACGTGATTGGATATGATTCTCATCCAATGGTTGACTGATTCAGTGATTTGTAAGCTAAGAATGACTTGTTCCATGATTGTAGCTAATTCTCATCGAACAGTTGACCGATTCGGTCATTTGTAAGCTCAGAATGGCTTGTTATTTGATTATAGCTGATTCTCACTGAACAATTGACCGATTCGATGATTTGTAAGCTCAGAATGGCTTGTTACGTGATTGTAGCTGAATCTCATCGAACAGTTGATCAATTCTATGATTTGTAAACTTAGAATGACCCCTTACATGATTGTAGCTGATTCTCATCAAACGGTTGACCGATTCGGTGATTTGTAAGCTCAGAATGACTTGTTACCTAATTGTAATTGATTCTCATCGAACGGTCAACATATTCGGTAATTTGTAAGCTCATAATGGCTTGTTACGTGATTATACCTGATTCTCATCAAATGGTTGACCGATTCAGTGATTTGTAAGCTCAGAATGACTTGTTACATGATTGTAGCTGATTCTAATCGAACAGTTGACCGATTCGGTGATTTGTAAGCTAGGAATGGCTTGTTACGTGATTGTAGCTGAATCTCATCAAACGGTTGACCGACTCAATGACTTGTAAGCTCAAAATTGCTTAATACATGATTGTAATTGATTCTCATTGAACGGTTCACCGATTCGATGATTTGAAAGCTCAGAATGGCTTGTTATTGTAGTTGATTCTCATTAAATGGTTGACCGATTTGGTGATTTGTAAGAATGGCTTGTTATTGTAGTTGATTCTCATTAAATGGTTGACCGATTTGGTGATTTGTAAGATTAGAATGGCTTGTTATGTGATTGTAGCTGATTCTCATTAAATGGTTGACCGATTCGGTGATGTGTAAGCTCAGACTGACTTGTTACATGATAGTAATTGATTCTCATCGAACAGTTGACCGATCAAGTGATTTGTAAGGTCAAAATGGCTACAACATGATTGTAGCTAATTGTCATCGAACGGTTGACCGATTCAGTGATTTGTAAGCTCAGAATGGCTTGTTATGTGATTGTAGATGATTCTCATCAAACGGTTGACCGATTCGATGATTTGTAAGCTCAGAATAGCTTGTTACGTGATTGCAGTAGATTCTCATCGAACAGTTGATCGATTCAATGATTTATAGTAGATTCTCATCGAACAGTTGACCGATTCAATGATTTGTAGTTGATTCTCATCGAACAGTTGACCGATTCACTGATTTGTAAGCTACGAATGGCTTGTTACATGATTGTAGTGATTCTCATCAAACAATTTACTGATTTGGTGATTTGTAAGCTCAAAATGGCTCGTTACGTGATTCTAGCTAATTTTCATCGAAAGGTTGACCGATTCGGTGATTTGTAAGCTCATAATGACTTCTTACATTATTGTAATTGATTCTTATCAAACGGTAGATTGATTTGGCAATTTATAACCTTAGAATGGCTTGTTACATGATTGTAGCTGATTCTTATTGAACGATTGACTGATTCGGTGATTTGTAAGCTTAGATTGGCTTGTTACATGATTGTAGTTGATTTTCATTGAACGGTTGATCGATTCAGTGATTTGTAAGCTTAGAATGGCTTGTTACGATATTATAATTGATTCTCATCGAACAGTTGACCGATTTAGGAATTTGTAAGCTTAGAATGGCTTGTTACGTGATTGTACCTGATTCTCATTGAACAGTTGACCGATTCGATGATTTGAAAGCTTAAAATGGCTTGTTACATGATTGTACTTGATTCTCATCGAACTATTGACCGATTCAGTGATTTCGAAGCTCAGAATGACTTGTTATGTGATTGTAGTTGATTCTCATCGAACTGTTGACTGATTCGATGATTTTGTAAGCTTAGAATGGCTTTTTACATGATTGTAGCTGATTCTCATAGAACGGTTGACCGATTCGGTGATTTGTAAGCTCAAAATGGCTTGTGATGTGATTGTAGCTGATTCCCATGAAACGGTTGACCGATTCGATGATTTGTAAGCTCAAAATAGCATTTTACATGATTGGAGATGATTCTCATGGAACGGTTGACTGATTCAGTGATTGGTAAGCTCAGAATGACTTATTACGTGATTGTAGATAATTCACATCGAATGGTTGACCGATTCGGGGATTTGTAAACTCAAAATGGCTTGTTACGTGATTGTAGCTGATTTTGATTGTAGGGTTGTCCGATTCGATGATTTATAAGCTTAGAATGGGTTGTTACATGATTGAAGCTGATCCTCTTAATGTTGACTGATTTCATGATTTGTAAGCTCAGAATGGCTTGTTACGTCATTGTTGCTGATTCTCATCGAACGGTTAACCGATTCGGTAATTTGTAAGCTCAGAATCTTTTGTTATGTGATTGTAATTGATTCTCATCGAACGGTTGACTGATTTGGTGATTTCAAAGCTTAGAATGGATTGTTACGTGATTGTAATTGATTCTCATCGAACGGTTGACTGAGTCATTGATTTTTAAGCTCAAAATGGGTTGTTACATGACTGTAGCTGATTCTCATCGAACGGTGAATTGATTCGGTGATTTGTAAACTGAACAATGACTTGTTACATGATTGTAGCTGATTTTGATCGAACGATTGACCGATTTAGTAATTTGTTAGCTCAGAATGACTTGTTACATGATGTTAATTGATTCTCATTGAATGGTTGACCCATTCAATGATTTGAAGCTCAGAATGGCTTGTTATGTGATTGTAGCTGATTCTCATCGAACATTTGACTGATTCGGTGATTTGTAAGCTTAGAATAGCTTGTTACGTGATTGTAATTAGTTCTCATCAAATGGTTGACCTATTTAGTGATTTGTAAGCTTAAAATAGATTGTTACATGATTATTGTTGATTGTCATCAAACGGTTGACCGATTCAGTGATACGTTACGTGATTGTAATTGATTCTCATCGAACGGTTAACCCATTTAGTGATTTGAGATGATTCGCATCAAACGGTTGACCCATTCAGTGATTTGTAAGCTCAGAATGGCTTGTTACGTGATTCTAGCTGACTCTCATCGAACAATTGACTGATTCAGTGATTTGTAAACTCAGAATGGTCTGTTATATGATTGTAGCTGATTCTCATCGAATGGTTGAGCGATTCAGCGATTTGTAAGATCAGAATGACTTGTTACATGATTGTAATCGATTCTCTTCAAACAGTCAACATATTCGGTGATTTGTAAGCTCATAATGGCTTGTTACGTGACTATAGCTAATTTTCATCAAACGGTTGACCAATTCAGTGATTTTGTAAGCTCAAAATGGCTTGTTACATGATTCTAGCTAATTCTCATCGAACGGTTGACCGATTCGGTGATTTGTAAGCTAGGAATGGCTTGTTACATGATTGTAATTGATTCTCAATGAACGGTTGACCGATTTGGTGATTTGTAAGATCAAAATAGCTTTTTATGTGCATTTAGGTAATTCTCATTTAACGGTTGACCAATTCGATGATTTCTATGCTAAGAATGGCTTGTTATGTGATTGTAATTGATTCTCATCAAATAATTGACCGATTCAGTGATTTGTAAGCTCAAAATGGCTAGTTAGGACATTGTAATTGATTCTCATCGAATGGTTGACCAATTCGGTGATTTGTAAGCTTAGAATGGCTTGCTATGTGATTGTAGCAGATTCTTATCAAATAGTTGACCGATTCAGTGATTTGTAAGCTCAGAAAGGCTTGTTACGTGATTGTAGCTGATTCTCATCAAACGGTTGACCGATTCGGTCATTTGTAATCTCATAATGGCCCATTACATGATTCGGTTGACCGATTCAGTGATCTATAAGCTCAGAATGGCTTGTTACGTGATTGTAAATGATTTTGATCGAACGGTTGATTGATTCGATGAATTGTAAGCTTAGAATGTCTTGTTACGTGATTGTAATTGATTCTCTTTGAATGGTTGACCGATCGGTGATTTGTAAGCTTACAATGGCTTATTACGTGATTCTAGTTGGTTCTCATCGAACGGTTCATCGATTCAGTGATTTGTAAGCTCAGAATGCCTTATTATGTGATTATAGCTGATTCTCATCAAACAGTTGGCCGATTCAGTGATTTGTAAGCTTAGAATGGCTTGTTACGTGATTGTAGCTGATTCTCATTGAACGGTTCACTAATTGGGTTATCTGTAAGCTTAGAATGACTTGTTACGTAATTGTAGTCGATTCTAATCAAACGGTTGACTGATTCGATGATTTGTAAACACAGAATGACATGTTACGTGATTGTAATTGATTCTCATCAAACGGTTGACCGATTCAGTGATTTGTAAACTTAGAATAGCTTGTTACATGATTGTAATTGATTCTCATCGAAAGGTTAATCGATTCAGTAATTTGTAAGCTCAAAATGGCTTATTACGTGATTGTAATTGATTCTCATCGAACAGTTGACTGATTCGGTGATTTGTAAGCTCAGAATGGCTTGTTATGTGATTCTAGCTGCCTCTCATCAAACGATTGACCGATTTGATGATTTGTAAACTTAGAACGGCCTGTTACGTGATTGTAGTTGATTCTCATCGAATGGTTGAGCGATTCGGTGATTTGTAAGCTCAAAATGACTTGTTACGTGATTGTAATTGATTCTCATCGAACAGTCAACATAGTCGGTGATTTGTAAGCTCATAATGGATTGTTACGTGACTATAGCTGATTCTCATTAAACAGTTGACCGATTCGATGATTTGTAAGCTAGGAATGGCTTGTTACGTGATTGTTGCTGATTCTAATCGAACGGTTGACCGATTTGGTGATTTGTAAGCTAGAAATGGCTTGTTACGTGATTGTAATTGATTCTCATCTAACAGTTGACAGATTCAATGATTTGTAAACTTAGAATGGCTTGTTATCTCATTGTAGCTGATTCTCATTGAACAGTCAACATATTCGGTGATTTGTAAGCTCATAATGGCTTGTTACGTGACTATAGCTGATTCTCATCTAACGGTTGTCCGATTCAGTGATTTGTAAGCTTAGAATGGCTTGTTACGTGATCGTAGATGATTCTCATCGAATGTTTGACTGATTCGATGAGCTATAAGCTCAGAATGGCTTGTTACATGATTTTAGCTAATTCTTATTGAACGGGTGACTGATTCAGTGATTTGTAAACTTAGAATGGCTTTTTACGTGATTGGAGATGATTCTCATCAAACAGTTGACCAATTTAGTGATTTTTAAGCTGAAAATAGCTTGTTACGTGATTATAGCTGATTCTCATCACCCAGTTGACAATTCGATGATTTGTAGGCTCATAAAAGATTGTTACGTGATTGTAGGTGAATCTCATCGAATGGTTGACCGATTCAATGATTTGTAAGCTCATAATTGCTTAATACATTATTGTAATTGATTGTCATCGAACGGTTGACCGATTCGGTGATTTGTAAGCTCAAAATAGCTTGTTACGTGATTAAAGTTGATTCTCATCAAATGGTTGACCGATTCGGTGATTTATATGCTCAAAATGGCTTGTTATATGATTGTAGCATATTCTCATTGAATGGTTGACCGATTCCATGATTTGTAAGCTCAAAATGGCATGTTCCCTGATTGTAGCTGATTCTCATCGAACCGTTGGCTGATTTGATGATTTGAAAGCTCAGAATGGCTTGTTACATTATTGTAGTTGATTCTCATTGAATGGTTGACTGATTCGGTGATTTGTATACTCAGAATGACTTGTTACCTTATTGTAGCTGATTCTCATCGAATGGTTGATCGATTCATTGATTTGTAAGTTCAGAATGGCTTGTTACATGATTGTAGTTGATTCTCATCAAACGGTTGGCCGGTTTGGTGATTTGTAAGCTTAGAGTGGCTTGTTACGTGATTGTAATTAATTCTCATCGAACGGTTGACCGATTTGGTGATTTGTAAGCTCAGAATGGCTTCTTATGTGATTATAGTTGATTCTCATCAAACGGTTGACTGATTCGATGATTTGTAAGCTCAAAATGGCTTGTTACGTGATTGTAGCTGATTTTCATCGAACGGTTAACTGATTCAGTGATTTGAAAGCTCAGAATGGCTTGTTACATTATTGTAGATGATTCTCATCGAACGGTTGACTGATTTGGTGATTTGTAAACTTAAAATGGCTTGTTATGTGATTGTAGTTGATTCTGATCGAACGGTTAACCGATTCGATGATTTGTAAGGTCAGAATGGCTTGTTACATGATCATAGCTGATTCTCATCGAATGGTTGACCGATTTAGTGATTTTTAAGCTAAGAATGGCTTGTTACTTAATTGTAATTGATTCTCAATGAATAGTTGACCGATTCGGTGATTTGTAAGTTTACAATGGCTTGTTACATGATTCTAATTGATTCTCATTGAACGGTTGACCAATTCAGTGATTTGTAACCTTAGAATAGATTTTTACGTGATTGTAGCTAATTCTCATTGAACGGTTGACTGATTCGGTGATTTGTAAACTCAGAATGGCTTGTTACAGGATTGTAACTGATTCTCATCGAATAGTTGACCGATTTGATGATTTATAAGCTCAAAATGGGTTGTTATGTGATTGTAGCTAATTCTCATCAAATAGTTGACTGATTTGGTGATTTGTATGCTCATCAGAATGGGTTGTTATGTGATTGTAGTTGATTCTCAAATGGTTGACCGATTCAATGATTTGCATGCTTAGAATGGCTTGTAACATGATTGTACCTAATTCTCATCAAACAGTTGATCGATTCGATGATTTGTAAGCTCCGAATAGATTGTTACATAATTGTAAATCATTCTCATCGAACTGTTGACCGATTTAATAATTTGTAAATTTGTAATAGCTTGTTATGTGATTGGACATGATTCTCATCGAATGGTTGACCGATTTAGTGATTTGAAAGCTAGGAATGGCTTGTTACATGATTGTAGTGGATTCTCATCAAACAATTAACTGATTCGGTGATTTGTAAGCTCATAATGGCTTCTTACATGATTATAGCTAATTCTCACCGAACGGTAGACCGATTCGGTGATTTTTAAGCTCAGAATGTCTTGTTACAGAATTGTAGCTGATTGTTATTGAACAGTTGACCGATTCCGTGATTTGTAAGCACATAATGGCCTGTTACGTAATTGTAGCTAATTTTGATCGAATGGTTGACCAATTCATTGATTTGTAAGCTCAAAATGACTTGTCAGGTGATTGTAATTGATTGTCATTGAACGGTCAACATATTTAGTGATTTGTAAGCTCATAATGGCTTGTTACATGATTATAGCTAATTCTAATCAAACGGTTGACCGATTCATGATTTGTAAGCTCGTAATGGCTTCTTACGTGATTGTAGCTAATTCTCATCGAACGGTTGACCGATTCAATGATTTGTAAACTAAGAATGGCTTGTTACATGACTGTAGCTAATTCTCATTGAACGGTTGATAGATTTAGTGATTTGTAAGCTTAGAATGGCTTGTTACGTTATTATAGCTAATTCTAAATGAAGGGTTGATCGATTCAGTGATTTGTAAGCTTAGAATGACTTGTTACATGATTGTAGCTGATTCTCATCGAACGGTTGTCTGATTCGGTGATTGGAAAGCTCAGAATGGCTTGTTAGCTTATTGTAGCTAATTCTCATCGAAAAGGTAGACCGATTCAGTGGTTTGTAAGCTCAAAAATGGCTTGTTACGTGATTGTAGGTGATTCTCATCGAACGATTGACCGATTTGGTGATTTGTTAGCTCAGAATGTATTGTTACATGATGTTAATTGATTCTCATTGAATGGTTCACCAATTCAATGATTTCTAAACTTAGAATGGCCTGCTACGTGATTGTAGCATATTCTCATCGAACGTTTCACTGATTCAGTGATTTGTAAGCTTAGAATGGCTTGTTACATGATTGTAATTGATTCTCATCGAATGGTTGACTGTTTCGGTGATTTGCAAACTCATAATGACTTGTTACATAATTGTAGTTGATTCTCATCGAATTGTTGACCGATTGAATGATCTGTAAGCTTAGAATGGCTTGTTACGTGATTGTAATTGATTCTCATCGAACAGTTGACCGATTCGGTGATTTGTAAACTCATAATGGCGTGTTACATGACTATAGCTGATTCTCATCAAACAGTTGACCGATTCGGTGATTTGTAAACTTAGAATGGCTTGTTATGTGATTGTAGCTGATTCTCATCCAATGGTTGACCGATTTGGTGATTTGTAAGCTAGGAATGGCTTGTTACGTGATTGTAATTGATTCTAAATCAACGGTTGACCGATTCGGTGATTTGTAAGCTCAGAATGGCTTGTTATGTGATTCTACCTACTTCTCATCGAACAGTTGACTGATTCGATCATTTGTAAGCTAAGAATGGCTTGTTATGTGATTGGAAATGATTCTCATCAAACGGTTGACCGATTCGGTGATTTGTAAGCTCATAATAGCTTGTTACGTGATTGTAGCTGATTCTCATCGAACGGTTGACTTATTTGGAGAATTGTAAACTCAAAATGGCTTGTTACATGATTGTAATTGATTCTCATCGAATGGTTGACCGATTCAGTGATTTGTGAGCTCATAATGGCTTGTTACGTGATAGGAGATGATTCTCATTGAACAGTTGACCGATTCAGTGATTTGTAAACTCAGAATGGTTTGTTACATTATTGTAGTTGATTCTCATCGAACGGTTGACTGATTCGAAGACTTGTAAGCTCAAAATAGCTTGTTACGTGATTGTGATCAATTCTCATCGAATGGTTGACCGATTCAGTGATTTGTACTAATGGCTTGTTACGTGATTGGAGATGATTCTCATCGAACAGTTGACCGATTCGGTGATTTGTAAACTTAGAATGGTTTGTTATGTGATTGTAGTTGATTCTCATAGAACAGTTGACCGATTTGATGATTTGAAAGCTCAAAATGGCTTGTTACATGATTATAGCTGATTCTTATCGAATGGTTGACTGATGTAATTTGAAAGCTCAGAATGGCTTGTTACGTGATTGTAGTTGATTCTCATCTATTGGTTGACCAATTCAATGATTTATAACGTCAGAAGGGCTTGTTACGTGATTGTAATTGATTCCTATCGAATGGTTGACCAATTGGGTGATTGTAAATGATTCTCACGTAATGGTTGACCGATTCGGTGATTTGTAAAATCAAAATTGTTTGTTACATGATTGGAGATTATTCTCATCGAACGGTTGACAGATTCGGTGATTTGTAAGCAGAGAATGGTTTGTTATGTGATTGTAGCTAATTCTCATCGAACAATTGACCGATTCAAGGATTTGTAAACTCAGAAGGCTTTTTTTGTGATTGTAGCTGATTCTGATCAAAGGGTTGACCGATTCGGTGATTTGTAAGCTCAGAATGGTTTGTTACGTGATTGTATCTGATTCTCATAGACTGGTTAACCAATTCGGTGATGTATAACCTCAAAATTGGCTTCTTACATGATTGGAGCAGATTGTCATCGAATGATTGACCAATTTTATGATTTGTAAGCTCAGAATGGCCTGTTACATTATTGTAGCTAATTCTCATCAAACGGTTAACTAATTCGGTGATTTTTAAGCCAGAATGGCTTGTTATGTGATTGTAGGTGATTCTCATCGCATGGTTGACCAATTCGGTGATTTGTAAGCTCAGAATGGCTTGTTACATGATCTTAATTGATTCTCATCAAATGGTTGATTGATTTGCTGATTTGTAAGCTTAGAATAGCTTGTTACGTGATTGTAGCTGATTCTCATCGAACGGTTGACCAACTCGATGATCTGTAAGCTCAGGATGGCTTGTTACGTGATGTAATTGATTCTCATTGAAAGATTGACCGAGTCAGTGATTTGTAAGCTCATCTTAATACGTGATTGTAATTGATTGCCATTGAAAGGTTGATCGATTCAGTGATTTGTAATCTCAGAATGCCTTGTTACTTGATTGTTGCTAATTCTTATTAAACGGTTGACTGATTCCATGATTTGTAAACTCAAAATGGCTTGTTACATGATTGTAGTTGATTCTCATCAAACGGTTGACCAATTCAGTGATTTATAAGCTCAAAATATTTTGTTACGTGATTGTAGCTGATTCTCACTGAACGGTTGACCGATTCGAGGATTTGTAGGCTAAAAATGGCTTGTTACGTGATTGTAGCTGATTTTCATCGAACGGTTGACTAATTCAGCTATTTGTAAACTCAGAATGGTTTGTTACATGATTGTAACTAATTCTCATCAAATGGTTAACCAATTCAGTGATTTGTAAGCTCACAATGGCTTGTTACATGATTGTAATTGATTCTCACCAAATTGTTGACCGATTCGATGATTTGTAAGGTCAGAACGGCTTGTTAGGTGATTGTAGCAAATTCTCATTGAACAGTTGACCGATTCGGTGATTTGTCAGCTCAGAATCAGTTGTTATATCATTGTAGCTGATTCGCATCAAACAATTGACCAATTCAATGATTTGTAAGCTCATAATGGCCCGTTACGTGATTGTAGCTAATTCCCATCAAACGGTTGACCAATTCGATAATTTTTAAACTCAGAATGACTTCTTACGTTATTGTAATTGAGTCTCATTGAACGGTTGACTGAATCGGTGATTTGTAAGCTCAGCATGGCTTGTTACCTGATTGTAGCTAAATCTCATCGAACGGTTGACTGATTCAATGATTTGTAAACTTAGAATGGCACATTACGTGATTGTAGCTTATTCTCATCGAATGGTTGAGTGATTCAGTGATTTATAAGCTCAGAATGACTTGTCACGTGATTGTAATTGATTCTCATCAAATAGTTGACATATTCAGTGATTTGTAATCTTAGAATGACTTGTTATGTGATTATAGCTAATTCTCATCGAACGGTTGACCGATTCAATAATTTATAAGCTCAAAATGACTTAATACGTGATTGTAATTAATTTTCATTGAACGGTTGACCGATTTGGTGATTTCTAATGTAGAATGGCTTGTTACGTGATTGTAGCTTAGTCTCATCAATCGGTTGACAAATTCATTGATTTGTAAGCTCAAAATGGCTTGTTACTTGATTGTAATGGCTTGTTGAAAGATTCTGAACTTACAAATCACCAAATCATTCAACCGTTTGATGATAATCATGTACAATCATGTAACAAGTGATTCTAGGATACAAATCACCCGATCGATGAAAATGATTTACAATCACATCTTAAGACATTTTGAGTTTACAAATAATTAACTCAGTCAACCATTCGATAAGATTCAACTTACAAATCACCGAATCGGTCACCCATTCCATGAGAATTAGCTACAATCACGTAACAAGCCATTCTGAGCTTACAAATCACCAAATCGGTCAACCTTTCGATGAGAATCAATTAGAATAATGTAACAAGCCATTCTGAGCTTATAAATCATTGAATTGGTCAACCGTTCGATAAGAATCAATTATAATCATGTAACAAGTCATTCTGAGCTTACAAATCACCAAAGCGGTCAACCATTTGATGAGAATTAGCTACAATCACATAACAAGTCATTCTAAACTTACAAATCACCGAATCGATCAATCATTCAATGAGAATGAGCTACAATCACGTAATAACCATTCTGAGCTTATAAATCACCTAATTGGTCAACCGTTGGATGAGAATCAACTACAATCATGTAACAAGTCATTCTGAGCTTACAAATGTCTAAATCGGTCAACTGTTTGATGCATCTACAATCACGTAACAAGCCATTCTAAGCTTACAAATCACCAAATCGGTCAACTGTTTGATGAGAATCAATTAGCATCATGTAACAAACCATTTCAAGCTTACAAATCACCAAATCAATCAACCATTTGATGAGAAACAACTACAATCACTTAACAATCCATTATTAGCTTACAAACCACTGAGTCGGTCAACCGTTTGATGAGAATCAATTAACATCATGTAAGCTATTTTGAGATTAAAAATTATCGAATAGGTCAACCGTTTGATGAGAATTAGCTACAATCACGTAACAAGCTATTCTGAGCTTAACAATCACTGAATCGGTCAATAATTCGATGAGAATCCAGTACAATCATGTAACAAGCCATTCTAAGCTTACAAATCATCAAATCGGTCAACTGTTTGATGACAATCAGCTACAATCATGCCATTCTAAGTTTACAAATCACCGAATCGGTCAACCTTTTGGTAAGAATCAGCTACAATCATGTAACAAGCTATTTTGAGCTTACAAATCATTGAATTGATCAACCATTCAATGAGAATCAACTACAATCATGTAAGAAGCCATTCTGAGCTTATAAATCACCAAATAGGTCAACCATTTGATGAGAATCAATTACAATCATGTAACAAGCCATTCTGAGATTACAAATCACTGACTCGGTACACTGTTCACTGAGAATCAATTACAATAATGTAAAAAGCCATTCTAAGCTTACAAATCACTGAATCATTCAACCATTCGATGAGAATCAATTGCAATCATGTAACAAGCCATTCTGAGCTTATATATCACTGAATTGGTCAACCGTTCAATGAGAATCACCTACAATCATGTAATAAGCCATTCTGAGGTTACAAATCAATGAATTGGGCAACCATTTGATGAGAATCAGCTACAATCACGTAACAAGCCATTATGAGCTTACAAATCATTGAATCGGTCAACTGTTCGATGAAAATAGAATTAAAATCACGTAACAAGCCATTCTGAGCTTACAAATCACCAAATCAGTCAAGGGTTCGATGAGAATCAGCTACAATCATGTAACAAGCTATTTTGAGTGTACAAATCATTGATTTAGTGAACCGTTCGATGAGAATCAGCAACAATCAGGTAACAAGCCATTCTGAGTTTACAAATCATTGAATCGGTCAACTGTTCAATGAGAATCAGCTATAATCATGTAACAAGCCATTATGAGCTTACAAAACACTGAATCGGTTAACCCTTTGATGAGAATCATCTACAGCTAAGTAACAAGCCATTCGAGCTTAGGAATCACCGAATTAGTCAACTGTTCGATGAGAATCAATTATAATGACGTAACAAGCCATTCTGAGCTTACAAATCACCAAATCGGTCAACCGCTTGATGAGAATCAGCTATAATAATGTAATAAGCCATTTTGAGCTTACAGATCACCGAGTTGGTCAACTGTTCGATGAGAATCAATTTCAATCATGTAACAAGCCATTTTGAGCTTACAAATCAGCGAATTGGTCAACCGTTCGATGAAAATCAGCTACAATCATGTAACAAGCCATTTTGAGCTTACAAATCACTGAATCGATAGAGTGTTCGATGAGAATCAATTACAATCATGTAACAAGCCATTCTGAGCTTACAAATCACTGAATCGTTCAACAAGAATCAATTATAATAACATAACAAGCCACTTTGGGTTAACAAATCACTGAAGCGGTCAACTATTTGATGAAAATCAATTAAAATCACGTAACAAGCCATTTTGAGCTTAAAAATCACCAAATTAGTCAACCGTTCGGTGAGAATCAGCTACAATCACGTAACAAGTCATTCTGAGCTTACAAATCACTAAATCGGTCAACCGTTCAATGAGAATAAGCTATAATCACGTAACAATTCATTCTGAACTTACAAATCATAGAATCGTTCAACCACACAGTGTGAATCATCTGCAATCACATAACAAGCCATTCTGAGCTTACAAATCACCGAATCGGTCAACCGTTTGATGAGAATCAGTTACAATCATGTAACAAGCCATTTTGAGCTTACAAATCACTAAATTAGTCAACCGTTTGATAAAAATTACCTACATTCATGTAACAAGCCATTCTGATCTTACAAATCACCGAATCAATGAACCATTCGATGAGAATCAATTACAGCACATATTAAGCTATTCTGAGCATACAAATCATTCAATTTGTCAACCATTCGATGAGATACAACTACAATCATGTAGCAAGCCATTCTGAGCAAAGAAATCACTAAATAAGTCAACCGTTCAATGAGAATCAATTAAAATTATGTAACAAGCCATTCTAGGCTTACAAATCACCAAATCGGTGAATCGTTCGATAAGAATCAACTACAATCATGTAACAAGCTGTTCTAAGCTTATAAATCACTGAATCGGTCAACCGTTTACTGAGACTCATTTAAAATCACATAACAAGCCTTTCTTAGCTTACAAATCATCGACTAGGTCACCCGTTCGATAAGAATCAGCTACAATCACGTAACAAGCCATTCTGAGCTTACAAATCACCAAATCAGTCATCCGTTTGATGACAATCAGCTACAATCACTTAACAAGCCATTCTGAGCTTACAAATCACTGAATCGGTTAACAGGTCGATGAGAATGAATTACAATAATGTAACAAGCCATTATGAGCTTACAAATTATTGAATCGGTCAACCGGTTGATGAGAATCAGCGACAATCATGTAACAATCCATTCTGAGCATTCAAATCACCGTCTCGATCAACCGTTCGATTGGAATGAGCTACAATTACATAACACGCCATTTCCAACTTAGAAAAACCATTCGATGAGAATTAGCTACAATCACGTAACAAGCTATTTTGAGCTTACAAATCACTGAATCGGTCAACCGTTCGATGAGAATTAGCTAGAATCACATAACAAGCCATTCTAAGCTTACAAATCACTGAATCAATCAACCATTCGATAAGAATCAATTACAATCACATAACAAGGCATTCAAAGCTTACAAATTACTGAATCGGTCAACCGTTCCATGAGAATCAGCTACAATCACATAACAAGCCATTCTGACCTTACAGATCACCGAATTGGTCAACCGTTCAATGATAATTAATGACAATAACATAACAAGCTATTTTGTGCTTACAAATGAGTGAATTGGTCAACCGTTCGATGAGAATCAGCTACAATCACATAACAAGCCATTCTGAGCTTACAAATCACTGAATCGGTCAACCGTTCGATGAGAATCAATTACAGTCACATAACAAGCCATTCTGAGCTTACAAATCATTGAATCAGTCAACCGTTCGATGAGAATCAATTAAAATCACATAACAAACCATTATGAGCTTACAAATCATCGAATAGGTCAACCGTTTGATCTAAATTAATTACAATCACGTAACAACCAATTTTGAGCTTACAAACCACTGAATTGGTCAACCGTTCAGTGAGAATCAACAACAATCACCATTCGAGGAGAATCAGCTACAATCACATAACAAGCCATTTTCAGCTTACAAATCACCGAATCGGTCAACAATTCGATGAGAATTGGCTACAAGCCGTAACAAGCCATTCTTAGCTTTCAAATCACTAAATCAGTCAACCGTTTGATGAGAATCAGCTACAATTACGTAACAAGTCATTCTGATTTTAAAAATCACTGAATCGGTCAACCATTCGATAAGAATCATCTACAATCATGTAACAAGCCTTTCTAAGCTTACAAATCACCAAATCGGTCAACCGTTTGATGAGAATTAGCTACAATGATGTAACAAGCAATTCTAAGCTTACAAATCACTGAATCGGTCAACCGTTTGATGAGAATTAGCTACAATCACATAACAAGCCATTTTGTGCTTACAAATCACCGAATCGGTCAACTGTTCAATGAGAATCAATTACAATCACATAACAAGCCATCTTTAGCTTACAAATCACGGAATCAGTCAACCATTCGATGACAATCAACTACAATCACGTAACAAGCCATTCTGACCTTACAAATCATTGAATCGGTCAACCGTTTGATGAAAATAAATTACAATCACGTAACAAGCCATTCTGAGCTTACAAATCATCGAATCGGTCAACCGTTCGATGAGAATTAGCTACAATCATAGAACAAGTCATTCTAAGCTTACAAATCACTAAATCTGTCAACCGTTTGATGAGAATCAACTACAATAATGTAACAAGCCATTCTGAGCTAAAAAATCACCTAATCGGTCAACCGTTCAACGAAAATCAATTACAATCATGTATTAATCCATTCTAAGGTTACAAGTCATTGAATCGGTCAACCGTGTGATCAAATTCAGCTACAATCACGTAACAAGCCATTCTGAGCTTACAAATCACTGAATCGGTCAACCGTTCGATGAGAATCAACTATAATCATGTAACGGGCTATTCTGAGTTTACCAATCACCGAATCGGTTAACCGTTCGATGAAAATCAGCTACAATCATGTAACAAGCCATTCTGAGCTTACAAATCGCCGAATCGGTCAATCATTCGGTTAGAATTATCTATACTCATGTAACAAGCTAGTCTGAGCTTACAAATCACCAAATTGGTCAACCATTCAATGAGAATCAGCTAAATCATAGAACAAGCCATTCTTAGTTTACAAATCACTGAATTGGTCAACCATTCGATGAGAATCGTATCCAATCATGTAACAAGCCATTTTGAGCTTACAAATCATCGAATTGGTTAATCGTTCGATGAGAATCAGCTACAATCATGTAACAAGCCATTCTGAGGTTACAAATCATGGAATCGGTCAACTGTTTGATGAGAATGAATTACAATCACGTAAGAAGCCATTCTGAGTTGACAAATCTTTGAATCGGTCAATTGTTCGAAGAGAATCATCTACAATCACGTAACAAGCCATTCTGAGGTTACAAATCATGGAATCGGTCAACTGTTTAATGAGAATGAATTACAATCACGTAAGAAGCCATTCTGAGTTGACAAATCTCTGAATCGGTCAATTGTTCGAAGAGAATCATCTACAATCACGTAACAAGCCATTCTAAGCTTACAAATCATCAAATCGTTCAACTATTCGATGAGAATGAATTACAATCACGTAACAAGCCATTATGAGCTTACAAATCACCGAATCGGTCAACCGTTTATTAATGTTTGTAGCTTCAGTCATATGATCACTTAGAATACATATAATACCTAAATATTGATTAATAATATATATGATATATATATTATTATTAATATATATTATTTAAGTTTATATTATTCTAATATATGATTGAATAGACATGTCCCATGAAGGGACATGTCTCTTATAGCCACATTCCCAATATAAATAAGAGAGATTGTTGCATTTTGAAAAGACATACAATATATATAATTTAGACAGTGCTATTACATTTGCAGTGATCCCAAAAATCTCAACATGGTATCGAAGCCAGACTGCAAATGTGAGAAAGAAATGATTTTGTAGGAATATTCCAATCCGCCAGGTTCGAATCTGGGTCTATATGCCACTTCACATGGATCGAAATGTTCTCTTTACAACACCCCTCTTCATTTTTTGGGTATCTATTTCAATTGAATTATAGATTGCCGAGTTCATTGATTAATTGATTGAAAGTGAAGATAATATTGAGGAGTGACAGGACCATATCTCAGGGTCGTAAATCAGAACAGAGCTATAGTTTATTGTCTAGTTGTGTTCATGCTATTTCATTTGTTGCTTCCTCTTTGCGCCTTGCTGGGGCTGCCATTGCTTTTATAGTTTATATGTCTGAGGACGACCGCCACAGAGAACAGGTGTACAATGGGCAAGTTAGCTTGAGTAGAATTGCCAACAGGCATTAGTCATCGCAAATAGTGCCTTATGCATAGGAATGTATTGTAATTAATACCTCCATCAGTATGGCTAAGTCCCATCTTCAATGATCTCAATTCTTCCATCAAATCTATATATGGGGAATAAATAAAGGTATAGGTTCGATGACCAGCCATGATTGAGGGATGGATTGAATTCCATAACAATAATCATTGCAATTGATGATATCTTCATGCGTGATAATTAACACAAATGATGTATCACATAGTTGGGACTTGACTATACACCAACTATAAGTCTCCATATCTAGTTGATATAGGGGATAGATAAATGTTTGGTGTGAACCTAATAATACCGCTGCATTACTTAATATAAACTGCGCTTTATTTTTTCCGAAGATATTGCTTGCAACACTTAATCCTCTATGATCGGCCAGTATACACGATGGTGGATGTCTTCCTGGATGCATACATGATTTAGAAGTCTCATCGTATTTAAGCAACCCAACGCTGCAATCTTCTGCATCGATGTCACCATTTGAACATCGCCATATGTATTGATGTCGATGTTGAAGATGTGATTGCCACGTTAATATGGAAGACAGGATTTCCATGGATCGCCAATTCTGTAGGCCAATCCAATCAAATCATGTCCTACATGGGCTCTCCCAGCACGGGCTCTCCCAACAAAGATGTCTGCTAGGGAGAAAGCTGCGGCATAGCACATTTTCTTTCACCAGATGATCGCAGCCTCCTATGCATTAATTGCTCCAGATCTTGCCATTTCTTGCAGACTAGATATCCTCAAGAATATTTTTAAAACCTCACAAGCCTGGAAGAAGACTTTGACCAAGTACTATTCTGAGCTTATTCCTAATAGTTTTAGTCCTCTAACATCTAGAAATGTGAATTGGAAAAATCATATAGATGTTGCAGTTGGACACGACTCTGAAAATATAGGGACGGTGATTGTGAGAGATTTTGTCAGCAATGTTGTTGTTGCTAAATTTAGACCACATAGTATACCCATTTCTCCATTGTGCTTTGACCCCAGTGGTACTCTTCTAGTTACTGCATAAATTAACATCTATAACCTCAATGATTTTTTTGCATTATGCCCTACGCATTAGGAAATGGTTCTTGCTCTACTGGTTCTAATGAAAATGCATCACATATACATCTATACAAACTGGTTCATGGAGTGACAAATGCGGTCATATAGGACATCAGTTTCAGTGATGACAGTAGTTCAATTGCCGTCAACTCCTACAGAGGAACAAGCCACTTATATTCAATATCACCATTTAGTGTAGTGGGAAGTCCACATAATCATGTAAGTGTTCTTGTGGATAGTAGTCTAAGATCTTCAATGGTTCAAGAAGCCCATGGTTGAAGGGAAATTAGCGGCCTACATCCCAAGATCCAACAATACTGTCAGTTGTATGTAAAGTAAGGAATGGCAATGATGGATGGTGCAGTACCATCAGCAAAGCTACATCTGCATTAAGAGGAGAGATGTTTCTTTTGGTGTTGTTGCAGCTCTTTTCCCAATGGGGGCAACCATTGCCTAGAATCACAGCTAGGGGATTCTATAATTAAGAATCAATTGTGGGGTTTCTCACCTCCGGGTCGGTCAACCATTTGATGAGAATCAGCTACAATCACATAACAACCCATTTTGAGCTTACAAATCAGTGAATCGATCAACCGTTCGATAAGAATCAGCTACAATCACGTAACACCCCATTTTGAGCTTACAAATCAATGAATCGGTCAAGTGTTCGATGAGAATCGGTCAACTGTTCTATGGGGATCAGCTAATATCATGTAACAAGCTATTTTGAGCTTATAAATCACTAAATCAGTCAACCCTACGATCAGAATCAGCTACAATCATGTAACAAGCCATTCTGAGTTTACAAATCACTGAATCGGTCAACCGTTTGATGAGAATTAGCTACAATCATGTAATAAGCCATTCTAAGCTTAAACATCAGTTGAATCAGTCAACCGTTCGATGAGAATCATCTCCAATCACGTAACAAGCAATTTTGACCTTACAAATCATCGAATCGGTCAACCATTCGATGAGAATCAATTATAATCATGTAACAAGCCATTCTGAGTTTACAAATCACTGAATTGGTCAACAATTCGATGCGAATCAATTACAATCATGTAACCAGCCATTTTGAGCATACAAATCACTGAATCGGTCAATTAATATATGAGAATAAGCTACAATGACGTAACAAGCCATTCTGAGCTTACAAATCATCGAACTCCTCAACCGTTTGATGAGAATCTATTAACATCACTTAACAAGACATTCTGAGCTTACAAATTAGTGAATCGGTCAATGGTTTGATGACAATCAACTATAATCACATAACAAGCTATTCTGAGCTTACAAATCACTGAATCAGTCAACCATTCTATGAGAATCAAATACAATCACGTAACAAGCCATTCTAAGCTTATAAATCACCAAATCAATCAACCGTTCGATGAGAATCAGCTACAATCATGTAACAAGCCATTCTGAGCTTAGAAATCACCGAATCGGTCAACAATTCGATGAGAATCAACTACAATCATGTAACAAGCCATTTTGAGCTTTCAAATCACTGAATCGATCAACTATTCGATGAGAATCAGCTACAATCAGGTAACAAGCCATTCTGAGCTTACAAATCACTGAATCACTCAATCGTTCGATGAGAATCAGCTACAATCATGTAACAAGCTATTCTGAGCTTACAAATCACTGAATCGGTCAACTAATCGATGAGAATAAGCTACAATTATGTAACAACCCATTCTCAGCCTAGAAATCACCCAATCAATCAATTGTTCGGTGAGAATCAGCTAAAATCACTTAACAAAGCATTCTGAGCTTACAAATCACTGAATCGATCAATTGTTCTATGAGAATCAGCTATAATCATGTAACAAGCCATAGCTTACAAATAATTGAATCTATCAACCGTTCGATGAGAATCAACTAAAATCATGTAACAAGCCATTCTGAGCTTATAAATCACTTAATTGGTCAACCGTCCGATGAGAATCAGCTAAAATCATGTAACAAAGCATTCTAAGATTATAAATCACCGAATCGGTTAACCATTCATGAGAATCATCTACAATCATGTAACAAACCATTATGAGCTTACAAATCACTGAATCAGTCAACCATTTGATGAGAAGCAACTACAATCACCTAACATGCCATTCTGAGCTTACAAATCACCGAATCAGTCAACCGTTCTATGAGAATCAGCTAAAATCATGTAGCAAACCAATATGAGCTTACAAATCATAGAATTGGTGAACCGTTCGATCAGAATCAGCTACAATCATGTAACAAGCCATTCAACCTTACAAATCACTGACTCGATCAACCATTCAATGAGAATCAGTTACAATCATGTAACAAGCCATTATGAGCTTACAAATAACCGAATCGATCAACCGTTCGATGAGAATCAGTTACAATCACATAATGAGCCATTATGAGCTTACAAATAATCAAATCGGTCAACTGTTCGAAGAGAATTAGCTACAATCACGTAACAAGCCATTCTGAACTTACAAATCCTCGAATCGGTCAATCGTTTGATGAGAATCAGTTACAATCATGTAATAAGCCATTCTGAACTTACAATTCATTGAATTGGACAACCGTTCGATGAGAATCAGCTACAATCACGTAACATACCATTATGAGCTTACAAATAACTGAATCGATCAACCGTTCGATGACAATCAGCTACAATAATGTAACAAGCTATTATGAGCTTACAAATAACTGAATCCATCAACCGTTCGATAAGAAGCAATAACTATCACCTAACAAGCCATTCTAAGCTTACAAATCAATGAATCGCGCAACCGTTCGATTGAAATCAGCTATAATCACGTAACAAGCCAGTCTGAGCTTACAAATCACCGAATCGATCAACGGTTCGATGAGAATCAGCTACAATCATGTAACAAGCCATTTTGAGCTTTCAAATTATTGAATCGGTCAAGCATTCGATAAGAATCAGCTACAATCATGTAACAAGCCATTCTGAGCTTAAAAATCATCGAATCGGTCAACTGTTCGATGAGAATCAGCTATAATGGTGTGACAACCCATTCTGAGCCTACAAATCACTGAATCAGTCAACCGTTTGATGAGAATCAGCCATAATCACATAACAAGCTATTTTGAGCTATCAATTCATCGAATCGGTCAACCGTTCAATGAGAAGCAATTACAACCACCTAACATACCATTTTGAGCTTGCAAATCATCGAATTAGTTAGCAAGCCATTCTGAGCTTACATATGACCGATCAGTCAACCATTCGAGGAGAAGCAATTACAATCATCTAACAAAGCATTCTGAGCTGACAAATCATTGAATCGATCAACCGTTCTATACGAATAAACTACAATCACGTAACAAGCCATTATGAGTTTACAAATATGACCGAAACAGTCAACCGTTCGATGAGAATCAAATACAATCATGTAACAAGCCATTCCGAGCTTACAAATCATCGAATCAGCTACAATCTACATAAGAAGCAATTCTGAGCTTACAAATCACCGAATCGATCAACTGTTCGATGCAAATCAGCTACAATCACGTAACAAGCTATTCTGAGCTTACAAATCACCGAATTGATCGACCGTTTGATGAGAATCAGCTATAATCACGTAACAAGCCATTCTAATGAGCTTACAAATCACCGAATCGATCAACCATTCGATGAGAATCAACTAGAATCACGTAACAAGCCACTATGAGCTAACAAATCACTGAATTTGTCAACCATTCAATGAGAAGCAATTACAATCACCTAACAAGCCATTCTGAGCTTACAAATCACCAAATCAGTTAACCGTTCAATGGGAAGCAATTAGAATCACCTAACAAGCCATTCTCAGCTTACAAATCACTGAATCGGTCAAGGTTGGATTAGAATCAGCTACAATCATGTAACATGCCAGTTTAAGCTTACAAATCATCGAATCGATCAAACATTCGATGACAATCAACTACAATCATGTAACAAGCCATTCTGAGCTTACAAATCACCAAATCAGTCAACCGTTCGATGAGAATCAGCTATAATCACGTAACAAGCCATTCTCAGCTTAAAAATCACCGAATCGGTCAACAATTCAATGGGAATCAATTACAATCATATAAGAAGCTATTCTGAGCTTACAAATCACTGAATTGATCAACCGTTTGATGAGAAATAGCTACAATCACGTAACAAGCCATTTTCAGCTTATAAAACATCCAATTGGTCACCGTTCGATAAGAATCAGCTACAACCATGTAACAAGCCATTCTGAGCTTACAAATCACTGAATCGGTCAACCGTTCAATGAGAATTAGCTACAATCATGTAACAAGCCATTGTGACCTTACAAATGATCGAATCGGTAAACCGTTCGATTAGAATCAGCTACAATAATGTAACAAGCCATTCTAAGCTTACAAATCATTGAATTAGTCATTCGTTTGATGAGAATCAATAACAATCACGTAACAAGCTATTTTGAGCTTGCAAATCACGGAATCGGTCAATCTGTCAAGGAGAATCAGCTAGAATCACGTAACAAGCCATTCTGAGCTTACAAATCATGAAATTTGTAAACAGGTCGATGAGAATCAATTGCAATCATGTAACAAGCTATTTTGAGCATACAAATCCCATTCTGAGCTTACAAATCACCCAATCGGTCAACCGTTCTATGAGAATCAACTAAAATCATGTAACAACCCATTCTGAACTTACAAATCACCGAATCAGGCAATTGTTCGATGAGAATCAACTAGAATCATGTAACAAGCTATTTTGTGCTTACAAATCATCAAATCGGTCAACCGTTTAATGAAAATCAACTACAATCCGGTAACAAGCCATTCTCGGCTTACAAATCCCTGAATCAGTCAACCATTCGATGAGAATAAGCTACAATCACGTATCAAGCCATTTTGAGCTAACAAATCTAGGAATCGGTCAACCGTTTGATGAGAATCAGCTACAATCATGTAACGAGTCATTCTGAGCTTACAAATCACTGAATCGGCAACTGTTCGATTAGAAGCAATTACAATCACCTAACAAGCCATTTTGAGCTTACAAATGACCGAATCAGTCAACCGTTCAATGAGAGTCAGCTACAATGACCGAATTGGTTAACCGTTTGATGCAAGTCAGCTACAATCACGTAACAAGCCATTCTAAGCTTACAAATAACTGAATCGGTCAACTGTTCAATAAGAATAAGCTACGATCACGTAACAAGCCATTTTGAGCTTACAAATCACCGAATTGATCAATCGTTCAGTGAGAATTAGCTACAATCACGTAACGAGCCATTCTGAGCTAACAAATCACCGAATCGGCAACCATTTGATGAGAAGCAATTAAAATCAGCTAAAAAGTCATTCTGAGTTTACAAATCATCGAATCGGTCAAGCATTTGATTAGAATCAACTACAATCATGTAACAAGCCATTTTGAGCTTACAAATCACTAAATCGGTCAACCATTCAATGAGAATCAAATACAATCACGTAACAAGACATTCTGAGGTTACAAATCACCGAATCTGTCAACCGTTTGATGAGAGTCATCTACTATTACGTAACAAACCATTCTGAGCTTACAAATCACCGAATCAGTCAACCATTCGATGAGAATTAGCTACAATCATGTAACAAGGTATTCTTAGCTTACAAATCACTGAGTCAGTCAACCATTTGATGACAATCAACTAGAATAACGTAACAAGCCATTATGAGCTTACAAATCACCTAATCGATCAAGCATTTGAGGAGAAACAATTACAATCACCTAAGAAGCCATTCTGAGCTTACAAATCAATGAATCGGTCAACAGTTGGAATAGAATCAGCTATAAGCATGTAAGAAGCCATTCTGAGTTCATAAATCACCGAATCGGTCAACCGTTCTATGAGAATCATCTACAATAGTGTACTAATCCATTATGAACTTAAAAATCAGCAAATCAATCAACTGTTCGATGAGAAGCAATCACAATCACCTAACATCCCATTCTGAGCTTACAAATCACCGAATCGGTCAACCATTCAATGAGAATCAGCTAGAATCATGTAACAAGCCATTCTTAGCTTACAAATCACTGAATCGGTCAACCGTTTGATGAGAATCAGTTACAATCATGTAACAAGCTTTTCTGAGCTTACAAATCACCGAATCAGTCAACAGTTTGATGAAAATCAATTACAATCATGTAACAAGCCATTCTGAGCTTACAAATCATCGAATCGGTCAACCGTTCGATGAGAATTAGTAACAATCACGTAACAAGCCATTCTGAGCTTACAAATCACCGAATCGGTGAACCGTTCGACGAGAATAAATTATAATCACGTAACAAGCCATTCTAAGCTTACAATGGTTGAATCGGTCAACCGTTAGATGAGAATTACCTAATCGGTCAACCATTCGATGAGAATCAGCTCAGAATGGCTTGTTACATGATTGTAGCTGATTCTAATCGAACGGTTGACCGATTCGGTGATTTGTAAGCTCAGAATGACTTGTTATGTGATTGTAATAATTTTTCATCAAACAGTTGATCGATTCGGTGATTTGTCAAGTCATAATGGCTTGTTATGTGATTTTAAATGATTCTGATCGAACGGTTGACTAAATTGGTGATTTGTAAGCTCATAATGGCTTTTTACATGATTGTAGCTGATTCTCATCGA
Organism: Chamaecyparis obtusa; assembly: GCA_027943335.1. Lineage (NCBI taxonomy): Eukaryota > Viridiplantae > Streptophyta > Pinopsida > Cupressales > Cupressaceae > Chamaecyparis > Chamaecyparis obtusa. The sequence goes on along the minus strand of BSBK01003129.1, from coordinate 1,055,713 downwards.
ACGATTGACTGATTTGATGATTTGTAAGCTTATAATGGCTTGTTATTAGATTATAGTTGATTGTCATCGAATAGTCGACCGATTCAGTGATTTGTAAACTCAAAATGGCTTGTTACGTGATGTAGCTAATTCTCATCGAATGGTTGACCGATTCAGTGATTTGTAAGCTCATAATGGCTTGTTACGTGATTGTAATTTATTTCCATCGAATTGTTGATCGATTCGGTGATTTCTAAGCTCAGAATGGCTTGTTACGTGATTGTAGCTGATTTTCATCGAAAGGTTGACCGATTCAGTGAATTGTAAGCTCAGAATGGCTTGTTACGTGATTGTAATTGATTCCCATCGAACTATTGATCGATTCAGTGATTTTTAAGCTCAAAATGGCTTGTTACATGATTGTAGCTGATTTTCATCAAAAGGTTGACAAATTCAGTGATTTGTAAGCTCAGAATGGCTTGTTACGTGATTGTAATTTATTCTCATTGAACGATTGACCGATTAGGTAATTTGTAAGCTCAAAATGCCTTGTTACATGATTGTAGTTAATTCTCATCGAACAGTTGACTGATTCAATGATTTGTAAGCTCAGAATGGCTTGTTAGGTGATTCTAGCTGATTCTCATGAAACAGTTGACTGATTCGGTGTGTTGTAAGCTCAGAATAGCTTGTTACATGATTGTAGCTGATTCTCACCAAATGGTTGATCGATTCAGTGATTTGTAAGCTTGAAATAGCCTTTTACATGATTGTAGCTGATTCTCATCGAATGGTTGACCGATTAAGTGATTGGTAAGCTTAGAATGGCTTGTTACATGATTGTAATTGATTCTCATCAAATGGTTGACCTATTTGGTGATTTGTAATCTCAGATTGGGTTGTTACATGATTTTAGATGATTCTCATAGAATGGTTGATCGATTCGATGATTTGTAAGCTCAGAATGGCATTTGTAAGCTCAGAAGGGCTTCTTACCTGATTGTAGTTGATTCTCATTGAAAGATTGACTGATTCGGTGATTTGTAAACTCAAAATGACTTGTTACGTGATTTTAATTGATTCTCATAAAATGGTTGACCGATTTGATGACTTGGCATGTTAGGTGATTGTAATTGTTTCTCATCAAACGATTGATCGACTCAATGATTTGTAAGCTCAAAATGGCTTGTTACATGATTGTAATTGATTCTCATCGAACTGTTGACCGATTTGGTAATTTGTAAGCTCAAAATAGCTTGTTACATGATTATAGCTATTTTTCATCGAACGAATGACCAATTCCATGATTTGTAAGCTCAGAATGGCATGTTACGTGATTGTAATTACTTCTCATTGAACGGTTGATTGATACGGTGATTTGTAAGCTCATAATAGTTTGTTACGTGATTGTAGCTGATTCTAATAGAACAGTTGAGTGACTCGGTGATTTGTAAGCTCACAATGACTTGTTACGTGATTTTAATTAAATCTTATCGAACGGTTGATCAATTCGGTGATTTGTAAGCTCAATATGGCTTATTACATGATTGTAGCTGATTCTCATCAAACGATTGACCGATTTGGTGATTTGTAATCTTAGAATGGCTTGCTATGTGATTGTAGCTGATTCTCATCGAATGGTTGACCGATTCGGTGATTTCAAAGCTTAGAATGGCTTGTTACATGATTGTAGCAGATTCTTATCGAATGGTTGACTGATTCGATGATTTGTAAGCTCATAATGGCTTGTTACATGATTCTAGCTAATTCTCAATTAATGATTGACCGATTCAGTGATTTGTAAGCTTAGAATGGCATGTTAGGTGATTGTAATAGCTTCTCATCGAATGGTTGATTGATTTGGTGATTTGTAAGTTCATAATGTCTTGTTACATGATTTTACCTGATTCTAATAGAATGGTTGACCGATTTGGTGATTTTTAAGCTCAGAATGCTTTGTTACGTAGCTGTTTCTCATTAAACGATTGACCGATTTAGTGATTTTTAAGCTCAGAATGGCTTGTTACGTGATTGTAATTGATTCTCATTGAATGGTTGAGCAATCTGATAATTTAAAAGCTCAGAATGACTTCTTACGTGATTGTAGCTGATTCTAATCGAACGATTGATCGATTCGATGATTTGTACGCTCAAAATGGCTTGTTAGGTGATTGTAATTGCTTCTCATGAAATGGTTGACTGATTCGATGATTTGTAAGCTCAGACTGACTTGTTACATGATTGTAGCTGATTCTCATTGGATGATTGACAAATTCGATGATTTGTAAGCTTAGAACAGCTTGTTACATGATTGTAGTTGATTCTCATCCAACGGTTGATCGATTTGGTGATTTGTAAGCTCAGAATAGCTTGTTACGTGATTGTAGCTGATTTTCTTCAAACGGTTGATTGATTCAATGTTTTCTAAGCTTAGAATGGCTTGTTACGTGATTGTACCTAATTCTCATCGAACGATTGACCGATTCAGTGATTTGTAAGTTCAGAATGGCTTGTTATGTGATTATAGCTAATTCTCATAGAATGGTTGACCGAGTCACTAATTTGTAAGCTGAGAATGCTTTGTTACGTGATTGTAGCCAACTCTCATTGAAAGGTTAATCGATTCGGTGAGTGTAGTTGACTCTCATCGAATGGTTGATCGATTCAGAGATTTGTAAGCTCAAAATGCCTTGTTAGGTGATTGTAATTGCTTCTCATCGAATGGCTCCCGATTTGGTGATTTATAAGCTCAGAATTGCTCATTATGTGATTGTAGCTGATTCTCATCGAACGGTTGACTGATTTCATGATTTGTAAGCTCAGAATGGCTTGTTACATGATTGGAGATAATTCTCATCGAATGGTTGATCAATTCGGTGATTTGTAAGATTAAAATTACTTTTTAGGTGATTCTAGCTGATTCTCATCGAACGGTTGACTGATTCACTAATTTGTAAGCTCAAAAAGGCTTGTTACGTGATTGTAGCTAATTCTCATCGAAGGGTTGACCGTTTCGGTGATTTGTAAGCTCATAATGGCTTGTTACATGATTGTAGTTGATTCTGTTTGAACGATTGACCGATCAGTGATTTGTAAGGTCAAAATAGTTTCTTACGTGATTGTAAGTGACTCTCAGTTATTTGTAAGCTCAGAATATCTTGTTAAGTGATTCTAGCTGATTCTCATCGAACCATTTGACCAATTCGATGATTTGTAAGCTCAGAATAGCTTGTTACGTGATTGTAGCTGATTCTCATCGAATGTTTGACCGATTTGGTTATTTGTAAGCTCAAAATGGATTGTTATATGATTGTAATTGATTCTCACCAAATAGTTGACTGATTTATTGATTTGTAAGCTCAGAATGGCTTGTTACATCATTGTAGCTGATTCTCATCGAATGGTTGACCAATTCGGTGATTCGTAAGCTCAAAATGGCTTGTTACATGATTATAATTGATTATCACCAACTCGGTCTACCGTTCAATGAGAATTGGCTACAATCACATAACAAGCCATTTTGAGCTTAGAAATCATTGAATGGGTCAACCGTTCGATAATTACAATCACGTAAGAAGCCATTCTGAGCATACAAATCACCAAATCGGTCAACCATTCAATGAGAATTAGCTACAATCATGTAACAAGCTATTCTGAGCTTACAAATCACCGAATTGGTTAACAGTTTGATGAGCTACAATGACGTAAGAAGCCATTATGAGCTTAAAAATCACTAACTCGGTCAACCATTCAATGAGAATCAATAAAAATTATGTAATAAGCCACTCTGAGCTTACAAATCATTGAATGGTCAAGCATTCGATGAGGTTAAGCTACAATCACGTAACACACCATTCTGAGCTATCAAATCACTGAATCGGTCAATCGTTCGATATGAATCAATTACAATCATGTAACAAGACATTCTAAGCTTACAAATCACCTGATTGGTCAACCATTTGATGAGAATCAATTACAATTACGTAACAAGACATTCTGAGCTTACAGATCATAGAATTGGTCAATCCTTCGATGAGAATCAGCTATAATCATGTAACAAGCCATTCTAAGCTTACAAATAACTGAATCAGTCAACCATTCGATAAAAATCAATTACAATCATGTAACAAGCTATTTTGAGCTTACAAATCATGGAATAGGTCAACCGTTCGATGAGAATCAACTACAATCATGTAACAAGCCATTCTGAGCTTACAAATCATCGAATCGGTCAACCATTCTATGTGAATCAAGTACAATCACGTAACTTTTGAGTTTTTAAATCACCGAATCGTTCAACCATTTGATGAGAATCATCTAGAATCACTTAACAAGCTATTCTGAGCTTATAAATCACCGAATTGGTTAACCGTTCGATTAGAATCAGGTACAATCATGTAACAAGCCATTCTAAGCTTACAAATCATTGAATCGGTCAACCGTTTGATGAGAATCAGCTACAATCATGTAACAAGCCATTCTGAGCTTACAAATCACTGAATCGGTCAACCGTTCAATGAGAATTTGCTACAATAATGTAGCAAGCCATTCTGAGCGTTCAAATCACTAAATCAGTAATCGTTTGATAAGAATCAGCTATAATAAGGTAACAAGTCATTCTGAGCTTACAAATCACCCATTCGGTCAACTGTTCGATGAGAATCAGCTACAATAATCTAACAATTACATACACATAACAAGCCATTCTAAGCTTGCAAATTACTGAATCGGTCAACAATTTGATCAGAATCAATTACAATCACGGAACAACTCATTCTAATCTTACAAATCACTGAATCGGTCAACCGTTCGATGAGAATCAGCTACAATCATGTAACAAGCCATTCTAAGCTTACAAATCACCGAATCGGTCCACCGTTTGATGAGAATCAGCTACAATCACGTAACAAGTCATTCTGAGCTTACAAATCACCGAATCAGTAAACCGTTCGATTAGAATCAACTACAATCACGTAACAAGCTATTTTGAGCTTACAAATCACTGAATCAGTTGACTGTTCGATGAAAATTAATTACAATCATGTAACAAGCCAATCTAAGCTTACAAATCATCGAATCAATCAACCGTTCGATGAGAATCAGTTACAATTGCCTAACAAGCCATTATGAGTTTAAAAATCACCGAATCAGTCAAACGTTTGATGAGAATCAATTAGAATCATGTAATAAGCCATTATGAGCATACAAATAACTGAATCGGTCAACCATTCATTGAAAATCAGTGACACTCATGTAACAGGCCATTCTGAGCTTACAAATCATCGAATCGGTCCACCGTTCGATGAGAATTAACTACAATCAGGTAACAACCTATTTTGAGCTTACAAATCACCCAATCTATCAACCGTTCAATGAAAATCAGCCACAATCATGTAACAAGCCATTCTAAGCCTACAAATGTCATTCTGATTTTACATATCACCGAATCGGTCAACCGTTCTATGAGAATCAGCTAAAATCAGGTAAAAAACCATTCTGAGCTTACAAATCATTGAATCGATCAACTGTTGGACGAGAATCAGCTACAATCACATACCAAGCCATTATGAGCTTACAAATCACCAAATCGATCAAACATTCAATGAGAATCAGCTACAATCACGTAACAAGCTATTCTAAGCTGACAAATCACCGAATCGGTCAACCGTTCGATGAGAATCAGTTACAATTGCGTAATAAGCCATTCTGAGCTTACAAATCACCGAATCTATCAACCGTTCAATGAGAGTGAGCTACAATCATGTAACAAGCCATTCAGAGCTTACAAATCACCAAATCGGTCAACCATTCGATGAGAAGTAATTACAATCACCTAACAATCCATTAAGAGCTTACAAATCACCGAATTGGTCAACCATTTGATTAAAGAAATTACAATCACCTAACAAGCAATTTTGAGCCTACAAATGCCATTCTGAATTTACAAATCACTGAATCGGTCAACCATTCTATGAGAATCAGCTAAAATCATGTAACAAACCATTCTGAGCTTACAAATCACCAAATCGGTCAACCGTACAATGAGAATCATCTACAATCACATAACAAGCCATTTTGAGCTTACAAATCATCGAATCGGTCAATCATACAATGAGAATCATCTACAATCACGTAACAAGGCATTTTGAGCTTACAAATCAAAGAATCAGTCAACTGTTCAATGAGAATAAATTAGTATCACGTAACAAGCATAAACAAACATAAACATTGATTCTAAGCTTAAACATAAAGATCAACATTGATTCTGAACTTAAAAATCATCGAATTGGTCAATCGTTCGATGAGAATCAACTACAATCAAGTAAAAAGTCATTCTAAACTTACAAATCACTGAATCGATCAATCATTTGATGAGAATCAATTACAATCACGTAGCAAGCCATTTTGAACTTACAAATCACTGAATTAGGCAACCGTTCGATGAGAATCAGCTACAATCATGTAACAAGCAATGATAAGCTTACAAGTCATTGAATCGGTCAACCATTCAATGAGAATAAGCTGCAATCACGTAACAAGCCGTTCTGAGCTTACAAATTATGAAATCGGTGAACCGTTCGATAAGAATAAGCTACAATCACGTAACAAGCCATTTTGAGCTTACAAATCACCGAATCGGTCAACTGTTTGATGAGAATCAGCTACAATCACCTAACAAGCCATTTTGAGCTTACAAATCATCGAATCGGTGAACCGTTTGATGAGAATCAATTACAATCACGTAACAAGTCATTCCAAACTTACAAATCATTGAATCTGTCAACCGTTTGATTACAATCAGCTACAATCACGTAACAAGTCATTCTAAAGTTACAAATCACTGAATGTATCAACCGTTCAATGAGAATTAGTTACAATCACGTAACAAGTCATTCTGAGCTTACAAATCACCGAATCGGTCAACCATTTGATGATAATCAACTACAATCATGTGACAACCCATTCTGAGCATACAAATCACTAAATCGATGAACCGTTTGATGAGAATCAATTAGAATCACGTAACAAAACCATTATGAAGTTACAAATCACCAAATCGGTCAGCCATTCAATGAGAAGCAATTACAATCACCTAACAAGCCATTCTGAGCTTACAAATCACTGAATCAGTCAACCATTCAATTAGACTCAATTACAATCACGTAACAAGCCATTCTGAGCTTATAAATCATGAAATTAGTAAACCATTCGATGAGAATAAATTAGAATCACGTAACAGGCCATTATCAGATTACAAATCATCGAATTGGTCAATTGTTCGATTAGAATCAACTACAATTACGTAACAAGCCATTCTGAGCTTGCAAATCACCAGATCGGTCAACTGTTCAATGAGAATCAGCTACAATAACGTAACAACCCATTCGAGCTTACAAATCATCGAATCGGGCAACCATTCGATGACAATCAATTACAATGATGTAACAAGCTATTATGAGTTTACAAATCAATGAATTGGTCAACTATTAGATAAGAATTAGCTACAATCATGTAACAAGCCATTTTGAGCTTACAAATCATTGAATCGGTCAACCATTCGATGAGAAGCAATTACAATCACCTAACATGCCATTCTAAGCTTATAAATCATGAAATCACTCAATTGTTCGATGGGAATCACATACAATCATGTAACAAGCTATTATGAGCTTACAAATCATCGAATTGATCAACCATTTGATGAGATTCAGCTACAATCACATAACAAGCCATTCTAAGCTGACAAATCATCAAATCTATCAACCAGTTGTAGAGAATCAAATCAATCACCGAATTGGCAACTATTCGATAAGAATCAATTACAATCACCTAACAAGCCATTATAAGCTTACAAATCACCAAATCAGTCAACCGTTCAATTAGAATCAGCTACAATCACGTAACAAGCCATTCTGAGCTTACAAATCACCGAATCGGTCAACCCTTTGATGAGAACCAGCTACAATCATGTAACAAGCCATTCTGAGCTTACAAATCAATGAATCAGTCAACCGTTCGATGAGAATCAGCTACAATCATGTAAAAAGCTATTTTGAGCATATAAATAACCAAAACGGTCAACCGTTTGATGAGAATCAGCTACAACCACGTAAGAAGCCATTCTAAGCTTACAAACCACCGAGTCGGTCAATTCTTCGATGAGAAATAATTACAATCACGTAACAAGCTATTATGAGCTTACAAATCATCGAATCGGTCAATCGTTCAATGAGAATAAGCCACAATCATGTAACAAGCCATTCTGAGCTTACAAATCACTGAATCCATCAATCGTTCGATGAGAATAAGTTACAATCATGTAACAAGCCATTCTGAGCTTACAAATCATCGAATCGGTCAACTGTTCGATGAAAATTTGCTACAGTCATGTAACAATCCATTATGAGCTTACAAATTACCGAATCGTTCAATCATTTTAATGAGAATCAGCTACAATCACATGACAAGCCATTTTGAGCTTACAAATAATTGAATCGATCATTCGTTCGATGAGAATCAGCTACAATCACCTAACAAGCCATTTTAAGCTTACAAATCACAGAATCGGTCAACCGATCAATTAGAATTACAATTACAATCACCTAACATGCAATTTTGAGATTACAAATAATCAAATCGATCAACTATTCGATGAGAATAAAAAACAATCACGTAACAAGTCATTTTGAGCTTACAAATCACCGAATCAATCAACCGTTGGAGGAGAATCAGCTACAATCACATGACAAACTGGTCAACCGTTGGATGAGAGACAGCTATAATCATGTAACAAGTAATTCTGAGTTTACAAATCACCGAATCAGTCAAACATTCAATGAGAATCAACTAGAATCACGTAACAAGCCATTCTAAGCTTAGAAATCATCGAATCGGGCAACCGTTCGATGAGAATCAATTACAATCATGTATCAAGCCATTCTAAGCTTACAAATTACTGAATCACTGAACCGTTCGATGAGAATCAATTACAATCATGTAACAAGCCCTTATGAGCTTACAAATAACCAAATCTGTCAACTGTTCGATGAGAATCAGCTACAATCATGTAACAAGTCATTCTGAGCTTACAAATCACCGAATCAATCAATCGTTCGATGAGTATTAATTATAATCATGTAATTCTGAGCTTACAAATCATCGAATCTATCAACCGTTTTATGATAATCAGCTACAATCACCTAACAAGCCATTCTAAAATTACAAATCACCGAATTGGTGAACTGTTCGATGAGAAGCAATTACAATCACCTAACAAGCCATTCTGGGCTTACAAATCACTGAATCAGTCAACCATTTGATGAGAAGCAATTACAATCACCTAACAAGCCATTCTGAGTTTACAAATCACCGAATTAGTCAACCGTTCTATGAGTATCAGGTAAAATCACATAACAACCCATTCTGAGCTTACAAATCATTGAATCGGTCAACCGTTCAATGAGAATCAAATGCAGTCACGTAACAAGTCATTTTGAGCTTACCAATCACTGAATCATTCAACCATTTGATGAGAATCAGCTAAAATCATGTAACAAGCTATTGTGAGGTTACTAATCACTGAATCGGTCAACCGTTCGATGAGAATCATCTACAATCACGTAACAAGCCATTCTGAGCTTACAAATCACCGAATCGGTCAATAGTTCGATGTGAATCAGCTATAATCATGTAACAAGCCATTCTGAGCTTACAAATCAAAGAATCAATTAGTTGTTCGATGAGAATCAATTAGAATCACATAACAAGCATACACATTGATCTGAGCTTAAACATAAAGATCAACATTGATTCAAAGCTTACAAATCACCAACTTGGTCAACCGTTCGATGAGAATCAACTAGAATCACGTAAAAAACCATTCTGAAATTACAAATCCCCTAATCTGTCAACCATTCAATGAAAATCAGCTACAATTATTACTTAACAAGCCATTCTGAGCTTACAAATCATTGAATCAGTCAACCGTTCGATGATAATCAGCTACAATCATGTAAAGAACCATTATGAGCTTACAACTTACCGAATCGGCAATCGTTTGACCAGAAGTAATTACAATCAACTAGCAAGCCATTCTGAGCTTACAAATCACAAAATCAGTCAATCATTTGATAAAAGTCAGCTACAATCACCAAATCAATCAACCATTCGATAAGAATTAGCTACAATCACGTAACAAGCCATTTTGAGATTACAAATCAACGAATCAGTTAAACCGTTCAATGAGAATTAGCTACAATCATGTAACAAAGCATTTTAAGCTTACAAATCACTGAATTTGTCAATCGTTCTATGAGAATCAGCTACAATCATGTAACAAGCCATTATGAACTTACCAATCAGTGATTCAGTGAACCGTTCAATCAGAAGCAATTACAATCACCTAACATGCCATTCTGAGCTTAAAAATCACCGAATTGGTCAACCGTTTGATGACAATTAGCTACAATCATGTAACAAGCCATTATGAGCTTACAAATCACTGAATCGGCCAACCTTTCGATGAGAATCAACTACAATCACGTAACAACCCATTCTTAGGTTATAAATTATCGAAGCGGTCAACAGTTTGATGAGAATCGATTACAATCACATAACAAGCCATTTTGAGCTTACAAATCACTGAATCAGTCAACCGTTCAATGAGAATTAGCTATAATCACGTAATAACCCATTTTGAGCTTACAAATCACTGAATCAGTCAACCGTTTGAAGAGAATCAATTACAATCACGTAACAAGGCATTCTGATATTACAAATCACTAAATCGGTCAACTGTTTGATGAGAATCAGCTACAATCATGTAAAAAAGTTATTCTTAGCTTAAAAATCATCGAATCAGTCAACCATTCGATGAGAATCAGATACAATCACGCAACAACCCATTATGAGCTTACAAATCACCAAATCGGTTAACCGTTCTATGAGAATCAGCTAGAATTGCATAACGAGCAATTTTGAGCTTACAAATCACTGAATTGGTAATCGTTTGATGAGAAGCAATTACAATCAACTAGCAAGCCATTTCGAGCTTACAAATCACCAAAATGATCATCCATTTGATTAGAATCAGCTACAATCACGTAACAAGCCATTCTGAGCTTACAAATCACTGAATCGGTCAACCATTCAATGAAAATCAGCTACAATCATGTAACAAGCCATTCTGAGCTTACAAATCACCGAATCCGTCAACTGTTCCATGAGAATCAATTACAATCACGTAACAAGCCATTCTGAGCTTACAAATCACCAAATTGGTCAACCGTTCGATAAGAATCAATTTTAAACAAGCCATTCTAAGCTTACAAATAACCAAATCGGTGAACCGTTCCATTAGAATTAGCTATAATCATGTAACAAATGATTTTGAGCTTACAAATCCTGAATCGGTCAACCATTTGATGAGAATCAACTACAATCATATAACAAGCCATTCTAAACTTACAAATCACCCAATTGGTTAACCGTTTGATGAGAATCAGCTACAATCAGGTAATAAACCATTTTGAGCTTACAAACCACTGAATCGGTCAACCGTTCGATGAGAAACAATTATAATCACGTAACAAGCCATTATGAGCTTATAAATCACCGAATCGGTCAACTGTTCAATGAGAATTAGCTATAATCACGTAACAAGCCATTCTAAGCTTACAAATCACTGAATCAGTCAACCATTTTATGAGAATCAGCTGAAATCACGTAACAAGCCATTATCAGCTTACAAATCATCAAATTAGTCAACCGTTTGATGTGAAGCAATTACAATCACCTAAGATGCCATTCTAAGCTTACAAATGACTAAATCGATCAACCATTCGGTGAGAATCAATTACAGTCACGTAACAAGCCATTCTAAGTGTACAAATCAACCGTTCGATGAGAATCAGCTACAATCATGTAACAAGTCATTCTGAGCTTACATATCACCGAATCGGTCAACTATTCGATTTGAATCTGCTACAATCATTTAACAAGCCATTCTGAGCTTACAAATCACTAGATTGGTCAACTAATCGATAAAAATCAGCTACAATCATGTAATGGGCCATTCTGAACTTACAAATCACCGAATCGATCAACTGTTCGATGAGAATAAATTACAATCACGTAACACTCCATTCTAAGGTTACAAATCATTGAATCAGTCAACCGTTCAATGAGAATCTGCTACAAGCACGTAACAAACTATTCTGAGCTTACAAATCACCAAATCGATCAACCGTTAGATGATAATTAGCTACAATCATGTAACAAGCCATTCTGAGCTTACAAATCATTGAGTCGGTCAACTGTTCGATGAGCATCAGCTACAATCATGTAACAAGCCATTCTAAGCATAAAAATCATGAAATCAGTCAACCGTTTGATGAGAATCAACTACAATCATGTAACAAGCCATTTTGAGTCTACAAATCACCGAATCACTCAATTGTTTGATGACAATCAGCTACAATCAGGTAACAAGCCATTCTGGGTTTACAAACAATCGAATCGGTCAACCGTTCGATGAGAATCAGCTACAATCATATAACAAACCATTCAGAGCTGACGAATCACCGAATCAGTCAACTGTTCGATGAAAATCAATTACAATCACCTAAAAAGCTATTCTTAGTTTACAAATCACCGAATCGGTCAATTGTACGATGAGAATAAGCTACAATCACGTAACAAGTCATTCTGAGCTTCCAAATCATCGAATCGGTCAACTGTTCGATAAGAATTAGCTACAATCATGTAACAAGCCATTCTGAGCTTACAAATCATCGAATCGGTCAACCGTTTGATGACAATCAGCTACAATCATGTAACAAGCCATTCTGAGCTTACAAATCACCGAATCGGTCAACTATTCAATGAGAATAAGCTACAATCACGTAAATAGCCATTCTAAACTAAAAATTCACCGAATCAATCAAACGTTCGATGATAATCAGCTACAATCACGTAACAAACCATTCTGAGCTTACAAATCACCGAATCGATGAATCGTTCGATAAGAATTAGTTACAATAATGTAACAAGCCATTTTGGGCTGACAAATCATGGAATCGGTCAACCGTTTGATGAGAATCAATTACAATCATGTATTAAGCCATTCTGAACTTATAAATCATTAAATTGGTCAACCGTTCGATGAGATTCAGCTACAATCATGTAACAAGCCATTTTGAGCTTAGAAATCACCAAATCGGTCAACCATTCAATGAGAATCAATTACAATCATGTAACAAGCCATTCTGAGCTTTGGTCAATCGTTCAATGAGAATCAGCTACAATCACGTAACAAGTCATTTTGAGTTTACAATTCATCGAATCAGTCAACCATTCAATGAGAATCAATTACAATCATGTAACAAGCCATTCTGAGCTTACAAATCACTGAATCATTCAACCTTTTGATGGGAATTAGCTACAATCTTGTAATAAGTCATTCTGAGCTTACAAACCACTGAATTGGTGAACTCTTCGATGAGAATGATCTTCAATCACGTAACAAGTCATTCTGAGCTTACAAATCACTGAGTCGGTCAACCCATAGATGAGAATCAACTACAATCAGGTAACAAGCAATTTTGAGCTTACAAATCACCAACTCAATCAATCGTTTGATTAGAATCAATTACAATCACGTAACAATCCATTCTAAGCTTACAAATCACCAAATCGATCAAGCGTTCGATGAGAACTAGCTCCAATCATGTAACAAGCCATTCGGAGCTTAGAAATTATGGGATGAAGTTACTCACCTGCATGGAATTAAGATCTACTAACATCAATCTAATCAAATACAATGCAAATTTAACTAGAATTGAAATTATAACCTATATTATCCCATGGATCTCTAGATAGAAGTGGTAAGTAAAGCTCTCAACTACAATCCTCACTAGTGACACCTCTAAAATGAGAAATGATATGCTTATGCTATGCTTCTATGATGATTTAGCTCAATAATGATGAAATTGTGATACTAAATGCTTTAAAATGTTCAAATTGCTCAAATTGCTCTTAGAAATGATCTTAATTGCCTATAGTAACAACGCTATGCAAATGAAATTCCAAGATGAAAATGCTCTCCAAAATGCCTCATACTTATAGTAATTTCCCAAGGGTAGGGGGTGGAGTGAAGTAATCATGGTTATCCCATGGTTGAGTCAAAAACTTTGCTTTGTTCATAAATGGGGGGACAAATGAGAGGACAAGCCTTTAAATAGTTTCGAAGCTTTGGATAATTTAAATGTTTGAGTGATTTATATCTTTTTTCCTTAATTTTCATTGGTTCATCACTTTGTTGAAAGAAAATAAGATTTATTAAATTCAATTAATTAATTAAATTTAGCCATGGAAGGGTAATAGGTTCATTTTGATTTTTGATTAAACAACTATACAATTAATTGATTAAAATCAATTATATATTGTTTTTGGCCCTTTTAAGCTTCAATTTAATTATTTAACATCATTATTTAATTTCTCCTTTGCTTTAATTGATTTTGCTCAACTTTATTTAATTTTGTCCATTTTATTAATTTTTGATCCATTTATTGATTTATTGCATTTTGAAAAGTACTTGTCCAATTTTATGTGTCTACAAATGCCCCTCTTTGAATCAATGTGCGAAGAACATTGGTTCAAAGATCCTTTAAGTCCTGATTGTTGATTCCTGATGTGATTGATTGCTGCCTTTTGACAAAAAAAATTATGATGCCCCACTGATTTCATGATGTTTGATTGCAACTTCAATTTGATACCCTTATGCCCCCTCAGAAATTAAAACATATTAATTTCTTGATTTTGAAAAAAATTTGATTTGATGTTTGGGTTATCAAATATGTTTTCATTTCTGACTATTTGATGAGATGTCATGATGTATGATTATGCCTTGGTTGGGTTTGAGTAGTTAAGATAGGTCAACAGCTAGTTTCACCTCCAAAATTAGGTCAAAATACCTTAAATAGGTTGAGAAACCTTGTTTTACCATTCATTTTTACTTTTCATCTTGGTGATTTTTCTCTGATCCTCTAGTGATTTTTGAGATGGTTGTATCGATTCGGGAGCATCGATTCGAGAGGTGTCGAAAATATGCAAGGCCGCCTGAGTATGGAGCTCCAGTAACAATAAACTTTGATTAAGCATTTATGGTGCATTAAGATCATTTATTGCAATTTCATGTTTCGTCGTTGCCTCGAATTTAAGAACTCTCGCCTAGGAATGATTTTACTGTCGCCTCCATGGTTTTTACTCCCGCCTCTGTGTATTTTATCCTCGCTTAGGAATCTTTTACTCTCGCCTAGCACTAGAACAACTCTCACCTAGAGCTAGGTTAATCTGCCCCTTTTTCGATAGGTTGTCGCTTACCCGATAGGTTGTCGCTTACAAGAACCCTAATGGATTTGTTGTCGCCTAGGCTAGCATTCACTGTCGCGTAGCCCAATTCATTGTTGCTTAGCAGAAAACTGTCGCCTGGTAGAAAAATAAAATCGCTTGACATGTTTTCACTATCACTTGAGGTTAAATGTCACCTGGCATGATAAAAATCACGCCTATTGACTATTTGGAAAAAAAATTGTACTTTTCACATGTGTACTTGATTGCGTCTGATTAAAATTTTGATAACTCTTGAAGATTTAGATGATAAGTGTAGGTCTGTTATTGTCAACAAAATAATTGGTTTAGGATATCTGGATAATGGTACTTTGGAATATGATTTGTCAATCCTATTTAGGATAGTGATTAATAGGATAAATCAATCAGTGTGAAAATTGATATGATTTTGATACTGCTGCTTCGTTCTCAAGATATAGAGAAACAAATGATGGTACTTGGTGTGATGACTTGAGACATTAAGAAGATTGACTTGAGACAATTCCTTGATACAATGTATTGATATGATTCATTTTACTTTGCCAACAGGATCACAGTCCTACCTTATACATCCGGTCAGTTTCCTCTTGGGTTATTGACTTGAGTCAGGGACTCACAACAGTTGAGTTCCATGTTATCGAGCGATGCGGATTGAGATTTTTGCTTGACCTCCCACAGTTTTAGCTAAACCATGGATTAATGACTGTAGTGGCAGAGCGATGGTACTCCGACCACAACACCTTTCATTTACCGTATGGAGAGATGACTATCACGCCTGAGGACGTGTATAGATTGCTTCAGATCCCGTGTAGAGGAGAGATAATATATTATGATTCTATCTATGATTCTTTTGTCTATCGACGAGTATTCAGGGACAACACTATAGGAGATGGGGATACTATTACATGGCCTCAATTTGCATCTTTTCCTACATTACCAGCAGTTTTAGGTGCAGTGATTGGTGGTTTACTACTTCTCGATCGACGAGGTCATGGTTTTTCAGTTGGTTGGGGTAGGATCATGGAGGATTTACTTGCTCATCCTCGATGGTTTGATTGGGGTTCCTGCGTGCTGGCGCAGTTGTATCATGATTTACACGAGGTGGTGTATTGAGGGACTGCCTCATTATCAATGGGTGCCATTATTCTTCAGTTGTGGATATGGGAGCATCTTCCCATTACTAGGCCCATTTTTGATAGGGTTCGACATCAAGGATTTCCTTATGCTTTTTTGTACACTGGTATGGTGATTCAGCACCACTTAGGTCACTTGGATTATTGGAGACGTCAGATTGATGATCTCGATCAGGTTACATGGCGTCCCTTCCTCAGTTGTGATAGATGGAGAGAGGACGAGGATGAGTTACCATACATGTTCACCCCTTGTTGGATGATTGGGTGTACTACCACTACTATTGAGTGCTTCTGCTTCGGTAGAGTTTTGAGATAGTATGGGCGGACATAGGATATGCCTCAGGGCAATGCACTATATGCTCGAGTACAGGCAGAGATCTCTCTATGGGGTCCATGTATTGATTATCAGTTTGCATTAGATCAGATTGCGGGTATGACTATTTGCATATGGGAGATACTGACAGGTATTATAGATGCAGGGATGTCACATGAGTATGCAGATTGGTGGGCTCGCAATAGGTTTCCTCGTTTCATTGATCCAGCTAAGCCTATTCCTAAACGTCGTGATGGTGATAGGGATGATAGACATAAGAGAGGATGAGGATGTAGACATCCTCAAGTTGTAGCAGGTAGAGGACAGCTGAGATGGGGTCATGATCATGGGGATGCTAGAGATAGACCAGCTAGAGCACAGGATGATGCAGTTGATAGACAGCCTAGAGCTCATAGACATCAGAGAGCTCAGAGATAGGCATAGATTGATAGCTAGGTAGATTCCTGGGGGATTGGATCCCTTGGTATAGTTACAGAGAGTAGCCTTGGCTCAGCAAGATCAAAGGCAGCAGGATGATGGTGCTCCACAAATGCCTCCCCCAGCTCCACAGCCATAGGGTGCACAGGGTGATCGTATTGATGGATTATCTCGAGATATGCAAGTATTGAGGATAGATATGTCCATTGTTGTGGGTTGGTTGGATCAGGTTGCCTCTTTATTACAACAGTTTGTATCAGCCATGGTTGTTCCGAGATAGGACGAGTGAGCACTCCTCAGGATGGTAGAGGTCCAAATGGATCTGGTGCTGCAAGCTCTTGATTGATCTAGTGACTCATTGATGATGTCCTCTTTGTTTCATATGTCATGTTATCCATTGCTCAGAACATTTGATGTAGCATTTTGATGACATTATACCTTGATATACTTGATTTGATGATCATATGATGAACACTCTTTTGATGATATATGATGATATACTCCTTGGATCATCTTGATGAGTTGATTTATGAGAATATCTTTTATGTAGCTATATGATGTGTGTATGCATTTACAATTTATGCCATGGATGCAGTTATCTTATTTTATGATATAGATAAATGAGTGCAATGATGTATGGATTTTGATAATATGCTTTTCTATTTTGTCAATGTATGGATGCAAAATGTTTGATGGAAATGCATATGTATGTTCTTATCTTTTTCTTTTTTTTTTCAAGTATTTAGACAATGCGAACTCTTACTTTATGAATGCATGATATATGGAATAATTTCTTTTCTTTTCTTTTGATATATGAGTAATGAATAATGATTTAATGCTATACATGAATGCAAAGATAATCTCACGTGTGTTGTTTTTAAAATCAAGGATTATATTGAATGTTTGAATTTGTAATCTCCCCCCATTTCATTGATGTTTTGAACCAACTTAAGTATTTATTGATGTGCCCCCCCTTTTGTCCTTGGAAATTTATCATAAATAAATGCAATTAACTTTCCATACTAATGCAATGCAATTAATCTAAACATGATAGTGCCATGCAATTAATCTAACATGATAATGCCATGCAATTAATCTAACATGATAATGCCATGCAATTAATCTAACATGATAATGCAACCTAAGCACCAGCTTTTATCAAATAAATGCCATGAGGATAAATTTTCATCATTGAGCATTTTTGGGACCGGAAAGCTAGTAATCATCACTGACAACATCATGATGATATGAATATCGCTTTTTATCGCATTTTGGTAACCTCATTTTGAAACTGGTACAACCCTCACTAGTTGGATGACCAAACTATGGGAGTCTAAATACCGGTGTCAACGGATTCAATGTTGCAAGTGGATTTTTGGTATTAAGATATAGAAAATCTAAATAGCCAAGGGATCCATTTGCGTAAACAAGCAAAGGTCAACTCGCCCTCTTATGAGATAGTCCTCGATGGTTCTTTGATGACCATGTCGTTAGACGAACTCTCATAAGTGGATGAATCTTCCTCAAAATAGTCACTCAAAGGCAAGAAAAAATATCACATCTTAATCATGGCTAATGTAGTCGAAACATCCTCGAATAGCTCAAAAGATATGATGAAAAGTCAATTTCATCAAGATTTATCAACAAGAAAATTTCAAAGTGTTTTACCATGTTTCATTATTTTGCCAAGAAAGAAAGCTTTTGAATGTTTTGCCATGTTTTAGGATTTTCCAACAAGTATTTCCAAGTATTCTGATCTTTAAGGTGTTTTTGTCCATTTTTAATCCTAAATAATAACGTCAATGAAGGCTCAAGGATCATGTTGTAGGGTCAAATACTTAGTCTCAATAAACTTTCCTCACTTCCAAAATTTTGATAAATCTCTCTCTGACGTGATTGATTGTAGCACTTATTGAATCCCTTTGGTACCAAATTTACAATCTTCTTCTGCCCCTAGAGGATAAATGTGATCATTTGACAAACTTAGGGCTGATAGACAATGCAACAATACGACTAACCGACTATGTACAAATGACGGATGCAATGGTGGTTGTACAAATGAGATGGTGGAAATGCAACATGGACAGATGTGACTAGGAAAGACAAACTTAAGGGAACAAAAGGTGCTTGTTTACCAAGTTTTTACCTTTTGGTTGGATCAAGCTCTTTTTTCTCTCTATTTTTTTTAAAAAAATATTTTTCTTATCATCAAGGCACCTATTTGCTAGGTTTTCACCAAGACAACATCTTTTTTGAATGTTTTTCCTTTCTTTATGCTCAATTTTTCAATGTTTTTGATCTTTTGTACTTTTCAAATATTTTTGGTATTTTCAAAATCTCTTTTGAACTATGTACAATAAATATGATGCTCTCTCATCTGATACTCTTTATACTCTTTTGTCTGACTCATGTGTAGAACCTTTTGAGATGAATACTGTTGATGGATTCTTGGAGCTCCTCTCCTTCACAATTTGATAATTTATAGGTTCCCGTGCCAAATGAAGATACTATGATGAATGGGCCAAGCCAATTAGCTTCCCATTTTCCTTTCTTCTCTCTTTCAACCTGATTCTTTGGGTTTTCCCTCAACACTAAGTCTCCTACCTGAAAGACTCTCAGTTTAATATGTTTATTATAGTTCTTCGAGATTCTATTCTAATACACTTCCAGGTGCTCATAAGCTTGTATTTGATGTTCTTCAAGTAACTCCAACTGTTGAAGCCTAGCTACTCTATAGTCTTCATCTGTGATCAATCCGTGTAATGATACTCGTAGAGACGGGATTTTAACCTCTAATGGGAGAACTGCTTCAGCCCCATAGACTAATGAAAATGGCGTGGCTCCTATGGGTGTTCTTATGCTGGTTCTATACGCCCATAATGCTGGAGTAATTTTCATATGCCAATCCCTTCTTGATTTATTGACCAACCTTTTCAAAATCTTCAAGATATTCTTATTCGTGGCTTCGGCTTGCCCATTTCCCTGAGGGTAATAAATTGATGATGAATGGTGAGTGATATGAAATGTAGCACAAAATTCATCAGCATCCTTATTCTTGAACTATTTTCCATTATCTGTTATTATGGCATGAGGAATACCATATCAGCAAATGATGTGATTTAATATAAACATGGAAATTTGTTTACCCGTTGCCATTATCAAAGGAACCGCTTCAACCCACTTAGTGAAATATTCTGTTGCAGTTATGATGTGTTTGTACCCATTTGAAGAAGATGGATGTATGACGCTAATTAGATCAAACCCCCATTGATACAAAGGCCATGGTGTGACAAATGGGTGTAATTCCTATGCCGGTGAATGTATCATGTCGCCATGGTATTGACATTTACTACATATCATCACAAAATGGCAAGCATCCTTTTCTAATGTCTTCTAGAAATACCCTAAGCGAAGGATTTTCTTAGCTAGATTTAGACCGCTTGAGTGTGACCCGCAAATGCCTTCGTGAACCTCGTGTAAAGCTAACTTAGACTCTTCTTCCTCTAGACATCTAAGTAACGTCCCATCAAAACCCTTACGATACAATGTTTCAGAGAGGATTAGGTAATGGGCTGATTGGCGTATGAAGTTGCATTTTTGAGCTCGAGTTTGGTCTAAGGGTAGTACTTGGTCTTTGAGGTATAGGTCCGTACCAAGGGGAGTCATGTCCATGTAATAGGACAACAATTTGGGTTTCAGGAAGGTTGAATGCTAGTTTCACCAACTCTTCCACCAAGAACTCATACTTCTCATTTTGATCTAGTTTTTGTAACAAGGAAGCCAACCCATGGCATCAGCTACTCTATTTTTCTCTCTAGGAATCTGCTCAAAAGTGATCAAAGCAAAGTATTTCTTCCATCCATCAATCATGGTCTTATATGGCATCAACTTTTCATCTTTAGTGTTATATTCATTGTTGACTTGATTGATGATAAGTTGAGAATCTCCATAAATTTGTAGCTCTTTGATGTTCCACTCTAAGGCCATTTTGATGCCTATGACAAGTGCCTCATATTCCACTATATTGTTTGTGCATGGAAACATAAGCTTGTAGGACTTTGGAATGGTGCAACCTTGAGGAGTGACCAATAGTATGTCGGCATCAGAACCTCCTTGAGTATAAGAGCCATCAAAGAATAACTTCCATGTTTTTGCTTCTATGTTGATAATGGCAGAATCCAAAAATTCCACTTGAATACTTTGTGTAGAAATTATGGGATTCTCTGCTAAATGATCCGCTATTACTTTCCCTTTTATTGCCTTTCTATCGACATACTCAATGTCAAATTCACTCAAAATCATAACCCATTTAGCTATTCTACCCGTCAGGGCAGTTTTACTTAACAAGTACTTGAGAGGATCAATTTTGGCAATTAGTTTGACTTTATGCAGCAACATATAATGTCTCAACTTTTGAGATGCAAACACCACTGCTAAGAAAGCTCTTTCCATAAATGTGTAATTTAGCTCATATTTGATCAAAGTCCTACTTAAATAGTAGATAGCTCTTTCCTTTCCTTGCTCATCTTCTTGTGCTAAAAGCACTCCTAGTGATCTTTCAGTAGTGGATATGTATAGAAGCAATGCTTTGACCTTAATTGGTGGCATGAGAATGGGCGGATTTATCAAATAAGTCTTCAACAATGTAAAAGCTTGATCACATTCCTCATCCCACATGAATATAGTATCCTTATGTAGCAACTTGGTGAAAGAATGACATTTTTCAGCCAATTGAGAAATAAATCTCCTTATGGATTGAATTTTGCCTTGTAATGATCTCATTTGGCTAATGTTCCTTGGTATGTCTATGTCCATTATGGCTTGTACTTTCTCCAAGTCCACTTCAATTCCTTTGGCAGAAACTATATAGCCTAGTAACTTGCCGGATTGGACTCCAAAGGCATATTTCTTTGGGTTTAAT
This sequence comes from Chamaecyparis obtusa, assembly GCA_027943335.1. NCBI lineage: Eukaryota > Viridiplantae > Streptophyta > Pinopsida > Cupressales > Cupressaceae > Chamaecyparis > Chamaecyparis obtusa. The sequence continues at coordinate 1,033,542 of BSBK01003129.1, read as the reverse complement.
CTGACCTTGAATTGCTCCAACCTAAAAAATATCTTTTTCAAAATTTGGAGATGTTCTTCTCTTTTGTGGGATTTTGCTAGGATATCATCCACATAGTCTTCTAAGAATGTGTGCATCATGTCATGGAAGATAGTTGTCATGGCCCTTTGATATGTAGCTCCAACATTCTTAAGGCCGAAGGGCATGACATTCCAACAAAAAGTGCCCCAAGGGCAAGTAAAGGCAGTCTTCTCTTGGTCTTCAGGTGCAATTTTAATATGATTATACCTACTGAAACCATCCATTAGGGAATACATGGAATGACCCACTGTCAAGTCAACTATTGCATCAATACTCGGAAGTGGGAAATCATCCTTAGGACAAGAAAGATTTAGATCTCAAAAATTTGTGCATACTCGAATAGATTTGTCATGTTTTGTAACTAGTACAATGTTCGAGATCCATTCAGCATAAGCTATTGCCCTTATGAAGCCTACTTTCAACAATTTTTCTAGTTCTGCCTTGACCAAAAGAGCTATGTGTGGGTGCATCTTTCTCAACTTTTGCTTTACGGGCTTAACCCCTAGTCTAACATTCAGATGATGCATTATAAAGTCAGGATCTAAGCTAGGCATAGTCGGCATATGACCATGCAAAGTTTATTTGTTGCTCTTTGAAAATTTTTATGAAGTCCTCTCTTTCTAGAGGTGTGAGTAATGCAACCAAGTGTATAAACTTTGGATCCACTTCCGTACCAATGTTGACCTTTTCTGTTAGTTCTATAAGTATAGGTGACCTTTCTTACTCATGCTCGGGCAAGGTATCCAATCTCTCCTCCTTTGGTGCCACATAATGGTTTTCAACACTAGAACTTTTCTTTTTCTTTTTTTCTTTTTTCATTTTTTTCTTTTGACTAAGAGAATGGACCCCCGTTGTGCTCATCATGTCCGTATCGAATTCATTGGTGAAAGAGGGTTCAACTACATTAAGGTATTGGTTTGTTGTTTGGTCATTTGGAAAGTAAAGTAGGTCATTTGGCTCAGTTTGGTCCCAATTAATGAGATCCAGATGTATCAAAAGTAAGGATTCATTGGGTAAATTTTCATCAATGGGTTTATGGACATGACTTCATTTGAGGGTTCATACATTGTATTGTTTAGATCTATGATGTTAGCTTTCTCGAGATGGTCCATGGAAGAAGGGTCAAAATCCCCTTCACTTGAGTCCTCTTCAACTTCTACAGGAAACAACATGGGAAAAGCCACGAGCAGATTAAACCTAACATTTGAATCTCCCTCCTCCGAAGGCATCCAAAATGTCCCTATCCATGCTTGATTGGTAGGTGCATGCCCTATGTTAATATCTTGGATATTAGGTTCTTCATTGATTTGAACTTCTTGCCTTGGGAGTTTTGCATAAGTATGTATTGCAATCACCTCCTTATCTTGACATGATTCATCTGATAGGGTATCCCATTCATAATCTTGAGAGTCATCACTATCTCCATCAGATTCTAAGGCATTTATTTGAGGATAAAAATCTTGCATTGGGCTGGAACTTTCACCTTTGTATTGGTATCCTACTCCAGATTTTTCTTGTTTTGCCCTCCAAGTAGGTTCGATGGGTTCTAATAACCCTCCATTCCTTTGGCCTAAGGGTCCTCTTCCCTTGTATCCCATCTTCTGCATAATCTCAAAACCTTTCCCATATTGCTCGGTTCGCATATTAACATGCTGAATTCATTCCATGGGAGTGTTTGAGGTATCTTCTTCATCATGATAGAGCCATTGAAGTACTTCATTTTCTTCCTTGTCAAATGCTGCTTTATCATTTTCTCTTACAAAGTAACAGTTGTACTTGTGAGGCAAGTGTTCTTTGGATGGTTTGCCATGTGTCCTTGGAGACGGGCATGTCAAATAGGGAAACGGAGTATTCCCCTACTCCTTTTGAACTAATTTTGCACTGTTTGTCAAATGCCTCCATCATCTTTTCCATTTTCTTATAATTTTCCTTTTTAGCTTCGTCTTTTTCTTCTCTAGTAGGTTTATAACATACTATTTCCAACTTAGGAGTTTGATATGAACCCTCATTAATAATTGGACCCTTGTAGCTCACCTTTTCCTTTCCCTTAGTTGATGTCGTTGAGCTAGCTTGAGGAGCATTTTGAGTAGCATTTAATGTTATGACCAGATCATCCATTTTTGTATCTTCAATGATGGCTCTTTGAATGATTCCTTCCCAGTTATGTGGAATAAATAGCTCATAAAGGGGTTTGAGTCCCCTCCCACCGTGATTTCTTCACCCATGTATGAAAATTTGATGCATTGGTGGTATGTGGATGGGACTGCTTGCATCTCATGAATCCATGGTCTCCCCAACAAAATATTCTAAGTTAACTTCATGTCCAATACTTGGCAATTGGTGTCTTTCTTGACTGGTCCTACTTGGATGGGCAACACGATCATGCCTTTAGAGGCCCTTTCAGCTTCATCATAAGCTTTAATGGTGATTTTTTTTGTAGGGTCAACGCAAGACTCGGACAACCCTAAGGATTTGACGAGACTTAATGTACAAATATTAAGGCCAGCTCCTCCATCAATGAGAACTCTTTTGACTCTATGCCTTTCTATTAGGACCTCTATATGCAATGGTAGATTTTGAGGATGGGTTATAGACATGTCATCTTGATAGGAAAATGAGAGTAAATGAGGTGCCACAAGATGACCTACCATATTTTGGAACCTTTCTTATTCTAAGTTAGTAGGAACATTTGTCTCTACTAGAGCTTTTTCAAAAATATCCTTATGATTCGAGGATAACTTCAACAATTCTAAGATAGCTATTTGCGCTGGAGTTCTTTGCAACTGATCAACCAAGCTATAAGGTTTTGCTGCTATAGAAGGTTACTTAACCACGATGTTGGATTGTGGAGTGCTAATGACCTTAGGAGCAGCTCCTTGTAGAGTCATTCTAGAATTCCGCCCTCTTGTAATGACATTTGATGCCTCTTTTCATGGCTGCTCATTAATTATTATAGCATTCACAATGTTATCATAAGGTGGCACAAAGTTAAGATTATTGGCACTTTGTTTCTTGCCATTAGATGACTCCCCTTGATCATGTTAGAAAGGTTGTTTGAATGTTGTATGATCTTCATTGTTTGGAGGTCTGTCAATGGTGATCATGCCATTATCAATTAAATCTTGCACTACATTCTTTAGTTGCAGACATTCATTTGTTGTGTGTCCTCGAATTCCGTGGTACTCACAATGGCTATCGGCACTCCACCAACTAGGCTTATTATTTGGCTCATAAGGCTGAATTCTGGGTAAAGTAATGACATTATTAGCCATGAGAGTCTTTAATGCCTTTTCGAGGGGTTCACCCAAGGGTGTGAAGTTCTTTTGAGGGGTTGGCCTCAAATATTTATCAAATTTAGTACTCCTTGAATTATCTCCTTGATTTTCGTTATTGGTATGGTTGTTGTTGGATGGCACATTGGGAAGTTGATTGGTATTATTCACCTGATTAGGTGTCCTTGTAAGAGCAAAGGGGACCACCTTCAAGTTGCTAGATTCAACTACTCCATCATTCACAATTCCCTTATTGTTGTTCTTATAACAACTGTTACTATTGAACCAATTATTCTTTTGATTGTTGCCATTGTTGGAGTTGTTCTTGTTATCTTTGTACAGTTTGAGTTCTCCACTTTTGACCAGCACTTCCTCTGTTGTTACTCCGTTTTCAATTAGATCTTGAAAGGTCTTTGGACATTGCATTCGTAATCGATAGTTCAACTCATTGCTTAAACTATTTATGAAGATATCCATCTTCTCTTTTTCATGCACACTTCTAGGATATCTTGCAAAAATTGTCCTCCACCTTTGTAGAAAAGTGAGGAATGCTTCCCCATCCTTTTGTTTAGTGTTGCATAATGTTATCATTGTGACCTCATGTTTAATATTATATGATTAATGGGCCACAAATTTTGAAGCTAGCTCCTCGAAGGTCTTAATGCTGGAGGGTAACTTAGAAAACCACTCCATAGCCATGCCTCCTAAGCTCTATGGAAATAATCTCATTAAATATGTTGAATCATGCATGAACTCTAAGCTCAATGCACAAAACTCCCATAAGTGATCTTGGGGATCTATCATTCCTTCATACTTATCATACTTGGGGAACACAACATTGATTGGGAATGGCATCATAACCAAACTTTTATCAAACGGGAACGGACACAATGCTTCTATTTGGTTAATGTTGTCCAATTGCATTTGAAACATCTTGAATTGCTTGTTCATGATGTCTAAGGTACTTTCCTCAACTTCTGATGCTTTGAGTTGGTTGACATCATAGTCACGGGGTAGTTTGAGACCTTTTTGTGCTAAGTCCATGAAGTGTTTTTCTCTATCTCTATCCATTGCCTTTTCCATGAGCTTTCAAAAATAAGGACATTGGATAGCCTCACTAACTTTTTCATCCATGGCATCTTCTGTCGTTGCTTCGGTGTGAGTTCTAGTGTGAGTTTGGTCAATACCTTGAGCATTTTGATCTGCTCCTCCATTGTTGGTATTGCCTTGGTTAGTAGTGTTGCCCTGGTTATTCATATAATTGCCCCCGTTATTGGCATTAGCCTGGTTAGTAAGATCAATACCACTATTAGCTTTGCCACCCAAACCACCATAATACATCATGTTGTCTTCTACTTCTTGTTCGAGTGACTTTTGTGGTATTCTAGGAGTGGTAGATTCTTCTCTTGGGTAAGGGAGTTCTTGGCTTAAGTACGTTTCGTCAGCTTGCAAGGTTTGCTTGATATAATAAGATCTGGTAAGTGTAGGCATGAACCTTGAAGAATGAAAGTAAAAACTACCCGGAGTCTAATCCTTTGCAAAAGTTTGAAAAATGTGTAGAATAGGATTTTTGACCAAATTGAAAGCCTGAGCAGTAAGAACATGGAAAAGGGTACTCGAATATGTTCTTAAATTTTTTTGACTCCCCCTATAAGTACTCTCTGTTTGCCCTTTTAGGTTTTTGGGCATCACTAAACCGAGCATAGGCGTGACTAAAACTTCTGTAGGCATGCACTGGTTTCTTGTTAAGCGATACTCTGTAGGTTACCAGGTGAGACTTTGTTATTTCCAGGCGGGTTTTCAGATTTTCCAGGCGTGTTTGGAATTTTTCTAAGCGTGACTTCAATATGTCTATGCGTGTTTAAACAAGTCACAAGCGTGACTGAACCTCTAATAGGCGAGTGTGTTTCGTGCATAGGCGGCACTTCTCTGACTAGGGTATAATATTTTGAATTTGTAAAATGTGTAAGATCAGTTTTTGGAAATTTATGTGTTTGAAAATAGAAAAACAAGCACAACACACACATCACTTTGTCATCATGTCCCTAAAAATATTCTAATGTGTATGTTCTCTGATGTTTTTCACAAGTATATCACAATAAAGAATTCCAAACAGCCTACCTAAAGTCAATTTTGGCTCTACAAGGTGGCTTTTGCTATTTTACCAAGTTTTAATAAATATTTCATTCAAATAGGCTTTGATCTCTCAATCCTCCAAGGAGGCTTCCCACACACACCGAAGTATGATTTTGCACAATCCGTTAAAACTACTAGAGGAAGGTTGAAAAATCAAAATCTGTTTGTCATGCACCCCATTAAAGATACATGCGTTTCATTTTATAGTGGGTCAGATTCCCGTGACAAAAGCAAGTGTATCCCACTTCGGGCTGTCCCTCTCACCAGCCTCATTAAGGCAAACTCGAGAGGCGAGCCCACTAAATCTCTACTTTAAATAACAAGTTCATGGAAAGCAATGAAATGGAGTCAAGGTTAAGTGTTTGGGAATTTGGTTCACCTAAAAGGTGAAGAGCATATCCCTAACTTTCCCTTTTCTTTCCAAACACTTCAAGCAATTTATTGTTCTTTTTCAACCTCTTGACAAGGAGGTTCTTAAAATTGAAATCTTTGGATAAATTCCCTCCTTATTAAAGCTAAATTCAAATGAAATGCCGCAATTTAAGGGAATGCAAGCTTGATCAAGTAAAATACCTTTCCTTGTAGCTAGCAAAAGGCTAGGGGCATTTTTGAATCATTGATTTTTATCTTATTTCCACTCACCTAGTGGCAATCGTTCCAGCTCCCTCCTCTAACAAATTAGTCCAACACAACCAATTCACAATGAGGGGAAACCAAAATTTGAATTTAACAACACAAAGATTTTAAGTAAATGAAACTTTGAAGCACTTGTTTGTATTTTTAACAATTTGAGCTTAAGGATCAAAAATCCAATTTAATGAAACAAATTTATGCTTGTAAGCTTCAATCACAGCAATGTATTTTTCATGTACCTTAACGTCTTCGTCCAATGTTGATTCAAGAGTGGCCTTGGTATGTGCTTGATTTTCCTTCTTGATTCTTTTAGCCAACGCTTTTCCCTCTTTGTTGAACCTAGTTTATGGCTTTTTCACTTTTGGATGCCTGGTCATTTATTGTTAAAAAGTATAAACAAAGAGTTATATATTGAAATTTATCAATTTAAACACCAAAATAGACAGCAGACACCAGGCGACATCATCCAGCTAATAGGCATGATTAAACTGTTCACCAGCGTAAATTATAATAGCGAGCGTCACTTTGCAGTGGCTCAAGCGTTACTCAAAGTTATACAGGCGTGAACAATTTATCCAGAGGCATGAACAAAGCTTAAAATTGCACAAAATATTTAATGCAGTTCTAAGCAATAAATTTCATTGCAAAAGCATGACTAAATTATAACATGTGAAGCAAAGCGTCAAGTTAAGCGATAGCAAATCTTTGTCATCAGAAGCGTAGATCTCCAACTAGTAGGCATTAATACAGAGCTCTTAGGCGATAGAGAACCGACTGTAAGCGTGATTCAAGCTCCTATAAGCGTGACCTTTCTAGTTTCCTACAAGCAATTCACAGAAAATAGAATATCCAAGCATGCAAATAAAGATGGAAACGATGAAGTGAGGCTTAGGGCCCCACGGTGGGTGCCATTTGTGTGATGAAGTTACTCACCTACATGGAATTAAGATCTACTAACATCAATCTAATCAAATACAATGCAAATTTAACTAGAATTGAAATTATAACCTATATTATCCCATGGATCTCTAGATAGAAGTGGTAAGTGAAGCTCTCAGCTACAATCCTCACTAGTGACACCTCTAAAATGAGAAATGATGCTGCTACTATGCTTATGCTATGCTTCTATGATATTCTAAATCAAGAATGATGAAATTATGATACTAAATGCTTAAAAATGCTCAAATTGCTCTTATAAATTATCTCAATTGCCTATAGTAACAATGCTATGCAAATGAAATTTCAAGATGAAAATGCTCTCCAAAATGTCTCATACTTATAGTAATTTCCCAAGGGTAGGGGGTGGAGTGAAGTAATCATGGTTATCCCATGGTTGAGTCAAAAACTTTACTTTGTTCATAAATGGGGGGACAAATGAGGGGACAAGCCTTTAAATGGTTTTAAAGCTTTGGAAAATTTAAATATTCGAGTCATTTAAGTCTTTTTGTCCTCAATTTTCATTGGTTCATCACTTTGTTGAAAGAAAATAGGATTTATTAAATTCAATTAATTAATTAAATTTAGCCATGGAAGGGTAATAGGTTTATTTTGATTTTTGATTGAACAACTATATAATTAATTGATTAAAATCAATTATATATTTTTTTTGGCCTTTTTAAGCTTCAATTTAATTATTTAACATCATTATTTAATTTCTCCTTTGCTTTAATTGATCTTGCTCAACTTTATTTAATTTTGTCCATTTTATTGATTTTTGATCCATTTATTGATTTATTGCATTTTGAAAAATACTTGTCCAATTTTATGTGTCTACACAAATCACCAAATCAGTCAACCATTTGATGAGAATCATCTACAGTCACTTAAAAAGCCATTCTAAGCTTAAAAATCACTGAATCGATCAACCGTTCGATTAGAATCAGCTACAATCATGTAACAAGCCATTCTAAGCTTACAAATCACTGAATCGGTCAACTGTTGATGAGAATCAGCTACAATCACTTAACAAGCCATTTTGAGCTTACAAATCACCAAATCGGTTAATCGTTCGATGAGAATCAGCTACAATAATGTAACGAGCCATTCTGAGTTTTCAAATCACCAAATCAGTCAATCGTTCGATGAGAATCAGGTACAATAAGGTAACAAGCCATTCTGAGCTTACAAATCACCAAATCGGTCAACCGTTCGATCAGAATCAGCTACAATAATCTAACAATTACATATGCGTAACAAGCCATTCTAACCTTACAAATCACCGAATCGGTCAATCGTTCGATGAGAATTAATTACAATCACGGAACAACCCATTCTGAACTTACAAATCACCGAATTGGTCAACCGTTTGATTAGAATCAGCTACAATCATGTAACAAGCCATTTTGAATATACAAATCACCGAATCGGTCAACCGTTTGATGAAAATCAATTACAATCACGTAACAAGATATTTTGAGCTTAGAAATCATTGAATTGGTCAATCTTTCAATGAGAATCAGCTACAATCACATAACAAGCCATTTTAAGCTTACAAATCACCAAATCGATTGATCATTCGATGAGAATCAATTACAATCACGTAACAAGCCATTCTGAGCTTACAAATCACCGAATCGGGCAATCATTCGATAAGAATCATCTCCAATCACATAACAAGCCATTCTGAGATTACAAATCACTGAATCGATCAATCGTTCGAAGAGAATCAGTTACAATCACATAACAATCCATTCTGAGCTTACAAATCACTAAATCGGTCAACTGTTTGATGAGAATCAGCTACAATTACATAACAAGCCATTCTGAGCTTACAAATCACTGAATCGGTTAGTCGTTCGATGAGAATCAGCTACAATCATGTAACAAGTCATTTTGAGCTTACAAATCATCGAATCAGTCAACCATTCGATGAGAATTAGCTACAATTATGTAACAAGCTATTCTCAGTTTACAAATCATTGAATCGATCAACTGTTTGATGAGAATCAACTACAATCATGTAACAAGCCATTATAAGCTTACAGATGACCAAATCGATTATCCGTTCAATGAGAATCAGATACAATCATGTAACAAGCCATTCTGAGCTTAAAAATTACCGAATCAGTTGACCGTTCGATGAGAATAAATTACAATAATGTAACAAGCTATTCTGAGCTTACAAATCACCGAATCAATCAATCATTTGATGAGAATCATCTTCAACTACGTAACACCATTTTGAGTTTACAAATCACCGAATTGTTCAACCGTTCGATGAGAATCAATTAAAATCACGTAACAAGCCATTGTGAGCTTAAATCATTGAATTGGTCAACCGTTCGATGAGAATCAGTTACAATCAGGTAACAAGCCATTTTGAGCTTACAAATCATCGAATTGGTCAACCGTTCGATGAGAATATGCTACAATCATGTAATAAGCCATTCTAAGTCTACAAATCATGAAATAAGTCAACCATTCAATGAGAACCAACTACAATCACGTAACAAGTCATTCTAAGCTTACAAATCATCGAACTGATCAACCATTCGATGAGAATACATTACAATCACGTAACAAGCCATTATGAGCTTACAACTCACCGAATTAGTCAATCATTTGATGAGAATCAGCTACAATCGCGTAACAAGCCATTCTGAGCTTACAAATCACTGAATCAGTCAACCGTTTGATGAGAATCAATCTACAATCACGTAAAAAGATATTCTGAGCTTACAAATACTGAATCGGTCAACAGTTCAATGAGAATCAGCTACAAGCACATAACAAGCCATTCTGTCACCGAATCGCTCAAGTGTTTGATGAGAATCAATTAGAATCATGCAACAAGCCATTCTGACCTTACAAATCACTGAATCGGTCAACCGTTCGATGAGAATCAGCTACAATCATGTAACAAGCCATTCTGAGCTTACAAATCACCGAATCGGTCAACCGTCAATGAGAATCAGCTACAATCATGTAACAAGTCATTCTGAGCTTACAAATCAGTAAATCAGTCAAACATTTGATGAGAATCAACTACAATCATGTAACAAGCTATTTTGAGCTTACAAATCATTGAATCAGTCAATCATTCAATGAGAATAAGTTACAATCATGTAACAAGCCATTCTAAGCTTACAAATCACTGAATCGGTCAACCGTTTGATTAGAATCAACTACAATCATGTAACAAGCTATTCTGAGCTTACAAATCATTGAATCAATCAATCATTCAATGAGAATAAGTTACAATCATGTAACAAGCCATTCTGAGCTTACAAATCACTGAATCGGTCAACCGTTTGATTAGAATCAATTACAATCATGTAACAAGCCATTATGAGCTTACAAATCATCGAATTGGTCAACCGTTCGATAAGAATTAGCTATAATCATGTAACAAGGCATTCTGAGCTTACAAATTATCGAATCAGTCAACCATTCGATAAGAATCAACTACAATCATGTAATAAGCCATTCTAAGCTTACAAATCACCGAATCGGTCAACTGTACGATGAGAGTCAGCTACAATCACTGAATCGGTTAACCGTTTGATGAGAGTCAACTACAATCATGTAACAAGCCATTCTGAGCTTACAAATAACCGAATCGGTAAACCGTTCAATGAGAATCATCTATAATCACGTAACAAGCTATTTTAAGCTTACAAATCACAAAATTGATCAACTGTTTGATGAGAATCAGCTACAATCACGTAACAACCCATTTTGAGCTGACAAATCCCCAAATCAGTCAACCGTTTGACGAGAATAAGCTACAATCACGTAACAAGCCATTCTAAGTTTACAAATAATTGAATCGATGAACCATTCGATAAGAATCAGCTACAATCCGGTAACAAGCCATTCTAAGGTTACAAATCATCGAATCTGTGAACCATTTGATGAGAAATAGCTACAATCATGTAACAAGCCATTCTGAGCTTACAAATCACTGAATCGATCAACCGTTCGATGAGAAGCAATTACAATCACCTAACAAGCCATTCTAAGGATACAAATCATCGAATTGGTAAATTGTTTTATAAGAATCAAATACAATAACGTAAGAAGTCATTATGAGCTTACAAATCACCGAATCGATCAGTCGTTTGATTAGAATCAGTCAACCGTTCGATGAGAATCAATTACAATCACGTAAAAAGTCATTCTGAACTTACAAATCACCGAATTGGTCAACTGTTTAAAGAGAATAAATTACAATGACGTAAACTATTTTGAGCTTACAAATCACCAAATTGGTCAATCGTTCGATGAGAATCAATTACAATCACGTAACATGTTATTCTAAGCTTATAGATCACCAAATCGGTTAACCACTTGTTGAGAATCATATACAATCATGTAATAAGCCATTATGAGCTTACAAATCATGAATCGGTTGACCGTTTGATGAGAAACAATTACAATCATGTAACAAGCCATTCTCAGCTTACAAATCACCGAATCAGTCAATTGTTCGATGAAAATCATCATCTATTACATAATGTCATTCTGAGCTTACAAATCATCTAATCGTTCAACCGTTCGATAAGAATCAATTAAAATCACGTAACAAGCCATTGTGAGCTTACAAATCACCAAATTGGTCAACCGTTCGATGAAAATCAGTTAAAATCTTGTAACAAGCCATTCTAAGCTTACAAATCACCGAATTGGTCAACCGTTCGATGAGAATATGGTACAATCATGTAACAAGCCATTTTGAGTTTACAAATCACCAAATAAGTCAACCGTTTGATAAGAACTAGGTACAATCACGTAACAAACCATTCTGAGCTTACAAATCACCAAATCGGTCAACTTGAATGTAGCTGATTCTAATCGAATGATTGACTAAGTCGGTGATTTGTAAGCTCAAAATGGCTGGTTACATGAATGTAGCTGAGTCTCATTGAATAGTTGACCGAGTCGATGATTTGTAAGCTCAAAATGTCTAGTAACATGATTGTAGCTGATTCTCATCGAACGGTTGTTCGATTCGGTGATTTGTATGGTCAAAATGGCTTATTACATGATTGTAGTTGATTCTCATCAAACGATTGACCGATTCAGTGATTTATAAGCTAAGAATGCCTTGTTACGTGATTGTAGCTGAATCTCATCGAATGGTTGACCGAGTCAATGATTTAAAGCTCAGGATGACTTAATACATGATTGTAATTGATTCTGATTGAACGGTTGACTAATTCAATGATTTTTAAGCTTGAAATGGCATGTTATGTGATTGTAACTGATTCTCATCAAATGGTTGACCAATTCGGTAATTTTTAAACTCAGAATGGCTTGTTACATGATTGTACTTGATTCTCATTAAACAGTTGATCGATTCGATGATTTGTAACTTAGAATGGCTTTTTACGTGATTGTAATTGATTCCTATCGAATACTTGACTGATTCGATGATTTGTAAGCTTAGAATAGCTTGTTACGTGATTGTAATTGAATCTTGTCGAATGGTTGACCGATTTATTGATTTGTAAGCTCAGAATGGCTTGTTACATGATTGCAGTAGATTCCTATCGAACGGTTGACCGATTAAGTGATTTGTAAGCTCTGAAATAGCTTATTACATGATTGTAGCTGATTCTCATCAAACGGATGACCGATTTGATGATTTATCAGCTTAGAATGGCTTCTTATGTGAATGTAGCTCATCGTCATCGAACGGTTGACCCATTTGATGATTTGTATGCTCAGAATGACTTCTTACGTGATTGTAATTGATTTTCATCGAACAGTTGATTGAGTCAGTGATTTGTAAGCTGAGAATGGCTTGTTACGTGATTGTAGTTGATTCTCATAGAACAGTTGATCGATTTGATGATTTGTAAGCTCAGAATGCCTTGTTATGTGATTATAGTTGATTATCATCGGTTGACTGATTTGGTGATTTGTAAGCTCAGAATGGCTTGTTATGTGATTTTAATTGATTCTCATCGAATGATTGACTGATTTGGTGATTTTTAAGCTCACAATGGCTTGTTACATGATTGTAGCTAATTCTCATCGAATAGTTGACCGATTCGATGATCTGTAAGCTCAAAATAGCTTGTTACGTGATTGTAATTGATTATCATCGAACGGTTGACCGATTCGATGATTTGTAAGCTCAGAATGACTTGTTACATAATTGTAGCTAATTTTCATTATACGATTGACCGATGTAATGATTTGTAAGCTCAGAATGGTTTGTTATGTGATTGTAATTGATTCTCAACGAACAGTTGACCAATTCAATAATTTGCATGCTCATAGTGGCTTTTTACATGATTGTAATTGATTCTCATCAAACAGTTGACCGATTCGGTGATTTGTAAGCTCATAGAGGCTTGTTACATGATTATAATTAATTCTCATCGAACTGTTGACCACTTCGGTGATTTGTAATCTCATAATGGCTTGTTACGTGATTGTAGCTAATTCTCATCGAACGGTTTATTGATTCAGTGATTTGTAAGCTCAGTATGGCTATTTATGTGATTATAACTGATTCTCATCGAACGGTTGACCGATTCAGTGATTTGTAAGTCAGAATGGCTTGTTACAAATTATGGAATCAGTCAACCATTCGATGACAATTAACTACAATCTAACAAGCCATCATTAGATTACAAATCATCGAATCGGTCAACCATTTGATGAGAATCAGCCACAATCATGTAACAATACATGCTGAGCTTACAAATAATCAAATCGGTCAACCATTCTATGAGAATCAGCTACAATCACGTAACAACCCATTCTAAGCTTACAAGTCATAAAATTAGTAAATCGTTCGATGAGAATTAATTACAATTACGTAACAAGTCATTCTGAGCTTACAAATCACTGAATTAGTCAACCATTTGATGAAAATCAATTACAATCATGTAACAAGCCATTTTGAGCTCACAAATCATCGAATTGGTCAAGCGTTCAATGAGAATCAGCTACAATCATGTAACAAGCCATTTTGAGCTTACAAATCACCAAATCGGTTAACCATTCAATGAGAATCAACTAGAAGCACATAGCAAGCTATTTTGAGCTTACAAATCACTTAATCGATCAACCTTTTGATGAGAATCATTTAAAAACACGTAACAAGCTATTTTGAGCTTAAAAATCATCGAATTGGTGAACCGTTTGATGAGAATCAGCTACAATCACGTAACAAGCAATTCTGATCTTACAAATCATCGAATAGGTGAGCCGTTCGATAAGAATTAATTATAATCATGTAACAAGCTATTGTAAGCTTAAAAATCACCGAATCAGTCAACCATTCGATGAGAATCAGCTACATTCACATAACAAGCCATTATGAGCTTATAAATCACCAAATCGGTCAACCATTCAATGAGAATAAGCCATAATTATATAACAAGCCATTCTAAGCTTACAAATAATTGAATTGGTCAATTGTTCAATAAGAATCAGCTACAATCATGTAACAAGCTATTCTAACCTTACAAATCACCGAATCGGTCAACCATTCGATTAGAATCATCTACAATCACGTAACAACCCATTATGAGCTTAAAAATCACCAAATCGGTCAACTGTGTGATGAGAATCAATTACAAATCAGCTATAATCACCTTATAAATGACCGAATCTATGAACTGTTCACTAAGAATCAGCTACAATAATGTAAGAAGTTATACTGAGCTTATAAATCATCAAATCAGTGAACCTCTAAATGAGAATCAGCTACAATCATGTAACAAGCCAGTCTGAGCTTACAAATCATTGAATTGGTCAATGGTTCAATGAGTATCAGCTACAATCATGTAATAAGCCATTCTGAGCCTACAAATCACCAAATTGGTCAACCGTTTGATAAGAACCAATAACAATCACTTAACAAGCCATTTTGAGCTTACAAATCAATGAATCGGTCAACCATTTGATGAGGATAAGCTATAATCACGTAACAAGCCATTATGAGCTTACAAATCACCTAACAAGCCATTTTGAGATTACAAATCTCCGAATATGTTGACCATTCGATGAGACTCAATTACAATCATGTAACAAGTCATTCTGAGCTTACAATTCATCGAATCACTCAACCATTCGATGAGAATCAACTACAATCATGTAACGGGCCATTCTGAGTTAACAAATCACTGAATAGGTCAACCTTTTGATGAGAATCAGCTACAATCATGTAACAAGCTATTCTGAGCTTACAAATGACTGAATCGATCAACCATTTAATGAGAATTAGCTACAATCATATAACAAGCCACTATGAGCTTAAAAATCACTGATTCGGTCAACCGTTCAATGAGATTCAATTACAATCATGTAGTAAGCCATTCTGAGCTTCCAAATCATTTAATTGGTCAACCGTTCAATGAGATTCAACTACAATCATGTAACAAGCCATTCTGAGCTTACAAATCATCGAATCGATCAACCATTTGATGAGAATCAACTACAATCATGTAACAAGCCATTCTAAACTTACAAATCATCAAATCAGTCAATCGTTCAATGAGAATCAGCTACAATCACGTAACAAGTCATTCTGAGTTTACAATACACTGAATCAATCAACCGTTCGATGAGAATTAGGTACAATCATGTAACAAGCCATTTTGAGCTTACAAATCACCAAATCGGTCAACTGTTTGATGAGAATCAGCTACAATCATGTAACAAGCCATTCTAATCTTACAAATCACCCAATTGGTCAACCGTTGATGAGAATCAACTACAATCATGTAACAAGCCATTCTAGGGTTATAAATCACTGAATCGATCAACAGTTCGATAAGAATCAATTATTCTAAGCTTACAAATCATTGAAATGGTCAACTGCTCAATGGGAATTATCTACAATCATTTAACGGGCCATTATGAGCTTACAAATCACCGAATGGGTCAACTGTTTGATGCAAATCAGCTACAACCATGTAATAAGTGATTCTGAGCTGACAAATCACCGAATCGGTCAACTTTTCGATGAGAATCTGCTACAATCACCTAACAAGCCATTCTGAGCTTAGAAATCATCGAATCGGTCAACCGTTCGATGAGAATCAATTACAATCATGTAACAAGCCATTGTGAGCTTACAAATCACTGAATTGGTCAACCATTCGATGAAAATTAGTTACAATCATGTAATAAACCATTTTGAGCTTACAAATAGTGGAATCAGTTAACCGTTCGATGAGAATAGGCTACAATTATGTAACAAGCTATTCTGAGCTTACAAATCACCAAATCGATCAACTGTTCGATGAAAATCATTAAATTAGTCAACCATTCGATGAGAATTAGCTACAATCACGTAACAAGCCATTCTGAGCTTACAAATCATTGAATCGGTCAACCGTTCAATGACAATCGATTACAATCACCTATTAAGCCATTATGAGCTTACAAAATATTCAATTGAATAATCATTCAATGAGACTCAGCTACAATCACGTAACAAGCCATTCTGAGCTTAGAAATCATGGAATCAGTTAATTATTTGATGAGAATTAGCTACAATCACGTAACAAGGCATTCTGAGCTTAAAATCAATGTATTGGTCAACCGTTCAATGGCAATCTATTACAATCACGTATTAAGCCATTATGACCTTACAAATAACTGCCTCGATCAATTGTTCAATGAGAATAAATTAACATTATGTAACAAGCCATTTTGATCTAAAAGATCACCGAGTTGGTCAACCGTTTGATGAGAATCAGCTACAATCATGTAACAAGCCATTCTGAGCTTACAAATCACCGAATCGGTCAACTGTTCAATGAGAATCAATTAAGATCACATAACAAGCCATTCTATGCTTACAAATCAGAGAATCGGTCAACCATGCGATGAGAATCACCTACAATCACGTAACAAGTCATTCTGAGCTTACAAATCACTAAATCGGTTAACCGTTAGATGAGAATTAGCTACAATAATGTAACAAGCCATTCTGAGCTTACAAAATCACTGAATTGGTCAACCGATCGATGATAATCTGCTACAATCATGTAACAAGCCATTCTAACGTTACAGATCATTGAATCAGTCAACCGATAGATGACAATCAGCTACAATCACATAACAAGCCATTCTGAGCTTTCAAATCACTGAATCAGTCAACCGTTTGATGATAATTAGCTACAATCACGTAACAAGCCATTTCAAGCTTACAAATCACCGAATCGGTCAACCGTTCGATGAGAATTAACTACAATCAGGTAACAGGCAATTCTGAGCTTAAAAATCACCAAATTGATCAATTGTTCGATGAGAATCAACTACAATCATGTAACAAGCTATTCTAAGCTTACAAATCACTGAATTGGTCAACCGTTCAATGAGCATCAGCTACAATCATGTAACAAGCCATTATGAGCTTACAAATCATTGAATCGGTCAACCTTTCAATGAGAATCAATTACAATCACATAACAAAGTATTTTGAGTTTACAAATTACCGAATCGGTCAATTATTCGATGAGAATCAACTATAATCACGTAACAAGCCATTCTGAGCTTACACATCACTGAATCGGTCAACCATTCGATGAGAATCAGCTACAATCATGTAATTAGCCATTTCGAGCTTACAAATCACTGAATCGGTCAACCATTCGATGAGAATCAGCTACAATCACGTAACAAGGCATTTTGAGCTTTGAAATCATCGAATCAGTGAACAGTTCGATGAGAATCAGCTACAATCATGTAACAAGCTATTCTGAGTTTACAAATCACCGAATTGGCCAACTGTTCGATGAGAATCATCTCCAATCATGTAACAAGCCATTATGAGCTAACAAATCACTGAATCGGCCAACCATTAGATGAGAATCAATTACAATCACGTAACAAGCCATTTTGAGTTTACAATTCTTTGAATCAGTCAACTGTTCGATGAGAATCAACTACAATCACGTAGCAAGCCATTCTGAGCTGACAAATCATCGAATCGGTCAACCGTTCGATGAGAATCATGTCCAATCACGTAACAAGCCATTATGAGATTACAAATCACCGAATCGATGAACTATTTGATTAGAATCAATTACAATCACGTAGCAAGCCATTCTTAGCTTACAAATCATCGAATCAGTCAACCATTCATTTAGAATCAATTACAATCATGCAACAAGTTATTCCTGGCTTACAAATCACTGAATCAGTCAACCGTTTGATGAGAATCAGCTACAATCATGTAACAAGTCATTTTGAGCTTACAAATCACCGAATCGGTCAACCGTTTGATAAGAATCAACTATAGTCACTTAACACGCCATTATGAGCTTACAAATCACCGAATATGTTGACTGTTCAAAGAGAATCAATTACAATCATGTAACAAGTCATTCTGAGCTTACAAATCACTGAATCGCTCAACCATTCGATGATAATCAGCTACAATCACGTAACAAGGCATTTTGAGTTTATAAATCACCGAATTGGTGAACTGTTCGATGAGAATCAGCTACAATCACGTAACAAGTCACTCTAAGGTTAAAAATCACCAAATTGGTCAACCGTTCAATGAGAATCAATTACAATCTCATAACAAGGCATTCTAAACTTACAAATCATCGAATCGGTCAACTGTTCGATGAGAATCAATTACAATTACGCAACAAGCCATTCTTAGCTTAAAAATCACCAAATTGGTTAACCGTTCGATAAGAATCAGCTATGATCACGTAACAAACCATTCTGAGCTTACAAATCAATGAATTGATTAACCGTTTGATCAAAATCAACTACAATCACATAACAAACCATTTTGAGTTTACAAAACACCGAATCGGTCAACCATTTGATGAGAATCATCCACAATAATGTAACAAGCCATTCTAAGCTTTCAAATCACCGAATCGGTCAACCGTTCAATGAGAATCAGCTATAATCACGTAACAAACTATTCTGAGCTGATAAATCATAGAATTAGTCAACCATTTGAAATCAGTTACAATCACGTAACAAGCTATTGTGAGCTTACAAATAACCGAATCGGTCAACCATTTGATGAGAATTAATTACAATCATGTAACAAGCCATTTGAGCTTACAAATCAGCTACAATAATGTAACAAGCCATTCTGAGCTTTCAAATCAATGACTTAGTCAACCGTTCGATGAGAATCAGCTACAATCAGGTAACAAGCCATTCTGAGCTTACAAATCATCGAATCCATCAACTGTTTAATGAGAATCAGCTACAATCACATAACAAGCCATTTTGAGCTTATAAATCATCGAATCGGTCAACCATTTCATGAGAATCTCGTCACGTAACAAGCCATTCTGAGCTTACAAATCATTGAATCAGTCAACTATTCGATGAGAATCTCCTACAATCATGTAGCAAGCCATTCTAAGCTTACAAATCACTGAATTGGTCAACCATTTGAAGAAAATCAATTACAATCACGTAAGAAGCCATTCTGAGCTTACAATTCACCAAATCGGTCAACTGTTTGATGAGAATCAATTAAAATCATGTAACAAGCCATTCTTAGCTTACAAATCACTGAATTGGCCAACATTTGATGAGAATCAACTACAATCATGTAACAAGTCATTCTAAGCTTAAAAATCACCAAGTCGGTTAACCGTTCAATGAGAATCAGCTACAATGACATAACAAGCCATTATGAGCTTACAAATCACCGAATCGGTCAACTATTTGTTGAGAATCAATTACTATCATGTAACAAGCCATTCCTAGCTTACAAATCACTGAATCAGTCAACTGTTCGATGAGATTCAGCTACAATCACGTAACAAGCCATTCCTAGCTTACAAATTACTGAATCAATCAACCGTTTTATGAGAATCAGCTATAGTCACGTAACAAGCCATTATGAGTTTACAAATCATCGAATATGTTGACTGTTTGATGAGAATCAATTACAATCACGTAACAAGTCATTTTTGAGCTTACAAATCACTGAATCGCTCAACCATTCAATGAGAATCAACTACAATCACGTAATGGGCCATTTTGAGTTTACAAATCGCCGAATCGGTCAATCGTTAGATGAAAGTCAACTAGAATCATGTAACAAGCCATTACGAGCTTACAAATCACCGAATCGGTCAACCGTTCGATGAGAATCAACTACAATCATGTAACAAGCTATTTTGAGCTTACAAATCACCTAATCGATAAGAATCAGCTACAATAATTTAACAAGCTATTCTGAGCTTACAAATCAATAAATCGATCAACTGTTCGATGAGAATCAGCTACAGTAATGTAACAAAGCCATTCGGAGTTTTCAAATCAGTGAATCAGTCAACTGTTTGATGAGAATTCACTATAATCATGTAACAAGCGATTTTGAGCTCACAAGTGACCGAATCGGTCAACTGTTCGATGAGAATCATCTCCAATCACATAACAAGCCATTATGAGCTGACAAATTAATGAATTGGTCAACCTTTCGATGAGAATCAATTACAATCATGTAAAAAGCCATACGGAGCTTACAGATCAACGAATTAGTGAACCGTTCGATGAGAATCAGCTACAATCATGTAACAAGCCATTCTGAGCTTACAAATCACCAAATCAGTCAAGCCTTTGATGAGAATCAGCTACAATCACGTAACAAGGCATTCTGAGCTTACAAATCACTGAATCGATCAACTGTTTGATGAGAACCAACTAGAATCACGTAATAATCCATTCTGAGCTTACATTTCACCGAATTGGTCAACCGTTCGATGCGAATCATCTCTAATCACGTAACAAGCCATTTTGAGCTTACAAATCACCGATCGGTCAACCGTTCGATGAGAATCAATTACAATCATGTAATAAGACATTTTGAGCTTACAAATCATCGAATCGGTCAACTATTTGATAAGAATCTGCTACAATCATGTAACAAGCCATTCTGAGCTTACAAATCATCGAATTGGTCAACCATTCGATGAGAATGAATTACACTCACCTAACAAGCCATTTTGAGCTTACAAATCACTGAATCGGTCAACTATTTGATGAGAATCATTTACAATCATGTTACAAGACATTCTCAGCTTACAAATCATTGAATCGGTCAATCATTCGATGAGAATCAGCTACAATCACATAACAAGCCATTCTGAGCTTACAAATCACCAAATCGGTCAATCGTTCATTGAGAATCAATTACAATCACGTAACAAGCCATTCCTAGTTTACAAATCACCGAATCTATCAACCGATTGATGAGAATCAGCTACAATCATGTAACAAGAGATTTTGAGCTTATAAATCACTGAATATGTTGACTGTTCGAAGAGAATCAATTACAGTCACGTAACAAGTCATTCTGATCTTACAAAAAACCAAATCGCTCAACCATTCGATGAGAATCATCTACAATCACGTAACAAACCATTCTAAGTTTACAAATCACCGAATCGCTGAATTGTTTGATGAGAGTCAGCTAGAATCATGTAACAAGCCATTCTGAGCTCACAAATCACCGAATGGGTCAACCGTTTGATGCGAATCATCTCCAATCATGTCACATGCCATTCTGAGGTTAAAAATCATCGTATTGGTCAACAGTTTGATGAGAATCAATTACAATCACGTGATAAGACATTTTGAGCTTACAAATCATTGAATCGGTCAACCGTTCGATGAGAATCAATTACAATCACGTAACAAGTCATTCTAAGCTTACAGATCACTGAATCGGTCAACCATTCGATGAGAATCAGCTACAAACATATAACAAGCCATTTTGAGCTTACAAATCACCGAATCGGTCAACCATTTGATGAGAACCAATTACAATCACGTAACAAGCCATTCTGAGCTTACAAATCACCGAATAGGTCAAACATTCAATCAGAATCAGCTACAATGACGTAACAAGCCATTATGAGCTTAGAAATTACTGAATGGGTCAACCATTTGATGAGGATCAATTAACATCATGGAACAAGCCATTTTGAGCTAACAAATCACCGAATCAGTCAATTGTTCAATCAAAATCACCCACAATCACGTAACAAGCCATTCTAAACTTACAATTCACTGAATCTATCAACCATTCTATGAGCATTAGCTACAATCACGTAACAAGCCATTCTTAGTTTACAAATCATCGAATCGGTCAACCGTTTGATGAGAATCAGCTACAATCATGTAACAAGCCATTCCGAGCTTACAAATCACTGAATCAGTCAACTATTTGATGAAAATCAGCTACAATCATGTAACAAGCCATTCTAAGGTTACAAATCACCGAATTGGACAACCATTCAATGAGAATCAATGACAATCATGTAACAAGCCATTCTAATCTTACAAATCACCGAATCGATCAACTGTTTGATGAGAATCAGTTATAATAACGTAACAAGCCATTCTTAGCTTAAAAATCATTGAATCGGTCAACCGTTCGATGAGAATCAGCTATAATCACATAACAAGCTATTCTGAGCTTACAAATCACCGAGTCGGTCAACTGTTCGATCATAATCAACTACAATCACATAACAAGCTATTTTGATCTTACAAATCATCGAATCGGTCAACCGTTCGGTGAGAATCATCTAGAATCATGTAACAAGTCATTCTGAGTTTTCAAATCACCAAATCGGTCAACCGTTCAATGAGAATTAGCCACAATCATGTAACAAGCCATTCTAAGATTACAAATCACCGAATCGGTTAATCATTCGATGAGAATCAATTACAATCACGTAACAACCCATTGTTAGTTTATAAATGACCGAATTAGTCACCCGTTCGATGAGAATTACCTACAATCACATAACAAGCCATTGTAAGCTTATAGCTTATCGAACCAGTCAACCGTTCGATGAGAATCAACTACAATCATGTCACAAGCTATTCTAAGGTTACAAATCATCGAATCAGTCAACCATTTGATGAGAATCAGCTACAATAATGTAACAAGCCATTCTGAGCTTCCAGATCACCGAATCGATCAACTGTTCGATGAGAATTAGCTACAATCATGTAACAAGCCATTCTGAGCTTACAAATCAATGAATCGGTCAACCGTTCGATGAGATTTAGCTACAATCACGTAACAAGCCATTATGAGCTTACAAATCAATGAATCGGTTAACCATTCGATGAGATTCAGCTACAATCACGTAACAAGCCATTTTGAGCTTACAAATAATCGAATCGTTCAACCGTTTGATGAGAATCAATTACAATCACGTAGCAAGGCATTCTGAGCTTACAACTCATTAAATTAGTCAACTATTCGATGAGAATCAAGTACAATCAGACAAAAAACCTTCTAAGCTTACAGATCATTGAATCGGTCAACCATTCGATGAGAATTAGGTACAATTATGTAACAAGCCATTCTGAGGTTATAAATTACCAAATTGGTCAACCGTTCGATAAGAATCAATTACAATAACGTAAGAAGTCATTCTGAGCTTACAAAACACCAAATTGGTCAACCGTTCGATTAGAAATAGCTACAATCATGTAACGGGCCATTATGAGCTTACAAATCCTTGAATCGGTCAACCGTTTGACAAGAATCAGCTACAATCATGTAACAAGCCATTCTGAACTTACAAATCACTGAATCGGTCAACTATTCAGTGAGAATTTGCTACAATCATGTAACAAGCCATTCCGAGCTTACAAATCATCGAATTGGTCAACCATTCGATGAGAATCAATTACAATCACGTAACAAGGCATTCTGAGCTTACAAATCACTGAATCAGTCAACTGTTTAATGAGAATCAACTACAATAACGTAACAAGCCATTCTTAGCTTACAAATCACCAAATCGGTCAACTGTTTAACAAGAATTAGCTACAATCACGTAACAAGTCATTCTTAGCTTACAAATCACCTAATCGGTCAACCGTTCAACAAGAATCACCTATAATCATGTAACAAGCTATTTCAAGCTGACAAATCACTGAATTGGTCAACCATTTGATGAGAATCAATTACAATCATGTAAGAAGCCATTCTGAGCTTACAAATAACAAAATCGGTCAATCGTTCGAAGCGAATCAGCTACAATCACGTAACAATCCATTCTGAGCTTACAAATCACTGAATCGGTCAACCATTCGATGAGAATGAATTATAATCACGTAAAAAGCCATTTTGAGCTTACAAATCACCGAATCAGTCAACTGTTCGATGAGAATCAACTACAATCACATAACAAGTCATTTTGAGCTTCCAAATCACCAAATCGGTCAACTTTTCTATGAGAATCAACTACAATCACGTAACAAGCCATTGTAATCTTACAAATCACCGAATTGGTCAACCATTCAATGAAAATGAATTACAATCGCGTATTGAGAAGATAAATCATTGAATCAGTCAATTGTTCGATAAGATTCAGCTACAGTCATGTAACAAGCCATTGAGAGCTTACGAATCACCAAATCAGTCAACCGTTTGATGACAATTAGCTACAATCATCTAACAAGCCATTCTGAGCTTACAAATCACTGAATCGGTCAACCATTTGATGAGAATCAGCTATAATCACGTAACAAGCCATTGTGAGTTTACAAATCACTGAATATGTTGACCGTTTGATAAGAATCAATTACAATCATGTAACAGGTCATTCTGAGCTTACAAATCACTGAATCGGTCAACCATTCGATGAGAATCAGTTACAATCACGTAACATGCCAGTCTGAGTTTACAAATCACTGAATCAGTCAACCGTTTGATGACAATAAGCTACAATCACGTAACAAGCCATTCTGAGCTTACAAATCACTAAATCTATCAACCATTTGATGAGAATCAACTACAATCACATAACAAGTCACTCTGAGATTACAAATCACCAAACCAGTCAACTGTTTAATGAGAATCAATTACAATCATGTATTAAGCCATTATGAGCTTACAAATCATTGAATTGGTCAACCATTCGATGAGATTCAGCTACAATCACATAACAAGCCATTTTGAGTTTACAAAACACCAAATCGGTCAACCGTTCGATGAGAATCAGCTAGAATCATGTAGGAAGCTATTCTGAGCTTACAAATCATCGAATCGGTTAACTGTTCGATGTGAATCATCTCCAATCATGTAACAAGCCATTCTAAGCTTACAAATCACTGAATCAGTCAACCGTTCAATGAGAATCAATTACAATCATGTAACAAGACATTCTGAGCTTACAATTTACTGAATCGGTCAATCGTTCAATGAGAATCTATTACAATCACATAACAAGCCATTTTGAGCTTACAGATCACTAAATCGGTCAACCATTCGATGAGAATCAGCTACAATCATGTAACAAGCCATTTCGAGCTTATAAATCACCGAATCGGTCAACCATTCGATGAGTATCAATTACAATCACGTAACAAGCCATTCTGAGCTTACAAAACACTTAATCTGTCAACCGTTCGATGAGAATCAACTACAATCATGTAACAAGCCATTCTAAGCTTACAAATCACTGAATCAGTTAACTGTTCAATGAGAATCAATTAACATCATGTAACAAGCCATTTTGAGCTTACAAATTACCCAATTGGGCAACCGTTCAATGAGAATCAGATACAATCACGTAACAAGCCATTCTGAGCTTGCAAATCATCGAATCGGTCACTGTTTGATTGAAACAAACCATATCGTGATGGTTTCCCTAGTGACCAAGAAACTGTGAAATGAAAAGAATTGCGATTCAAATGATGAAATTCCATGTATGTGAACTAGAAGGGTTTTATGTAGATATCTAGGTCATTATATTCCTAGATATTTGGTTGGGAATTCAAGAAAAGAGCTTAATGCAGACTAAAGGACAAAGACAAGACTTTCTCGTACAAGGTTGATATTAGATTCAGAGGGAGTGTGATAGTTCATCTAAAACAAGCTTGGAGAAAAGGAGGTGAGGATGTTCTTACAAGACCTTAAAGGAAGCATCCAGAGGACTGTGACCATGAGATTGAGTCTCATGTATGCTGGCTAAAATGCCTTTATGCTATCTCCTACACTTGAGGTTCACCTAGAGTTGCTATATAAGAGAATATCACTATGCCATTCAAGTTGGATTATCCCTATAGAACATATGGCTTATTTTCAAACCAAGTTTCTTGCTAGAGATAAGGTTGTATACCTTTAAGATAAACTTGGCATGTTGGAGAATTAAGCCTTAGATGAAAAGGAGTTTCATCTATTATCTTGTATGTTATTGCATTCTTCTCCTTGAGAGAGAAGTCTAAGGTGAAAGCCCTTGTTTCCACCCTTTGGGATGGGCCATGATGGATCCACCCTCTATTATGAGTCAAGGTGGATTTCACGTGTGTGACTCTAGGACTTATGGGCCCTCCTGTGAACATTGGAGAAAGGTGATGACTTTTTGACAATGAACACTTGCATTTGATATTACAAGGTGAGGATCTTGTAATAGAGATTCATTATGGTAGACAGTTATATGTCTGTGCACATACCATAATAGGGTTATATGTAAATGGAATGTAATGTTCTTATTTACTATATGCTTGTATCACGATCTGAGGTGATATGAAAATTAGGTATCACGATCTAAGGTGATTCCTTATATCAAGGTGGTATGAAAATTAGGTATCACGATCTAAGGTGATTCCTCATATTAAGGTGGTATTAAAATTAGGTATCACGATCTAAGATGATTCCTCATATCACATGTTAGGTAATATGTAAAATTGGGTATCACATGTTAGGTGATTCCTCATATCAAATATTAAGTGATATTTTATTAATATATATTATTTAAGTTTATATTATAGACATGTCCCATGAAGGGACATGTCTCTTATAGCCTCATTCCCAATATAAAGTTGCATTTGGAAAACACATACAATATATATAATCTAGACAGTGCTATTACATTTGCAGTGATCCCAAAAATCTCAACATTGATCGATGAGAATCAATTACAATCACGTAAAAAGCCATTATGAGCTTACAAATAATTGAATCGGTCATCTATTCGATGAGAATCAATTACAATCATGTAACAAGCCATTGTGAGCTTAAAAATCATTGAATAGATCAACCGTTCGATGAGAATGATTTACAATTAAGTAACAACCCATTATGAGCTTACAAATCATCGAACTAGTCAACCATTCAATGAGAATCAGCTACAATCATGTAACAAGTTATTTTGAGCTTAAAAATCATCGAATCGGTCAACCGTTTGATGAGAATCAGCTACAATCACGTAACAAGCCATTTTGAGCTTAAAAATTAATGACTCGGTGAACCATTCGATGAGATTTAGCTACAATCACGTAACAAGTCATTCTGAGCTTACAAATCACCGAATCGGTTGACCATTCGATGAGAATCAATTACAATCACGTAACAAGTCATTCTGAGCTTACAAATCATTGAATCGGTCAATTGTTCGATGAGAATCATCTCCTATCACATAACAAGCCATTCTGAGCTTACAAATCATTGAATCGGTCAACTGTTCAATGAGAATCAATTACAATCATGTAAAAAGCCATTGTGAGCTTACAAATCACTGAATTGGTCAACTGTTTGATGAGAATTAGTTACAATCATGTAAAAAATACTTAGAAATCACCAAATCGGTCAATTGTTTGATGAGAATCAGCTACAATCACGTAACAAGCCATTCTGATCTTAGAAATCACCGAATCGGTCAACTGTTCGATGAGAATCAGCTACAATCACCTAACAAGCCATTCTAAGCTTACAAATTATTGAATCGGTCAATCGTTCGATGAGGATCAGCTACAATCACGTAACAAGCCATTTTGAGCTGACAAATCCCTGAATCGGTCAACCGTTCAATGAGAATCAGCTACAATAATGTAAGAAGCCATTCTAAGCTTACAAATCATTGAATTGGTCAACAGTTCGATGAGAATCAGCTACAATCATGTAACAAGCCATTTTGAACTTACAAATCCTCTAATCGGTCAACCATTTGATCAGAATCAGCTACAATCACGTAACAAGGCATTCTAAGCTTACAAGACACTAAATCGATCAATCGTTTGATGAGAAGTAGCTACAATCATGTGACAAGCCACTCTGAGATTACAAATCACCGAATCGGTCAACTGTTTAATAAGAATCAATTACAATAATGTATTAAGCCATTACGAGCTTACAAATAATTGAATTGGTCAACCGTTCAATGAGAATCAACTACAATCACGTAACACACCATTCTAAGCTTACAAATCTCTGAATTGGTCAACCATTCGATGAGAATCAGCTAAAATCACGTATCAAATCATTCTAAGCTTACAAATCACCGAATCGGTCAATCATTCGATGAGAATAAACTACAATCATGTAAGAAGCCATTTTATGTTTACAAAACACCGAATCGGTCAACCATTCGATGAGAATCAGCTTGAATTACATAACAAGTCATTCTGAGTTTAAAAATCATCGAATCGGTCCACCATTCAATGTGAATCATCTCCAATCATGTAACAAGCCATTCTGAGCTTACAAATCATCAAATCGGTCATCCGTTCGATGAGAATCAATTACAATCATGTAACAAGACATTCTGAGCTTACAAATCACCGAATTGTTCAACCGTTTCAATGAGAATCAATTACAATCACATAACAAGCTATTCTGAGCTTACAAATCATTGAATTGGTCAACCGTTTAATGAGAATCAGCTACAATCACGTAACAAGCCATTCTGAGCTTACAAATTATTGAATCAGTCAACCATTCGATGAGAATCAATTACAATCACATAACAAGCCATTCTAAACTTACAGATCACCAAATCGCTCAACCGTTCAATGAGAATCAGCTACAATCACGTAACAAGCCATTCTGAGCTTAGAAGTCATTGAATCGGTCAACCGTTTGATGAGAATCAATTAACATCATGTAACAAGCCATTCTGAGCTTACAAATTACCAAATCGGTCAACTGCTCAATAGCTTGCAAGTCAGCGAATTAGTCTACCGTTTGATTGAGTCTAAACCATATCATGATGGTTTCCCTAGTGACCAAGAAATTGTGAAATGAAAACAATTGAGATTCAAATGATGAAATTCCATGTATGTGAACTACAAGGCTTTTATGCAGATATCTAGGTCATGTTATTCCTAGATAAATGGTTTAGCTTAATGCTAAAGGACAAAGACATAACTTTCTCATACAAGGTTGATATTAGATTCAGAGGGAGTGTCATAGTTCATCTAAAACAATGTTGGACAAGGAGGTGAGGAGGTTCTTACAAGACCTTAAAGGAAGCATCCAGAGGACTGTGACCATGAGATTGAGTCTCATGTATGCTCGCTAAAATGTGTTTATGCTATCTCCTACACTTGGGGTTCACCTAGAGTGATGCAAACTATATAAGAGAATATCAGTATGTCATTCAAGTTGGATTATCCCTATAGAACATATGGCTGATTTTCTCACCAAGTTTCTTGCTAGAGGTAAGGTTGTGTACCTTTAAGATAAACTTGGCATGTTGGAGAATTAAGCCTTAGATGAAAAGGTGTTTCATTTATTATCTTGTATGTTATTGCATTCTTCTCCTTGAGAGAGAATTCTAATGTGAAAGCCCTTGTTTCCACCCTTTGGGATGAGCCATGATGGATCCACCCTCTATTATGAGTTAAGGTAGACTTCATGTGTGTGACTCTAGGACATATGGGCCCACCTGTGAACATTGGAGAAAGGTGATGACTTTTTGACAATGAACACTTGTATTTGATATTACAAGGTGACGATCTTGTAATAAAGATTCGTTATGGTAGACAGTTATATGTCTATGCACATACCATAATAGGGTTATATGTAAATGGAATGTAATGTTCTTATTTACTATATCCTTGTATCACAATCTGAGGTGATATGAAAATTAGGTCTCACGATCTAAGGTGATTCCTAATTAAGTACCTATGAAACATATCACATAGTGACATGTCTCTTTCAAAACTAATGATTTATTACCTTGATGGATTTTATCTTCTCTAGCTAAGAGGGAGTGCTTATGTTTTGTATGGTTATAGTTAGGGTCATATGTGTTGACAAGGGAGACTTCATTCCCAATATAAGTAAGAGAGATTGTTGCATTTGGAAACACATACAATATATATAATTTAGAAAGTGCTATTAAATTTGTAGCGATCCCAAAAATCTAAACATCGTTCGATGAGAATCAATTACAATCATGTAACAAGTCATTATCAGCTTACAAATCACCGAATCGGTCAACTGTTTAATCAGAATCAATTACAATCACGTAAGAAGCTATTTTGAGCTTACAAATCACCAAATCGGTCAACTGTTTGACGAGAATCAGCTACAATCACATAACAAGCCATTCTTAGCTTACAAATCACTAATTCAGTCAACCATTCGATGAGAATCATATCCAATCATGTAACAAGCCATTATGAGCTTACAAATAATCAAATCAGTCGACCGTTCAATGAGAATCAGCTACAATCATGTAACAAGCCATTCTGAGTTTACAAATCACTGAATCGATTAATTGTTCGATGAGAATCAGCTACAATCATGTAACAAGCCATTCTGAGCTTACAAATCACTAAATTGGTCAACCATTCGATGAGACTCAGCTACAATCATGTAACAAGCCATTCTGAGCTTACAAATAATTGAATCAGTTGACCGTTCGACGAGAATAAATTAAAATCATGTAACAAGTCTTTTAGAGGTTACAAATCACTCAATCGGTCAACCGTTCGATGAGAATCATCTCCAATCACATAACAAGCCATTCTAATCTTACAAATCATCGAATCAGTCAACCATTCGATGAGAATCAATTACAATCAATGTAACAAACCATTCTGAGCTTACAAATAGCTGAATCAGTCAACCGTTCGATGAGAATCAGCTATAATCATGTAACAAGCCGTTTTGAGCATACAAATCACCGAATCGATCAACCGTTCGATGAGAATCAGCTACAATCACGTAACAAGCCATTCTAAGCTTACAAATCACTGAATTAGTCAACCGTTCGATCAAACTCAGCTACAATCACGTACCAACTTATTCTTAGCTTAGAATTCACTGAATCGGTCAACCGTTCGATGAGAATTAGCTACAAACACATAACAAGTCATTCTGAGCTTACAAATCACCGAATCGGTCAACACTTCAATGCGAATCTATTACAATCATATAACAAGGTATTCTGAGCTTACAAATCATTGAATCGGTAACCGTTCGATGAGAATTAGCTAAACTGACGTAAAAAATCATTCTGAGCTTACAAAACACTAAATCAGTCAACTGTTCGAAGAGAATCTACAATCATGTAACAAGCCATTTTGAGCTTACAAATCATTGAATCGGTCAACCGTAAGACAAGAATCAGCTACAATTACGTAAAAAGCCATTACGACATTACAAATCACCGAATCGGTCAACTGTTTGATGAGAATCAGCTACAATGATGTAACAAGTCATTCTGAGCTTACAAATCACCGAATCGGTCAACCGTTTGATGAGAATCAATTACAATCACATAACAAGTGATTATAAGCATACAAATCACCGAATCGGTCAACCGTTTGATGACAATCAGCTACAATCATGTAACAAGCTATTTTGAGCTTAAAAATCACCGAATTGATCAACCTTTCAATGAGAATCAGCTACAATCATGTAACAAGCTATATTGAGCTTACAAATTACCAAATCAGTCAACCGTTCAATGAGAATCAGCTACAATCACGTAACAAGCCATTATGAGCTTACAAATCACCGAATCGGTCACCCGTTCGATGAGAACAACTACAATCATGTAACGAGCCATTCTGAGTTTACAAATCACCGAATCGGCAACCCTTTGATTAGAAGCAATTAGAATCACCTAACAAACCATTCTAAGCTGACAAATCATCGAATCAGTCAACCGTCCCATGAGAGTCAA
Organism: Chamaecyparis obtusa; assembly: GCA_027943335.1. NCBI lineage: Eukaryota > Viridiplantae > Streptophyta > Pinopsida > Cupressales > Cupressaceae > Chamaecyparis > Chamaecyparis obtusa. The sequence continues at coordinate 1,001,594 of BSBK01003129.1, read as the reverse complement.
CTTCAATCACCGAATCAGTTAACTATTAGATGAGAGTCAGCAACAATCAAGTAACAAGCCATTCTAAGGATATAATTAACCGAATCAGTAAACCCTTCAATTAGAATCAGCTACAGTAACGTAACAAGCCATTCTGAGCTTACAAATCACCGAATTGATCAACCATTCGATGAGGATCAACTACAATCATGTAACAAGCCATTCTAAGGTTACAAATCACTGAATCTCTCAACCGTTTGATGAGAGTCAGTTAAATTCATGTAACAAGCCATTCTGAGCTTACAAATCACCAAATTGGTCAACCATTTGATGAGAATCAGCTACAATCATGTAATAAGCTATTCTGAGCTTACAAATCACTGAATTAGTCAACTGTTCAATGAGAATTAATTAGAATCATGTAACAAGCCATTCTAAGCTTATAAAATCAGTCAACCATTCAAACAGAATCAGCTATAATCACGTAAAAAGTCATTCTAAGCTTATAAATCACCGAATCAAATAACCATTTGATGAGAATCAATTACAATCACGTAACAAGCCATTCTGAGCTTACAAATCATAGAATGGATCAACCGTTCGATGAGAATCAACTACAATCATGTAACAAAGCATTCTGAGTTTACAAATCACCGAATTAGTCAACCATTCTATGAGAATCAGCTACAATCATGTAACAACCCATTATGAGCTTACAAATCACCAAATTAGTCAACCATTCGATGAGGAGCAATTACAATCAGCTAATGCCATTCTGAGCTTACAAATCATCGAATCGGTCAACCGTGTTCGATGAGAATTAGTTAAAATCACGTAACAAAGCATTATGAGGTTACAAATCACCGACTTGATCAATTGTTCTATGAGAATCAGCTACAATCATGTAACGAGCCATTTTGAGCTTACAAATCATCGACTCGGTCAATAATTTGAAGAGAATAAATTACAATAAAGTAACAAGCCATTCTGAGCTTACAAATCACTGAATCGATCAACCATTCGAAGAGAATTATCTAAAATCATGTAACAAGCCATTCTAAGCTTACAATATAATGAATCGATCAATTGTTTGAAGAGAATCAGCTACAATCACGTAACAAGCCATTCTGAGCTTACAAATCACCGTATCAGTCAACCGTTCGATGAGAATCAGCTACAATCACGTAACAAGCCATTTTGAGCTTACAAATCATTGAATCAGTCAACCGTTCGATGAGAATAAACTACAATCATGTAACAAGCCATTCTGAGTTTATAAATCACTGAATCGGTCAACCGTTTGATGAGAATAAGCTACCATCATGTAACAAGCCATTGTAAGCTTACAAATCACCGAATCGAACAACCATTCGGTGAGAATTAGCTATAATCACGTAACAAGTCATTCGTAGCTTGCAAATCACTGAATCGGTCAACCATTCGATGAGAATTAATTACAATCACGTAACAAGCCATTTTGAGCTTACAAATCAGCGAATCAGTCAACTGTTCGATGAAAATCAATTAGAATCACGTAACAAGCCATTCTGAGCTTACAAATCACTGAATCAGTCAATTGGTCGATGAGAATCAATTACAATCATGTAACAAGCCATTCTGAGCTTACAAATCACTGAATCGGTCAACCTTTCGATGAGAATCAATTACAGTCACATAAAAGCCATTCTGAGCTTACAAATCATCGAATTGGTCAACCGTTCGATGAGAATCAATTACAATCATTTAACAAGCCATTCTGAGCTTACAAATCACCGAATCGGTCAATCATTCATTGAGAATAAGCTACAATCACGTAACAAGTCATTCTTTGCTTACAAATCACTAAATCGATCAACCGTTCGATGAGAATTAGCTACAATGTACCAATTCATTTTGAGCTTACAAATCACAAAATCATTCAACAACTCGATGTGAATCAGCTACAATCACATTAGAAATCACTGAATTAGACTCAACTACAATCACGTAACAAGACATTTTGAGCTTACAAATCACCAAATCAGTCAACCGTTTGATGATAATCACGTACAATCATGTAACAAGTAATTCTGAGTTTACAAATCATCGAATCAATGAACCGTTCGATGAGAATCAACTACAATCACGTAACAAGCCATTTTGAACTTACAAATCACCAAATTAGTTAATTGTTCAATGAGAATCAATTACAATCACTTATTAAGCTATTTTGAGCATACAAATCATTGAATTGGTCAACCGTTCGATGCGATTCAGCTACAATTATGTAACAAACCATTCTGAGGTTACAAATTACTAAATCAGTCAACCGTTCGATGAAAATCAATTAAAATTATGTAACAAGTCATTTTGAGCTTACAAATCACCGAATCAGTCAACCGTTCGATAAGAATCAGCTACAATCATGTAACAAGCTATTCTAAGCTTACAAATCATCGAATCTTTCAACCATTTGATGAGAATCAATTACAATCATGTAACAAGGTATTCTCAGCTTACAAATCATCGACTCAGTCAACCGTTCAATGAGAATCAGCTACAATCACGTAACAAGCTATTTTGAGCTTACAAATTACTAAATCGGTCATCTGTTTGATGAGAATCAACTACAATCACATAGCAAGCCATTCTGAGCTTACAAATCACCGAATCGGTCAACCGTTTAATGAGAATGAATTACAATAATGTAACAAGCCATTATGAGCTTACAAATTATTGAATCGGACAATTGGTTTATGACAATCAGCTACAATCACATAACAAGCTATTTTGAGCTCACAAATCACCATCTCGGTCAACCGTTCGATGGGAATGAGCTACAATCATGTAACAAGCCATTCTAAGCTTACAAATCATCGACTCCGTGAACTGTTTGATGAGAATCAACTACAATCACGTAACAAGCCATTTTGAGCTTATAAATCACTGAATCGGTGAACCATTTGATGAGAATCATCTACAATCATGTAATAAGCCATTTTAAAATTACAAATCACTGAATTGGTCAACTGTTCCATGAGAATCAGCTACAATCATGTAACAAGCTATTCTGAGCTGACAAATCACCAAATCGGTCAAACATTCGATGAGAATCAATTACTACATGCTGCCTCTGCATGCACAGGGTGGGAGGGATTATAGATGAGGTAGGGCCCCTCCCCTTAGAATAGTAGGGCTATGGGCCCTACAATAATCTATCAGTGGGCACCATTTGTATTGATAGAGAAGTGAGACACCCTAACGTAACAAGCCATTCTGAGCTTACAAATCATTGAATCAGTCAACTGTTTGATGAGAATCAGCTATAATCACGTAGAAAGCCATTCTGAGCTTACAAATCACCGAATCAGTCCACTGTTCAATGAGAATTGGCTCAATCACATAACAAGTCATTCTGAGCTTACAAATCACTGAATTGGTAACCTGTTTGATGAGAATCAGCTACAAGCATGTAACAAGTGGCAGCACCCCTTTATAATATAGGGGCAGCAGTTCATGCTTAAGTTGATCCCGAACTACCATCAGTAGGAGGACCATACATCGCCCAACCTATAGCACCACTGAGGATCCATACGCGCCCAAGGCCCCTTAGAATAGTAGGGGGATGGGAGCCTTTTACGTCTTTGCCTATTTTATTGAAAGGGCAATAAAATAGTAGGCTTCGCTTTTCATATCCGGAATAAAGAAATGCTCATAGTCCATAGCTCGAGACTCCCGGTCCGGCTCCACTCGGCTTTAGTCTAAAGCTTGTATCTCATCCAGGTGGTTCAACGGTCAGAAGCATTGTTGCAGGTGCACAAGATAAGGCCATAGTGAGCGTACGAGAAAGGTCCATTGCAAGTGCCCATTCTTTTCCTCTAGGGCAAGCCATTCTAAGCTTACAATTCACCAAATCGGTTAACCGTTTGATCAAAATCAACTACAATCACGTAACAAGCTATTTTGAGCTTACAAATCACCAAATCAGTCAACTATTTGATGAGAATCAATTACTATCATGTAATTAGCCATTCTAAGCTTACAAATCATCGAATTGGTCAACTGTTTGATGAGAATCAACTACAATCATGTAACAAGCCATTCTGAACTTACAAATCACTGAATACGTGAACCGTTCAATGAGAATCAACTACAATCACATTACAAGCCATTCTGAAACTTACAAATCCATAGTCATGTAAAAAGCCATTTGAAACTTACAAATCACCAAATCGGTCAACCGTTCGATGAGAATCAACTACAATCATGTAACAAGGCATTCTGAGTTTAAAAATCACCAAATCGATTAACCATTCGATGAGAATCAATTACAATCACATAACAAGTCATTCTATGCCTACTGTTAGAGTAAAGTATGAATTATGTTAATTAATCTTTACTCCTTTCTTAAGATGTCAACTTCCTTTTGGTTTAGTTAAAAAGCACATGCACTAGTTGTTCTAAACTCATTAGTCATGTAATAGTTAAACTGATTATTACATGCACTAGACTTTACCTTTCAAGGCTTTCGATCTCCTTTATAAGGATGATCCATTGTACATTATTTTCATTCATTAATTAAGGATATTTTTTTCTTCATATTTTTGAGTCAAACCCTTGCCCTCTTCTTGTCTCTACTTCCTTGGTTTTTGTATGCAGGTGATCTTTAGGTTTTATAGATTTGTATTGCTCAAATCTTTCATGGTACAGAGCCTAATCTGCTACAGCTTGTTCATGTTTGAAGGATATAAATTAAGGATTTTTTGGCTGATTTGCTAATTTTTTCCTATCAAATCTGGGGGGACCTATTTTCTGGTCATCTTGGCTTCAAACGGACCTCACAGTTGTGTTTAGAGCATCCAAAAACCCTAAGATCCATATAAAATTTGTCCACTTTGGACAAAGATGGAATCTGTGAGAAAAATATTTTGCAATCAGCCTCGGCACGGATCCTGAGGTGGTCACTATTTTTTGAGGTACGTCTCACCCAAACAGACATCATGGTTGCATTCGAAAGGCCCAAGATACTCAAAATCCATATGAAACTTGTCAAATTCTGACAAGTTGGCTTATGAGGCAAAATTTTTTGCCTATTAAGGTCATATGGCTCTAGCACACACATCGAGGCTGTACGACGATGATTGCATCGGTCAACCGTACGGTCACAGCCAACAGTCCCATGGTTAACTGTCAGTTATACAGCGGTCTCTGCCCATTTGAGCCCCCTCTCGCAGTGCCCAAGATCACGTGGGTGACCGAGCCAGCCCCCAGCTGCCAAGCCCCTTTTTCACTGCGCCCATGATCATATGGGCCAAATTTTTTAGCCCTAGGTGAAATAGAGCTGTGACGGCCATTTGGCCATCAATTTTAAGCTCCCAGTTTGCATACATTAGCAGACTTTGCCATTTTTTGAGCTTTTATAAGGGTACTTGGGCCTTTTTGCGCATATCTCGAGCATCTGGGATCGTAATTAGGTGTGCGATATATCGTCAAAAAGCTCTTTCTGAGATTTTTTCAAATCTGATAGTTTCATTTGGTTTTTTATCCTTTTGTTGATGTCACCCACCTCAGATCCTTGAAAACACTTTCTTTGGGCCCTCCAACGCAGCTGTTGGTTTTTTGCTCATATCTTGAGCATACGGTGTCAAATTTTGGCAAATGAGATATCGTCGGAAACCTGATTCTGAGCTTTGCAGATTTGGAGGTTATATTTTTTCTGTCAAAGCTAGATCTTCAGTTCTGCACTCTGGGAGCTCTATCTTGCACATTCAGACTCCATTTTCGAAAAATGATATATCATTGGAAAGCTTGTTCAGAGAGATTTTCATTGCTATGAGTCATTTTTCCAGATTTTGCTCCAAGTTCATTTTATTCATATTCTTTCTTTTTTGCAATCTGGTGGATATCTTGGTTGTTTCAGGTCCTGGGATCTTTTCCCTTTGAGGGATGGCTCGTCTTAGGTTGTTCTTTAGTTTCAGAAGCCTTTGATCTTCTTTTAGTAGTGTATACTTCATTTTTTATAGCATTCTTTTATGCACACAAATTGAGATAAAGTGCTATTCTATTGCTTTGATGGGATCTTGCACATGTTCGTGCTATTTGTACACTCTATTATAAAGTGCCAGGGGGTTTTGATGTTTGCCTTTGTTTTCCATCTTCTTTTGTCATGTGAGCATTCCTCCACCGACATTAGCCTTAGGTATTTTTATTTGTGTTTGTACTCTCTCTGCACATGCAATATTTTAGATTCATCTTCATCATGCAGTTCATATTGGATGATCTTTTTAGTGTACCTGTCATTACTCCCTTTTCTGCTAGCAGTATGGGGGTGTTTCTACTATTGGTTGTACTACTTCTTTGGTTGGATAGTGTGAGCTATGTATTTAGTATTTAATCGTATGTACTAGGCGGTTGCAGTGGCTGGGTACTTGTGCATTCCAATGAGATGGATCATTTACCATATAGACACTCTTTTCTTTCCTATTTTGAATGCACTCTTCCAGCTTTGATTGATCAGCTCTTCAGGCTTTTGGTGTTTATGCCATTTGTATCTTCAAGTTCAGGTGTTTTGCCTTTGTTTGCCTCCTGATTTGAGTAGTGTTATTTGAGGGCACTCATACAGATTATAGTTTTCTCTACCTGGTCATATTTTTGTGGAGGATCTTCAGTTTCTTCTTGACAGAGTTTGCAGTTTCATGTTTCAGTGATGTTGTACATGTTCATCTTTATTCCTATTTTCTGAAACATTCTTAGTTTTGGAGGCTTCTTTAGTCCTTCAGACTAGTCTTTGTCTCTTTCTGGAGTAGAGTTTTTCCCACATGGTTTTCTCTATTTCTCCGCTTTTCAGAGACTCTCTTTTGTACTTGGGTACTGATCAGGCCTTTATTGCCGGGACTCATTTGCTTTCTTCTTGCATTGTTTGTCGATGCATCATTGCTCATCTTAAGGGGGGGTGTTAGAGTAAAGTATTAATTATGTTAATTAAACTTTACTCGCTTCTTAAGATGTGAACTTCCTTTTGCTTTAGTTAAAAAGCACATGCACTATCTACACTCATGCATTAGTCATGTAATAGTTAAATTGATTATTACATGCACTAGACTTTGCCTTTCAATACTTTCAATCTCCTTTATAAGGATGATCCATTGTTCATTATTTTTATTCATTAATTAAGGATATTTTCTTGTTCATATTTTTTAGTCAAACACTTGCCCTCTTCTTGTCTCTACTTTTTTGTACCAAATTTTTGTATGCAGGTGATCTTCGAGTTTTGTGGATTTGTATTGCTCAAATCCTTCATACAAATCACCAAATCAATCAACCGTTTGATGAGAATAACCTCTAATCACATTACAAGCCATTATGAGTTTACAAATCACCGAATCGGTGAACCGTTCCATGAGAATCAATTATAATAATGTAAGAAGCCATTCTAAGATTAAAATCACTGAATCAGTCAACCGTTCGATGAAAATAACCTACAATCATGTAACAAGCCATTCTGAGCTTACAGATCACTGAATCGGTTAACTGTTTGATGAGAATCAGCTACAATTATGTAATGACCCATTTTGAGCTTACTAATCATGAAATCGGTCAACCGTTCGATGAGAATCAGCTACATTAAACTAACAAGCCATTCTGAGCTTACAAATCACCAAATCAATCAACCGTTCGATGAGAATCACTTTCAATCACGTAACAAGCCATTATGAGCTTACAAATCACTGAATCGGTGAACCGTTCCATGAGAATCAATTATAATAATGTAACAAGCCATTCTGAGATTACAAATCACTAAATCAATCAACCGTTTGATGAAAATAACCTACAATCACGTAACAAGCCATTCTGAATTTACAAATCACCAAATCGGTGAAACGTTCAATAAGAATCAGCTACAACCACATAACAAGCAATTTTGAGCTTAAAAATTACCGAATCGGTCAACAGTTTGATGAGAATTAGCTACAATCATGTAACAAGCCATTTTGAGCTTACAAATCACCGAATCAGTCAACCCTTCGATTCGGTGATTTGTAAGCTCAGAATAGCTTGTTACGTGATTGTAGCTGATTCTCATCATACGGTTGACCAATTAAGTGATTTATAAGCTTAGAATGGCTTGTTATAGGATTGTAGATGATTCTCATCGAACAGTTGACCCATTCAGTGATTTGTAACCTTAGAATGGCTTGTTACGTGATTGTAATTGATTCTCATTGATCAGTTGACCAATTCAGTGATTTATAAGCTTAGAAAGGCTTGTTACGTGATTGTAGTTGATACTTATCGAACGGTTGACCGATTTGGTGATTTGTAAGGTTGGAATGACATGTTAATTGATTGTAATTGATTCTCATCGAACGGTTGACTAATTTTTTATTAATAAGCTCAGAATGGGTTGTTACGTGATTGTAGCTAATTCTCATCAAACGGTTGACCGATTTGGTGATTTGTAAGCTTAAAATTGCTTATTACATGATTGTAATTGATTCTCATCGAATGGTTGACCGATTCGATGATTTATAAGCTCAGAATCACTTCTTATGTGATTCTAGTTGATTCTAATCAAACGGTTGACTGATTCAGTGATTTGTAAGCTCAGAATGGCTTGTTAGGTGATTGTAATTGATTCTCATCGAATGGTTGACCGATTCGATAATTTGTAAGGTCAGAATGGCCTGTTACATGATTGTAGCTAATTCTCGATGAACGGTTGACCAAATCAATGATTTGTAAGCTCATAATCAATGATTCAGTGATTTACAAGCTCATCATGGGTTGTTACATGATTGTAGCTGATTCTCATAGAACAGTTGACTGATACGATTATTTGTAAGCTCAGAATGGCTCGTTATTTGATTGTAGCTGATTCTCATCAAATGGTTGATCGATTTGGTTATTTGTCAGCTCAGAATGACTTGTTACATGATTGTAGCTGATTCTCATCAAATGGTTGACCGATTCGGTGATTTGTAAGCTCATAATGGCTTGTTACATGATTGTAACTGATTCTCATCGAACAGTTGACCGATTCAATAATTTTTAAGCTCAGAATGGCTTGTTAAATGATTATAGTTGATTCTCATCGAACGACTGATCGATTAGGTGATTTGTAAGCTCAGAATGGGCTGTTACGTGATTTTAGCTGATTCTCATAGAACCGTTGATCGATTTGGTGATTTGTAAGCTTAGAATGGGTTGTTACATGATTGTAATTGATTCTTATCAAACTGTTGACCAATTTGCTAATTTGTCAGCTCAGAATGGGTTGTTAGGTGATTGTAATTGCTTCTCATCGAATGGTTGACCAATTCAGTGATTTGTAAGCTCAGAATGGCTCGTTACATGATTGTAGCTGATTCTCATCGAATGGTTGACTGATTCAGTGATTCGTAAGCTCATAATGGCTTGTTACATGATTGTAGCTAATTCTCATCAAATGGTTGGCCGATTCTATGATTTTTAATATCAAAATGGCTTGTTACGTGATTGTAGCTGATTCTCATCAAACGGTTGACCCATTCGGGGATTTGTAAACTCAGAAAAGCTTGTTACATGATTGTAGCTAATTCTAATCAAACGGTTGACTGATTCAGTGATTTGTAAGCTCAGAATGACTTATTTCATAATTGTAATTGATTCTCATGGAATGGTTAACCGATTCGGTGATTTATAAGCTCGAAATGGCTTCTTACATGATTGTAGCTGATTCTAATCGAACGGTTGACCGATTCGGTGATTTGTAAGCTCATAATAGCTTGTTAGGTGATTTTACTTGCTTCTCATCGAATAGTTGATTGATTCAGTGATTTATAATCTCAAAATGGCTTGTTACATGATTGTAGCTGATTCTCATTGAACGGTTGACAAATTCAATGATTTGTAAGTTCAGAATGGCTTGTTACATGATTGTAGCTGATTCTCATCGAATGGTTGACCAATTCGATGATTTGTAAGCTTAGAATGGCTTGTTACATGATTGTAGCTGATTCTCATTGAACTGTTGACCGATTCAAGGATTTGTAAGCTCAGAATGGCTTACGTGATTGTAGCTAATTCTCATCGAATGGTTGATCAATTCCATGATTTGTAAGCTCATTATGGATTGTTACATAATTGTAGCTGATTCTCATTGAATGGTTGACCGATTCGGTGAATTGTAAGCTCAGAATGGCTTGTTACGTGATTTTAGCTGATTCTCATCGAATGGTTGATCGATTCAATAATTTGTAAGCTCAAAATGGCTTGTTACATGATTGTAGCTGATTCTCATCGAATGGTTGACCAATTAGGTGATTTGTAGGCTCAGAATGGGTTGTTACATGATTTTAGCTGATTCTCATAGAATGGTTGACCGATTCGGTGATTTGTAAGCTCAGAATGGCTTGTTACATGATTGTAATTGATTCTCATCGAACTGTTGACCAATTTGGTGATTTGTAAGTTTAGAATGGCTTGTTATGTGATTGTAGCTGATTCTCATTGAAAGATTGACTAATTTGGTGATTTGTAAGCTCAAAATAGCTTGTTACGTGATTATAATTGATTCTCATCGAATAGTTAACTGATTTAGTGATTTGTATATTTAAAATAACTTGTTATAAGATTGTACCTGATTCTAATCGAACGGTTGACTTCGATGATTTGTAAGTTCAAAATGGCTTGTTACATGATTGTAGCTTATTCTCATCGAACAAATGACCGATACTGTGATTTTTAAGCTCGGAATGGCTTGTTACATGATTGTAGCTAATTCTTATCAAACAGTTGACCGAGTTTGTGATTTGTAAGCTCAGAATTGCTTGTTACATGATTGTAACTGATTCTCATCGAACGGTTTACCAATTCGATGATTTGTAAGCTCAGAATGGCTTGTTACGTGATTGTAATTGATTCTCAGCGAACGGTTGACTGATTTGGTGATTTGTAAGCTTAGAATGGCTTGTTACGTGATTGTAGCTGATTCTCATCAAACAGTTGACCGATTTAGGGATTTTTAATCTCAAAATGGCTTGTTACATGATTGTAGTTGATTTTGATCGAACGCTTGAGTGATTCAGTGATTTGTAAGCTCATAATGTCTTGTTACATGATTTTAATTGATTCTCATCGAATGGTTGATCGATTCAATGATTTGTAAGCTCAGAATGGCTTGATACGTGCTTTTAGTTGATTCTCATCGAATGTTTGATCGATTTGATGATTTGTAAGCTCAGAATAGCTTGTTATATGATTGTAGCTGATTCTCATCGAATGGTTGACCGATTCAATGATTTGTAAGCTTATAATGCCTTGTTACATATTTTTAATTGATTCTCATCAAACGGTTGACCGATTCAGTGTTTTGTAAACTTAGAATGGCTTATTACTTGATTGAAGCTGATTCTCTTCGAACGGTTGACCGATTCAGTGTTTTGTAAGCTCAGAATGGCTTGTTACATGATTTTAGCTAATTATCATCGAACGGTTGATTAATTCAATGATTTGTAAGCTTAGAATGACTTGTTACATGATTATAATTGATTCTCATCAAACTGTTGACCGATTCGGTGATTTGTAAGCTGAGAATGACTTGTTACATTATTGTAGCTAATTCTCATCGAACGGTTGACCAATTATGTGATTTGTAAGCTCAGAATGGCTTCTTGTTACATGATTGTAGTTGATTCTCCTCAAACGGTTGACCGATTCAGTTATTTGTAAGCTCAGAATGCCTTGTTATGGGATTGTAGCTGACTCTCATCGAACGGTTAACCGAGTCAGTTATTGTAGTTGACTCTCATCAAACAGTTGACCGATTCGATGATTTTGTAAGCTTAGAATGGTTTATTAGGTGATTGTAATTGCTTCTCATTGAACAGTTAACCGATTCAGTGATTTTGGAAGCTGAGAATGGCTTGTTAGGTGATTTGTAAGCTCAGAATGGCTTGTTACATGATTGTAGGTGATTCTCATTGAACGGTTGACCAATTCGATGATTTGTAAGCTCAAAATGGTTTTTTACATGATTGTAGCTGATTCTCATCGAACAGTTGACTGATTCGATGATTTCTAAGGTCAAAATGGCTTGTTACGTGATTGTAGCTGATTCTCATTGAATGGTTTACTGATTAGGTGATTTGTAAGCTCATAATGGTTGATTCTCATAGAGTGGTTGACTGATTCGGTCATTTGTAATCTCAGAATGCTTTGTTACGTGATTGTAGCTAATTCTCATCGAACGGTTGACCAATTCAATGATTTGTAAGCTCGAATGGCTTGTTACGTAATTGCAATTCATTCTAATTGAATGGTTGATTGATTCGGTGATTTATAAGCTCAAAATAGCTTCTTACATGATTGTAGCTGATTCTAGTTGAACGGTTGACCGATTGGATGATTTCTCAGCTCAGAATGGCTTTGTAGGTAATTGTAGTTGTTTCTCATCGAACAGTTCACCAATTCAGGTATTTGTAAACTCATAATGGCTTGTTATGTGATTTTCATTGATTCCCATCGAATGGTTGACTGATTCGATGATTTGTAAGCTTAGAATAGCTTGTTACATGATTGTAGTTGATTCTCATTCAATAGTTGACCTATTCAGTGATTTGTAAGCTAAGAATGGCTTGTTACGTGATTGTAGCTAATTCTCATTGAACGGTTGACAAATTTGATGATTTGTAACCTCAGAATACTTTGTTACGTGATTGTAGCTAATTCTCATCCAATAGTTGACCGATTCGGTGATTTGTAAGCTTAGAATAGCTTCTTACATGATTATAGCTGATTCTAATTGAATGGTTGACCAATTCGATGATTTCTCAGCTTAGAATGGCTCGGTAGGTGATTGTAGTTCCTTCTCATCAAACGGTTGACCAATTCAATGATTTGTAAGCTCATAATGGCTTGTTATGTGATTCTGATTGATTCCCATCGAAAAGTTGACTGATTCAGTGATTTGTAGGCTCATAATAGCTTGTTACATGATTGTAGTTGATTCTCATCAAACGACTGAAGGATTCAGTGATTTGTAAGCTCAGAATGGGTTGTTACATGATTTTAGCTAATTCTCATAGAACGGTTGACCGATTTGGTGATTTGTAAAGTCAGAACAACATTTGTCAGCTTTGAGTGGCTTGTTACGTCATTGTAATTGATTCTCATCAAACTATTGACCAATTTGGTGATTTGTAAGCTCAGAAAGGCTTGTTATGTTATTGTGATTGATTCTCATCGAACGGTTGACTGATTCGATAATTTGTAAGCTCAAAATGGGTTGTTACATGATTGTAGTTGATTCTCATCGAATGGTTGACCGATTCGATTATTTGTAAGCATAGAATGGGTTGTTACGTGATCGTCACTGATTCTCATCGAACTGTTGACCAATTCAGTGATTTGTAAGCTCAAAATAGCTTGTTACATGATTGTAGTTGATTCTCATCGAATGGTTGACCGATTCGGTGATTTGTAAGCTCAGAATAGCATGCTAGGTGATTGTAATTACTTCTCATTGAACAATTGACTGATTCAGTGATTTGTAAGCTTAGAGTGGCTTTTTACGTGATTGTAGCTAATCCTGATCGAATGGTTGATCGATTCAATAATTTGTAAGCTCAGAATGGCTTGTTACATGATTGTAGCTGATTCCCATCCAACAATTGACTGATTCGGTGATTTTGAAGCTCATAATGGCTTGTTACGTGATTGTAGCTGATTTTCATTGAACGGTTGACTAATTCAGTGATTTGTAAGCTCAGAATGGCTTGTTACATGATTGTAGCTGATTATCATTGAACGGTTGATCGATTTGGTGATTTGTAAGCTCAAAATAGCTTGTTACGTGATTGTAGCTGATTCTCATCAAATGATTAACCGATTCGATGATTTGTAAGATCAGAATGGCTTCTTACGTAATTATAATTTATTCTCATCAAGGTTGACCAATTCGGTTATTTGTAAGCTCAGAATGGCTTGTTACGTGATTGTAGTTGATTCTTATCGAATAGTTGAGTGATTTGATTATTTGTAAGCTCAGAATGGCTTGTTAGGTGATTGTAATTACTTCTCATCAAACGGTTGTAGATTCAGTGATTTGTAAGCTCAAAAATGGCTCGTTACGTGATTGTAGCTAATTCTCATCGAACGATTGACCGATTTCATGATTTCTAAGCTCAAAATGGCTTGTTACATGATTGTAGTTGATTCTCATCGAATGGTTGACCAATTAAGGGATTTGTAAGGTCAGAGGGGCTTGTTACATGATTGTAGCTGATTCTTATCAAATGGTTGACTGATACAGTGATTTGTAAGCTCATAATAGCTTGTTACATAATTGTAGCTGATTCTCATCAAACGATTGTTCGATTCAATTATTTGTAAGCTCAGAATGGCTTGTTATGTGATTGTAATTGATTCTGATGAAATGGTTTCTTGATTCGGCAATTTGTAACCTCATAATGGTTTGTTACATGATTCTAGTTGATTATCATCGAATGGTTGACTGACTCAGTCATTTGCAGGCTCAGAATGACTTGTTACATGATTGTAGCTGATTCTCATCGAACAGTTGACAAAATCGGTGATTTGTAAGCTCAGAATGGGCTGTTACGTGAATGTAATTGGTTCTCATCAAACAGTTGACCGATTCGGTATTTGTAAGCTCAGAATGGCTTGTTACGTTATTGTCGCTAATTCTCAACAAATGGTTGATCAATTCAATGATTTGTAAGCTCAGAATGGGTTGTTACGTGATTGTAGCTGATTCTCATCATATGGTTGACCGATTCAGTTATTTGTAATGTCAGAATGGCTTGTTATGTGATTGTGATTGATTCACATCGAACTGTTGACTGATTCTACGATTTTAAAGCTCAAAATGGCTTGTTACGTGATTCTACCTGATTCTCATCGAATGGTTGATCGATTCAATCATTTGTAAGCTCTGAATGGCTTGTTACGTCATTGTGACTTATTCTCATCGAACGATTGGCCTATTTAGAGATTTGTCAGCTCAGAATGGCTTGTTACATGATTGTAGCTGATTCTCATCAATGGTTGACCAACTCGGTGACTTGTGAGCTCAGAATGACTTGTTACATGATTGTGGCTGATTCTCATCGAATGGTTGACCGATTCGATAATTTGTAACCTAAGAATAGCTTGTTACGTGATTGTAATTGATTCTTATCGAACGGTTGACCAATTTAGTGATTAGTAAGCTCAGAATAGCTTGTTACATAATTGTAATTGATTCTCATTGAATGGTTGACCGATTCGGTGATTTGTAAGCTTAGAATGGCTTGTTACGTGATTATTGCTAATTCTCACGGAAGGGTTGATCGATTCCATGATTTGTAAGCTCAAAATGGCTTGTTACATGATTGTGGCTGATTCTCATCGAATGGTTGGCCGATTCGGTGATTTGTAAGCTCAGAGTGGTTTGTTACATTATTGTTGTTGATTTTTATCGAACGGTTGACCGATTTGGTTATTCGTAAGCTCAATATGGCTTGTGACGTGATTGTAATTGAATCTCGTCAAACGGTTGATCAATTTCTTGATGAAAATGCCTCGTTACATGATTGTAGCTGATTCTCATCGAACGGTTGACCAATTTGGTGATTTGTAAGCTCAGAATGACTTGTTACATGATTGTTATTGATAATCATCAAACGGTTGACCGATTCGATAGTTTATAAACTCAGAATGGCTTGTTATGTGATTGTAGTTGATTCTTATCGAACGGTTGACCGATTTGGTGATTAGAAAGCTCAGAATGGCTTGTTACATAATTGTAATTGTTTCTTATTGAATGGTTGACCGATTCGGTCATTTGTAAGCTCAGAATGGCTTGTTACGTGATTGTAGCTGATTCTGAGGAAACGGTTGACCGATTCAGTGATTTGTAAGTTCAAAATGGCTTGTTACGTGATTGTAGATGATTCTCATCGAACGGTTGACCGATTAAGTGATTTGTATGTTCAAAATTGTCATTTACGTGATTGTAATTGAATCTCATCAAACGGTTGACCGATTTTGTATTTGTAGGCTCAAAATGGCTTGTTACGTGATTTGAGCTGATTCTTATTGAATGGTTGAGCAATTCAGTTATTTGTAACCTCAGAATGGCTTGTTACAAGATTTTAATTGATTCTCATCGAACTGTTGATCGATTTGGTTATTTGTAAGTTCAGAATGACTTGTTACATGATTGTAGCAAATTCTCATTGAACGGTTGACGAATTTGGTGATTTGTAGGCTCATAATGGCTTGTTACATGACTGTATCTGATTCAGTGATTTTTAAGATCATAATGGATTGTTACGTGATTGTAATCAATTCTGATCGAATGGTTGACCAATTCAGTGATTTGTAAGCTCAGAATGGCTTGTGACGTGATTGTGCCTGATTCTCATCAAATGGTTGACCAATTCAGAGATTTGTCAACTCAGAATGGCTTGTTACATGATTGTAGCTGATTCTCATCAAACTTTTGACCGATTCCATGATTTGTAAGCTCATAATGGCTTGTTATGTCATTGTAGCTGATTCTTATCGAGCGATTGATAGATTTGGTGATTGATAAGCTTAGAATGGCATGTTACATGATTGTAATTTATTCTTATCGAATCATTGATTGATTCAGTGATTTGTAAGCTCACTAGGGTTTGTTACATGATTTTAGATGATTTTAATAGAACGGTTGACTGATTCAATGATTTGTAAGCTCAGAATGTCTTTTTACGTGATTGTAGTTGATTCTCATCGAACGATTGATCGATTTGGTCATTTGTAAGCTCAGAATGGCTTGTTACATGATTGTAGCTGATTCTCTTCAAACGGTTGACTGATTCCATGTTTTGTAAGATCAAAATGGCTTATTACATGATTTAAGCTAATTTTCATCGAATAGTTGACCGATTCAGTGATTTGTAAGTTCAGAATGGCATGTTACATGATTTTAATTGATTCTCATTAAACTATTGACCGATTTGGTGATTTGTAAGCTCATAATGGCTTGTTACGTGATTGTAGCTGATTCTCATGGAACGGTTGACTGATTCGATGATTTGTAAGCTCAGAATGGCTTGCTACGTCATTCTAGATGATTCTCATCAAACGGTTGACTGATTCGGTGATTTGTAAGATCAAAATAGCTTGTTATGTGATTGTAATTGATTGTAAGCTTAGAATGGCTTCTTACATGATTTTAATTGATTCTCATAGAACGGTTGACCTATTCGATGATTTGTAAGCTTAGAATAACTTGTTACATGATTGTACCTGATTCTCATCGAATGGTTCATCGATTCAATAATTTGTAAGCTTAGAATGCCTTGTTACGTGATTGTAGCTGATTCTAATCGAACGGTTAACTGATTCAGTGATTTGTAAGTTAAGAATGGCTTGTTACGTGATTGTAGCTAATCTTCATCACACGGTTAACTAAGTCATTGATTTGTAAGATCAGAATGGCTTGTTACGTGATTGTAATTTATTCTCATTGAATAGTTGACTGATTCAGTGATTTGTAAGCTCATAATGGTTTGTTTCGTGATTATAGTTATTCTCATCTAACACTTGACCAATTCAGTGATTTGTAAGCTTGAAATGGCTTCTTACGTGATTCTAATTGATTCTCATTGAATGGTTAACTGATTCGGTGATAAAGCTTAGAATGTGTTTTTACGTGATTATAGATGATTCTCATAGAACGGTTGACTGATTCGATGATTTGTAAGCTCGGAATAGCTTGTTACAGTGATTTCTAAGCTCATAATACCTTGTTACGTGATTGTAGCTGATTCTCATTGAACGGTTGACTGATTCGGTGATTAGTAAGCTTAGAATGGCTTGTTACATGAGTGTAATTGATTTTCATCGAACGGTTGACCGATTCAGTGATTTGCAATCTCAGAATGGGTTGTTACATGATTTTAGATGATTCTCATAGAATGGTTGACCAATTCGATGATTTGTAAGCTTAGAATGGCATTTGGAAGCTCATAAGTGCTTGTTAATTCTCATTGAAAGATTGACGGATTCAATGATTTGTAAGCTCATAATGGCTTGTTACATGATTTTAATTGATCGTCATCGAATGGTTGACTGATTTTATGATTTGTAAGCTCATAATGGCTTGTTACATGATTGTAGCTGATTCACATTGAACGGTTGACCAATTCAGTGATTTGTAAGCTCAAAGTGGCTGGTTATGTAATTGTAGCTGATTCTCATCCAACAACTGACCGAGTCGGTCATTTGTAAGCTCAGAATGGCTTGTTACCTGACTGTAGCTGATTCTCATCAAACGGTTGATCGATTCGGTGATGTGTAAGCTCAGAATGGCTTGTTATATGATTGTAGTTGATTCTGATCAAACGGTTGACATATTCGGTGATGTGTAAGCTCAGAATGGCTTGTTACATGATTGTAGTTGATTCTCATCAAACAGTTGACCAATTCAAGGATTTGTAAGCTCATAATGACTTGTTACATGATTGTAGCTGATTGTCATCGAATGATTGACTGATTCAGTGTTTTGTAAGCTCATTATGGCTTGTTACGTGATTGTAGCTGATTCTCATCGAACAATTGAATGAGTCAGTTATTTATAAGATGAGAATGGCTTGTTACGTCATTGTAGCCGATTCTCATCGAACGGTTGACCGATTCGATGATTTGTAAGCTCAGAATGGCTTGTTACGTGATTGTAGCTCATTCTCATTGAACGGTTGACCTTTTTAGTGATTTTTGTAAACTCAAAATAGCTTGTTACGTGATGGTAATTGATTGTCAATAAATGGTTCACCGATTCAGTGATTTGTATATTCAAAATGGCTTGTTACATGATTGTAGCTTGATTTGGTGATTTGTATATTCAAAATGGCTTGTTAGGTGATTGTAATTGTTTCTCATGGAACGGTTAACCAATTCGGTGATTTGTAATCTCAAAATAGCTTGTTACGTGATTGTAGCTGATTCTCATCGAACGGTTGACCGATTCAATGATTTTTATGCTCAAAATGGCTTGTTATGTGAATGTAGCTGATTCTCATCGAATAGTTGACCTATTCAGTGATTTGTAAGCTCAAAATGGCTTGTTACATGATTCTAAATTGATTCTCATCAAATGATTGACTGATTCAGTATTTATAAGCTCATAATGGTTTGTTATGTGATTGTAGCTGATTCTCATCGAACGCTTGAGCGATTCAGATTTGTAAGCTCAGAATAGCTTATTACATGATTTTAATTAATTCTCATTGAACAGTTGATCGATTCAATGATTTGTAAGATCAGAATGGCCTGTTACATGATTGTAGTTGATTCTCATCGAACAGTTGACTGATTCAATCAACCATTTGATGAGAATCAATTACAATCACATAAAAAGCTATTATGAGCTTACAAATCACCGAATCGGTCAACCATTTATTAATGTTTGTAGCTTCAGTCGTATGATCACTTAGAATACATATAATACTTAGATATTGATTAATAATAATATATTGCCATTCTGAGCTTACAAATCATCGAATTGGTTGACCATTTTGTGGAATCAATTTCAATCACTTAACAAGGCATTCTAAGCGTACAAATCACTAAATCGGTCAACTATTGGATTAGAATTAGCTAAAATCATGTAATAAGCCATTCTAAACTTACAAATCACCAACTCGACCAACCATTCGATGAGAATTAGCTACATACACGTAACAACCCATTCCGATCTTACAAATCAGCGAATCAGTCAATCATTTGATGAGAATCAGCTACCATCATGTAACAACCCATTCTTAGCTTAAAAATCATTGAATCGGTCAACCCTTCCATGAGAATCAGCTACAATCATATAACAACCCATTCTGAGCTTACAAATCACCGAATCAATCAACCGTTCAATGAGAAATAATAACAATCATGTAACAATCCATTATGAGCTTAAAAATCACTGAATTGGTCAAATGTTCACTGAGAATCAACTGCAATCACGTAACAAGCCATTCTGAGGTTACAAATCACTGAATCGGTTAACCACTTGATGAGAATCAGCTACAATCACGTAACAAGCCATTCTAAGCTGACGAATCACCGAATCGGTCAATCGTTTGATGAAAATCACTTACAATCAAGTATTAAGTCATTCTAAGCTTACAAATCATTCACTCGGTCAACTGCTCAATGAGATTAAGCTACAATCACGTAACAAGGCATTCTGAGCTTACAAATTATAGAATCGATCAACCGTTCCATGAGATTCAGCTATAATCACGTAACAAGCCATTCTGAGCTTACAAATCACCGAATCGGTCAACCGTTTGATGAGAATCAATTAAAATCATGTAACAAGCCATTCTAAGCTTAAAAATCATCGAATCAGTCAAGCGTTCGATAAGAATTAGTTACAATCATGTAACAAGTCATTTTGAGCTTACAGATCACTGAATCAGTCAATCGTTCGATGAGAATTAGCTACAATAACGTAACAAGCCATTCTAAGATTACAAATCACTGAATCGGTCAACCGTTCGATGAGAATCAATTAACATCACATAACAAGCTATTTTGAGCTTACAAATCACCAAATCAGTCAACCATTCGATGAGACTTAACAAGCCATTCTGAGCTTACAAATCATCGAGTCGGTCAACCGTTCGATGAGAATCAATTAACATCATGTAACAGGCCATTCTGAGATTACAAATCATTGAATAGGTCAACCGTTCGATGAGAATCAACTACAATCACCTAACAAGCCATTCTAAGATTACAAATCACTGAATCGATACATCGTTCATTGAGAATAAATTACAATCATGTACAAAGCTATTTCGAGCTTACAAATGATTCAATCGATCAACCGTTCGATGAGAATAAGCTACAATCAGTGAACCCTTCGATGAGAATTAACTACAATCAAGTAACAAGCCATTCTAAGCTTAGAAATCACTGAATTGGTGAACCGTTTGATGAGAATCAGCAACAATAATGTAACAAGTCATTCTAAGCTTAGAAATCTCTGAATCAGTCAACCATTTGATGAAAATCAGCTGCAACCATGTAACAAGATATTTTGAGCTTACAAATCACCGAAGCGGTCAACCATTTGATGAGAATCAACTACAATGACATAACAAGCCATTGTGAACTTACAAATCACTGAATTGGTCATCCGTTCGATGAGAATCAACTACAATCACGGAACAAGCTATTCTAAGCTTACAAATCACCAAATTGGTCAACCGTTCGATGAGAAGTAGCTACAATTATGTAACAACCCATTCTGAGGTTACAAATAAGAGAATCGGTCAACTGTTCAATGAGAATTAGCTACAATCACGTAACAAGCCATTTTGAGGTTACAAATTACCAAACCGGTTAACCATTCGATGAGAATCAGCTACAATCATGTAATAAGCCATTCTGAGCTTACAAATCATTGAATCGGTCAACTGTTCAATGAGAATCAACTACAATCAAGTAACAAGCCATTCTGAGTTTACAAATCATCGAATTGGTGAACCGTTTGATGGGAGTCAGCTAAAATCATTTAACAAGCCACTCTGAGCTTACAAATCACTGAATCAATCAACCGATTGATGAGAATCGATTACAATCTCCCTTTGCGGGCTTTATGACTTTCCTTAAAAGTGGTCCCAGTCAAACTTAGTGAATTGGCGACAAAGAACCTTCATCAATTCGTGAAACACTTCGCTCCTTTGCTAAATAATTTAGCGACTTCCCGACTACCCTTTGCCAAATCGCCAAACAAACTAGTGAATCACCCTTTTTTATGCGCGAACGTGCGAACACATTGAATTTTGTCATCACCGCCAGATCTTTATCCACTCCGCCAAACCTCAAACCCCACCTGGGCCCGCCCGATGCCACATGTCATCACGCCATTCGCTGCAACTGCCAAGTCACCTGACACAGGACCCACTGCCCGTCAACCCTTTTAAACACTGCAAGATCAGACGATTGTCGCATGATCGCAAGGGGAAAGAATATTCTTTGCGGTCATGAAACAACCATAGGATTGAAAGGGCTCTGACCACCGGGCCCACATCTCTACCCTGCATCCACTAGAACCCTGCCACCTCAACATCCTTTGACAACGGGCCCACTGTAAACAAACCCGTCGGCATCCAATCGGACGGTGGGCGCATGATCACAAGGGGAAAGAATATTCCTTGCGATCACATGCCGATCGTAGATCTTAAATCTCTGACACCAGGCCCTGCTGACATGAAATCCAACTCATCGCAAGCAACTAATAGAAAATTGACACATCAGTGCCACCGAGCAGACAAGTCCCACTGCACGCCCATACAAGAAAATCCAACGGCCTTCATACCGCATCAACGACTCTCGTTAAAGCATGGAGATTAAAAGGCTTGCATCTTTTCCTCGCGGTATAGCGACAACCACCGATCTTTGTCACCCGTTAAACATCTATCAGACCCTAGCTGACGGGCCCGCTGTGACATGTGTCAACCGGTCGCATGGTCGCATGTCAGAAATTTTTGACATGCAATCATGCAACAACCAATCATTAGAAACCCTTTGAAGACCCGGGCCCACCATCCATCACACTTGCGCAGTTAGGGAACGCCAGCAAATAGGAAACTGTGAGGTCGAAAACACACAGGGTTTTCGATGAAAAAGATCAAAAACACATAAGGTTTCTTACGCCAAAAGATAAGCGCACAAAAGCAGGAAGGCACAAGGTTGAAAACAATGAAGGTTATCACACAAACCGAAAACATCATGGATTTTCAAAAATACTATGAGTTTTCGACACTGTGGCAAATTCTAAAAATATTTTCCTGCAGACCTTAGAATTTGAATATCTTTCTGGATTTTGTAATTCAGCACATGCAATCTAGGCTAGAGCAAGGTGACACAATGAAGAACACAGGGCAGGACACTTTACAAAAATATTTGCAGGGAAGTGGCCAATTTCATAGGATTTTTGCTATGATAGAAAAATGGCCTAACAGTGGCTCTAGTTGGGGATGTATGGCTCTTGCAGGCATAGCAAGGATCTAGAATCACTGGTTAAAGCAGACCATCCCACTGGATAAAATTGCAGACAATAAGGAACAAGCAATCGGACCAAAAACTGAAAGACCAGAGCAAAACAGGGCAGGGGCAATCAACCTATATACAGAGATCTATAAAATGTACAACCCTAACTACTGTTCATGGAAAATAGAGTACTTCAAATGAAGTACTGCTTCAAGAATTGTCCATGAACTGGCAACTCTTGAATATCACCATTAAAATCCTTGATGATGTAAGAATCTTGGTCCCACTTCTCATGAATCAGATATGGCCCTAACCAGATAGGATCAAATTTACCATGCTTCCCCTTATCCTCCAATATGACATTCCAAACTAACACCAAATCACCAGGTTCAAACTTCCTATCAACAGTCCTTTTATCATATAAATTTTTAACCTGCAACTCCAATTTGGCATTCCTCGCAACTGATTCTCTTCTAGTTTCATCCAACCTAATGAGGTCCTTAATTCTCAACTGCATTTCATCATCACTGTCATCATCATTTAACTGCACAAACTCATACATCTCCAATAAGTTATTCTGAGGCATTCTAGCATGAATTTCATATACTAAGTCAAATGGCGCACAACCAATTGCCCTCTTCACAATTACCCTATTAGCCCATAAAGCTAATGGCAGCTTTGAATTCCATGCCCTCTTATTTTTCTCAAAGATTCTCTTCAAGATCTTAATCAGACTCTTATTAGTAGATTCTGCCTCACCATTTCCTTGTGGATGATAAGGTGAGGAATTAGAAATCTGAATTCCCAAACCTTTGCAAAAGTCCTTATATTCGGCAGACCTAAAGCACATAGCATTATCACTCACTATCCTCTCAGGACACCCAAACCTTGTAATAATATTATTCATCAGAAAGTCCATTACCACCCTGCTAGTTGCATTCCTTGTAGGTATCCCACTTCGTAAAGTAATCATTGGCAACTAAGATCCATGAATGTCCTCCACTTGACTTGTTTGGTATCTCCCTTATGAAATCAATTCCCCATTGTTGGAAGGGAGCCTGAACTTCTACTGGCTTTAACGGTACATTACCTAAAAACTTAAGCTTACCAGAGAACCTTTGACAAGCATCACATCTCCTTACCAACTGTTCTGCATCCTTGAAGATTGTGGGCCACCAAAATCCTGCTCTCAAGATCTTATGAGCAGTTGTTTTACCCATATAATGTCCACCACAAACTTCCTCATGCATCTCCTTCAATAATACATTAGCTTGATTCTCATCTACACATTTCAACAGTATGCAATCCAATTTTTTTCTATACAACTTACATTTCACAATTACATACTTGATGGCTTGTAACTTCAATGTCCTCTTTTGATTATCATTCATACCCTCTGGACACCTCATGTTTCTCAAATAGTAAATAATATCCTGATACCAAATACAATCATCCATATCACATGTATAATCAATTTCAAAATGATTTACCTGGTTTGCATCTAGATTGGATTGAGCCATCAGTTTTGCCAATCCTTGACCTCTAACCAACTTAGTGATCTGGATCTCAACATTGAATTTCTGGATCCTATTGATCCATTTGCACCTTCTTCCAGACACCTCTTGCTATGAGAAAATATCCTTCACAGGGGCACTTGGCACAAAAGCAATCACAACTACTCCCATCAAGTAACACCTAAAATCCTTGATTGCTTTCTCAAGTGCATAAGCCTGTTTCTCATTTATGTCATACTTTAATTATGCAGCCTGCAAAGATTTACTGAAAAATGCAACAGGCTGCTCAAAACCATCCTTATTCCTTTGTAACAAAACTGCAGCAATAGTATGAAAAGATGAAAAGGAAAAGATATGCATTGGGACATTATAATCAGGTGCCATAAGCACTGGTGCATCTTTGATAGCCTACTTGATATTCTTGAAGGCCTCATCAGGCTCACCCTCCCAATTGATTACAGATCCCTTCTTCAACATCTTGGAAATAGGTCTAGTAACCTCTACAAAGTTTGTCACAAACCTCCTTAGAAAATTGACCTCACCAAAGAAGGACTGAATCCCTTTAACATTCTTTGGTCTCTGAATTTTATCAATGGCTGCTACCCTCTCAGGGTCAATTCTCACTTCTTGCTTCCCAACTAAGAGGCCAAGTAACTTACCTTTTGTGACACCAAAAGCACATTTCTTTGGGTTCAAAAAAATGTCAAATTCCAAGGCCCTCACAAATATTTTTTCTAAATGAGCACAATGGTCCTCTTCCCTCTTGGAATAGGCAGTTAAATCATCTTGATATTCAACAAGGAAAGCATTGATAAAATCTGAAAAGGCAACATCCATTGCCCTCTGAAAAGTAGCACTAGCATTTGTGAGACCAAAAGGCATTCTCACATAGACATATGTTCCCCAAGGTGTTGTAAAGGCTGTCTTGAATTGTTCTAATTTCTTGACAATGACCTGATTGTAGCTAGAGAAACCATCCATCATTGACATCAATTCTGATCTGGTTACTCTCTGCAACATAGCCTCCATATTGGGCAAACAATAATTATCTTTCAATGAGCTGATGTTCAAATTTCTGAAGTCCACACAAAGCCTGATGTCACTATTCTTTTTTCTTTCAAGAATAAGGTTTGACACCCAAGAAGAATGCCTTATAGGCTTGATAATGCCAGCATCTCTCAACTTCATTAATTCTTCTTGCATCTTGGGTGCCAAAGTAGGATTAATAGGCCTTTGTTTTTGCCGGAAAGGTTTAGCATCTTCTTTCAATGGAATAACATGCTGAAATAAATCCTCTTTATAAACCTTTAGGTCATCATATGACCATGCAAAAACATGCCTGAATTTCCTCAATAATTCAATCAAAGGTCTCCTTACCTTTTGAGATATATCTCTACCAATGTATACTTTCTTAGGTGCCTCATGTGATCCAAGATTTATCTCCTCAAGATCAGCATGATCTTCTCCTTTGATATTCTTTTAAACTCTATCTTGGTTGTCAAAGACAGTCTCCAAAACAACAAGCCCCTTGGGCACCTTGTTAGTTCTAAGCTGAATGACCTCATTGCCTAAGACAACCTCCCTTTGTCCTACTAACTCAACCAAGGCTGAACAATCAAATTTTTGACCATGATACTGATCCTTGCAATCCATAAACTTCAAAATATCATTATCATCATCAAAAACTTGCCAATACTCAACATTATCTGGTACACTAGGCCTAGCCTGAATTTCAACTTTAGAGATACCAGAGAATGTGACATCATTGGGATTGATTGCAATATTGGCTAACAAGTCAGCCACCTTGTTGTTACTCCTATCCTTCCACTCAAAATTGAAGGCATCAAAATGTTCAATCAAATCCCAAACTGCATTCCTATATTGTTTCAACCTTCTATTCTTGGAAGCATACATTAACCTGACTTGGGACACCACCAACTCAGAATCACCAATAACATTTAGACATTTAATACCATGCTTTTGTGCCAACCTCAATCCTAACAACAAGGCCTCATATTCTGCTATATTGTTGGTACAAAAGAAATTCAATGTGAAAGAGAACTTGTAGGTGTTTCCATTAGGAGAAAGGCATGACAGTATTAGAGGCACCGCTATCAATCATACAATTTCTTAACTTCATCCCATTCACAAGAACACTTAAGAAGAATGGGTCAATATTTTCAAGGCTGGCATTGACAGAACTGTCCAAATATATTGGAGGAATTTGAGACACAATTCCCTAAGCAGCAACATCCTTCAAAGCTTTATCCTGAGGTCCATTGCATGAAGTATCATTTTTGTGAGTATTACCAACCCATGCAGTAGCTTTATCTTTATGTTAAGGGATCCTCAACAATTCTGACAATGGAACTTTAACTGTAATTTGTGACAATGCAAATAACATGTCAACAGGGGTAGAAGTAGGAATCTCAATCTGCACTACCTTAACGTCATTTTGCTTGTCTAACACATTAGGTGTACTGACCACCCTCACTTTTTCAATCTTAGCCATTGTGTTAACTGGCTTCTCAATCTCACTAGAGACCTTTTCAATTCCAACTCCCTTAGGCTCACAATGCTTACCTTTTACATTCTTGAATTTCACCATGTGATCAGCCTTTGATTTGTTCTCATTAGGTTCTCTGGAGTTGGTACTCTTTATAAACATTCCTGCAGCTTTCTCATTTGTATTCCTTGCCACCATGCCTCTAATTTGCACCTGAGCAATCATTTCTACAGTAATCCTATCCATCTCTTCTCTAGAAGGTCTTCTCAAATTTACTGGCTTGGGAGAAGAGTTCATGTTACATGTTTTCTGATCAATGCATTCAGCATCAGAAAAAACCTCTTGATGAAAAAGGGCCTGATTATGTCTCTTCACAATTACATCTGCCTCTTCATCAAAATTAGAATCATCTTCATATCCTAGATATGAAGAAACCATGTTGCATCCAACATCATCTTGTTCTTCTTCTTGTTCTATCTCCTCATTGCCACAATCTTGATTTGCAGCCATAGATTGTGCAACCACACAATGCTCTGCAGAATGAGGGGACTGACATGCAACACACCAAGATATGTTCTCCATGACATTTATTGAAGCCTTATGCAAAGGGTCAGGGACACCTCTGTCATTGTTTCCTCTTGCAGCAGGGATAATAGGCTTGCCATCCTTCCATTGGGTGTTGTAGGGGTAGTTCTGCAGTCTATTATGTTTATTGAAATTATTGTTGAATTGAGGCCTTTCATTGGTAGGAGCACTGATGTTCCTGTCTGCAGGTGCTTTCAAATCCTTCAATGCATTAAGCACCTTATCCAATTTATCTTCTTCTTGCCTCCTAGATCCAACATTCTTATCATTTTCTTTCTTATATTTCTTGTCCCCAAACAACTTTGGGTCATCTCTCTTTCCACCCAATTTTCCTGATATTTTCATGTTATTCTCAATATTGACAACAATCCTAAAAGCATCCCTAAGAGTTCTTGGTTCTTTATCCCTCAATAAATATCCCATCTTCCCATCAAATGCATTGAAGTATGTAGTTAGACAAACATTGTCATCTAACCGCATAACTTGGAACAACTTATGCATACCCTTCTGAAATCTCATGTTGAATTCAGCTGCAAACTCATTTTGATTTTTCCTTATGGTGTTGAATTCATTCAACATGAAACTAGCATTAGGCCTATCACCATACTGCTCTTTGAAACATTTCTCAAAAGAGTCCCAAGTATCAATACATCTATCAGGAAGCCTCTTAAACTAATCTCTAACATCCTCCATTAGAGATTGAACAAATAGTTTCATGATGATATCCTCATGCTCTACCTCATAATCATTAAGCATATCAACAAATAACCTAAGATGCTCTTCACAACTAATAGCATTATTACCAGCAAACTTAGGTATCTTATCTCTAATATCATTTGGAAAAGCATTTGGATAGCCAAGAATTCCATCAAAACTTATTTTCCTATAGCCTTCTAGTTGCATAGGTCTTCTTTGAAAGCTCAAACTAGTGTTAACTCTAGGATCAACATTAGCATCTATATTTATTTGTGCATTTGACTACTGCCTAGGATCTGCACCTGTCCTAGCAGATGAAGAAGGAAATGAACTAGTAACATTACTAAGTGGAATAGGAGTAGTCATAGATGGCATACCTAGTTCAGTAGCAGATGGGTCAAGAGTATTAGCTGAAGAAGCCCTCAAAAATTGGATCTTCCTTTTCTTTTCTGGAATGGAAGCCTCAACCTCTCTCTAGTTCTCTTGCAAGGTCCTCATCTTCTTTTCTCCTTCTCTCCATTTTAGTGTCCTTATTTGAATCAGGTGGTGGGATCCCTGGTATTTTCACTGATTTGCTTGCTTGGTCACCCACCCACCATCTTCTTCTTTCCTTTCTCATTAATGATAATAGCAGGTCTAGTGATCCTATACGCATCTTTATCTTTAGGCAAAGGGACATAACTTTTCACTTGTCTAACCACAGGGCCCTCCCTATCAAATTCATGATCCTAAAGTAAGCGCTCTTGCTCACTCCTCAAGGCATCAAGATCACCAAAAACATCATGCTGCAAAGTTCTAGGAGCAAAAGCAAGCATTTTGTTTGTCTCCTTCATTTCATTTATTTTTCTAAGAAAAGAGTACCTCTCTATCAAAGCATTCACCTTTTCAGCCTCTCTCTCCTCATGTAATCTTTTATGTATGGCATCTTGCTCTGCCAACTGCAACCTTAGTGCATTCAAGTCATCAGGATCCACCATAATGTCATCAAAACCTGATGACACATCCATATCAGGAAGATTTTGATATGGGAAGTGAACTTGCCTATATCTCATGGGTTCTCTTCTAAAATGATCTTCATCAAGATCCAGGTCAACCTCTAAACCCATATCTCTATTTTGTTCATTCTGACCTACAGGCAATGGACCTTTGTCGTGAAATGCAGCCTCAGGGGTATCATAGAATCTCTCTTCATAGTGACCACCATTTGATCTAGAAACTCTATCTTGTGAACCATCCTCACTTGAGGATACATGTGGTACTCTGGCTCTAGCATTTCTTTATTTTTTCATGGGAGCACTAGTGGACTCACCATTCCTTCTAATCCAGCTCTTCTTTTCTTGTCTAGGTAGCTGCTCCAAAGTGACGTCTGGATTCTTTCTAACAAAAGACCTACTATTTCTCTTCTTATCCATGATTTATCAATATGTAGCACTGGTTCTAACCTTTGAGTCGCCACCCACCTAGATGGGAAATCTTTGAAATACAACAGGAAAACAAGAACACACTTACAACCTTCCTCTCTAGATTCTCACCAGCAGAATCATTGTCTTGTTGATGGCTTGGATGGGTAGGTCTATTTGGTCAATAAAATTTTGAATACTTCAATATGACTACAACCAGAGACCTAACATATGCATATCTTCATAATCATTCTCCCCAGTAGAGTCACTATTTTGTTGGTATCTTCAAAACTTGTAGATTTATACTTTGATGGATAACTATAATGAAACTTTGACTTTATCACCACTTCAAAGTCTACAAGGAAGAGGGCCAATTAACAAGGATCAAGGAGATCTTCTTACACTTTGAGCCTCAATGCTCAGGTGGGTGTACCCTTGACTCACTTCTTCAAAGGAGTCTCTAAACAATATACAACTATACCCTTTACTATCTGATTGAAAGGTTTATTATTTAATTATGTGTGTGTGATTGCTGATGATGGACTACTTCCAGAGAATGGATCAGTGCCTTATCCCAGGGCAGAGAGTCACTTAATAACCTATATCACCCTAAAACCTTAACTCAAACATATATAGACTCAGAGTAAGTGCTTTGCCTATTACTCCCCTCACTCACATATCAGGACATCAAATCTTTATCTTGCCATGAACTCACTGAACTTACCTTAAAGACTTTAATCCTAACTTTGTTAGGAACTCAAAGATAACCCCAAAATACTCTTTGTTTACCATATGCTAACCCACTTTGTGCAATCAACATATATGAGCTCAAGAGCAAAACAAAAAGACATACACCAATATGAGATTGGAATCCAAAATATTCTCACTAAGACTTGCAGAATCAATACATTACCAAATGACAAAATGCACAAAGGAAACAAACCCTAAATCCAGGCTCTCCTTGTTCAAATTTTCACTATCAACAATCTGGGACCAAAACCAAAAGAATTGGAACCCCTGCAAACTCAAAAAGTCTGCAACTTATACCCCCCTAGTCATCTTGGAAATTTGCAACAAGCTACGAATGACTAGGGCTAGGGTTTCAACCACCCAACCTGCTAGAAACAATCATGAATTTAATTCAGGGGCAGGAAACACATTCAATCCAAGAAAGAGGAAATCCTAAACTGATCCTTAATTATGAAAGTCTTCTCTGCAAGTACAAAGGACCACAAAACCAAGCTCAAAAGGACACCCTGCAACATGCCTTGAGCCACAACTGCAACGTGCATGCTTTGCAAATGAGCACTAGACATCCTGGACCACACGACAAACCAATCGCTTCTCACCAAATAGGGTCATTTCTGCATTGAATTCCATAAAAATGGTACCCTCTGTCGCTGAAAACTCTTAGAAATTCAAATTTGAATCTCAACGGTTATTTCTTTGGTGCCTGCAGAGAAATGACAACCGAAATTTAAACCTTTACCAACTTTAAAATGCAGCCATCCAATCAATCTGCCTTCGCGGGCTTTATGACTTTCCTTAAAAGTGGTCCCAGTCAAACTTAGCGAATTGGCGACAAAGAACCTTCGCCAATTCGTGAAACACTTCGCTCCTTCACTAAATAATTTAGCGACTTCCCAACTACCGTTCGCCAAATCGCCAAACAAACTAGCGAATCACCTTTTTTATGCGCGAACGTGCAAACACATTGAATTTTGTCAGCACCGCCAAATCTTTATCCACTCTGCCAAACCTCAAACCCCACCTAGGCCTACTCGATGCCACATGTCATCATGCCATTCGCTGTAACCGCTGAGTCACCTGACACAGGACCCACCACCCGTCAACCCTTTTAAACACTGCAAGATCGGACGGTTGTCGCATGATCGCAAAGGGAAAGAATATTCCTTGAAGTCATGCGGCAACTATAGGATTGAAAGGGCTCTGACCACCGGGCCACATCTCTACCCTGCATCCACTAGAACCCTGCCACCTCAACATCCTTTGACAGCGGGCCCACTGTAAACAAACCCATCGGCATCCAATCGGACGGTGGGTGCATAATCTCAAGGGGAAAGAATATTCCTTGTGATCACATGCCGACCGTAAATCTTAAATCTCTAACACCAAGCCCCGCTAACATGAAATCCAACTCATCGCAGGCAACCAATAGAAAATTGACACATCAGTGCCACCAAGCAGACAGGTCCCACTGCACGCCCATACAAGAAAATCTAATGGCCTTCATACCACATCAACGACTCTCGTTAAAGCGTGGAGATTAAAAGGCTTGCATCTTTTCCTCACGGTATAGCGACAACCACCGATCTTTGTCGCTCGTTAAACATATATCAAACCCTAGCCGACGGGCCCGCTGGTACATGTGTCAACTGGTCCCATGGTCGCATGTCAAAATTTTTTGACATGCGATCATGTGACAACCAATCATTTGAAACCCTTTGAAGACCCAGGCCCACCATCCATCGCACTTGCACAATTAGGGAACGGTAGCAAATAAGAAACTGTGAGGTCGAAAACACACAAAAGCTCGAAAACACACATGATTTTTGATGAAAAAGATCGAAAACACATAAGGTTTATGACGCCAAAAGATAAGCGCACAAAAGCTGGAAGGCACAAGGTCAAAAACAATGAAGGTTATCACACAGATTGAAAACATCATGGATTTTCAAAAATACTATGGGTTTTTGACACTCTGGCGGATTCTAAAAATATTTTCCTGCAGACCTTAGAATTTGAATATCTTTTTGGATTTTGCAATTCAGCACGTGCAATTTGGGCTAGAGTAAGGTGACATAATGAAGAACACAGGGCAAGACACTTTACAAAAACATTTGCAGGGAAGAGGCCAATTTCACAGGATTTTTGCTATTATAGGAAAATGGCCTAACAAACCGTTCGATGAGAATTAGCTACAATCATGTAACAAGCTATTTTGAGATTACAAATCACCAAATCAGTGAACTCTTCGATGAGAATCAGCTACAATCATGTAACAAGTCATTCTGAGTTGACAAATCATCAAATCGGTCAACCATTCGATGATAACCAATTACTACATGCTACCTGTGCATGCACAAGGTGGGAGGAATTATAGATGAGGGAGAGCCCCTACAATAATCTACCGGCGGGTGCCATTTGAATTGATAGAGAAGTGAGACACCCTAATGTAACAAGCCATTCTGAGCTTACAAATTACTGAATCAGTCAACCATTTGATGAGAATCAGCTATAACCATGTAACAAGGCATTCTGAGCTTACAAATCACCAAATCAGTCCACTGTTTGATGAGAATTAGCTACAATCATATAACAAGTCATTCTGAGCTTACAAATGATTGAATTGGTAACCTGTTTGATGAGAATCAGCTACAGGCATGTAATGAGCTATTATAAGCTTACAATTCACCAAATTAGTTAACCGTTCGATGAGAATCAGCTACAATCACGTAACAAGCCATTCTGAGCTTACAAATCACCAAATCGGTCAACTATTTGATAAGAATCAATTACTATCATGTAATTAGTCATTCTAAGCTTACAAATCACTGAATCGATCAACCGTTCGATGAGAATCAGCTACAATCACGTAACAAGCTATTTTGAGCTTACAAATCATCAAATCGGTGAACTGTTCAATGAGAATCAACAACAATCTAGTACAAGCCATTCTGAGCTTACAAATTATCAAATCAGTCATCCGTTCGATGAGAATCAGCTACAATCATGTAACAAGCCATTTTGAGCTTACAAATCACCAAATCGGTGAACTGTTTGATGAGAATCAACTACAATCACGTATAAGCAATTCTGAGCTTACCAAATTACTGAATCGATCATCTATTGGATGAGAATCAGCTACAATCACGTAACAAGCCATTCTAAGCTTACAAATCACCCAATCCATCAACCGTTCTATGAGAATCAACTAGAATCACATAACAAGCCATTCTGAACTTAAAAATTATCAAATCAGTGAACCGTTCGATGAGAATTAGCTACAATCACGTAACAAGCCATTCTGAGCTTAAAAATCACCGAATCGATCAACCGTTTGATGAGAATCAACTACAATCATGTAAGAAACCATTTTGAGCTTACAAATTATTGAATCGATCATCCATTCGATGAGAATCAACTACAATCACGTAACAAGCCATTCTGAGCTTACAAATCATTGAATCAGTCAACTATTTGATGAGAATTATTTACTATCATGTAATTAGCATTCTAAGCATACAAATCACTGAATTATTCAACTGTTCGATGAGTATCAGCTACAATCACGTAACAAGCCATTCTGAGCTTACAAATCACTGAATCGGTGAACCGTTTGATGAGAATCAGCTACAATCATGTAACAAGCCATTCTAAGCTTACAAATTATCGAATCAATCATCTGTTCGATGAGAATCAGCTACAATCACGTAACAAGCCATTCTGAGCTTAAAACTCACCGAATCCATCAATCATTCTATGAGAATCAACTAGAATCACATAACAAGCCATTATGAGCTTAAAAATCATCGAATTAGTGAACCGTTCGATGAGAATCAGCTAAAATCACGTAACAAGCTATTCTGAGCTTACAAATCACCAAATCGGTCAACCGTTCAATGAGAATCAACTACAATCACGTAACAAGCCATTTTGAGCTTACAAATTACCAAATCGGTCATCCATTCAATGAGAATCAGCTACAATCACGTAACAAGCTATTCTGAGCTTACAAATCACCGAATCAGTGAAGTGTTCGATGAAAATCAACTACAATAATGTACAAGCCATTATGAGCTTATAAATTACCAAATCGGTCATTCGTTCGATGAGAATCAGCTACAATCACGTAACAAGCCATTATGAGCTTACAAATCACGCAATCCGTCAATCGTTCTATGAGACTCAACTAGAATCACATAACAAGCCATTTTGAGCTTAAAAAATACCCAATTAGTGAACCGTTCGATGAGAATCAGCTACAATCACATAACAAGCCATTCTGAGCTTACAAATAATCGAATCGGTCATCCATTCGATGAGAATCAACTACAATGACGTAACAAGCCATTTTGAGCTTACAAATTATCAAATCGGTCATTCGTTCGATGACAATCAGCTACAATCACGTAACAAGCCATTCTGAGCTTACAAATCACTGAATCAGTCAACTGTTTGATGAGAATCAATTACTATCATGTAATTAGCCATTCTAAACTTACAAATCACCGAATTATTCAACTATCCGATGAGTATCAATTACAATCACGTAACAAGCCATTCTGAGCTTACAAATCACCGAATCGGTGAACCGTTTGATGAGAATCAGCTACAATCACGTAACAAGCCATTCTGAGCTTACAAATTATCAAATCAGTCATCCGTTCGATGAGAATCAGCTACAATCATGTAACAAGCCATTCTGAGCTTACAAATCACCGAATCCGTCAACCATTCTATGAGAATCAACTAGAATCACATAGCAAGCCATTCTAAGCTTAAAAATCATCGAATCAGTGAACCATTCGATATCACGTAATAAGTCATTCAAAGCTTACAGATCATCGAATTGGTCAACCGTTTGATGAGAATCAATTACAATCACGTAACAAGCTATTTTGAGCTTAAAAATCATTGATTTGGTCAACCATTTGGTGAGAATCAGCTACAATCATGTAACAAGTCATTCTAAGTTTACAAATCATTGAATTGGTCAACTGTTCGATGAGAATCAGCTACAATCACATAACAAACCATTCTAAGC
Source organism: Chamaecyparis obtusa (assembly GCA_027943335.1). Taxonomy (NCBI): domain Eukaryota; kingdom Viridiplantae; phylum Streptophyta; class Pinopsida; order Cupressales; family Cupressaceae; genus Chamaecyparis; species Chamaecyparis obtusa. The sequence continues at coordinate 966,122 of BSBK01003129.1, read as the reverse complement.
TTACAAATCACCGAATTCGTCAACTATTCTACGAGAATCAACTAGAATCACATAACAAGCCATTCTGAGCTTAAAAATCACCGAATCAGTGAACCGTTCGATGAGAATCAGCTACAATCACATAATAAGCTATTCGGAGCTTACAAATCATTGAATTCATCAACCATTTGATTAGAATCAGCTACAATCACGTAATAAGCTATTCTGAGCTTACAAATCACATAATTTGTTAACCGTTCGGTGAGAATCAACAACAATCATGTAAAAGGCCATTTTGATCTTACAAATTACTGAATTGGTCAACTGTTTGATGAGAATCAATTACAATCACATAACAAGCCATTCTGAGCTTACAAATCATCGAATCAGTCAACCGTTCGAAGAGAATCAATTACAATCATGTAACAAGCCATTCTAAGCTTGCAAATCATCAAATCTGTCAACCGTTTGGTGAGAATCAGCTACAATCACGTAACAAGCCATTCTAAGTTGACAAATCATTGAATTGGTCAACCGTTCGATGAGAATCAGCTACAATCACGTAACAATTCATTCTGAGCTTATAAATCATGGAATTATTAAACCATTCATTGTGAATCAACTCCAATCATGTAACAAGCCATTTTAAGCTTACAAATCACCGAATCGGTTAACCATTTGATGAGAATCAGCTACAATCACGTAACAAGCAATTTTGAGCTTACAAATCACCAATTCAGTCAACTGTTTGATAAGATTCAATTACTATCATGTAATTAGCCATTTAAATCACCGAATCGGTCAACCATTCGATGAGAATCAGGTACAATCACATAACAAGCCATTATGAGCTTACAAATCACCAAATCGGTGAACCATTCAATGAGAATCACCTACAATCACGTAACAAGCCATTCTGAGTTTAGAAATCACCAAATCGGTGAACCATTCGATGAGAAGGAGCTACAATCAAGTAACAAGCCATTTTGAGCTTAAAAATCACCGAATCGGTCAACCATTCGATGAGAATCAACTACAAGAAGGGAACAATCCATTTTGAGCTTACAAATCAATGAATCATTCAATTGTTTGATGAGAATCAATTACTATCATGTAATTAGCCATTCTAAGCTTACAAATCACTGAATCGGTCAACCATTTAATAAGAATCAAGTACAATCATGTAACAAGTCATTCTGAGCTTACAAATCATTGAATTAGTCAACTGTTTGATGATAATCACTTTCAATCATGTAACAAGCCATTTTGAACTTACAAATCATTGAATCAGTCAACCATTTGATGAGAATCAGCTACAATCATCTAAGAAGTTATTATGAGCTTATAAATCACCAAATCGGTGAACCGTTCGATGAGAATGAGCTTTAATCACGTAACAAGCCATTCTGAGCTTAAAAATCACTGAATTAGTCAGCCATTTGATGAGAATCACTTTCAATCATATAACAAGTCATTTCAAAATTATAAATCATTGAATTAGTCAACCGTTCGATGAGAATCAGCTACAATCACGTAACAAGCCATTTGGAGCTTAAAAATCACCAAATCGGTCAATCATTCGATGAGAATCAATTACAATCATGTAACAAGCCATTCTATATTTACTGTTAGAGTAAAGCATGAATTATGTTAATTAATCTTTACTCCCTTCTTAAGATGTCAACTTTCTTTTGCTTTAGTTACAAAGCACATGCAGTAGTTGTTCTAAACTCGTGCATTAGTCATGTAATAGTTAAACTATTTATTATATGCATTAGACTTTGCCTTTCAAAGATTTCGATCTCTTTTATAAGGATGATCTATTGTACATTATTTTCATTCATTAATTGAGGATATTTTCTTCTTCATATTTTTGAGTCAAACCTTTGCCCTCTTCTTGTCTCTACTTCCTTGTAATAGGTTTTTGTATGCAGGTGATCTTTGGGTCTTGTGGATTTGTATTGCTCAAATCCTTCATGGTATCAGAGCCTAATTTGCTACAGCTTGTTCGCATTTGAAGGATACAAATTAAGGATTTTTTTGCTTATTTGCTGATTTTTTTTGTTGTCAAATCTAGGGGGGACCTATTTTTTCCATATAAAATTTGTCCAATTTAGACAAAGTTGGAATCTGTGAGAATTTTTTTTACAATCGGCCCTGGCACGGATCCCATGGTGATTACTATTTTTGAGGTATTTTTGGCCCAAACGAACCTCATGGTTGTGTCTGGAAAGCCCAAGATACTCAAAATCCATATAAAAGTTATCAAATTCCGACAAGTTAGCTTCTGAGGCAATTTTTTTAACCTACGAAGGTCATACGGCTCTGGCACACACATTGAGGCTGTGCGGTGATTTTTCAAAAAAAAAAAATTTAAATATTTTTTTTTGTTGGGCGCACCGCCCAGCGGCCACCAGTGCACCACTGAGAGCGGCCACCGGCACTGCTGAGGGTGGCTCGCGGTCACCGCCGACGGTGACTGTACCGGTCTCCACGGTTAACCGCCGGTTACACAGCGGTCTCTACCCATTTGAGCCCCCTCTCGTAGTGCCCAGGGTCACGTGGTGACCGAGCCAACCCCCAGCTGCCAAGCCCCTTTTTCACTGTGCGCACGGTCATATGGGCCAAATTTTTCAAGCCCAGGCGAAATAGAGCTATGACGGCCATTTGGCCATTAATTTAAAGCTCCCAGTTTGCATACATCAACAGACTTTGCCATTTTTTGAGCTTTTATAAGGGTACTTGGGCCTTTTGGCGCATATCTCAAGCATCTGGGATTGTAATTGGGTGTGCGATATATCGTCAAAAAATTAGTTCCGAGCCCGATCTGAATTTGCTAGTGTGGTTTTGTGATTTTTCCATTTTCATGCTCTTTTTTTCTATCAAAGTCAGATGTTCTCTATGATTGTGGCGTTTCAGACCTCCTGCCTTTCGGGATCCATTTTTGGCAAATGAGGTATTGCTGAAAAACTCTTTCTGAAATTTTTTTAGATCTGATGGTTTCATGTGGTTTTTTGTCTTTTTTTTTTTTATGTCACCCATCCTCAGATCCTTGCAGACACTTTATTTGGGCCCACCAGCGCAACTGTTGGTTTTTGCTCATATCTTGAGCATACGGTGTCAAAATTTGGCAAACGAGATATCGTCGAAAAGTTGATTCCGAGCTCTTTCTAGATCTAGAGGTTATATTTTTTAGTTTTATTTTTCTAATGGTGTTTTTCTCTGTCAAAGCCAGATCTTCAGTTCTGCACTTCGGGAGCTCTATCTTACACATCCGGACTCCATTTTTGAAAAATGATATATCATTGAAAAGCTTGTTCAGAGAGATTTTCATTGCTATGAGTCATTTTTCCAGATTCTGATCCAGGCTCATTTTATTTAGATTCTTTCTTTTTTGCAGTCTGGTGGATATTTTGGTTATTTCAGGTCTTGGGATCTCTTCCCTTTGAGGGATGGCTCGTCTTAGGTTGTTCTTTTATTTCAGCAGCCTTTGATCTTCTTTGAGCAATGTATACTTCATTTTTTGTAGCATTCTTTAATGCACACACACTGAGATAAAGTGTCATTCTATTGCTTTGATGGGATCTTGCACATGTTCGTGCTATTTGTACTCGCACTTTATTATAAAGTAGCAGGTGGGTTTTTGTACTCGTAGATGGGATCCTCCACTGACATTAGCCTCAGGTAACTTTATTTGTGTTTGTACTCTCTTTGCACATTCAATGTTTCAGATTCATCTTCATTTTGCAGTTCATATTGGATGATCTTTTCAGTGTACCTGTCATTACTCCCTTGTCAGCAGTATGGGGGGGTTTCTACTGTTGGTTGTACTACTTCCTTGGTTCGATAGTGTGAGCTATGTATTTAGTATTTGATCATATGTATTAGGCGGTTGCAGTGGCTGGGTACCTATGCATTCCGGTGAGATGGATCATTTACCATATAGACACTATTTTCTTTCCTATTTTAGATGCACTCTTCCAAATTTGATTGATCAACTCTTTAGGCTTTTGGTGTTTATGCCATCTGTATCTTTGAGTTCAGGTGTTTTGCCTTTGTTTACCTCCTGATTCAAGTAGTGTTATTTGAGGGCACTCATACAGATTACAGTCTTCTCTACCAGGTCATATTTTTGTGGAGGATCTTCAATTTTTTCTTGATAGAGTTTTCAATTTCATGCTTCAGTAATGTTGTACATGTTCATCTTTGTTCCTATTTTCTAGAACATTCCTAGTTTTGGAGGCTTTTTTAGTCCTTCAGACTAGTTTTTGTCTCTTTCTGGAGTAGAGGTTTTCTCTATTTCTCCACTTTTCAGAGACACTCTTTTGTACTTGGGTATTGATTAGGCCTTTGTTGCCGGGACTCATTTGCTTTCTTCTTGCATTGTTTGTAGATGCAACATTGCTCATCTTAAGGGGGTGTGTTAGAGTAAAGTATTAATTCTGTTAATTAAACTTTACTCCCTTCTTAAGATGTCAACATACTTTTGCTTTAGTTAAAAAGCACATACACTAGTTGTTCTAAACTCATGCATTAGTCATGTAATAGTTAAACTGATAATACATGCACTAGACTTTGCCTTTCAAGGCTTTTGATCTCCTTTATAAGGATGATCCATTGTACATTATTTTCATTCATTAATTGAGGATATTTTCTTCTTCATATTTTTGAGTCAAACCCTTGCCCTCTTCTTGTCTCTACTTCCTTTTAACAGGTTTTTGTATGCAGGTGATCTTCGGGTTTTATGGATTTGTATTACTCAAATCTTTCATAGAAATCACCAAATCGATCAACCGTTTGATGAGAATACGCTATAATCATGTACCAAGACATTCTGAACTTACAAATCACCGAATCGGTCAACCGTTCGATGAGAATCAGCCACAATAATCTAACAAGCCATTCTGAGCTTACAAATCATCGAATCGGTCAATCGTTCGATGAAAATCACTTTCAATCACGTAACAAGCCATTCTATTTGGAGGCTTCTTTAGTCCTTCAGACTAGTCTTTGTCTCTTTCTAGAGTAGAGGTTTTCTCTATTTCTCCACTTTTCAGAGACACTTTTTTGTACTTGGGTACTGATCAGGCCTTTGCTGCCGGGACTCATTTGCTTTCTTCTTGCATTGTTTGTAGATGCAACATTGCTCATCTTAAGAGGGGGTGTTAGAGTAAAGTATTAATTATGTTAATTAAACTTTACTCCCTTCTTAAGATGTCAACTTACTTTTGCTTTAGTTAAAAAACACATACACTAGTTGTTCTAAACTCATGCATTAGTCATGTAATAGTTAAACTGATAATACATGCACTAGACTTTGCCTTTCAAGGCTTTCGATCTCATTTATAAGGATGATCCATTGTACATTATTTTCATTCATTAATTAAGGATATTTTCTTCTTCATATTTTTGAGTCAAACCCTTGCCCTCTTCTTGTCTCTACTTCCTTGTAACAGGTTTTTGTATGTAGGTGATCTTCATATTTTGTGGATTTGTATTACTCAAATCCTTCATACAAATAACCAAATCGATCAACCGTTTGATGAGAATACGCTATAATCACGTAACAAGCTATTCTGAGCTTACAAATCACTGAATCGGTCAACCGTTTGATGAGAATCAACTACAATAATCTAACAAGCCATTCTGAGCTTACAAATCACCGAATCGGTCAACCATTCGACGAGAATCACTTTCAATCACGTAACAAGCCATTCTACACTTCCAAATCACCGAATCGGAGAACCGTTCCACAAGAATCAATTATAATAATTTAACAAGCCATTCTGAGATTACAAATCACTGAATCGGTCAACTATTTGATTTGGTGATTAAGCTTAGAAAGCCTTGTTACGTGATTGTACCTGATTCACATTGAACGGTTGATAGATTCACTGATTTGTAACCTCAGAATGGCTACTTACATATTTATAGCTGATTCTCATCAAATGGTTGACCGATTCAGTGATTTCTAAGCTCAGAATAGCTTGTTACATGATTGTAGCCGATTCTAATCGAACAGTTGAACGATTCAGTGATTTCTAAGCTCACAATGGCTTTTTAGGTGATTATAATTGCTTCTCAGTGAAGAGTTGCCAATTCTGAGATTTGTAATCTCAGAATGGTGCGTTACGTGATTGTAGTTGATTCTCATCAAATAGTTGACCGATTTAGTGATTTTTAAGCTCAGAATGGCTTGTTATGTGATTCTAGCTGATTCTCATTGAACGGTTGACCTATTCCAAAATTTGTAAGCTTAGAATGGCTTATTACTTGAAAGTAGTTGCTTCTCATCAAATAGTTGACCAATTCAACGATTTGTAAGCTACGAATGGCTTGTTACATGATTGTAGCTGATTCTCCTCGAACGGTTTATCGATTCGGTTATTTTTAATCTCAGAATGGCTTCTTACATGACTGTAGCTGACTCTCATCGAACGATTAACTAATTTAGTGATTGTAGCTGACTCTCATTGAACGATTGACCGATTCGGTGATTTGTAAGCTGATAATGGATTGTTAGGTCATTGTAATTGCTTCTCATCGAACAGTTGCCGATTTTGTGATTTGTAAGCTTTGAATGGCTTGTTACATCATTGTAGTTGATTCTCATTGAACAGTTGACCGATTCGGTGATTTGTAAGCTCTGAATGGCTTGTTACGTGATTCTAATTGCTTCTCACCCAACAGTTGACTGATTCAGTGATTTGTAAGCTCATAATGGCTTGTTACATGATTGTAGCTGATTCTCATTGAATGGTTGACTGATTCAGTAATTTGTAAGCTCATAATACTTTTTTACATGATTTTATTTGATTCTCATTGAATGGTTGACTTACTCGGTGATTTGTAAGCTTAGAATGACTTGTTACGTGGCTGTAGCTGATTCTCATTGAACGGTTGACTGATTTAATGATTTGTAAGCTAAGAATGACTTGTTATGTGATTGTAGCTAATTCTCATCGAACGGTTGACCGATTCAATGATTTTTAAGCTCAAAATAGCTTAATACGTGATTGTAGCTTATTCTCATTGAATAGTTGACTGATTCGGTGATTTGTAAGCTCAGAATGGATTTTTACGTGATTGTAATTGATTCTCATCAAACGGTTGACCGATTTGGTATCTCTAAGCTCATAATGGCTTGCTATGTGATTGTAGCTGATTCTCATTGAACGGTTGAGCGATTCAGTCATTTGTAAGCTTCGAATGGCTTGTTACATGATTGTAGATGATTCTCTTTGAATGGTTGATCGATTTAGTGATTTGTAAGTTCAGAATGGCTTGTTACATGATTGTAGCTAAGTCTCATCGAATGGTTGACCGATTCATTGATTTGTAAGCTCAGAATGGCTTGTTATGTGATTGTAATTGATTCTCACCAAACTGTTGATCGATTCGGTAATTTGTAAGCTCAAAATGCCTTTGTACATGATTGTAGCTGATTCTCATCGAACGGTTGACCGATTCAGTGATTTGTAAGCTCAAAATAGCTTGTTACGTAATTGTAGCTGATTCTCATTGAACGATTGACCGATTCAGTGATTTGTAATGTCAGAATGGCATGTTAGGTGATTATAATTACATCTCATCAAACAGTTGACTAATTCGGTGATTTGTAAGCTCATAATGGCTGATTCTCATAGAACAGTTGACCGATTCGATGATTTTTAAGCTCAGAATGCTTTGCAGCTGATTCTCATCGAATGGTTGATTGATTCAGTCATCTATAAGCTCAGAATGGCTTGTTACATGATTGCAATTGATTCTCATCGAATGGTTGACTGATTCAGTGATTTATAAAGTCAGAATTTACATGATTATAGCTGATACTAATCGAACGATTGACAGATTTGATGATTTGTTACCTCAAAATGACTTGTTAGGTGATTTGTAAGTTCAGAATAGCTTGTTACATGATTGTAGCTGATTCTCATCGAACAGTTGACCGATTTATTGATTTGTAAGCTTAGAATGGCTCAATACGTGATTGTAGCTAATTCTCATTGAACAGTTGATAGATTCATTGATTTGTAACCTCAGAATGACTTCTTACCAGATTTTAGCTGATTCTCATTGAATGGTTGACTAATTTGGTGATTTGTAAGCTAAGAATGGCTTGTTACATGATTGTAGTTGATTCTTATCGAACGGTTGTTGATTCAATGATTTGTAAGCTCAGAATAGCTCGTTACATGATTGTAGTTAATTCTTATCAAACGGTTAACCGATTCGATGATTTGTAAGCTCAGAATGGCTTGTTATGTGATTGTAGCTAATTTTCATTGAACAGTTGACTGATTTGGTGATTTGTAAGTTCAGAATGAGTTGTTACATGAGTGTAGCTGATTCTCAATGGTTGACCAATTTGGTGATTTGTAAGCTCAAAATGGCTTGTTATGTGATTGTAATTGATTCTCATCAAATAGTTGACTAATTCATTGATTTGTAAGCTCAGAACGGCTTGTTACGTAATTGTAATTGATTCTCATCGAACTGTTGACCGATTCGGAGATTTGTAAGCTTAGAATGGCTTGTTACATGATTATAGCCGATTCTCATTGAACGGTTGACCAATTCGGTGATTTGTAATCTAAGAATGGCTTGTTACATGATTGTAGTTGATTCTCATCAAACAGTTTACTGATTCACTTATTTGTAAGCTCGGAATGGTTTATTATGTTGTTGAAGTTGACTCTCATCAAACGGTTAACCGATTCGGTGATTGTAGCAGACTCTCATCGAACGGTTAATTGATTCGGCAATTTGTAAGCTCAGAATGGCTTGCTAGGTGATTGTAATTGCTTCTCATCAAACGGTTGTGGATTCAGTGATTTGTAAGCTCACAATGGCTTGTTACTTGATTATAATTGATTCTCACAAAATGGTTGACCGATTCGATAATTTGTAAGCTAAGAATGGCTTGTTACATGATTGTAGCTAATTCTCATCGGATGGTTGACCGATTCGATGATTTGTAAGCTCAAAATATTTTGTTACGTGATTGTAATTGATTCTCATCAAACTATTGACCGATTCGGTGATTTGTTAGGTCAGACTGGCTTGTTACATGATTGTAGCTGATTCATATCAAATGGTTGACCGATTCGATGATTTGTAAGCTCAGAATGGCAATTAGGTGATTGTAATTGCTTCTCATCGAACGATTGGCCAATTTGGTAATTTGTAAGCTCAGATTTGCTTGTTAGGTGATTGTAATTGCTTCTCACCGATAGGTTACCATTTTGGTGATTTGTAAGCTCAGAATGGCTTGTTACATCATTGTAGCTGATTCTCATCGAATAGTTGACCAAATAAGTGATTTGTAAGCTCATAATGGCTTGTTACGTGATTGTGGTTAATTCTCATCGAATTATTGACTGATTTCATGATTTGTAAGCTCAGAATGGCTTGTTACATGATTTTAGCTGATTCTCAATGGTTGACCGATTTGGTGATTTTTAAGCTCAAAATGGCTTGTTACGTGATTGTAATTGATTCTCATCGAATAGTTGACAAATTAGGTGATTTGTAAGCTCAGAACAGCTTGTTACGTAATTGTAGTTGATTCTCATCGAACGGTTGATTGATTCGATGATTTTTAAGCTCAGAATAGCTTGTTATGTGATTATAGCTGATTCTCATCGAACGGTTCACCGATTCGGTGATTTGTAATCTGAGAATGGCTTGTTACATGATTGTAGTTTATTCTCATCGAACAGTTGACAGATTCGGTGATTTGTAAGCTCAGAATGGCTTGTTACGTGATTGTAGCTGATTCCCATCGAACAGTTGACCGATTCGGTGATTTGTAAGCTTAGAATGGCTTGTTACATAATTGTATCTGATTCTCTTTGAACGGTTGACTGAGTCGATTATTTGTAAGCTCAGAATGACTTTTTATGTGATTATAATTGATTCTCATCAAACGGTTGACCGATTCGGTGATTTGTAACTTTAGAATGGCTTCTTACATGATTGTAGCTGATTCTCCTCGAATGGTTGATGGATTCAGTGATTTTTAAGCTGAAAATAGCTTGTTACGTGATTGTAGCTGATTCTCATTGAACGGTTGACCAATTCGATGATTTGTAAGCTTAGAATCGCTTGTTATGTGATTGTAGCTGATTCTCATCCAACGGTTGACCGATTTAGTGATTTGTAAGCTCAAAATAGCTTGTTACATTATTGTAGTTAATTCTCATCAAACGGTTGACCAATTCAGTGATTTGTAACCTCAGAATGGCTTGTTACGTGATTGTAGCTAATTCTCATCCAACGATTGACCAATTCGGTGATTTGTAAGTTCAGAATGGCTTGTTACATGATTGTAGCTGATTCTCTTTGAACGGTTGACCGATTCAGTGATTTGTAAGTTCAGAATGGCTTTTTACGTGATTGTAGCTAATTCTCATCGAACAATTTAGTGATTCAATGAGTTGTAAGCACAGAATGTCTTGTTACGTGATTGTAATTGATTCTCAATGAAATGTTGATTGATTCGGTGATTTGTAAGCTCAGAATGTCTTGTTACATGATTGTAGCTGATTCTCATCGAACAGTTGATCGATTCGATGATTTGTAAGCTCAAAATGCTTGTTACATGATTGTAGCTGATTCTCTTCGAATGGTTGACCGATTGGCCTCGTTTGTTTGTAGGAATTGGACTAGAATTGGTGGCGACACTTCCCGATTTCCACAAAATCCACCATTTGGAACCCCAATATGCAATTTGGGTTATGCTGGTGAAAACCAAGTTTAGGCCCTAAAACAGGCAGCACCATCTTCCCACCAGAGAGGTGGAATTTGAAACGAAAACCTAGTTTTACAAAATATTGAAGCAAATTAAAATTTTCATCAGGTTCGTGAACTTCGTTCCCGCATACAATGAAATACAGGCATCCATGGTCAGCTTAATGATAGTAGATAATCTTAAACAGAAGAGTCACCATCACCGTGTTTATCAGCTAAAGCTCCTTGATCTGTGAGAGGCAGAGGCCTGTGTGGAATTTTTGGAATTTGACTATCGCCCTCTTGTTAGCACCTAGAAATTTTTTTCATGACTCTAGCCTTTTTCTTCTGGTCCCTACAGTCATTTTTGTGTCCCTAGCCTTGAACCCTTGCAAAATATTCAAAAACTAGCCGTTACCCCTTAAAACCCTGACCTTGTTCTAATTTCAAGTTAACTTTTTTTAGGTCACTTAAAGTCCTAATCTGCATGTGCTAATTAAATCCTTTAAGCTGTTCAACAGTTAAGTTTTCATGTCCGGCGGGGTCCCTTTTAATTTTTCCTAAGTTTCTTCCCCCGGCGGCGTTTAATTTTCCTATAGTCCTCAGCACCTGATTTTTCCCCAAAGCCTAAGTCCTACGCTTTAATTTTTCCTATGTTTCAGCTTTAATATTTTTTCTGGGCCCCTCTCTGACACCATCTCCATCCAATAGTCAGCGCAAATTCTCATAGGATGTGTCAAATGCTTGAGATCTTACACCGATCATTGATTTTTCCTGATGACGTAGCCTTTCCTTCAGGCGGGTCCACTTGCCAGGTGTGCAGATTTGGCTGTCTCTCATTGGTTGACGAGAGTATGAAGTGGAGTGTTGTCAGTGGGACCGGTCTTCTCAACGTTCAGGTGAATTAAAGTCTGATTTAATCTTGTGGCTGTCATTATACTGTTGATATAACTTGCTCAATTTTTAACCCAGTGATATAGCGACAACCGTTGATTCTCTTTAAGCCTGCAGGTGGGTCCGTTGACATGTTTGCACAATTGGTAGCTTTTGATTCGTCCATGTATTTGCATAGTGGCTTGTTGGTAGTGGGACCTAGTTTTCAGATGTGTCAGTGGGTCCTGATCCTGTTAGTGAATCGACGAACGACGTGTAATCTCATCAAGTGTATTAGAGGCTTAAGATCTTGCGACAACCGTTGATTTTGTTTTGTGTCAGAGGGTTGTTAGGGTTGGGGGAAGATTCTCAATCCGACGATGGGTGTGAAATCTGATAGAATCTTGGAAGTCTATGCGAACTTCAGACGGTCGTCGATCCTCCTGATGCAGGCCTGGTCAGTTTCTCAATCTTTTGGCAGTTGGGATAAGTGTTTAGCGATTGACAAATTTATAAAGGCTTCACTTGTTCATGTGAAAAATTGGTGATTCTCTAAATGTTTTAGCGGTTCAACGAACAAGCGTTCGTGGAATCGTTAAACTTTCTGGTAGTTTTATAAAGTGTTTTGCGAACTGGCGATGTCCTTTTGTCACTAGTTCGCTAAATGTGGGACCAAGGTTAGAATTTTCTTTGGGTCACCAAGTCGCAGAGTTAAGTGATGGGTTAAGTTTTCTTTTCATGAACAGGAAAAGCATTGTCACGTGTTCGCTTAAAGTAAACTCAGGGTGGTAGTCGAGTTAAGATTTAAAGGATTGCGAAAAAGAGAGATCAGACGGTCATGACTTAAAGTTGATGGAGATTCAAATATCGACCGCCGATTTGCTGCAAGCGCCATAAAGTAGCCGTTTATTTTCAAATTTGAATTTCTGAGGGTTTTTCAATGATAGAAAGGACCGAAATTGAATGTTTTTAGACCATATTTGATTTGTTTGGTGGCGCTTGCTGTTGCAGTGTGGTCTAGGGTATGCCATGATCATCTGCAGGGGTCTATACTGTGTGGTTTTGTGCTCAAGGTGTGTTGCAGGTGGCCACAGGGGATTGACTTTTTGAGCATTTTTATGGTTCTCAGTACCTTCACAGAGAATTTATCATGATTGAGGATCATTCCAGGATTTTCTTTCTCCTAGTTGCCTGGGTTTCTCCCTTGAAATAAATTTGTGATCATTTCAGTTGGTCTGGTGGTTGAAACCCTAACCCTTACCCTAGCTGTCTGAAGCTTGTTGCATCCTAACTTGTTTAGGATTCCAAGGTAGTTAGTGGTATATATGGTTGAAGTTTTGATTTTGTAAGGGTTCCTTCTTATGCAAAATTTTGAGGAGAACTAGTTCCATGAAGGGTCCTTTTCCTGTAGATTTTCTCTACTTCTCTGCATATAGGGTGTTCTTTCTTCTTTGGTTGGCCTAGAGAATATGATATGCATTGTAATTAATTTGTCTTATGTATGAGATTCAATATGTTTCTACTGTTATCAGATTGTCTCCATCTTGGGTTTTAGATTTATTGATTATGGCATCAAGGGTGTTGTGATCTTTCTATATGCATTTCCTATGTGTCTGCAATAGAGTTGTTTTCGTAGAAACAACTAGGTCTAGGATTGGTTTTCAGGTGTGTATGAACTGGGGTATCAAGGGTATCTTATGTTTGTCTTCCAGTGGATGCTGGTCAATGCATTGCTTGTTTATAGGTCTCTTCTAAGGGGAGGGTTAAAATCTTTTGAATGGGTGATAACACATTTGGATACACAAGTGGATTGTTAAAGTATGATCTGGTAGATGGTGTATGTTTGGTGTAAGGCATCAACATATTAGGATGTATTGTTTTCTTGTCTCTTAGCTCTTTATTGCAATGATATATTTGACTCTGTTGCCCATTGGATAAGGCACTAGTCTATGAGAGACTTAGGATGTCTCAGGAACCCTTCCAACCCAACATCAAATCAAATACCTTTCCCTTTCATGTTGGTAGTAGTAGTAGTAGTAGGAGATCCTTTCTAGTTTTCAGACTCGTTCTATGCAAGTAGGCTATTGCATTAAGAATTTGCTTCATGGGGTACAGGATACCTATAGGGGTTTGAAGAGTATTCCACAATAATCTATCTTTAGGCCTATTGTTTATCATGAGGTGTCTTGAGTGTGCAGATAAGGCAATACCCGTCTGAGTGATGTGGAGCTCAAAGAAGAAGGAGGATGTTCTCTATCCTCATCAATTGGACTATTTTCTTGTCAAACTTGAGTGCCTACCCTAAGAATCAAGCCCATCTATTGATTCAAGTTTGGTCCTGCAAGGAAAAGATACCAACACCTCCAACATCTTCAATGCCTCCACAATGCTGGGTCTGAATGCTACCATTACATGTGAACAAAGAATACCCACCAAAACAAATCTCTCCATTATGCTTTGAGGCCCATTTTCCTAAATTCTGCCATCTATTACTTGGAAAATTTTACTCGCCTTGACAAGTTTACATGCCCAATCCGTAATAACCAACGACTTTCTCGGTGGAAATAGTGAATTTGAATTTCAGTCTTAAAAAATAAATTACCTTCAACTGCAGCAAATCAACTGATATCGTGATTTGTCCACTATTCAAATTGTAAAGATGGGCCACTAATAAAGAATATTAGGAATTTTGAAGGAATTAGGTTCCTATTTTCAACTGCAACTGTATTTTTTTAATTATTTGTGTATATGTGTAACTTGCTCCCCAACATTCTAAAGCTCTGGTATGAATTATGATCATCCCAATTTTGAAAATGACAACCAATTCCAAGTTCTCACTTCCAATTCCAATTTCAAAAATGACAACCAAACGCAAAATATGAATTGTCTCAGCCATCTTCCGGGTCAACCAAACGGTCCAAACTATCTTCCGAATACACAAAACCGAAATTTCAAAAAATCAAATTTTGACTCAAATTCCAATTCTACAAACAAATCAGGCCTCAAGTGATTTGTAAGTTCAGAATGGCTTATTACGTGATTGTAATTATTTCTCAGTGAACGGTTGACCGATTCAATGATTTGTAAGGTCAGAATGGCTTGTTACGTGATTGTAATTGATTCTCATCAAACTGTTGATCAATTCGATAATTTGTAACCTCATAATGGCTTGTTACATGATTGTACCTAATTCTCATCAAACGGTTGACTGACTCGATGATTTGTAAGCTCAGAATGGCTTGTTACGTGATTGTAGCTGATTCTCATTGAATGGTTGACTGATTAGGTGATTTGTAAGCTCATAATAGTTGATTCTCATAGAACGGTTGACCGATTCAGTGATTTGTAAGCTCAGAATGCTTTGTTATGCGATTGTAGCTAATTCTCATCGAACGATTGACCGATTCAGTGATTTGTAAGCTCAGAATGGCTTGTTACGTAATTGCAATTGATTCTCATCGAATGGTTAACCGATTCAGTGATTTATAAGCTCAGAATGGCTTCTTACGTGATTGTAGCTGATTCTAATCGAACAGTTGACCAATTCAATGATTTGTAATCTTAGAATGGCTTGGTAGGTGATTGTAGTTGCTTCTCATCCAACGGTTGACCAATTCAGTGATTTTTAAGCTCATAATGGGTTGTTATGTGATTCTCATTGATTCTCATCAAACGGTTGACTGATTCGGTGATTTGTAAGCTCAGAATAGTTTGTTACATGATTGTAGTTGATTCTCATCAAACGGTTGACCGATTCAGTGATTTGTAAGTTCAGAATGACTTGTTACGTGATTGTAGCTAATTCTCATTGAACGGTTGATAGATTCGGTGATTTGTAACCTCAAAATAGCTTGTTACGAGATTGTAGTTGATTCTCATCGAACAGTTGACCGATTCAATGATTTATAAGCTTAGAATGGCTTGTTACATGATTGTAGCTGATTCTCATTGAACGCCTAAAGGATTCAGTGATTTGTAAGCTCAAAATGAGTTGTTACGTGATTTTAGCTGATTCTCATAGAACGGTTGACCGATTCGGTGATTTGTAAGCTTAGAATGGCTTGTTACATGATTGTAATTGATTCTCATCGAACTATTGACCAATTTGGTGATTTGTAAGTTTAGAATAGTTTTTTACATGATTGTAGCTGATTGTCATCAAACGGTTGATCGATTCAAATATTTGTAAACTCAGAATGGTTTGTTATGTGATTATAGCTGATTCCCATCGAATAGTTGACCGATATGGTGATTTGTAAGCTCATAATGGCTTGTTACATGATTGTAGTTGATTCTCATCGAACGGTTGACTAATTTCATGATTTGTAAACTTAGAATAGCTTGTTACATGATTGTAATTGATTTTCATCGAACCGTTGACCAATTCGGTGATTTGTAAGCTCAGAATGGCTTGTTATGTAATCGTAATTGATTCTCATCGAATGGTTGATCGATTCGTTAATTTTTGAGCTCAAAATGGCTTGTTACGTGATTTTAGCTGATTCTCATCGAACTGTTGACCGATTCAGTGATTTGTAAGCTCAAAATGGCTTGTTACGTGATTGTATCTCATTGTCATCAAACGGTTGACTGATTCGGTGATTTGTAAGCTCATAATGGGTTTTTATGTGATTGTAACTGATTCTCATCAAACGGTTGACCGATTTGGTATTTGTAAGCTCATAATGGCTTGTTACATGATTGTAGCTAATTCTCATCAAACAGTTGACTGATTCAATGATTTGTAAGCTTAGAGCATGTTAGGTGATTGTAATTGCTTCTCATCGAATAATTGACTGATTCAGTGATTTGTAAGCTCAGAATGACTTGTTACGTGATTGTAGCTGATTCTCATTGAACGGTTAACTGATTCGGTGATTTGTAAGATCAGAATGGCTTCTGATGTGATTGTAATTTATTCTCATTGAACGGTTGAACAATTTGGTTATTTGTAAGCTCAGAATGGCTTGTTACGTGATTGTAGTTGATTCTCACCGAACGGTTGATCGATTCGATGATTTATAATCTCAGAATGGCTTGTTATGTGTTTTTAGCTAATTCTCATCGAACGATTGACAGATTCGATGATTTGTAAGCTCAGAATGGCTTGTTAGGTGATTATAATTATCTCTCATTGAATGATTGCCGATTCGATGATTTGTTAGCTCATAATGGCTCGTTATGTCATTGTAGCTGATTCTCATCAAACGATTAACTGATTCGGTGATTTGTAAGCTCAAAATGGCTTGTTACGTGATTGTAGATGAGTCTCATCGAATGGTTGAGAGATTCAGAGATTTATAAGGTCAGAGTAGCTTATTGCGTGATTGTAATTCATTTTGATCAAATGGTTGAATGATTCAGTGATTTGTAACCTTAAAATAGCTTGTTACGTGATTCTAGTTGATTCTCATCGAACGGTTGACTGATTTAGTCATTTGCAAACTCAGAATGGCTTGTTACATGATTGTAGTTGATTCTCATCGAACGGTTGACCGATTCAGTGATTTTTAAGCTCAGAATGGTTTGTTACATAATTGTAGCTGATTCTCATTGAACGGTTGATCGATTCAAGGTTTGTAATGTAAGAATGGCTTCTTACATCATTGTAGCTGATTCTTATCAAACGGTTGACCGATTTAGTGAATTGTAAACTCAAAATGGCTTGTTACGTGAATGTAATTGATTCTCATCAAACAGTTGACCGATTCAATATTTGTAAGTTCATAATGGCTTGATACATGATTGTAGCTGATTTTCTTCGAACGGTTGAGCGATTCGGTAATTTGTAAGCTTAGAATGGCTTGTTACATGATTGTACCTGATTCTCATCGAATGGGTGAGTGATTCGATTATTTGTATGCTCAGAATGGCTTGTTACGTGATCGTAGCTGATTCTCATGGAACGGTTGACCGATTCAGTGATTTGTAAGCTCAGAATGGCTTGTTACATTATTGTAGCTGAGTCTCATCAAACAGTTGACCGATTTGGTGATTTGTAAGCTTAGAATGGCATGTTAGGTGATTGTAATTGCTTCTCATCGAATAGTTAAGTGATTCAGTTATTTGTAAGCTCAGAATGGCTTTTTACATGATTTTAACTAATTTTTATCGAACAGTTGACCAATTCAGTGATTTGTAAGCTCAGAATGGCTTGTTACGTGATTGTAATTGATTCCCATCGAACTGTTGACCGATTCAATGATTTTAAAGCTCAGAATGCTTTGTTACGTGATTGTAGTTGATTCTCATCGAACGGTTGATCGATTCATTGATTTGTAAGCTAGGAATGGCTTGTTATGTGATTGTGGCTGATTCTCATCGAACGATTGATCGATTCGGTGATTTGTAATTTCATAAAGGCTTGTTACGTGATTGTAATTGATTCTCATGGAACAATTGACCTATTCGATGATTTGTAAGCTCAGAATGGCTTATAACATGATTTTGGCTTATTCTCATTGAACGGTTGACCGATTCAATGATTTGTAAGCTCAGAATGGCTTGTTACATGATTGTAGCTGATTCTCATCAAATGCTTGACCGATTCGGTGATTTGTCAGCTTAGAATGGCTTGTTACGTGATTGTAGCTGATTCTCATCGAACGATTGACCGTTTCGGTGATTTGTAAGCTCAGAATGCCTTGTTATGTGATTGTAGCTGATTCTCATTGAACGGTTGACTAATTCAGTGATTTGTAAGCTCAGAATGGCATGTTAGCTGAATATAATTGCATCTCATCGAACAGTTGACTGATTCAATGATTTGTAAGCTCAAAATGGCTGATTATCATAGAACGGTTGACTGATTCAAAGATTTGTTAGCTAAGAATGGTTTGTTACATGATTGTAGTTGAAGCTCATCGAATGGTTGACCGATTCACTTATTTGTAAGCTCAAAATGGCTTGTTATGATCGTAGCTAATTCTCAACAAATGGTTGACCGATGCGGTGACTTGTAAGCTAACATAGGCTTTTTACATGATTGTAGCTGATACTCATCGAATGGTTAACCAATTCGATGATTTGTAAGCTCAGAATGACATGTTAGTTGATTGTAATTGCTTCTCATCGAACAGTTGATTGATTCAATGATTTGTAAACTCATAATGACTTGTTACATGATTGTAGCTAATTTTCATCGAACGGTTGATCGATTCAGTGATTTGTAAGCTCAGAATGGCTTGTTACCTGATTGTAACTGATTTTCATCGAACGGTTGACTAGTTCAGTGATTTGTAATCTCAGAATGGCTTGTTACATGATTGTAGGTGATTCTCATCGAATGGTTGACCGATTCGGTGATTTGTAAGCTGAGAATGGCTTGTTACGTTATTGTAACTTATTCTCATCAAACGGTTGATAGATTCAGTGATTTGTAAGCTCAGAATGGCTTGTTATGTGATTGTAGCTGATTCTCATCGAACGGTTGACCGATTCGGTGATTTGTATGCTTAGAATGCCTTGTTACATGATTGTAGTTGAATCTCATTGAACGGTTCACTGATTCAGTGATTTGTAAGTTCAGAATGGCATGTTAGCTTAATATAATTGCATCTCATCGAATGGTTGACTGATTCGGTGATTTGTAAGCTCAAAATGGCTGATTCTCATAGAACAGTTATGTGATCATAGCTGATTCTCAACAAATGATTATAGGTGATTGCAATTATTTTTCATAGGTGATTGCAATTATTTTTCATCGAACGGTTGTAGATTCGGTGATTCGTCAGTTTAGAATGGCTTGTTACTTGATTGTAGCTAATTCTCATTGAATGGTTGACCGATTCGATGATTTGTATGCTCAGAATGGCAAGCTTGTTACATGATTTTGGTAGATTCTCATCAAACGGTTAACCGATTCGATGATTTGTTAGCTCAGAATGACGTGTTACATGACTGTAGCTAATTCTCATCAAACAATTGACTGATCCAGTGATTTGTAAGTTCAAAAATGGTTTGTTACGTGATTGTAGGTTATTCTTATCGAACGATTGATTGATTTAGTAATTTGTAGTTTATTCTCATCAAATGATTGACCAATTTAGTGATTTGTCAGCTAAGAATATCTTGTTATGTGATTGTAGCTGATTGTCATCGAATGGTTGACCGATTCAGTGATTTGTAAGTTAATAATGGCTTGTTACGTGATTGTAATTGATTCTCATCGAACGGTTGATTGATTTAGTGATTTGTAAGCTCAGAATGGCTTGTTACATGATTGTAGTTGATTCTCATTGAACGGTTGACCGATTCAATGATTTGTAAGCTCAGAATGGCTTGTTACGTGATTGTAGCTGATTCTCATCGAACGATTCACCGATTCGGTGATTGGTAAGCTCACAATGGCTTGTTACATTATTGTAGCTGATTCTCATCGAACGATTCACTGATTTGATGGTTTGTAAGATCAAAATGGTCTGTTACATGATTGTAATTTATTCTCATCGAACGGTTGACTGATTCGGTGATTTGTAAACTGACAATGGCTTGTTATTTTAATTGATTCTCATCAAATGGTTGATCGATTCGGTGATTTATAAGCTTATAATATTTTTTTACATGATTGTAGATGATTTTAATCGAATGGTTGACCGATATAGTGATTTGTAAGCTCAGAATAGCTTGTTACATGATTGTAGCTGATTCTCATTGAAAGATTGACCGATTCGGTGATTTGTAAGCTTAAAATAGCTTGTTACGTGATTGTAATTGATTCTCATCGAACGGTTGACTGATTCAGTGATTTATAACTTAGAATGGCTTGTTACATGATTGTAGCTGATTTTAATCGAACGGTTGACCAATTCGGTGATTTGTAAGCTTAGAATGGCTTGTTAGGTAATAGTAATTGCTTATCATCGACCAGTTGACTAATTCGGTTATTTGTAAGCTCAGAATGCCTTGTTAGGTGATTGTAATTGATTCTCATCGAACAGTTGACCAATTGGGTTATTTATAAGCTCATAATGGCTTGTTACGTAAATTGACTCTCATCGAACGGTTGACTGATTCAGTGGTTTGTAAACTCAGAATGGCTTGTTACATGAATGTAGTTGATTCTCATCGAACGGTTGACTGATTCGGTGATTTTGTAAGCTCAGAGTGGTTTATTACATGATCTTAGTTGATTCTCATCGAACGGTTGACAGATTCAGTGATTTGTAAGCTTAGAATGGCTTGTTACATGATTGTAGCTCATTCAAATTGAACGGTTGATAGATTCGGTGATTTGTAACGTCAGAATGGCTTGTTACGTAATTGTAGCTGATTCTCATCCAAGGATTGACCGATTCGGTGATTTGTAAGCTTAGAATGGCTTGTTACGTGACTGTAGCTTATTCTCTTCGAACGGTTGACCGATTCAATGTTTTGTAAGCTCAGAATGGCATATTAGCTGATTGTAATTGCTTCTCATTGAACGGTTGACTGATTTGATGATTTGTAAGTTCAGAATGGCTTGTTATGTGATTGTAGCTGATTCTCATCGAACAGTTGACCGATTCCATGATTTGTAAGCTCAAAATGACTTGTAGCTAATTCTCATCAAATGGTTGACCGATTCAGTGATTTGTATGCTCAGAATGTCTTTTTTACATGATTGTAGAATATTTTCATCGAACTGTTGACCGATTCAGTAATTTACAATCATGTAACAAGCCATTTTGAGCTTACAAATCACCGAATCTATCAACCATTCGATGAGAATCAGCTATTATTATATAACAATTCATTATGAGCTTACAAATCACCGAATCAGTCAACCGTTCGATGAGAATCAACTACAATCATGTAACAATGCATTCTAAGCTGACAAATCACCAAATCACTCAAGAATTTAATGAGACTCAATTCAAATCATGTAACATGCCATTCTGAGCTTACAAATCACTGAAACGGTCAACCGTTCATTGAGAATTAGCTTTAAATAATGTAATACGCTATTCTGAGCTTACAAAATATGGAATCAGTCAACCGTTTGAAGAAAATCAGCTACAATCATGTAACAAGCCATTCTAAGCTTACAAATCACCGAATCGATCAACTGTTCAATGAGAATCAGCTAAAATCATGTAACAAGCCATTCTAAGCTTACAAATCACTGAATTGGTCAACCGTTTGATGAGAATCAGCAACAATCATGTAACAAGCCATTCTGAGCTTACAAATCAGCAAATCGGTGAACAGTTCGATGAGAATCAATTACAATCATGTAACAAGCCATTATGAGCTGACAAACCACTGAATTGGTCAACCGTTCGATGAGAATTAGCTAAAATTATGTAACAAGCTATTCTAAGCTTAGAAAATATATAATCGGTCAATCGTTCGATGAGAATCAACTACAATCATGTAAGAAGCCATTCTAAGCTTACAAATCACCGAATCAGTCAAGTTTGATGAGAATTAGCTACAATCATGTAACAATCCATTCTTAGCTTACAAATTACTAAATCGGTCAACCGTTCAATGAGAATCAATTACAATCACGTAACAATCCATTCTGAGATTACAAATCACTGAATCAGTCAACCATTCGATGAGAATCAACTACAATCATGTAACAAGCCAGGATGACCTTAGAAATACCAAATCAGAAAACCGTTTGATTCGAATCAATTACAACCATGTAAAAGGCCATTATGAGCTTACAAATCACCGAATCAGTCAACTGTTCGATGATAATCAACTACAATCATGTAACAAGTTATTTTGAGCTTACAAATAATTGAATTGGTCAACCGTTCCATGAGAATCAACTACAATTACGTAACAAGCCATTCTGAGCTTACAAATCACTGAATCGGTCAACCGTTTGATGAGAATCAATTACAATTATGTAACAAGTCATTCTGAGCATACAAATCACCTAATTAGTCAACTATTCGATGAGAATCAATTACAATCACGTAACAAGCCATTCTGAGTTTACAAATCATCGAATCGGTCAACCATTTGATGAGAATCAGCTACAATCATGTAACAAGATATTCTGAGCTTACAAATCACCAAATTGGCCAACCGTTCGATTAGAATCAGCTACAATCACATAACAAGCTATTCTGAACTTACAAATCACCGAATCGGTCAACCGTTGGATGAGAATCAGCTACAATCAAGTAACAAAGCATTATGAGTTGACGAATCACCGAATCTACAACCGTTCGATGAAAAACAATTGCAATCACCTAGCAAGCCATTCTAAGCTTACAAATTGCCGAATCGGTCAACCATTCGATGAGTCAGCTACAATCACTGAATCGATTAACCATTCAATGATAGTCAGCTGCAATAATGTAAGAAGCCACTCTGAGCTTACAAATAACTGAATCAGTAAATCGTTCGATGAGAATACACTACAATCATGTAACAAGCCATTGTAAGCTTACAAATCACCGAATTGGTCAACCGTTCGACGAGAATCAGCTACAATCATGTAACAAGCCATTTTGAACATACAAATCTCCTAATCCATCAACTGTTTGATGAGAATCAGCTACAATCACGTAACAAGCCATTCTGACTTACAAATCATCGAATCGGTTAACTGTTCGATGAGAATCAGCAACAATCACGTAACGAGCCATTTTGAGATTACAAATCACCGAATCGACAACCGTTCGATGAGAAGCAATTACAATCACGTAACAAGCCATTCTGAGCTTACAAATCACCTAATCAGTCAACCATTCAATGAGAATCAGCTACAATCTAGTAACAAGCCATTCTGATGTTACAAATCACCAAATTTGTCAAATGTTCAATGAGAATTAGCTACCATAACGTAACAAGCCATTCTGAGCTTACAAATTAGCGAATCTGTCAACCCTTTGATGAGAATGAGCTACAATCATGTAACAAGTGATTTTGAGCTTACAAATCACCGAATCAGTCAACCGTTTGATGAGGATCAATTAAAATCATATAATAAGCCATTATGAGCTTAGAAATCACTGAATCAGTCAACCATTTGATGAGAACCAATTACAATCACCTAACAAGCTATTTTGAGCTTACAAATCACCAAATCTATCAACCGTTTGATGAGAAGTAGCTACAATCACGTAACAAGCCATTTTGAAATTACAAATCACCGAATCGGTCAACTGTTCAATGAGAATCAACTACAATAACGTAACAAGCCATTCTGAGCTTACAAATCATAGAATCGATCAATAATTTGATGAGAATGAATTACAATAATGTAACAAGCCATTTTGAGCTTACAAATCACTGAATCAGTCAATTGGTTGATGAGAATTAGCTACAATCACGTAAAAAGACATTCTAAGCTTATAAATCACTAAATTGGTCAACCGTTCGAAGAGACTCAGCTACAATCATGTAACAAGCCATTCTGAGCTTACAAATGATCGAATCGGTCAACTGTTGGACCAGAATCAGCTACAATCATGAAACAAGCCATTCTGAGCTTACCAATCACCAAATCTGTCAACCATTCGATTAGAATCAGCTACAATCATTTAACAAGCCATTCTGAGCTTACAAATTATTGAATCAGTCAACCGTTTGATGAGAATCAGATAGAATCACGTAACAAGCCATTATGAGCTTTCAAATTATCGAATCGGTCAACTGTTCGATGAGAAACAATTACAATCACCTAACAAGCCATTCTGAGTTTACAAATCACTAAATCGGTCAACTGTTCGATTAGAATTAGCTACAATGACGTAAGAAGCCATTCTGAGCTGATAAATCATTGAATCAGTCAACCATTCGATGAGAATCAATTACAATCACGTAACAAGCCATTCTGAGCTTACAAATCATCGAATCGGTCAACTATCCGATGAGAATCAACTACAATCCTGTAACAAAGCATTCTGAGCCTACAAATCACCGAATTTGTCAACGGTTCGATGAGAAGCAATTACAATCACCTAACAAGCCATTTTGAGTTTACAAATCACCGAATCGGTCAATATTTTGATTAGAGTCAGCTACAATCAAGTAACAAGCCATTTTGAATATAAAGATCACCGAATCGGTCAATCATTCGATGAGGATCAGTTACAATCACGTAACAAGCAATTTTGAGCTTACAAAATCATCGAATTGGTTAATCTTTCAATGAGAATAAGCTACAATCATGTAACAAGCCATTCTGAGCTTACAAATCACCAAATTGGTCAATAGTTCGATGAGAATCAATTACAATAATGTAACAAGCCATTCTAAGCTTACGAATCACCAAATATGTTAACCTTTCGATGAGAATCAACTAAGATCATGTAACAAGCCATTCTAACCTTAAAAATTACCGAATCATTTAACCGTTTGATAAGAATCAGATACAATCATGTAACAAGCCATTCTGAGTTTACAAATTACCGAATCAGTCAACCGTTCGATGAGAATCAATTACAATTATGTAACAAGCCATTCTGAGCTTACAAATCACTGAATCAGTTAACCATTCGATGAGAATCAATTACAATCACGTAACAAGCCATTTTGAGCTGACAACTCACTGAATCAGTCAACTATTCAATGAGAATCAGCTACAATCATGTAACAAGCCATTATGAGCTTAGAAATCACCAAATCAGTCAACCGTTCGATTAGAATCAGCTACAATCATGTAACAAGCCATTCTGAGCTTACAAATCACCGAATCGGTCAACCATTCGATGAGAATCAATTACAATCACGTAAAAGGCCATTTTGAGCTTACAAATCACTGAATCGGTCAATCTTTCAATGAGAAATAGCTACAATCACGTAACAAGCCCTTATGAGCTTACAAATCATTGAATTGGTCAACCGTTTTATGAGAATCATCTAAAATCACGTAATGACCCATTCTGAGATTACAAATCACCAAATTGGTTAACCGTTTGATGAGAATCAATTACAATCACGTAACAAGCCATTCTAAGCTGACCAATCATCGAATCGGTCAACTGTTTGATGAGAATCAGCTACAATAACGTAATAAGCTATTCTGAGCTTACAAATCACTGAATCGGTCAACCGTTCTATGAGAATCATCTATAATCAAGTAAAAAAGACATTTGGAGAATTAGTCAACCCTTCGATGAGAATCAATTAGAATCACAAAACAACCCATTTTGAGGTTACAAATCACTGAACCAGTCAACCGTTCGATGAGAATCAACTACAATCACATAACAAGCCATCCTGAGCTTACAAATCATCGAATTGGTCAACCGTTCAATGAGAATAAATTACAATAACGTAACAAGCCATTCTGATCTTACAAATCATTGAATCGGTTAACTGTTTGATGAGAATCAGCTACAATCACTTAACAAGCCATTCTGAGCTTACAAATCATCAAATCGGTGAACCGTTCGATGAGAATCAGCTACAATCACGTAACAAGCAATTTTGAGTTTACAAATAATTGAATCGATCAACCATTCGATGAGAATCAGCTACAATCATGTAACAAGCCATTCTAAGCTTACAAATCACCGAATCGGTCAACCATTCGATGAGAATCAACTAAAATTACGTAACAAGTAATTCTGAGTTTACAAATAATCGAATCGCTCAACCGTTCGATGAGAATCAACTACAATCACGTAACAAACCATTATGAGATTTAAAGTACCAAATCGGTCAACCATTTGATGAGAATTAATTACAATCATGTAAAAGACCAATCTGAGCTTACAAATCACTGAATCGGTTAACCGTTCGATGAGAATCAAGTACAATCACGTAACAAGCCATTTTGAGCTTACAAATCACTGAATCGATCAACTGTTCAATGAGAATTAGCTACAATCACGTAACAAGCCTTTCTAAGCTTACAAATCACTGAATCAATCAACCGTTCGATGAGAATCAATTTTAATCATGTAACAAGCCATTTTGAGCTTACAAATCACTGAATAGGTCAACCTTTCAATGAGAATCAACTACAATCACGTAACAAGCCAGTCTGAGCTTACAAATCACCACATTGGTCAATAGTTCATTGAGATTCAATTACAATCATGTAACATGCCATTCTGAGCTTACAAATGTCATTCTAAGCTTACAAATCACCAAATCGATCAACCGTTCTATAAGAATCAACTAAAATTATGTAACAACCCATTCTGAGCTTACAAATCACATAACAAAGCATTCTTAGCTTACAAATCACCTAATCGGTCAATCATTCTATGAGTATTAGCTACAATCATATAAGAAGTCATTATGAACTTACAAATCTTCAAATCAGTCAACCGTTCGATGAGAAGCAATTAGAATCACCTAACATGCCATTATGAGCTTACAAATTATCGAATCAATCAACCGTTCGATAAGAATTAGCTACAATCATGTAACAAGCTATTCTAAGCTTACAAATCACCGAATCGGTCAACCATTCGATGAGAATCATCTACAATCACGTAAGAAGATATTCTGAGCTTACAAATCACCGAATTGGTCAACCGTTCGATGAGAATCAATTAGAATCATGTAACAAGCAATTTTGACCTAACAAATCACTGAATCAGTCAATCGTTCGATGAGAATCAGATTCAATCACGTAACAAGCCATTCTGAGCTTACAAATCAGTGACTCAGTCAACCGTTCGATGAGAATCAGCTATAATCACGTAACAAACTATTCTAAGCTGACAAATCATCGAATCCGTCAACCGTTCCATGAGAATCAACTACAATCACGTAACAAGCCATTTTGAGCTTACAAATCATTGAATCGGTCAACCGTTCGATGAGTATAAATTACAATCACATAACAAGCCATTTTGATCTTACAAGTCACCGAATCGGTTAACCGTTTGATGAGATCAGCTACAATCACATAACAAGCCATTTTGATCTTACAAGTCACCGAATCGGTTAACCATTCGATGAGATTAGCTATAATCACGTAACAAGGCATTGTGAGCTTACAAATCACTGAATCGGTCAATCGTTCAATGAGAATCAGCTATAATCAATTAACAAGCCATTTTGAGCTTAAAAATCATCGAATCGGATAACAGTTCGATGGGAATCAATTACAATCATGTAACAAGCCATTCTAAGCTTATAAATTGGGGAACTGTTCGATTAGAGTTAGCTACAATCACGTAACAAGCCATTTGAGCTTACAAACTACTGAATTGGCCAACTATTCGATGAGAAGCAATTACAATCACCTAACATGCTATTCTAAGCTTATAAATCACTGAATCGATCAAGCGTTCAATGGGAATCAGCTACAATAATGTAACAAGCCATTTTGACTTTACAAATCACCGAATCGATGAATCATTCAATGAGAATCAGCTACGATCACGTAACAAGCCAATCTGAGCTGACAAATAATAGAATCGGTCAACCGTTCGATGAGAATCAGCTGCAATCACGTAACAACCCATTTTGAGCTTACAAATCATCAAATCGGTGAACCGTTCGATGAGAATTAATTACAATAACGTAAAAAGCCATTCGGAGCTTACAAATCATTGAATAGGTCAACCGTTCGATGAGAATCAATTACAATCACGTAACAATCCATTTTGAGCTTACAAATCACCGAATCGATCAACCGTTCAATGAGAATCAATTAAAATCACGTAACAAGTCATTCTGAGCTTACATATAATTGAATCGGTAAACCGTTTGATGAGAATCAGCTACAATCACGTAACAAGCCATTATGAGCTTTCAAATACCAACTCGATCAACCGTTCTATGAGAATCATCTAAAATAATGTAACGACCCATTCTGAGATTATAAATCATTGAATCGGTCAACTGTTTGATGAAAATAAATTACAATCATGTAACAAGCCATTCTAAGCTTACCAATCATTGAATCAGTCAACTGTTAGATGAGAATCAGCTACAATCACGTAACAAGCTATTCTGAGCTTACAAATTACCGATTCGGTCAACCGTTCTATGAGAATCATTTATAATCACGTAAAAAGACATTTGGAGATTACAAATCACTGAATTGGTCAACCTTTCAATGAGAATCAATTAAAATCATGTAACAAGCCATTTTGAGGTTACAAATCACTCAATTGGTCAACCGTTCGATGAGAATAAATTACAATCATGTAAAAAGCCATTTTGATCTTACAAATCAATGAATCGATTAACCATTCAATGAGAATCAACTACAATCACGTACCAAGCCATTCTAAGCTTACAAATCACTGAACGGTTGATCGATTCAGTTATTTGTAAGCTCAGAATGGCTTGTTACGTGATCGCAGCTAATTCTCATCGAACGGTTGACCGATTTGGTGATTTGTAAGCTCATAATAGCTTGTTACGTGATTGTCACTGATTCTCATGGAATGGTCAACTAATTCAGTGATTTATTAACTCAAAATGGCATGTTAGGTGATTGTAATTGCTTCTCATCAAAGAGTTGACTGATTCAGTGATTTGTATCAAAATGACTTTCTACGTGACTGTAGCTAATTCTCATCGAACGATTAACCGATTAAGTGATTTGTAAGCTCAAAATGGCTTACATGATTGTAATTGATACCCATCGAACTGTTGACCGATTCGGTATTTTTTAAGCTTAGAATAGCTTGTTATGTGATTGTAGCTGATTCTCATCGAACAGTTGACCGATTCGATGATTTGTAAGCTTAGAATGGCTTGTTACGTGATTGTGGCTGATTCTCATCGAATGGTTGACCGATTCAGAGATTTGTCAGCTCAGAATGGCTTGTTATGTGATTGTAACTGATTCTCATCAAACGGTTGACTGATTCGATGATTTGTAAGCTCAGAATGGCTTGTTACATGATTGTAGCTAATTCTTATCGAATGGTTGACCAATTTGGTAATTTGTAAGCTCAGAATGACTTGTTACGTAATTGTAATTGATTATCATCGAATAGTTGACCTATTCAGTGAATTGTAAGCTCAGAATGGCTTGTTACATGATCATGGCTTATTCTTATTGAACGATTGACCGATTGAATAATTTGTAAGCTCAGAATGGCTTGTTACGTGATTGTAATTGATTCTCATCGAATGGTTGACTGATTCGATGATTTGTAAGCTCAGAATGGCTTGTTACGTGATTTTTGTTGAGTCTCATCGAATGATTAACCGATTCATTGATTTGTAAGATCAGAATGGCTTCTTACATGATCGTAATTTACTGTCATCGAACGGTTGACCAATTCGGTGATTTGTAAGCTCAGAATGGCTAGTTACGTGATTGTAGCTGATTCTCATCAAACGGTTCACCGATTTGGTGATTTGTAAGCTCAGAATGGATTGTTACGTAATTGTAATTGATTCTCATTGAACGGTTAATTGATTCGGTGATTTGTAAGCTCAAAATGGCTTGTTACGTGATTGTAATTGATTCTCATGGAACGGTTCACCAATTTGGTAATTTGTAAGCTCATCATGGATTGTTACATAATTAGAATTGATTCTCATCAAACTGTTGATTGATTTGGTGATTTGTAAGCTTAGAATGGCTTGTTACGTGATTGTAGCTTATTCTCATCGAACGATTGCCGATTCGGTGATTTGTAACCTCAGAATGGCTTGTTACATGACTCTAGCTGATTCTCATCGAATGGTTGACCGATTTGGTGATTTTTAAGTTTAGAATGGCTTGTTACGTGAGTGTAGCTGATTCTCATCAAAGGGTTGACCGATTCGATGATTTGTAAGCTCAGAATGGCTTGTTACATGATTGTAACTGATTCTCGTCCAACGGTTGATCGATTCGGTGATTTGTTAGCTCAAAATGGCTTGTTACATGATTGTAGCTGATTCTCTTCGAATAGTTGACCGATTCAATGATTTGTAAGCTTAGAATGGCTTGTTACGTTATTGTAATTTATTTTCATCAAACTATTGACTGATTCGGTGATTTGTAAGCTCAAAATAGCTTTTTACGTGATTGTAGCCGATTCTCATTGATCGGTGGACCGATTCAATAATTTGGAAGCACATAATGGCTTGTTACATGATTGTAGCTGATTCTCATTAAACGGTCAACCAATTCATTGATTTGTAAGCTCAAAATAGCTTGTTACGTGATTGTAGCTGATTCTCATCGAACGGTTGACTGATTCAGTTATTTGTAAAGATTGGCCTTTTACGTGATTGTAATTGATTCTCATCAAATGGTTGACCGATTTGGTACTTGTAAGCTCATAATGGTTTATTACATGATTGTAGTTGATTCTCATCGAACGGTTGAGTGATTCATTTATTTGTAAGCTCAGAATGGCATTTTATTTGATTTTAATTGATTGTCATCGAACGGTTGACCAATTCGGTGATTTGTAAAGTTAGAATGGCTTGTTACGTGATTGTACCTGATTCTCATCAAACAGTTGACCGATTCAATTATTTGTAAGCTCAAAATGGCTTGTTACGTGATTGTAGCTGATTCTCATCGAATGGTTCACCGATTCAGTGATTTGTAAGCTCAAAATGTCTTGTTACGTGATTGTAGTTTATTCTCATCGAACGGTTAACCGATTCGATGATTTGTAAGATCAGAATGGCTTGTTACATGATTGTAATTTATTCTCATTGAACGGTTGACCGATTCAATGATTTGTAAGCTCAGAATGGCTTGTTACGTGATTGTAGTTGATTCTCATTGAATGGTTGACCGATTCGGTGATTTGTAAGCTCAGAATGGCTTGTTACATGATTGTAGCTGATTCTCATCAAACGGTTGATCGATTCGGTGAGTTGTAAGCTTAGAATGGCTTGTTACATGATTGTAGCTGATTCTCATCGAACGATTGACCAATTCAGTGATTTGTAACCTCAAAATGGCTTTTTACGTGATTCTAATTAATTCTCATTGAAAGGTTGACCGATTCGGTGATTTGTAATCTCCAAATTTCTTTTTACGTGATTATTGATGATTCTCATAGAACGGTTGACCGAATCGGTGATTTGTAAGCTCAGAATAGCTTGTTACGTTATTGTAGCTGAGTCTCATCGAACGGTTGACCTATTTGATGATTAGTAAGCTTAGAATGGCTTGTTACGTGATTGTAGCTGATTCTCATCGAACGGTTGACCGATTTGGTGATTTGTAAGCTTAGAATGGCTTGTTACATGATTTAGAGGCTATCATGTATGTAATGTCTCCGTTTGATTATTTGACAGATTAGTTGATTCCAATGTAGCCTCCATTGGGAGACATCTGAAGATCAGGCAAGGTTATGTTGAATGTATTTTGACAAAGTATTTAGTTTTATCATAAATAATGCAGAGGCTATCAAGTAGTATAGAAGGAGACATTGATCACAGCAAGGTGATTTCATATTTGTACTTAAAGTATCCAATATTCAACAAAGTAAGTTGCTACAACCAAATCAATTTCAGTGTTACTTTTTAACAATTGTGGAAGACAAAATCTCCTAACAGAGTAGACTTAATAGTGTTTTGTAAATCTCTTAACCTAGTGCACACTTGAATAGTATTGCTAAAATCCTCTAACAAGGTAGATCTTAAAAGATCTTTTATGTTACTCCTAATAGGGTAATATCATCATAAGTGATCAATTTATATACTTTAACCAACAACTTTATTACTGCAGTAGTGAATCTTTGTGGGTGTCATCCTCACCACAGTTTTTACCTTCTTACAAGGGTTTCTACGATACCAAAATCATAGTGTTATGTGTATGAAGTTTCATGTATGCTTATTTGACTAGATTAGAAGTGTTTACATTTGATTTATGTTAATGAATGTATGGAGACATTAAATACTATAGTCGGCTAATAAAGGAACTTATCTTAAAGTTTGAAGGGAAAAAAGTTTTTAGGGTTACTAATTCACCCATCCCCTCTCAGTAACTCACCTTTCCATAATCCCAATATATACAAAGGATCCTTTCTCTAATTGAGATTACCTTAAGACAACCAAAATTGTTTAGACACTATGACAAGGAAATTAAGTTGGTAGCTACTTCATGCTTGAGTAATATTTTGAGGATTTGGACCCCTCAAGTACCATATGATGATGGCACTAGGAAGGAGATATTGCACTTGATAATTGATAGCTTCCAAAGCCTTGATGACAACAATAGTGATCCTTTCACAAGGAGGTTTGCAATATTGGATATCTCTACAAAAATCAAAGTGAGTAACCTCATTTTTGGTTTGGTATTGCAAGATTTGATCTATGATATGTTTCATCACTTATTGTTCACAATCAAGAAGTACCATGATAATAAGGTTTATGTTGCCATGGAGAGTATTATGATTTTTTGTATTAAAGAGATGGAGGTAATATCCCAACCTATCATATCTATGCTATAGGTTTTTTGTAATATAGAATACATTCCTTCTATTGTAGAATGTAGATTGGTCAATAAATTGTTCAAGAACTATGAATAAAAATTAAAGTCTCATTTGCACAAATGTGAGGAAGTTGGTGAAGACAATAAGAGTGATGCACTACATCAAGAAGATGAAAAAAAGCTCACATGTTTACCCCATCCACAAGTAGATATGGACAAGAAAGAGACAATAATTATCCATAATGATGAAGATGTTTTGAATGGAGATGTGAACTCTACCAATATTGATCTTTTGCTAGAGTAATCTCTACAGTTGGTGAAATATGGAGTTTACCCTTTTCTTGGGTATGAGGCATGCATGACTTCCATCTCTTCATGTGAGTGGATTTATCATGGAAATAACAAGTTTGAAGTGAGATTTGAGATATTAGACCATCATTTTTTGAAATTGATTGATTGGCATCATAGCATGAAAGCATAGGATCTACGCATCAATGTGTGTGATGATTGGGTTCAGTGGGATCCTGATGACTCTGGGCATGAAAAATTTTATATCAAAGTGGAGTAGAAAAATATTGATTGATATTTAATCTTCTTTCCTACATCCAAGTGTGTTGTGTTGGAAATCTAATATGGGAAAGTGTAGTAAGAGGGGGGTGAATCAGATATCTCTAATATTTGATACTTTAAAACTAATTCCACAAACCCATAAACATGAATTTCAATACCAAAATACTAACATTCTAACTTTATCCATCAAATGAAACACATAAGAAAGATTTTGGTTACCTGGAAACCCTTTAAAGGTAAAACTGGGGTGGGGATGAAACCCACAAATCTTCACTATTACAATATAAAGTGCGCATGTTAGGGCTACAATGTTTGATCACTTCTGATGATCTACCATGTGAGGGGTCTTCCCTGTTAAGAGCTTGCAGACTTATACAATCTACCTTGATTAAAGGATTTAAAACTTACAACTAAGTAAGAACTCAGTTAAGAAATTAATGAAATCCTGTTAGGACTACTCTATAAAGATATTTACCTTGATTCACCTGCTAAAATGTATTAGTACCTGATCCTTTAGTTTTCACTATAGATGATAATTACAGATCTCTTATATCCAATACTTCTCTGATCTCAAAATTAAATTTATCTCTATTTTGTCCTTCACTTCTCTGCTTTATCACTCTGCCTGATCTTTGCATCTGATAATCAAAACACTTCTCTATTCCGGGTACATGAGATCTCCTCTATTCTCCTAGGATCTAGATGTATTACTTATGTCGCTTAAGCATTCCATTTTTCTAATAGGTTACATGGCTTACATAGGGATTAATGATTAGAAATACAAGGCGTAATCAACTCCTTGATTCCCTCAACAATCATTAAATCTCGCATAGAAGTCAGCCAAAATGGTTTACCTTGGTATTTGTGCCATTACAAACACATATGTCAAAACTATCTTACTCAACATATGAATTCTCTGATGCTCGGTCAAAACTATTCTTCATATACTGGTGCTCGACACTGACTCTTCTATACAACTTGACATATACACTACTCGGTAACTATTGAAGTACTCAGTGATCTTTGACTTGCTCAATAGTAACTACTGCTTGGAAACTATATAGAATACAAGTCTAAACATAACTCGGCCTTTACAAATGGCTCGATTGTAGTGATGACTGACCAACATTGCCTTGAAAATGACTAAGTGTTAGACACTAATAGATAACATAACATAGGGATCAACAATCTCCCCCTTTGACATTAGTGGAAAAAACACTTTGTCATGACAATTACATTGCAAGATAGTACTTAGTAGTTTGAGTACTCCCCCTAAGACTTTGACTCGGTCTTCACAAAGACTATACTATATACATTACTCTTGACATACAATGAATATATTTACATTACAGGGCCCTGCGTTGTTACTCGCCTTTTTTTTGATTGAAAGCCCTTGCATTCCACTCACTTCCCTTCTTCAGGTTCGGGCCCCTCTTGGGAGGTGCCCTTACCTTCATACGGTCAGCTTTCAGAAAAATAGGAAGAGGGGGAGAAGAATATTGGGGAAGGAAGGCAGGAAGACAGGACCCCAAGGACAACATTATTTCATACCTTTCTGCATCTCTTCTTTGATAATCACTATATATACATTCCTCACTGTATCATGACTGTACTATTTCCCCCTTGTTTTTATCACTTGAAGCTGTTGGGGTAAGAAAATACTTATCCAAAAATGGTTTGTGGAGCTTCATAATCATTGCTAAGGCATTGTCCCATTTGGACCTTACAGACTCCAAAACCTGTATCTTGATTTCTAGCTAGGTACCTAGATCAACCAAACTCTCGGTAATAGAGAGGTGAGGATCTCTTTGTACTAACTCCTTTGCCGACACCAATTCTTTCTGCATAACCTCCAGATAAGGTGTTAACATTTTTTGCATGGAGATTAGTTTGGCTCTTATTCTCCCATCATTAGCCATCAACTTGGCTAATCTACCTTGTGCATGAAGTAACTATGTGAAATGAATGGAGCTGGAAGTTGCATCCATGCTCAGTAAATGACCAGTAGACTTCAAGTCTAGTTGCGGTTTATCAATCAAATCTTGATTATCGTTAGTGAAGGTTTCTACATTAGAAATTTTCTTGTATAAATAATAGACATTCTTACAACTTCTTCTAAATTATTCACTAAGGCTGAAAGTTCAAATTTTTTAACGGCTATCGCAGTTGAGACCTTTTCAAGTACCTTTATCTCAAACTTTTTTTTTGACCACTGCACAAGATTTTCATTGGCTTTTACTATCATCATTGTTCACCTTCTTAAAAATATGAACCAATTGTTCCAAAATAAGTGAAGTCTCATTCAAATCATCCATTTAGAAGGCTTCTACAAATATACCTTTTATTTTATGCAGTACCTACTTATGTTGATGTTCTCTCCTTAATTCTTCTTGCTTGCTTTTCTTCTTTAAGAGATCTTATAAAATTTGTAATTGCTCATATGTCAAGTTATTAGTGTCCCACTTCAGAATCACTATAACTTCATCAAGTTTTACCTATGTGGAAGGATAATTTTCCTTTTTCTTATGTGATTTCTTCTTTGGTTTGGTGCCACTCAGAAACTGTACTAAGACTTGGATAGACTCTTTCTCCTTATTGATTTTCTCCTCAATCTTTTGTTCTTCCTCAATTGAGGTCCTGAAATCTTTTTTGTAGAATTATATGCTTGTTATTTTAAGCTCTCCTCTCCTTTACTTTTATTATATTCCTTGGTAGGTGCATTTTTTGTCGTGATTGTCAGCTTGTCCTGTTCCTCGACAGTGGAACTCTGTGTAATCTTTTATTCAACTGTGACTGTGTGGGAGCTTGTAGGTTCAGTGTCTATAGTTGATGTACCCTCAATCCTTGTATAGTCACGTACATGTATGATAACTAGATTGTTACTCAGTAGAAAGTGATCTAAGGCTGCCTCGACAAGGATTTAGCTCTTTATTTCTTCCCCAGTCAATGTATTTTTATTAACTTGTGTGTCTTCAAGTATGTCCTCAATAATGATCACATCCTGTGATCCACTCACTACTACCATATTTATTTCCTCTTCATCAAGGTTCTAAGGCTCATCAATATCTTTTTTGTTATCTAGTTCCACTTGTCTGGATGTTCCTTCACCTTGTTGTGCGCTATGAATTAATAACCCAAAAATTATTTTCCACAACCTTGTACTGTGGGTGACAACTTCATCAACATTATGTTTCAAAATGGAGTAAGCCCTGAGCTTTGGTACAAACCTATTTCTGTATTCCTCAATATATGCCTTTATGTTCTTCAGTGTTAATTCAGGCATGATCTAAGCTAAGGTGCCTTCCCTTATCCATCTTTCTATCTTGATGGCATACTATCATTTCTGATCAATTCAGGTAAAAAGTTCTTCAGGGATGAGATTCCCAATCTCTAGAGGTGTCATCTTAAATGTGCATAGCATTTCTAACATATCCTCTTCAACTTTTTCTTTGTCATCTTTACTTGATTTTTCAAATTTGATAAACTTAAAACTTGCTAATCATGCAGTGCTTTTGATATTTTGGCATATTTCATCCACACTAGTTATGTCTTTGTGATGCCACTTTCAACTTTGTACTATCATCTATGTTTTTCTTTTCTTCTTCATCATCCTCCTTCTATAATACTAACTTCCTTCTTAGATTCTTCTTAGGATGACTGGACATGGCTCTACTTTGCACTGGTATTCCTTCAGTGTTTTCTGCTGGTGTTTTCCTTTGGGGCTCGGCAGCTCTGATAGTTGAGGCTGCCCTAGTTCTTGGTCTTAATGTTATAGGAGGGGTAGGCATTGATTTCTGGATTTTCCTTTTACTAGGCTCAGCAAGCATTGCCTCCTTGCCTTTCTTTTGCATTCCTACATCCTCCACTTTACTATCTTTAGATTCACTAGACTTATCCTCACTCTAACCTTGTGTAATCTCAAGAGGTGCATTCTCCTCTTCTCCTTCACCTAGCATCTTCTCTAAATTCTTAACTATTTTCTTTCTTTTCCTTTCTAGGGTTGTAGACTTCAATCCCATAGTAATTTTGGACTTAGCCTCTTCATAAGTTCCAAAATGTTTTTCTTTCTTATCAATGTCTTCAGCAAGTAGGGAAGTTATTGTTGTTGATATCTTATCTATATTAACCTCATAGGGAAATGGCCTTAGCCATATTACCCTAGGCACAACAGCCTGCACAAAAGTGTGGTCAGTATCCACTAAAAAATAGATATTATTGTAGTGTTTCTCTACTAGGGATACCAGGATTCTACTTCTTTTTCTCCTCTTCTTCTTGAATTCAAAAAAATAACTATCCATCACACTATCAAAATTTTCACCTAACTGATGAATAAACTCATTGATTTGTTGGGTTACTAGTCGGTCCTTACTCCATACAACATCTCATATAGTTAGGAAAACTATTTTTTACATAAAAGAATAAACAAACGATCATAGAATCGAACTTACACATTGAATTCTTAGCCTTCCTTATTGATGTTAGGTTCTTGGTAAGTTGGGTCAACTATAGCTCGGCAAGATCATAAGTATGATCTTTCTTTACCATCTTCCATGCTTGATCAACTGTAATGCAAGGAACACTATCTAACCTCCTTGAATGATCAAATTTGTGAGCAATAACTCTCACTATAAAATCTATCTCCGGATCTGTGATCATAGAGATTTTCATTCCTCTCTTATTCCATATTGCTTGTGTGTTAGCTTAAATGGCCTCTTTTCTTTGGCATCTCATAGTTTTCTTCTTGGTAAGAATGGGATAACTGGTGACTCAGTGAATCATTTCCTTGGTGATCTTGACTGGACCATTATCTAACCACAATTTCATGTCATGAACTCTTCTGAAAACAATCTTGATCCATTTAATTTTGAAGTTCAAGGGAAATTGTAACCCTTTCTTGGTAACTTGTTAACTTGTTGATTATTTTCCTTCAAGACTCCATTGATACACAACCTATTGTAAGCCTCTCTTAGCTCATAATCTCCAATCTCTCTGATCTTTCACATGTAGCATGCATGCACATCATGTATCATCAAGACATTTGGTGGAATTGATGACAGGGCTCCCAAGAGATCTCCCTTCACTGCACTTTTTGGTACGCATCACTCCTTACTAATTGGACATTTAGAACTTCTTTCCATTGATTCCTTACTGCTACATATAAGGTAGATGCCATATCTCTAATCTAGGGTTTGAAAGATAGATTCAGGTAGCTTGGTAATACCTTTTTTCAATGATTCTCCATACTGTTTTCCGATGGCACGCAATAGGAATCCTCACAATCTTAAATTAGCACAAATAGCTCTTTCCAATCACCTTGAATTGCTCTGAAAATTAACAAATTATTGGGTGAAATGAGAATGAATGGTAATATTTTACTTTATAGACTCAAACGTTCACTTTTAGGGCTTCATTAAATGTTATGTACATTTGTAGGTGAAACACAATTGTCTCAGCCTTCACATGTCAACTCGGCTACCACATTTTTATACCCGGTTGAAACCATGACTCGGTCAATACTAACATTTCATTTATGCTCGACAGATATCACATCTCGGCTTATTATAGGAGCTCGACGCATACTGAGTGACTTGGTCACTATAAACATAAATACTGATGCTCGACATCAAATATGCAATATAACTCTTTTCTCAAATATGTTCTAGTGCATCTTAATTTATGCAGATATGGACTTTAACATATCAAATATCAAGAACTGGTGTAAAATATGACATTAGAAAATTCAGATCCTCGCATACCTTCTTTTCTTAGTTAGAAGTAGTGTGATCACCTTATCCATTGGATTGGGTGACCTTAGGTTCACTGGATCCACTACTTATTGTTTCCTTTTTCTTTCTCCATATTGTGTTCATCTGATCCCTTATTTGTTCAACAATCTCATTATTTTTGAATTGTTCATTACTCGATGCTTGTGTTCTGCAGTCTCTTTTTATGTGACCAATTTTGTGGCATTTGTAACAGACCAAACTTCCACTCATCCAACTCTTGGATTTAGCTCTAAAATGTGTCTTTACATAGTTTTCTCCAATATGACCGTATTCTCCACAATAATGACAACTATACCATGTATTGTAGTCCCAATTGAATGTGTTACCTTTCCTTGGTGCATTACTCTTCTTATTAGATGTCCACTTAGGTTTTTGCATTGGATCTACATTCTTGAGCTCTATGACCATATTTTTGACAGTTGTAACAATGTACTTGAAATCTAGGTGTAGTAGGTGGATTACTAACCTTTGACCTGCATTCATGTGCCTGATGTCCATGCTTCTTACATTTAAAATAATTCCATTAAATTTTGTTTTAGGATTGAGTTACCATTATTTCTTCTACAGATGTTTTATTTATGTCCTATCTGATTCTAAGCTTACAAATCACCAAACAAGTCAACCATTTGATGAGAATCAGCTACAATCATGTAGCAAGTCATTCAAAGCTTACAAATAACTGAATCGGTCAATCATTCGATGAGAATCAACTACAATCAAGTAACAAGCCATTCTGAGCTTACAAATCATAGACTCGGTCAAACGTTCAATGAGAATCAGCTACAATCATGTAACAAGCCATTCTAAGCTTACTAATCATCAAATTAGTCAACTGATCGATGAGAATCAGCTACAATCACGTAACAAGCCAATCGGAGCTTACAAATGACCGAATCGATGAATCGATCGATGAGTATCAGCTAAAATCACGTAACAAGCCATTCTGAGCTTACAAATCACTGAATTGGTCAACCTTTCGATGAGAATCAATTGCAATCACGTAACTAGCCATTATGAGCTTACAAATCATTGAAACGGTCAACCATTCGATGAGAATCAATTACCATCACGTAACAAGCCATTATGGGCTTACAAAATGCCAAATCGATCAACTGTTTGATGAGAATCAGCTACAATCATGTAACAAGCCATTCTAAGATTACAAATCACTGAATTGGTAAACTGTTGGATGTGAATCAACCAAAATCACGTAACAAGCCATTCTAAGCTTACAAATCATCGAATTGGTTAACTGTTCAATGAGAATCAACTACAATCACATAACAAGCCCTCCTGAGATTACAAATCACCAAATCGGTCAACCGTTCAATGAGAATCAGCTACAATCACATAACAAGCCATTCTGAGATTACAAATCACTGAATTGGTAAACTATTTGATGAGAATCAACCACAATCACGTAACAAGTCATTCTAAGCTTACAAATCATTGAAACAGTTAACCGTTCAATGAGGATCATCTACAATCACATAACAAGCCCTTATGAGCTTAAAAATCACCGAATCGGTCAACCGTTCAATGAGAATCAACTACAATGACGTAACAAGCCATTATGAGCTTACAAATAATCGAATCGGTGAACCGTTCGATGAGAATCAACTACAATCATGTAAAAAGACATTTGGATTCAATTAAATAATCTAACGTTATCTATAATCACTAATTGATTATTTGACAAATTTGGTAACAAGCCATTCTTAGCTTACAGATTCGATGACAGATTACCAAGCCATGTATAATAATAGATTACTGTTAACAGATTAAAATTGATACCGTTACATGATTCAATGGCTTGGTAACATGACCCCAGACCATTTACTCGGAGGGCTAAATGCTCTTATTATGGAAGTGCTTCCATTTTAAGATGATACACTTGTATTTCTGCAAAAACAAATCTCTCATCCCATTCCAATCAGTTGTTGCATTTTCTCCTAGTCCCATAAACCATCTCAAGGCGGAATCTTTTAATGTAGCTGGAAACAATTTGAGGTTATGACTATAAGTGTTATAGTAAAAGCTCTGATAAAGGATGTCAAACTTAAATAAGAAAGTGTCAGGATCTTCGGTAGTCTGAGCCATCACTGCTTGTATTTGAACTTAAGACTACTGTTGAGGAGTGTTAATGGTCAGTGATGTACTTGTTATACACTAAGTTTTGCACCCTTTTCAAGCTCTCTTGGTCTTAATAACCTAGTATAACATGGGAATCATCTCCAGGTTGTGGGACCTATGCTAACTGAGATGAGACTTCCAGGTTCTAGGCCAGTTCCTCTTGGATAATCACCTTGATTTTATTTTTAACAGGAAAGTAAACTCTTGAAGGAAAAAGGATAGAAGGAATGCATTAAAGGGAAATGACTGAAAGCAAAACTACCTACTAGGTGATACACCGAAATGATGGTATGAATCATAGTATAATGAATGAAATCAGTGAAAAAACTTAGGTCTAGGAGATCACAACTTACTAAATAGGTTTGCATCAATATTTCATAGAAGGGCCTACGATAGAAAGAGGCTCTTCAGGGAAAGAGAAATCTTTCACAAACAATAACATTCTTAAGAAATTCAGACAACAATCTATAACCTGCAAACAAACATTCATCTCTCCAACTAGGTATAGGAATGAGACAAATTGACAGGGGGTTGAAGTATACCCACAAGATCATTCAAATCAGATCATCCACAGAAATAAACATAAATTACAGAAAGAAAGAGGGATTGGGAACCCTAAGATATCACTGAAAGCATACATATACTTAATTCAATGAGAGAAAACTTAGACAAAAAAAGCATAGGGACAGATAGAATGTCACAAATTGCCTTTGCAATATCTAAGAATCAATGAAAGGTTACAGACTGTAGAAGTCAAGGGGAAAGACAAATGCCACAGATAACTCCTAAGAAAGAAAAACTCTCTTAGAACTAATTCTGAAGAAACTTTCTAGAGAATTCTTTCCTATGTAAATGACCTTGGGAATCCTTTTATAATAACAAGGATTGCTACAAGCTTAGGATCATTTAGGACATAATTAGGACAACATCGCCAACCACTACAACATGAATTTAGGAAACTATTTATTACCTAAATGACAAGCGAGAAATTCTAATTAAAAATAAGAAATATCATAGATAAATCTGATATCTATTACATTCTAGAAACCCTAGTAGTTAAATTGAAAATTAGGGTATGATCTTATTATCCCTGTGACAAGCACGTCATTTACAAATATCTCAGCTACTATGCACACCAGGAAATAAATTTTGTGACAACTTGGTCCAAGACACCAATGCCTCATCCAAAAGGAAACCCCTTGCAAAATATCAAACCCACGATAGCCAATATGATCAAATCATATTCAGCCTCAACCACCATAGAGTTCAATCAATTCTCAACTGCAAACTTGCATATTATGGTCCTAAAAAAAAAAAAGATTACACATGCTCT
Organism: Chamaecyparis obtusa; assembly: GCA_027943335.1. Taxonomy (NCBI): domain Eukaryota; kingdom Viridiplantae; phylum Streptophyta; class Pinopsida; order Cupressales; family Cupressaceae; genus Chamaecyparis; species Chamaecyparis obtusa. The sequence goes on along the minus strand of BSBK01003129.1, from coordinate 923,461 downwards.
GACACACTATCTCCTTTACTTTCATAATAATAGATTACCGTCATGTTACCAAGCCATTCTCATCGAACGGTTAACAGATTCGGTGACTTGTAAGATCACAATGGCTTGTTACGTGATTGTAATTTATTCTCACCGAACGGTTGATCGATTCAATGATTTGTAAGCATGGAATGGCTTGTTACATGATTGTAGCTGATTCTTATCGAAGAGTTGACCGATTTAATGATTTGTAAGCTCAGAATAGCTTGTTACGTGATTGTAGTTGATTCTCATCAAACGGTTGATGGATTTGGTGATTTGTAAGCTTAGAATAGTTTTTTATATGATTGTAACTGATTCTCATTGAACGGTTGAACGATTCGGTGATTTGTATGCTACGGTTCATCGATTCAGTGATTTGTAAGCTCAGAATAGCTTGTTACATGATTGTAGCTGATTCTCATCAAATGGTTGACCGATTCAGTGATTTGTAAGGTCAAAATGGGTTGTTACATGATTCTAATTGATTCTCATCGAACGGTTGACCAATTTGATGATTTGTAAGCTCAGAATGTCTTTTTACATGATTGTAGATGATTCTCATCGAATGGTTGACCGATTCAGTGATTTGTAAGCTCAGAATGGCTTGTTACGTGATTGTAGTTGATTCTCATCAAATGGTTGACCGATTCGGTGATTTGTAAGCTCAGATTGGTCTTTTACATGATTGTAATTGATTCTCATCAAACGGTTGACCGATTTGGTACTTGTAAGCTCATAATCATTTGTTACGTGATTGTAGTTGATTCTTATCAAATGGTTGAGCGATTTGGTTATTTGTAAGCTCAGAATGGCTTGTTGCATGATTTTAATTGATTCTCATCGAACGGTTAACTGATTCGATGATTTGTAAGCTTAGAATGACTTGTTATGTGATTGTAGCTGATTCTCATCGAACGTTGACTGATTCGGTGAGTTGTAAGCTCAAAATGGCTTGTTACATGATTGTAGCTGATTCTCATCGAATGGTTGATTGATTCAGTGATTTGTAACCTCAAAATGGCTTGTTACGTGATTCTAATTGATTCTCATCAAAGGGTTGACCAATTCGGTGATTTCTAAGCTCCAAATGTCTTTTAATGTGATTATAGATGATTCTCATAGAACGGTTGACCGATTCAGTGATTTGTAAGCTCAGAATAGATTGTTATTGTAGTTGATTCTCATCGAACGGTTGACCGATTCTCATCAAATGATCCTCTGACCTGACGCAATTAGTGATTTGTGAATCTATTAGAGAATGTTAGATAAACCTTTTGACTAAATCTTGATGTAAATTAACATTTGATAGTTGATTTGTTTAACCATTAGCTAGTCAACTAAATTTGTTTAAATATTTGGTTTTTGTGACATAAATTATTTGTAGAGTGGTCATTAGGATTTAATAAATGTTAACAAAATAACTAAGACTCAATTAAAATTTGCATGGCACACATTATTACTATAGAAAATCAATTTTTAAATCATATGGTTTAGATTCTTCCTCATAGTCGTTGAGACATTCAACCTAGTTAAGGTGAGCATGGTCGTCAACCCTTCGCCATGCATTTCTCCAATCAACAGTTAGTGTTCCTGCTCGTGGCTTTAACATTTCTCCTTAGTCAAATTTTAACCCTTGGTCTTTAACTTATTAACCCTTTTAAAAAATAAATTAGGTACATTTTTTAGAGTAAATTATGGGCATCACAAATTAAATTCTTGAAATGTGACAAAAAACCAGTGCGCCTGGATTGGAGTTTCCCTCTTGAGATTGTAAGTACATAACCTTGTTTTCATGATTTTGAGCTTACAAATCATCGAATCAGTCAACCGTTCGATGAGAATCAGTTACAATCATGTAACAAGCCATTCTCATATTACAAATCACCAAATTGGTCAATCATTTGATGAGAATCCCCTACGATCACGTAACAAGCCATTCTCAGCTTACAAATCATTGAATTGGTCAACCATTTGATGAGAATCAGCTACAATCACATAACAAACAATTCTAAGCTTACAAATCACTGAATCGGTCAACCGTTCAATGAGAAGCAATTACAATTGCCTAACAAAACCATTTTGAGCTTACCAATCACGTAAGAAGCCATTTTGAGGTTACAAATCACTGATCGGTCATCCGTTTGATGAGACTCATCTACAATCACGTAACAAGCCATTCTGAGCTTACAAATCATCGAATCGGTCAACTGTTTGATGAGAATCAGCTACAATCACGTAACAAGCCATTCTGAGCTTACAAAGAACTAAATTGGTCACCTGTTTGATGAGAGTCAACTAGAATCACATAACAAGCCATTCTGAGATTACAAATCATTGAAACAGTCAACCGTCGATTAGCTACAATCACGAAACAAGCCATTCTAAGCTTACAAATCATCAAATCAGTCAACCGTTTGATGAGAATCATCTACAATCACGTAACAAGCCATTCAGAGCTTACAAATCACCGAATTGGTTAACTGTTCAATCAGAATCAGCTACAATCATGTAATAATTCATTTTGAGCTTGCAAATCATAGAATCGGTCAACCATTCAATAAGAATCAGCTACAATCATGTAACAAGCCATTCTAAGCTTACAAATAATTGAATCAGTCAACCGTTGGATGAGAGTCACTTACAATCACGTAAGAAACCATTTTTAGCTTACAAATCACTGATCGGTCAATCATTTGAAGAGAATTAGGTACAATCACGTAACAAGCCATTATGAGCTTACTAATCACTGAAACGGTCAACCCTTCGATGAGAATCAGCTACAATCACGTAACAAGCCATTATGTGATTACAAATCACCGAATCAGTCAACCATTTGATGAGAATTAGCTACAATCACATAATAAGCCATTTTGAGCTTACAAATCACCAAATCGATCAACTGTTCAATGAGAACCAGCTAAAATCACGTATTAAGCAATTATGAGATAACAAATCATTGAATCAGTCAACCGTTCGATGAGATTAAGCTGCAATCACCTAACAAGCCATCCGAAGCTTACAAATCATCAAATCGGTCAAACATTTGATTAGAATCAGCTACAATCATGTAACAAGCCATGCTAAGCTTACAAATCACCAAATTGGTCAACCATTTGATGAGAATCCATTAGAATAATTTAACAAGACATTTTGAGCTTACAAATCACTGAATCGGTCAATCTTTCAATGAGAATCAGCTACAATCACGTAGCAAGGCATTCTGACCTTACAAATCACCAAATTGGTCAAAATTTCAATGAGAATCAATTACAATCACGTAAAAAGCCATTTTGGGCTTACAAATCATTGAATCGATCAACAATTCAATGCGAATCAGCTACAATCACGTAACAAGTCATTCTGAACTTACAAATCACCGAATCGGTGAACCGTTCGATGAGAATAGCTACAATCACATAACAAGCCATTCTGAGTTTACAAATAACTTAATCGATAATCCATTCAATGAGAATAGCTACAATCATGTAACAAGCCATTCTAAGCTTGCAAACGACTGAACCAGTCAACCGTTCGAAAAGAATCAACTACAATCATGTAACAAGCTATTCTAATCTTAAAAATCCCTAAATCGGTCAACCGTTCGATGATAATAAGCTACAATCACATAACAAGCCATTCTGAGCTTACAAATAACTGAACCGGTCAACCGTTGCATAAGAATTAGCTACAATCACATAACGACCCATTCTGAGCTTACAAATCACCAATTCGGCCACTATTTGATGAGAAGCAATTACAATAACCTAACAAGCCATTCTGAGCTTATAATTCGATGAGAATCAGCTACAATCCACTAACAACCCATTCTGAGCTTACAAATCACCGAATCGGTCAACCATTCGATGAGAATCAATTACAATCACCTAACATTGCAATTTGATCTTACCAATGATCGAATCGGTCAAATGTTTGATGAGAATCAGCTACAATCACGTAACAAGCCATTCTAAGTCTACAAATCACCGAATCGGTCAACCGTTTGATGAGAACCATCTAAAATCACGTAACAAACCATTCTGAGCTTATAAATCACCAAATTGGTCAACCGTTCTATGAGAATAAGCTACAATCATGTAACAAGCCATTATGAGCTTAAAAATCATCGAATCAGTTAATCATTTGATGAGTAGCAATTACAATCACCGAATCGGTCAACCATTCGACGAGAATAAATTACAATTATGTAACAAGCCATTCTGAGTTTACAAATCACCAAATCGGTCAATCGTTGAATGAGAATTAGCTACAATCACGTAAAAAGCCATTATGAGCTTACAAATCACCGAATCAGTCAACCGTTCGAGAAGAATCTATTACAATCACGTAACAAGCTATTATGAGCTTACAAATCACCGAATCGACCAATCATTCGAGAAAAATCAACTACAATCACATAACAAGCCATTCTGAGCTTACAAATCACCGAATTAGTGAACCGCTCAATGAGAATCTGCTACAATCATGTAACAAGTCATTCTAAGCTTACAAATCACCGAATCGGTCAATAGTTCGATGAGAATTAGCAACAATCATGAAAAAGCCACTCTGAGCTTACAAATAACTGAATTCGTCAACCGTATGATGAGAATCAATTACAATCATGTAACAAGCTATTTTGATCATACAAATCACCGAATCGGTCAACCGTTCAATAAGATTCATTTACAATAATGTAACAAGTAATTTTGAGCTTACAAAATCAATTACAATGACGTAACAAGCTATTTTGAGCTTACAAATCACTGAATCATTCAACCATTCGATGAGAATCAACTACAGTCACGTAACAAGCCATTCTGAGCTTACAAATCATCGATCAACTATTCGATGAGAATAAACTACAATCAAGTAACAAGTCATTCTCAGCTTACAAATCACCCAATTGGGGAACCATTCGATGTGTATCAGCTACAATCATGAAACAAGCCATTCTGAGCTTACAAATCACCGAATCAGTCAACCGTTTGATAAGAACCAATTACAATCACATAACAAGCTATTTTGAGCTTACAAATCACCGAATCTCTGAACCATTTGATGAGAATCAACTACAATCATGTAACAACCCATTCTGAGGTTACAAATCATCAAATCTGTCAACTGTTTGATGAGAATTAGCTAAAATCATGTAACAAGCAATTCTGAGCTTACAAATCTCCAAATCGGTGAACCATTCAATTAGAATCAGCTACAATCATGTAACAAGCCATTTTGAGGTTACAAATCACTGAATCTGTCAACCGTTTGAGAGAATTAGCTACAATCATGTAACAAGCCATTTTGAGCTTACAAATCACTAAATTGGTCAACCGTTCAGTGAGAATTAGCTATAATCACGTAACAAGCTATTATGAGCTTACAAATCACCGAATCGATGAACGATTTGATAAGAATCAGCTACAATCACTTCACAAGTCATTATGAGCTTACAGACTACTGACTTCATAAACCGTTCTATTAGAATTAGCTACAATAACGTAACTAGGCATTCTGAGCTTACAAATCACCGAATCGGTCAACCGTTGGATGAGAATGAGCTACATTCACATAACAAGTCATTCTGAGCTTACAAATCATTGAATGGGTCAACCGTTCGATGAGATCCAGCTACAATCACGTAACAAGACATTTTGAGCTTAAAAATCACTGAATTGGTCAACAGTTTGATAAAAATATGCTACAATCATGTAACAAGCCATTCTGATCTTACAAATCATCGAATCGGTCAACCGTTCGATGAGAATTAGCTACAATCACATAACAAGCCATTCTGAGCTTACAAATCACCAAATCGATCAATTGTTCAATGACAATCAACTATAATCACATAACAAGCCATTCTAAGCTTACAAATCACTAAATCGGTCAACCATTCGATGAGAATCAATTACAAACATGTAACAAGATATTCTAAAATTACAAATCACTGAATTGGTCAACTGTTCAATGATAATCAGCTAAAATCACGTAACAAGCCATTCTGAGCTTACAAATCACTGAATCAATCAACTGTTCGATAAGAATCAGCTACAATCATGTAACAAGCCATTCTGAGCTTACAAATCAATGAATCATTTAACTATTCGATGAGAATCAGCTACAATCACATAAACTAGTCATTCGTAGCTTACAAATCACTTAATCAGTCAACCATTTGATGAGAATTAGCTACAATCATGTAACAATCCATTCTGATCTTACAAACCATCGAATCGGTCAACTATTTGACGGGAATCAACTGCAATCATGTAACAAGCCATTCTAAGCTTACAAATCACCAAATCAGTCAATTGTTCGATGAGAATCAGTTACAATCATGTAACATCCCATTTTCAACATACAAATCACTGAATTGTTCAACTGTTCGATGAGAATTAATTACAATTACGTAACAATCCATTCTAAGCTTACAAATCACCAAATCGGTCAACTGTTCGATGAGAATCAGCTAGAATCACGTAACAAGTCATTCTGAGCTTACAAATCACTAAATCGATCAACCGTTCGATGAGAATCAGCTACAATCACTTAACAAGCTATTTTGAGCTTACAATTTAATGAATCAGTTAACCGTTCGATAAGAATCAGCTACAATCACATAAACTAGTCATTCATAGCTTACAAATCACTTAATCAATCAACTGTTTGATGAGAATTAGCTACAATCATGTAATAATCCATTCTAAGCTTACAAACCACCGAATTGGTCAACTGTTTGATGGGAATCAACTGCAATCATGTAACAAGCCATTCTAAACTTACAAATCACCGAATCAGTCAACTGTTCGATGATAATCAGCTACAGTCACATAACAAGTCATTCTCAGCTTACTGATCACCAAATCGGTCAACCGTTTGTTGAAAATTAGCTACAATCATGTAATAACCTATTATGAAATTACAAATCACCGAATCAGTCAAATGTTGGATGAGAATCAGTTACAATCATGTAACATCCCATTTTCAGCATACAAATCACTGAATCGTTCAACTGTTCAATGAGAATTAATTACAATTACGTAACAATCCATTCTAAGCTTACAAATAATCAAATCGGTCAACTGTTCAATGAGAATCAAATAGAATCACGTAACAAGCCATTCTAAACTTACAAATGACTGAATCGGTCAACTCTTTGATGAGAATTAGCTACAATCACATAACAAGTCATTCTAGAATCAGTTTACAAATCACCGAATCAGTCAACCGTTCAATGAGAATCAATTACAATCACGTAGAAAGCCATTCTGAGCTTATAAATCTTGAATCGGTCAACTGTTCAATGAGAATCAGCTACATTACCTAACTAGTCATTTTGAGCTTACAAATCATTGAATCGAGCAACCGTTTGATGAGAATTAGCTACAATCATGTAACAAGCCATTTTGAAGTTACAAATCACCGAATCGGTCAACTGTTCAATAAGAATTAGCTACAATAACGTAACAAGCCATTCTGAGCTTACAAATCACCGAATCAGTCAACCGTTCGATGAGAATCAGCTACAATCACATAAAAAGTCATTCTAAAATTACAAATAAGTGAATCGATCAACTATTCGAAGAGAATCAGCTACAATCACCGAATTGGTCAACCGTTCGATGAGAATCAGCTACAATCATGTAACAAGCCATTCTGAGTTTAAAAATCATCCAATCGGTTAACCGTTCGATGAGAAAATTACAATCATGTAAAAAGCCATTCTGAGCTTACAAATCATAGAATCAGTCAACCGTTAGTTGAGAATCAATCACAATCACATAACAAGTCATTCTGAGCTTACAAATCACCGAATCGATCAACCGTTCGATGAGAATCAGCTACAATCACGTAACAAGCCATGCTGAGCTTAAAAATCACCGAATCAATCAACCGTTGGATGAGAATCAATTAAAATCATTTATTAAGCCATTAAGAGCTTACAAATCATTGAATTGGTCAACCGTTCGATGAGATTCAAATATAATCACATAGAAGCTATTCTGAGCTTTCAAATCATTGAATCAGTGAACCGTTCGATGAGAATCAACTATAATCACATAACAAGCCATTCTGAGCTTACAAATCATTGAATCGGTCAACCGTTCAATGAGAATCAGCTACAATTATGTAACAATCCATTCTAAGTTTACAAATCACCGAATCGGTCAACCATTTGATGCAAATCAGCTACAATCATGTAACAAGCCATTATGAGCTTACAAAACACTAAATCGGTCAACCGTTCGATGAGGATCAGCTACAACCATGTAACAAGCTATTCTGAGCTTAAAAATCACCAAAGCAGTCAACTGTTCGATGAGAATCAATTACCATTACGTAACAAGCCATTGTGACTTTACAAATTACTAAATTTATCAAGCATTCAATGATAATCAACAACAATCACATAATAAGCTATTTGAGCTGACGAATCACCAAATCGGTCAACTGTTCGATGAGAATCAATTACAATCATGTAACAAGCTATTCTAGACTTACAAATCACCGAATTGGTCAACCGTTTGATGAGAATTAGCTACAATCACGTAACAAGCCATTCTAAGCTTACAAATAATCAAATTGGTGAACTGTTCAATGAGAATCAATTACAATCATGTAACAAGCCATTTTGAGCTTACAAATCATGAAATTGGTCAACCCTTTGATGAGAATTAGCTACAATCATGTAAAAAGCCATTCTGAGCTTAGAATTCACCGAATCGGTCAATCGTTTGATGAGAATCAGCTACAATCATGTAACAAGCTATTTTGAGCTTACAAATCACCGAAACGGTCAACCGTTCAATGAGAATCAGCTACAATCATGTAACAAGCCATTCTGAACTTAGAAATCATCGAGTGGGTCAACCATTCGATGAGAATCAATTACAATCATGTAACAAGCCAGTCTGAGCTTAGAAATCACTAAATCGGTCAACTATTCAATGAGAAATAGTTACAATCACGTAACAAGCCATTCTAATCTTTCAAATTACCGAATCGGTCAACCGTCTGATTAGAATAAGCTACAATACTGTAACAAGCCATTGTGAGATTATAAATCACTAAATCGGTCAACCATTCAATGAGAATCAGCTACAATCACGTAGCAAGCCATTCTTAGCTTTCAAATCACTGAATCATCGGTCAACTATTCGATGAGAATCAACTACAATCACGTAACAAGCCATTATGAGCTTAAAAATTAATGAATCAGACAACTGTTCGATGAGAATTAGCTACAATCATGTAACAAGCCATTCTAAGCTTACAAATCACCGAATCGGTGAACTGTTCCATGAGAATCAGCTACAATCATGTATCAAGCTATTTTGAGCTTACAAATCCCCGAATCGGTCAACCGTTTGTTGAGAATCAACTACAATCACGTTACAAGCTATTATGAGCGTACAAATAATCGAATCAGTCAACCATTTGATGAGAATCAGCTACAATCACGTATCAAGCCATTCTGAGGTTACAAATAATTGAATCAGTCAACCATTGGATGAGAGTCACTTACAATCACATAAGAAACTATTTTCAGCTTACAAATCACTGATCGGTCAGTCGTTCGAAGTGAATCAGCTACAATCACGTAACAAGCCATTATGAGATTACTAATCACAAAAATGGTCAACCATTCGATGAGAATCAGCTACAATAACATAACAAGCCATTCTGCGATTACAAATCACCAAATCAGTCAACCGTTCGATGAGAATCAACTACAATCACGTAACAAGTTATTTTGAGGTTACAAATGACTGAATTGGTCAACTAGTTGATAAGAATCAATTACAATCACGTAAGAATCTATTCTAAGCTTAGAAATCACCGAATCGGTCAATAGTTCGATTAGAATTAACTACAATCATGTAACAGGCCATTATGAGCTTACAAATGATCGAATCGGTCAACCGTTTGATGGGAATTAGCTACAATCACATAAAAAGCCATTTTGAGGTTACAAATCACCGAATTGGTCAACTGTTTGATGAGAATCAGCTACAATCATGTAACAACCCATTCTGAGCTTACAAATCACCGAATCGGTCAACCGTTCCATGAGAATTAGCTACAATGATGTATCAAGCTAGTCTAAGCTTACAAGTCATCGAATCGGTCAACCGTTCAATGAGAATCAACTACAATCACGTAACAAGCCATTTTGAGGTTACAAATCACTGAATTGGTCAACCATTCGATGGGAATCAATTACAATCACGTAACAAGCTATTCTAAGCTTACAAATCACCAAATCGGTCAACCATTTGAGAAGAATAAGCTACAATCATGTAACAAGCCATTCTGAGCTTACAAATCACCGAATCAGTCAATTGTTCAATGAGAATTAGTTACAATCACGTAACAAGATATTCTGAGCTTACAAATCATGGAATCGGTCTAATGATAATCAACTACAATCATGTATGAAGCTATTGTGAGCTTACAAATCAATGAATCAGTCAACCGTTCAATAAGAATTAGTTACAATCATGTAACAAGACATTCTGAGCTTACAAATCATAGAATCAGTCAACCGTTCGATGAGAATGGGCTACAATCATGTAACAAGCCATTATGAACTTACAAATCACCAAATCAGTCAACCATTCGATGAGAATCAATTACAATCACCTAACAAGCCATTCTGAGCTTACATATCATTGACTCAGTCAACCATTCGATGAGAATTAGCTACAATCATGTAACAAGCCATTCAGAGCTTACAAATCACCAAATCGGACAACGGTTCGATGAGAGTCAGTTACAGTCATGTAACAAGCCATTCTGAGTTTAGAAATTACCGAATCGATCAACTGTTCGATGAGAATCAATTATAATAATGTAACAAGCCATTCTGAGCTTACAAAACATCGAATCAGTCAACCGTTTGATGAGAATCAGCTACAATCACATAACAAGCCACTCTGAGCTTAAAAATCTTTGAATCGGTCAACCGTTCGATGAGAATCAGCTACAATTACGTAATAAGCCATTTTGAGCATACAAACCACAAAATTGGTCAACAATTTGATGAGAATCAATTACAATCATGTAACAAGCCATTCTGAACTTACAAATCACCGAATCAGTCAACTGTTCGATGAGAATCAACTACAATTACGTAACAACTCATTCTGAGCTTACAAATTACCAAATCAATCAACCATTCAATGAGAATTAGCTACAATCACTTAACAAGGCCATTCTAAGCTTACCAATCACCGAATCAGTCAACTATTCGATGAGAATCAATTACAATCACATCAAAAGTCATTCTGGGCATAAAAATTACCGAAGCTGTCAACCTTTCGATTAAAATTAATTACAATCACATAACAAACCATTCTGAGCTGACAAATCAATGAATCAATCAACCGTTTGATGATAATCAACTACTATCACGTAACAAGCCATTTTGAGCTTACAAATCTCCGAATCAGTGAACTGTCCGATGAGAATTAGCTACAATAAACTATCAAGCTATTATGAGCTTACAAATCATGGAATCGGTCAACTGTTCAATCAAAACTAATTACAATCATGTATTAAGCCATTCTAAGCTTACAAATCATTCAATTGGTCAACCGTTCGATGAGATTCAGCTAGAATCATGTAACAAGTTGTTCTGAGCTTACAAATCACCAAATCGGTCAACCATTCGATCAGAATCAATTGCAATCGCGTAACAAGCCATTCTATTATGAGCTTACAAATCACCAAATCGGTCAACTATTCGATGAGAATCAATTACAATCATGTAACAAGCCATTTTGAGCTCACAAATCACCGAATCGGTCAATCTTTCAATTAGAATTAGCTACAATCACCTAACAAGCCATTCTGAACTTACAAATCACTTAATCGTTCAATCGTTTGATGAGAATCAATTACAATCATGTAACAAGCCATTCTCAGCTAAAATGTCATTCTGAGCTTACAAATCATTGAATCAGTCAACCATTCAATGAGAATCAGCTACAATTACGTAACAAGCTATTCTGAGGTTACAAATCACCAAATCGATCAAGCAATCGATGAGAATCAATTACAATCATGTAACAAGCCATTTTGAGCTTACAAAGTACCAAATCGATCAATCATTCGATAAGAATCAGCTACAATCATGTAATATGCCATTCTGAGCTTACAAATCACCGAATCGGTCTACTGTTCAATGAGGTTCAGCTACAATCACTGAATCATCTAACCGCTCGATGAGAGTCAGCTACATTCACGTAACAAGCCATTCTGAGCTTACAAATCATCGAATCATTCAACCGTTCGATGAGAATCAGCTACAATCACGTAACAAGCCATTCTAAGCTTACAAATACCTGAATCGGTCAATCGTTTGATGAGAATTAGCTACAATCACGTAACAAGCCATTCTAAGCTTACAATTCACTGAATTGATCAACTGTTTGATGAGAATCACCGGAATCAGCTATAATTATGTAACGAGTCATTCTAAGCTTACAAATCACTAAATCGGCAACCGTTCGATGAGAAGCAGTTACAATCACCTAACAAGCCATTCTGAGCTTACAAATAATCAAATCGGTCAACCGTTTGATTAGAATCAGCTACAATCATGTAACAAGCCATTTTGAGCTTAGAAATCACCAAATCGATCAACCGTTCGGTGAGAATCAGCTACAATTTGGTAACGAGCCATTCTGAGGTTACAAATCACCGAATCTATCAACTGTTTGATGAGAAATAAATACAATAATGTAACAAGCCATTCTGAGCTTACAAATCACCGAATTGGTCAACTGTTCGATGAGAAGTAATTACAATTACCTAACAAGCCATTTCAAGCTTACAAATCACCGAATCAATCAACCGTTGGATGAGAATCAATTACAATCACCTAACAAGCCATATGAGCTTACAAATCATGGAATCGGTCAACCGTCAGATGAGAAGCAATTACAATCACCTAGCAAGCCATTCTAAGCTTACAAATAACTGAATCGGTCAACCATTCGATGAGAATCAATTACAATCACGTAACATTTTGATCTTACAAATCACCAAATCGATCAACCGTTTGATGAGAATCAGCTACAAGCACATAACAAATAATTCTGAGCTTACAAATCATTGAATCGGTCAACCGTTCTCAGAGAATCAGCTACAATCACGTAAGAAGCTATTATGACCTTACAAATCACCGAATCAGTCAACCGTTCAATGAGAAGCAATTACAATCACCTAAAAGGCCATTTTGAGCTTACAAATCATTGAATCAGTCAACCGTTCGATGAGAGTTAGTTACAATCACGTATCAAGCCATTTTGAGCATACCAATCACTGACTCGGTCAACCGTTCGATGGGAATTAGGTACAGTCACGTAACAAGCTATTCTGAGCTTATAAATCTCTTAATTGGTCAACCCTTCGATCACAATCAGCTACAATCATGTAAAAAGCCATTATAAGTTTACAAATCTCTAAATCGATCAACCTTTCCATGGGATTTAGCTACAATCATGTAATAAACCATTATGAGATTACAAATCATCGAATCAGTGAACGGTTCGATGAGAATCACTCTAATCACATAACAAGCAATTCTGAGCTTACAGATCACCGAATCGGTCAACCATTCGATAAGAATCAACTACAATCACATAACAAGCCATTATGAGCTTACAAATCACTGAATCTGTCAATCATTCTATGAGAATCAGTTACAATCATGTAACAAGCCATTCTAAGCTTACAAATCAAAGAATCAATCAATCGTTCAATGAGAATCAGCTGCAATCATGTAACAAGCCATTTTGAGCTTAGAAATCATTAAATCGGTCAAAAGTTCGATGAGAATCAATAACAATCATGTAACAAGCCATTCTGAGCTTTCAAATCATCGAATTGGTCAACTGTTTGATGAGAATTAGCTCAATCACGTAACAAGCTATTCTGAGCTTACAAATCACCGAATCGGTCAACCGTCAATGAGAATAAGCTACAATCATGTAACAAGCTATTCTGAGCTTACAAATCACCTAATCAATCAAGCATTGGATGAGAATCACCTACAATCATGTAACAAGCTTACAAATCACCCAATTGGTCAACCGTTCGATGAGAATCAGCTATAATCATGTAACAAGCCATTCTGAGGTCACAAATCACTGAATCAGTCAACTGTTCTAAGCTTACAAATCACCGAATCGGTCAACTGTTTAATGAGAATCAACTAGAATGATGTAACAAGCCATTTTGAGCTTACAAATAACTGAATTGGTCAACCGTTCGATGAGAATCATCTCCAATCACGTAACAAGCCTTTCTAAGCTTACAAATCACCGAATCGGTCAACTATTCGATGAGAATAAATTTCAATGACGTAACAAGCCATTCTAAATTTACAAATCACCGAATCGGTCAACTGTTTGGTGAGAATCAATTACAATCATGTAACAAGCCATTCTGAGCTAACATATCACCAAATCGGTTAACCGTTCTATGAGAATCAAATACATTCACGTAACAATCCATCCTGAGCTTACAAATCACCGAATCAGTTGACCGTTCAATGAGAATCAATTACAAACAACAAGCCATTCTGAGCTTACAAATCACCGAATCGGTCAATCGTTCGATGAGAATCATCTCCAATTATGTAACACCATTCTGAGCTTACAAATCACCGAATCGTTCAACCGTTTGATGAGAATCAATTAAAATTACATAACAAGCCATTATGAGCTTACAAATCATCGAATTGGTCAACTATTTGACCAGAAGCCATTCTAAGCTTACAAATCACCGAATTTGTCAACCGTTCAATGAGAATATGCTACAATCACGTAATGGGCCATTCTGAGTTTACAAATCACCGAATCGGTCAACCGTTCGATGAGAATCAGCTACAATCATGTAACAAGCCATTCTGAGCTTACAAATCACCGAATCAGTCAACTTTTTGGTGAGAATCAGCTAATATCATGTAACATGCCATTCTGAGCTTACAAATCACCAAATCGATCAACCGTTTGATGAGAATCAGCTAAATCATGTAACAAACCATTCTTAGCTTACAAATCACTGAATCGGTCAACCATTCGATGAGAATCATTTAACAAGCCATTCTGAACTTACAAATCACCGAATTGGTCCATCGTTCGACAAGAATCAGCTACAATCATGTAACAAGTCATTCTGAGGTTACAAATCATGGAATTGGTCAACCGTTTGATGAGAATGAATTACAATGACGTAAGAAGACATTCTGAGCTTACAAATCACTGAATCGGTCAATTGTTTGAAGAGAATCAACTACAATCACGTAACAAGCCATTTTGAGCTTACAAATCACTGAATCGGTCAACCGTTCGATGAGAATGAATTAGAATGACGTAACAAGCCATTATGAGCTTACAAATCATTGAATTGGTCAACCGTTTATTAATGTTTGTAGCTTCAGTCGTATGATCACTTAGAATACATATAATACTTAGATATTGATTAATAATAATATAATGTATTTGTATATATATATATATTATTATTAATATATATTATTTAAGTTTATATTATTCTAATATATGATTGAATAGACATGTCCCATGAAGGGACATGTCTCTTATAGCCTCATTCCCAATATAAATAAGAGAGATTGTTGCATTTTGAAAAGACATACAATATATATAATTTAGATAGTGCTATTACATTTGCAGCGATCGCAAAACTCTCAACATGGTATCAAAGCCAGACTGCAAATGTGAGAAAGAAATGATTTTGTAGGAATATTCCAATCCGCTAGGTTCAAATCTGGGTCTATACATCACTTCACATGGATTAGAATGTTCTCTTTACAATACCCCTCTTCATTTTTTGGGTATCTATTTCAATTGAATTATAGATCGCTGAATTCATTGATTAATTGATTGAAAGGGAAGATAATTTTGAGGAGTGACAAGAACATATCTCAGGGTTGTAAATCAGAACAAAGCCATAGTTTATTGTCCAGTTGTGTTCGTGCTATTTCATCTGTTGCTTCCTCTCTGCACCTTGCTAGGGCTTCCATTGCTTCTATAGTTTCTGCGTCTGAAGATGACCGCCACAAAGAACAGGTACAATGGGCAGGTTTAACTGATCAAAATTGCCAACAGGCATTAGTCACCGCAAATAGTGCCTTACGAATCATAGGAATGTATTGTAATTAATACCTCCATCAATATGGCTAAGTCCCATCTTCAATGATCTCGATTCTTCCATCAAATCTATATATGGGGAATAAATAAAGGTATAAGTTTGATGACTAGCCATGATTGAGGGATGGATTGAATTCCATAACAATAATAATTGCAACTGCTGATATCTTCACGCGTGATAATTAACACAAATGATGTATCACATAGTTGGGACTTGACTATACACCAACTATAAGTCTCCATATCTAGTTGATATAGGGGATAGATAAATGTTTGATGTGAACCTAATAATATTGCTGCTTTACTTAATATAAATTGAGCTTTATTTATTCTGGAGATATGGCTTGCAACACTTAATCCTCTATGATCGGCCTGTTTACACGATGGTGGATGTCTTCTTGGATGCATACACGATTTAGAAGTATCATCATATTTAAGCAACCCAACGCTGCAATCTTTTGCATCGATGTCACCATTTGAACATCGTCGTATGTATTGATGTCGATATTGAAGATGTGATTGCCACATTAATATGGAAGACAAGATTTCCATGGATCTCCAATTTTGTAGGCCAATCCAATCAGATCATGTCCTACATGGGCTCTCCCAGCACGAGCTCTCCCAACAAAGATGTCTGCTAGGGAGAAAGTTGTGACATAGTACATTTACTTTCACCCGATGTTCGCAGCCCCCTATGCATTAATCACTCCAAATCTTGCCATTTCTTGCAAACTAGATATCCTCAAGAATATTTTTAAAACCTCACAGGCCTGGAAGAAGACTTTGACCAAGTACTATTCTAAGCTTATTCCTGATAGTTTTAGTCCTTCGACATCTAGAAATGTGAATTGGAAAAATCATATAGATGCTGTAGTTGGACACAACTCTAAAAATATAGGGACGATGATTGTGAGAGATTTTGTTAGCAATGTTGTTGTTGCTAAATTTAGACCACATAGTATACCCATTTTTGCATTGTGCTTTGACCCCAGTGGTACTCTTTTGGTTACTGCATAAATTAACATCATAACCTTAATGTTTTTTTTGCATTATGCCCTATACATTAGGAAATGGTTCTTGCTCTACTGGTTCTAATGAGAATTCATCACATATACATCTGTACAAACTGGTTCGTGGAGTGACAAATGCGATCATATAGGACATCAGTTTCAGTGATGATAGTAGTTCAATTGCTGTCAACTCCTACAAAGGAACAAGCCACTTATATTCAATATCACCATTTAGTGTAGTGGGAAGTCCACATAATCATGTGAGTGTTCTTGTGGATAGTAATCTAAGATCTCCAGTGGTTCAAGGTTTAACTGTTATGTGCCCTTGGTGAAGCCCATGGTTGAAGGGAAATCAGCAGCCTACATCTCGACATCCAACAATACTGTCAGTTGTATGCAAAGTAAGGAATGGCAATGATTGATGGTGCAGTACCATCAGCAAAGCTACAGCTGCAACAAGAGGGAAGCCAAATGTTTCTTCTGGTGTTGTTGCAGCTCTTTTCCCAATGGGGGCAACCATTGCCTGGAATCACAGCTAGGGGATTTTGCAATTAAGAATCAATCGGGCCGGGAATGAAACAACCAAACGACCAGAAACAATGGAAGAAGGAATGCTTCAATGAAATGCAATTATAGAAAAAAGGGCATTGAATCCCCCCGCAACCAGAGGGCCCAGAATGTGACTCAACTAAAACTCTCATCCAACTATGCTCCCTACCCCCCAGCCATGGGGCAAATCAAGCTGCTGGAGCATCCGATCTCATGTATGCTGGCTGAATTTCCTTTATGCTATCTCCTACACTTGGGGTTCGCCTAGAGTGATGCAAACTATATAAGAGAATATCAGTATGTCATTCAAGTTGCATTATCCCTATAGAACATATGGATGATTTTCTCACCAAGTTTCTTGCTAGAGGTAAGGTTGTGTACCTTTAAGATAAACTTGGCATGTTGGAGAATTAAAACTTAGATGAAAAGGAGTTTCATCTATTATCTTGTATGTTATTGCATTCTTCTCCTTAAGAGAGAAGTCTAAGGTGAAAGCCCTTGTTTCCACCCTTTGGGATGAGCCATGATGGATCCACCCTTTGACATGATTGAAGGTTGATTTCACGTGTGTGACTCTAGGACTTATGGGCCCTCCTGTGAACATTGGAGAAAGGTGATAAATTTTTGACAATGAACACTTGTATTTGATATTACAAGGTGACGATCTTGTAATAGAGATTCGTTATGGTAGACAGTGATATGTCTGTGCACATACCATAATAGCGTTATATGTAAATGGAA
The DNA here is from genome assembly GCA_027943335.1 of Chamaecyparis obtusa. Classification (NCBI taxonomy): domain Eukaryota; kingdom Viridiplantae; phylum Streptophyta; class Pinopsida; order Cupressales; family Cupressaceae; genus Chamaecyparis; species Chamaecyparis obtusa. Next base: position 904,959 of record BSBK01003129.1, on the reverse strand, counting down.
TGTAATGTTCTTATTTACTATATCCTTGTATCACAATCTGAGGTGATATGAAAATTAGGTATCACGATCTAAGGTGATTCCTCATATCAAGGAGGTATGAAAATTAGGTATCACGATCTAAGGTGATTCCTCATATCAAGGTGGTATGAAAATTAGGTATCACGATCTAAGGTGATTCCTCATATCAAGGTGGTATATCACATGTTAGGTGATATGAAAAATTGGGTATCACATGTTAGGTGATTCCTCATATCACATGTTAAGTGATATGTAGAATTGGGTATCACATGTCAGGTGATTCCTCATATCACATGTTAGGTGATATTGAAAACTGGGTATCACATGTTAGGTGATTCCTCATATCACATGTTAAGTGATATTGAAAACTAGGTATCACATGTTAGGTGATATGTAAAACTTGGTTTAGGATCCTTTCTGACTTAGTATTACATATTGATTGGACCTTATGAAACATATCACATAGTGACATGTCTCTACATAAACTTAGTATCCATATGACAGACATCATGAGACGTATTGTCATTAGACATGCCATGGATACTTATGAGCTATGATGAACAACACGTGACTTGATATTATTGCATATACCATATCTCCTGATATCACAGTGGGGTGATATCTCCTCTCTTTCAAAATTAATGATTTATTACCTTGATGGATTTTATCTTCTCTAGCTAAGAGGGAGGGAGTCCTGATGTTTGGTATGGTTATAGTTAGGGTCATATGTGTTGACAAGGGAGACCTCAACAAATTTTGTTTGATCATCCTACCTAGCTAAGAGGAAGTATTATTGTTTGTAGCTTCAGTCGTATGATCACTTAGAATATATATATATATATATATATATATATATATATATATATATATATATATATGTTATATTATTATTAATATATATTATTTAAGTTTATATTATTCTAATATATGATTGAATAGACATGTCCCATGAAGGGACATGTCTCTTATAGCCTCATTCCCAATCTATTACATTTGCAGCGATCCCAAAAATCTCAACATCGTTCGATGAGAAATAATTACAATCAAGTAACAAGCCATTATGAGCTTACAAATAACCAAATCGGTTAACTATTCGATGAGAATCAATTACAATCATGTAAAAAGCCATTATGAGCTTACAAATCACCAAATCGATCAATCATTTGATGAGAATGATTTACAATTACCTAACAAACCATTCTAAGCTTACAAATCACTGACCCGGTCGACCGTTTGATGACAGTCAGCTATAATCACGTAACAAGCCATTTTGAGCTTACAAATCATCGAATAGATTGACCAATCGATGAGAATCAACTACAATCATGTAACAAGTCATTCTGAGCTTACAAATCACTGAATCAGTAAATCATTCGATGAGAATCATCTCCAATCACGTTACAAGCCATTCTGAGTTTACAAATCATTGAATCGGTCAACCGTTCGATGAGAATCAATTACAATCATGTAACAAGCCATTGTGAGCTTACAAATCACTGAATTGGTCAACTGTTCCATGAGAATTAGTTACAATCATGTAACAAACCATTTTGAGCTTACAAATAGCCGAATTAGTTTGTCATTCAATGACAATCAGCTACAATCATGTAACAAGCCATTTTGAGCTTACAAATCATCAAATTGATCAACTGTTTGATCAGAATCAAGTACAATCACGTAACAAGCTATTCTGAGCTTACAAATCACTGAATGTGTCAACGGTTTGATGAGAATCAGCTACAATCACGTAACAACCCATTTTGACCTTACAAACCACTGAATCGGTCAACAATTCGATGAGAATCAACTAAAATCATGTAACAACCCATTTTGAGCTAACAAATCACCAAATCAGTCAACTGTTTGATAAGAATCAGCTACAATCACGTAACAACCTATTTTGAGCGTACAAATCAATGAATCAGTCAACTGTTTAATGAGAATCGGTCAAATGGTCGATGAGAATCGGTCAACCATTCGATGAGAATCGGTCAACCATTCAATGAGAATCAAATAAAATCACGTAACTAGCCATTCTGAGCTTACAAATCATCGAATCGGTCAACTATTCTATGGGGATCAGCTAATATCACGTAACAAGCCATTCTGAGCTTATAAATCACTGAATCAATCTACCCTACGATCTGAATCGGTCAACCATTTGATGAGAATCAGCTACAATCACCTAACAAACCATTCTGAGCTTACAAATCACCGAATCGGTCAACCGATCGATGAGAATAAGCTACAATCATGTAACAACAATCAGTGAGGTTATAAATCACTGAATCAGTCAACCGTTTGATAAGAATCAATTACAATAATGTAAGTCATTCTGAGCTGACAAATCACCAAATCGGTGAACCGTTTGATTAGAATCTGCTACAATCACGTAGCAAGCCATTCTGATCTTAGAAATCGCTGAATCAATCAACCCTTCAATGAGAATCAATTAGAATCACGTAACAAGCCATTATGAGCTTACAAATCACTGAATCGGTCAACCCTTCGATTAGAATCAACCACAATCACATAAGAAGCCATTCTAACCTTATAAATCACCAAATCAGTCAACCATTCGATGAGAATCAATTACAATCAGGTAACATGCCATTCTGAGCTTACAAGTCACTGAATCGGTCAATAGTTTGATGAGAATCAGCTAAAATCACGTAACAAAGCATTTTGAGCTTACAAATCACCGAATCGCTCAACTGTTCTATGAGAATCAGCTACAATCATGTAACAAGCCATTATGAGCTTACAAATCACTGAATCAATCAACCGTTTGATGAGAATCAACTACAATCACGTAACAAGCCATTCTGAAATTACAATCATGTAACAACCCATTCTAAGCTTACAAATCACCCAATCGGTCAACCATTTGATGAGAATCATCTACAATCATGTAAAAAGACCTTCTAGGATTACAAATCACCGAATCAGTCAACAGTTTGATGAGTACTAGCTACAATCACGTAACAAGCCATTCTGAGCTTACAAATCTCAGAATTGGTCAACCGTTCGATGATAATCAGCTAAAATCACGTAACAAGCTATTCTGAGCTTACAAATCCCTGAATATGTCAACCGTTCGTTGAGAATCAGCTACAATCACGTAACAAGCTATTATGACCTTACAAATCACCGAATCGGTCAACTGTTTGATGAGAATCATCTACAATCACGTAAAATAATATTTTTAGCTTACAATCACCTAACAAGCCATTTTGAGCTTACGAATCACCCAATTGGTCAACTGTTCATTGAGAAGCAATTACAATCACCTAACAAGCCATTCTAAGCATAGAAATCATAGAATCGGTCAACCTTTCGATTAGAATCAGCTACAATCATGTAAAAAGCCATTTTGAGCTAACAAATCACTGAATCAGTCAACCGTTTCATGAGAATCAGCTACAATCACATAACGAGCTATTCTGAGCTTACAAATCACTGAATCGATCAACAGTTTAATGAAAATCAGCTACAATCACATAACAAGCCATTTTGAGCTTACAAATCACTAAATCGGTCATTTGCTCGATGAGAATTAGCTACAATCATGTAAAAAGCCATTCTGAGCTTACAAATCATTCAATTGATCAACCGTTTGAAGAGAATCAGCTACAATCACGTAACAAGCCATTTTGAGCTTCCAAATTACCAAATCAGTTAACCGTTGGACAAGTATTAGCAACAATCATGTAAAAAGCCATTCTAAGCTTACAAATCACTGAATTGGTAAACAGTTCAATGAGAATTAATTACAATCACATAACAACCCATTCTAAGCTTACAAATTCTATTCTAAGCTTATAAATCACCAAATCGGTCAACTATTCTATAAGAATCATCTAAAATCACGTAACAAACTATTTTGAGCTTACAAATCACCAAATCGGTCAACCGTTCGGTGAGAATGAATTACAATCACGTAACAAGCCATTCTGAGCTTACAAATCACTGAACCGGTCAACCATTCGATGAGAATCAACTACAATCACGTAACAAGCCATACTGAGCTTACAAATCATCGAATCAGTCGACAGTTTGATGAGAATCAGCTAGAATCCTGTAACAAGCCATTCTAAGGTTACACATCACTGAATCAGTCAATCATTCGATGAGAATCAATTAAAATCATGTAACAAGCCATTTTGATCTTACAAATCACCGAATCGGTCAATCATTCGATGAGAATAAGCTACAATCATGTAACAAGCCATTCTGAGCTTACAAATCACCAAATCGGCCAACCGTTCGAAGAGAATCAGCTATAATCATGTAACAATCCATTTTGAGCTAACGAATCATTGAATCGGTCGACCGTTCAATTAGAATCAACTACAATCATGTAAGAAGTAATTCTGAGCTTACAAATTAGTGAATCAATCAACCGTTCCATAAGAATCAATTACAATCATGTAACAAGGCATTTTGAGTTTAAAAATCACTGAATCGGTCAACCTTTTGATGAGAATAAATTACAATCACGTAACAAGCCATTCTGAGTTGACCCATCACCTAATTGGTCAATCGTTCAATGAGAATCATTTACAATCACGTAACAAGCTATTCTGAGCTTACAAATCACCGAATCGGTCAACCGTTCGATGAGAATCATCTATAATCATGTAAAAAGATATTTTGAGCTTACAAATCAGCGAATCGATCAACAGTTCGATGAGAATCAGCTACAATCACGTAACAAGCTATTATGAGCTTAGAAATCACCGAATCGGTCAATCATTCAATGATAATCATCTACAATCACGTAACAAAGCATTTTGAGCTTACAAATCACTGAATCGGTTAACCCTTCTATGATAATCAGCTACTATCACATAAAAATCTATTATGAGCTTACAAATCACCAAATCAATCAACCGTTCGATGAGAAGTAATTACAATCACCTAACATGCCATTTTGAGCTTACAAATCACCGAATTAGTCAACCGTTCAATGAGAATTAGCTACAATCACGTAACAAGCCATTCTGAGCTTACAAATCACCAGATCGGTCAACTATTCAATTAGAATCAACTACAATTATGTAACAAGCCATTCTGAGCTTACAAATCATTGACTCGGTCAACTGTTGGAGGAGAATCAGCTACAATTATGTAACAAGCTATTTTGAGCTTTCAATGAGAATTAGCTACAATCAAGTAACAAGGCCTTCTGAGCTTACAAATGCCATTCTGAGCTTACAAATCATCGAATCGGTCAACCGTTTTATAAGAATCATCTAAAATCACATAATAACCCAATCTGAGTTTACAAATCACCGAATCGGTCAACCGTTCGATGAGAATCATCTACAATCATGTAACAAGGCATTTTGAGCTTACAAATCACTGAATCAGTCAACCGTTTGATTAGAATAAGCTACAATCATGTTACAAGAAATTTTGAGCTTATAAATAATCAAATTGGTCAACCGTTCGATAAGAATCAATTACAATAACGTAACAAGCACTTATGAGCTTCCAAATGCCATTCTAAGCTTGCAAATCATTGAATCGATCAATCGTTCTATGAGAATCATCTAAAATCATGTAACAACCCATTCTGAGATTACAAATCACTGAATCGGTCAACTGTTTGATGAGAATCAATTACAATTACGTAAGAAGCCATTCTAAGTGTACCAATCACCAAATCGGTCAACTGTTCGATGAGAATCAGCTAGAATCACGTAACAAGCTATTCTGAGCTTACAAATCACCGTAACAAGCTATTTTGAGCTTACAAATCATTGAATCAGTCAACCATTCGATGAGAATCAGATACAATCACATAACAAGCCATTTTGAGCTTACAACTCACCAAATCGGTTAACTGTTCGATGAGAATCAGCTACAATCATGTAACAAGCCATTATGAGCTTAAAAATCACTAAATTGGTCAATCGTTCGATGAAAATCAGTTACAATCATGTAACAAGCCATTCTAAGCTTACAAATCACCGAATCGATCAACCGTTCAATGAGAATCAGCTACAGTCACGTAACAAGCCATTCTGAGCTTAAACATCATCGAATCGGTCAACAGTTTGATGGTAATCAATTACAATCACGTAACAAGCCATTCTGAGCTAACAAAATCAATGAATTGGTCAACCGTTCGATGAAAATTTGCTACAATCACGTAACAAGCCATTTTGAGCTTAGAAATCATTGAATCAGTCAGCTGTTCGATGAGAAGTAATTACAATCACCTAACATGCCATTCTGAGCTTACAAATCACCAAATCAGTCAACACCTCTATGAGAATTAGCTACAATCATGTAACAAGCCATTTTGAGCTTAAAAATCATCGAATCGGTCAAACATTCGATACGAATGAGCTATGATCATGTAACAAGTCTTTCTGAGCTTACAAATCATCGAATCGGTCAACCGTTTAGTGTGAATCAATTACAATTACGTAACAATCCTTTATAAGCTTACAAATTAATGAATCGGTGAACCATTCGATGAGAATCAGCTACAATCACGTAACAAGCTATTATGAGCTTACAAATCACCGAATCAGTCAACCGTTCTATGAGAATCATCTATAATCACATAAAAAGACATTTGGAGTTTACAAATCACCGAATCGATCATCCCTTCGATAGAATCAATTAGAATCACGTAACAAGCCATTTTCAAGTTTCAAATCACTGAATTGGTCAACCGTTTGATGAAAATCAACTACAATAATGTAACAAGCCATTTTGAGCTTACAAATAGCCAAATTGGTCAACCATTCGATGAGAATCAATTACAATTACGTAACAAGCTATTCTGAGCTTACAAATCACTGAATCGGTCAACTATTCGATGAGACTCAATTACAATCACGTAACAAGCCATTCTAAGCTTACAAATCACCAAATGTATCAACCATTCAATGAGAATCAGCTACAATCACGTAGCAAGCTATTCTGAGCTTACAAATCATCGAATCGGTCAACCGATTGATGAGAATCATTTACAATCATGTAACAAGCCATTATGAGCTTACAAATCACAGAATCGGTCAACTGTTCGATGAGAAGCAATTACAATAACCTCACAAGCTATTCTGAGCTTACAAATCATCGAATTGGTCAACCGTTCGATGAGAAGCAATTACAATCACCTAACAAGCAATTTTGAGCTTACAAATCATCGAATCGGTCAATCTTTCAATGAGAATCAACTACAATCATGTAACAAGCCATTCTAAGCTTACAAATAACCACATTGGTCAACAGTTCGATGAGAATCAATTACAATCAGGTGACAAGCCATTCTAAGCTTACAAACGTCATTCTGATCTTACAAATCATCGAATCGGTCAACCGTTCAATGAGAATCAGTTACAATCAGGAAACAAGCCATTCTGGGCTTACAAATGTCATTCTGAGGTTACAAATCACCAAATCGGTCAACCGTTCTATTAGAATCATCTAAAATCACGTAACAAACCCTAGTGAGCTTACAAATCATAGAATCAGTCAACAGTTTCATAAGAATAAATTAGTCACATAAAAAGACATTCTGAGCTTACAAATCATAGAATCGGTCAACTGTTCGATGAGAATCAATTACAATCATGTAACAATCTATTCTGAGCTTAGAAATCACTGAATCAGTCAACCGTTTGATGAGAATTAGCTTAAATCACGTAATAAGCCATTCTGAGCTTACAAAACATGGAATCGGTCAACCGTTTGAAGAGAATCAACTACAATCATGTAACAAGCTATTCTAAGCTTACTAATCACTGAATCGGTCAACCGTTCGATGAGAATCAGCTACAATAATGTAACAAGCCATTCTAGGCTTACAAATGCCATTATGAGCTTACAAATCATCGAATTGGTCAACCGTTATATTAGAATCATCTAAAATTACATAGCAAACCCTAGTGAGCTTACAAATCATCGAATTGGTCAACCGTTCGATAAGAATCAGCTACAATCACGTAACAAGCTATTTTGAGATTATAAATCACCGAATCAGTCAACTGTTAGATGAGAATCATCTACAATCACGTAAAAAGACATTCTAAGCTTACAAATCACTGAATCGGTCAACCGTTCGATGAGAATCAATTAGAATCACATAACAAGCCATTTTGAGCTTACAAATCATGGAATCGGTCAACCGTTCGATGAGAATCAGCTACAATCACATAACAAGCCATTTTAAGCTTACAAATCACCGAATTGGTCAACTGTTTGATGAGAATCAGCTACAATAACATAACAAGTCATTCTGAGCTGACATAACCGAATCGGTCAACCGTCCATGATAATCAACTACAATCACGTAATAAGCCATTATGAGCTTACAAATCACCGAATCGGTCAACCGTTTGATGAGAATCAGATACAATCACGTAACAAGCTATTTTGAGCTGACAAATCTCCAAATCGGTCAACAATTCGAGGACAATCAGCCACAATCATGTAACAAGTCATTCTGAGCTTACAAATCACTGAATCAGTCAACCGTTCGATCAGAATCAATTACAATCATGTAACAATGCATTCTGAGCTTACAAATCACCGAATCTGTCAACCGTTTGATGAGAATCAATTAAAATCATGTAACAAGCCATTCTGAGCTTATAAATAATTGAATCGGTCAACCATTTCGTGAGAATCAGCTACAATCACCTAACAAGCCATTCTGAGCTTACAAATTATCGAATCGATTAAGCATTTGATAAGAATCAATTATAATTATGTAACAAGCCATTCTTAGTTTACTAATCACCGAATCGGTGCACCGTTCGATAAGAATCAATTATAATCATGTAACAAGCCATTCTAAGTTTACAAATTACCGAATTGGTCAACCATTTGATGAAAATAAGCGACAATCATGTAACAAGCCATTCTGAGCTTACAAATCATCAAATTGGTCAACCATTCGATGAGAATCAGCTACAATCATGTAACAAGCCATTCTGTGCTTACATATCCCTGAATCGGTCAACTGTTCAATGACAATTAGCTACAATCACGTAAGAAGCTATTCTGAGCTTACAAATCACTGAATCGATCAACCGTTTAATGAGAATCAACTACAATCATGTAACAAAGCATTCTGACCTTACAAATCACCAAATCGATCAACCGTTCTATGAGAATCAGGTACAATAATGTAACAAGCCATTATGTGCTGACAAATCACTGAATCAGTCAACCGTTCAATGAGAAGCAATTCCAATCACCTAACATGCCATTGTGAGCTTATAAATCACCAAATCGCTCAACCATTTGATGAGAATCAGTGACAATCACGTAACAAGTCATTCTGAGCTTACAAATCACCATATCGGTCAACTGTTGGATGAGAATCAGCTACAATTACATAACAAGCCATTTTGAGCTTACAAATCACTGAATTGGTGAACCATTCAATGAGAATGAGCTACAATCATATAACTGGCCATTCTGAGCTTACAAGTCACCGACTCGGTCAATAGTTCGATGAGAATCAGCTACAATCACATAACAAGGCATTCTGAGCTTACAAATCACCGAATCAATCAACCGTTTGATGAGACTCAATTACAATCACCTCACAAAGTCATTCTGAGCTTACAAATAACCAAATCGGTCAACCATTCGATGAAAATCAACTACAATCATGTAACAAACCATTTTGAGCTTACAAATCATCGAATTGGTCATATAACAAACTATTCTGAGCTTACAAAATCACCGAATCGGTCCACCGTTTAATGAGAATAAGCTACAATCACGTAACAAGCCATTCTAAGCTTACAAATCACCGAATCAGTTAACTGTTTAATGAGAATCAATTTACCTAAGAAGCTATTATGAGCTAATAAATAACCTAATCGGTCAACCATTCGATGAGAATCAATTACAATCACATAACAAGCCATTCTGAGCTTACAAATAACCGAATCGGTCAACCAGTCGATGAGAAGCAATTACTATCACCTAACAAGCCATTCTAAGTTTACAAATCACCGAATTGGGCAACCATTCGATTAGAATCACCTACAATCATGTAACAAGCCATTCTAAGTTACAAATAACTGAATCGGTCAATCATTCGATGAGAATCAATTATGATCACGTAACAAGCTATTTTGAGCTTACAAATCACTGAATCGATCAATTTTTCAATGAGAATCAGCTACAATCACGTAACAAGCTATTCTGAGCTTACAAATCACCAAATCTGTCAACCGTTCGATGAGAATCATCTACAATCATGTAAAAAGATATTATAATCTATAAAATCACCGAATCGGTCAACCATTCCATGAAAATAAATTAGAATAATGTAACAATCCATTCTCAGCTTACAAATCACTGAATCGGTCAACCGTTCGATGAGAATAAATTACAATCACATAACTGACCATTTTGATCTTACAAATCATTGAATTGGTTAACCGTTTGATGAGAATCAGCTACAATCAAGTAACAAGCCATTCTGAGCTTCCAAATCATTGAATCGGTCAACCGTTGAATGAGAATCAGCTACAAACATGTAACAAGCTATTCTGAACTTACATATCCGTGAATCGGTCAACTTTTCGATGAGAATCAGCTACAATCACGTAAGAAACCATTATGAGCTTACAAATTACCAAATCAGTCAACCGTTTGATAACAATCAGCTACAATCATGTAACAAGACATTCTGAGATTACAAATCACCGAATCAGTCTACTGTTTGATTAGAATCAGCTACAATCATGTAACAAGCCATTCTGAGCTGACAAATCTCAAAATCGGTCAACTGTTCAATGACAATGAGCCAAAATGACGTAACAAGCCATTTTAAGCTTACAAATCACCAAATCGATCAACCGTTGGATGAGAATCAGCCAAAATCACATAACAAGCCATTCTAAGCTTTAAAATCACCGAATCGGTCAATAGTTTGATGGAAATCAAGTACAATCACGTAACAAGCCATTCTGAGCTTATAAATCACTGAATCGGTCAACCGTTCAATGAGAATCAGCTACAGTCATGTAAAAAGCCATTATGAGCTTACAAATCACTGAATTAGTCAATTGTTCTATGAGAACCAATTACAATCACCTAACATGCCATTCTGAGCTTACAAATCACTGAATCGGTCAACTATTCGATGAGAATCAGCTACAATCATGTAACAAGCCATTTTGAGCTTACAAATCACCGAATCAGTCAACTATTTGATGAAAATCAATTACAATAACGTAATAAGCCATTCTAAGCTTACAAATCACCGAATCGGTCAACCATTCGATAAGAATCAGCTACAATCACGTAACAAGCCATTATGAGTTGACAAATCACTGAATCGATCAACCGTTCAATGAGAATCAATTAAAATCATGTAACAAGCCATTGTGAGCTTACAAATAATCGAATCACTCAACCGTTCGATGAGAATTAGCTACAATCACGTAACAAGCCATTATGAGCTTAGAAATCACCAAATTGGTCAACCATTTGATGATAATTAGCTATAATAATCTAACTAGTCATTCTCAACTTACAAATCACTGAATGAATCAACCATTCGATTAGAATCAATTAAAATCACTTAACAAGCTATTCTAAGCTTATAAATTACCAAATCGCTCAACTGTTCGATGAGAATCAGCTACAATCACGTAACAAGCCATTCTGAGCTTACAAATACCGAATCGGTCATCTCTTTGATGAGAATCAATTACATTCACGTAACAAGCCATTCTGAGCTTACAAATCACTAAATTGGTTAACCGTTCGATGAGAATCAGCTACAATCACGTAACAAGCCATTTTGAGCTTGCAAATGACCGAATCAGTCAACCGTTCGATGAGAATCAACTAGAATCATGTAACAAGCCATTCTAAGTTTAAAAATCACCGAATCGGTCAACCGTTTGAGCAGAATCAATTGCAATCACATAACAAGCCATTCTGAGCTTACAAATAACCGAATCAGACAACCGTTTGATAAGAATCAGCTACAATTATGTAACAAGCCATTCTAAGGTTACAAATCACTGAATCAATCAACCATTCGATAAGAATCAGCTATAATCATGTAACAAGCCACTCTGACCTTACAAATCCCTTAATCTGTCAACCATTTCATGAGAATCAGCTACAATCACGTAACAAGCCATTCTGAGCTTACAAATCACCGAATCGGTCAATCGTTCGATGAGAATCAACTACAATCACGTAACGAGCTATTCTGAGTTTACGAATCACCAAATCAACAACTGTTTGATGAGAAGCAATTACAATCACCTAACAAGCCATTCTGATCTTACAACTCACTAAATTTGTGAACCTTTTCGATGAGAATTAGCTACAAACATGTAACAAGCCATTATGAGCTTACAAATCACCGAATCGGTCAACCGTTCGATGAGAATCAACTACAATCATGTAACAAGCCATTCTGAGCTTATAAATAATTGAATTGGTCAACCGTTCAATAAGAATAAATTACAATCATGTAAGAAGCCATTTTGATCTTACAAATCAATGAATCGTTTAACTGTTCGATGAGAATCAGCTACAATTATGTAACAAGCCATTATGAGCTTACAAATGACTGAATCGGTCAACCGTCCGATGAGAATCAGCTACAATCATGTAACAAGCCATTCTAAGCTTAAAAATCATTGAATTGGGTCAACTGTTTGATGGGAATCAATTACAATCATGTAACATGCCATTCTGAGCTTACAAATCATTGAATCGATCAACCATTCGATGAGAATTAGCTACAATCATGTAAAAAGTTGTTATGAGCTTACAAATCACTGAATCAGTCAATTGTTCGATGAGAAGCAATTACAATCACCTAACAAGCTATTTTGAGCTTACAAATCATCGAATTGGTCAACCGTTTGATGAGAATCAGTGACGATCAAGTAACAAGCCATTCTAAGCTCACAAATAATCGAATCGGTCAACCATTCAATGAGAATCAGCTACAATCATATAACAAAACATTTTGAGCTTACAAATCAGTGAATCAGTCAATTGTTCGATGAGAATCAATTACAATAACGTAACAAGTCATTTTGAGCTTACAAATCATCAAATTGATCAACCGTTCAATGAGAATCAATTATAATCATGTAACAATCCATTCTAGGCTTACAAATCACCAAATCGGTCAACCGTTTGATTACGATCAGCTCCAGTCATGTAACAAGTTATTCTAAGCTTACAAATCACCAAATGGGTCAACTGTTTGATGAAAATAAATTACAATCACGTAAAAAGTCATTATAAGATTACAAATCACCGAATCGTTCAACCGTTCGATGAGAATGAGCTACAATCATGTATCAAGCTATTTTGAGCTTACAAATCACTGAATCGATCGATGAGACTCAACTACAATCACGTAACAAGCCATTTTGAGCTTAAAATCCCTGAATCAGTCAACTGTTCGAGGAGAATCAAGTACAATTACGTAACAATCCATTCTGAGCTTACAAATCACCGAATTGGTCAACGGTTCGATGACAATCAATTACAATCATGTAACAAGCCATTCTGAGTTTACAAATCATCGAATTAGTCAACCGTTTGATGAGAAATTGCTACAATCATGTAACAAGCCATTCTGAGCTTACAAATCACTAAATCGGTCAACCGTTCGATGAGTATCAGCTACAATCACGTAAAAAGCCATTTTGAGCTTACAAATCACCAAATTGGTCAACAGTTCAATGAGAATCAATTACAATCAGGTAACAAGTGATTCTAAGCATTCAATTCATCGAATCGGTCAACTGTTCTATGAGAATCAGCTAAAATCATGTAACAACCCATTTTGAACTTACAAATCACTGAATCCTTCAGCTATTCGATGAGAATTAGCTACAATCACGTAACATGTCATTCTGAGCTTACAAATCAATGAATTGATCAATCGTTCGGTGAGAATCAACTACAATCATGTAAGAAGCTATTATGAGCTTACAAATCACCGAATCAGTCAACCGTTCGATGGGAATCAATGAGAATCACATAACAAGCCATTATGAGCTTACAAATCACTGAATTGGTCAACTGTTCGATGAGAAGCAACTACAATCAGCTACCATACCATTTAGAGCTTAGAAATCATCGAATCGGTCAACCGTTCGATTAAAATCAGCTAAAATCACGTAAGAAGCCATTCTAAGCTTATAAATCACCGAATCAGTCAACCATTTGATGAGAATGAATTGCAATTACGTCACAAGCTATTCTGAGCTTACAAATCACCGAATCAGTCAACCATTTGATGAGAATTAGCAACAATCACGTAACAAAGCATTCTGAGATTAAAAATCACCGAATCGATCAACCGTTCTATGAGAATCAACCATTATGAGCTTACAAATTAATTGGTTAACCGTTCAATGAGAATCAGCTACAATCATGTAACAAGCCATTCTAAGCTTACAAATCATTGAATCGTTCAACCGTTCGATGAGAATCAGCTACAATCACGTAACAAGCCATTATGAGGTTACAAATTATCGAATCGATCAACAGTTTGATGAGAATCAGCTACAATCATGTAACAAGCCATTCTGAGGTTACAAATTATCAAATCGATCAATAGTTTGATGAGAATCAATTACAATCACGTAACAAGCCATTCTGATCTTACAAATTACTAAATCAGTCAACCGTTCAATGAGAATTAGTTACAATCACGTAACATGTCATTCTGAACTTACAAATCACTTAAGGCCCCATTTGTTTGTAGAATTGGAATTTGAGTCAAAATCTTATTATGTCAAAATCAGGTTTTGAAATTTTGGTTTTGTGTATTCAGAAAATAGTTTGGATCGTTTGGTTGACCCAAAAGATGGCTGAGACAATCCATATTTTGCGTTTGGTTGTCATTTTTGAAATTGGAATTGGAAGTGAGAAATTGTAATTGGTTGTCATTTTCAAAATTGGGATGATTATAATTCATACCAGAGCTTCAGAATGTTGGGGAGCAAGTTACAGAATATACACAAATAATAAGAAAAATATAGTCAGAGTTGTAAACAGGAACCTAATTCCTTCAAAATTGCTAATATTCTTTATCAGTGGCCCATCTTTATAGTTTGAATAGTGGACAAATCACGGTATCAATTGATTTGCTGCAGTTGATCGATTCGATAATTTATAAGCTCAGAATGGCTTGTTACGTGATCGTAGCTGATTCTAATCAAACGACTGACCGATTCGGTGATTTGTAAGCTTAGAATGGCTTGTTACGTGATTGTAGTTGATTCTCATCGAATGGTTGACCGATTCGGTGATTTTTAAGCTCAATATGGCTTGTTACGTGATTGTAGCTGATTGTCATCGAATGGTTGACTGATTCGGTGATTTGTAAGCTCATAATGGCTTGTTATGTGATTGTAATTGATTCTCATCGGACGGTTGACCGATTTGGTGATTTGTAAGCTCAAAATAGCTTGTTACATGATTGTAGTTGATTCTCATCAAACGGTTGACCGATTCGGTGATTTGTAAGATCGTAATGGCTTTTTACATCATTGTAGCTGATTCTCATCCAACGGTTGATTGATTCGGTGATTTGTAAGCTCAGAATAGCTTGTTACGTAATTGTAGCTGATTCTTGTCCTATGGTTGACCGATTCATTGATTTGTAAGCTCAAAATGGCTTGATACATGATTGTAGATTCTGTTCAAACAATTGACCGATTCAGTGTATTGTAAGCTCAGATTGGTTACGTGAGTCTAGCTAATTCTCATTGAATGATTTACCGATTTAGTGATTTGTAAGCTGAGAATGGCTTGTTATATGATTGTAATAGATTCTCATCGAATTGTTGATTGATTCGGTGATTTGTAAGCTCAAAATGGCTTGTTATTGATTGTAGCTGATTTTCATCGAACGGTTGATCGATTCCATGATTTGTAAGCTCGTAATGGCTTGTTATGTCATTGTAGCTGATTCTCCTCCAACGGTTGACCGATTCAGTGATTTGTCAGCTTAGAATGGTTTGTTACGTAATTGTAGCTGATTTTTTTCAAATGGTTGACCGATTCTATGATTTGTATGCTCAGAATGGCTTGTTACATGATTTTAGCTAATTGTCATCGAACGGTTGACCGATTCAGTGATTTGTAAGGTTAGAATGGCTTGTTACATGATTGTAATTAATTTGCATTGAAGTGTTGACCAATTTGGTGATTTGTAAGCTCAGAATGGCTTGTTATGTGATTGTAGCTGATTCTCATTGAACAGTTGACCGATTCAGTGATTTGTAAGCTCAGAATGGCTTGTTACATGATTGTAGCTACTTCTCATCAAACGGTTGACCAACTCGATGATTTGTAAGCTCAGAATGGCATGTTAGGTGATTGTAATTGCTTCTCATCAAACGGTTGACCGATTCGGTGATTTGTAAGCTTAGAATGGGTTGTTACATGATTGTAGCAGATTCTCATTGAATGGTTGATCGATTCGGTGACTTGTAAGCTCAGAATGGGTTGTTATGTGATTTTAGCTAATTCTCATCAAACGGTTGATCGATTCAGTGATTTGTAAGCTCAGAATGACTTGTTACATGATTGTAGCTGATTCTCATCGAACGGTTGATCGATTCGGTGATTTGTAAGCTCAAAATGGCTTGTTACATGATTATAGCTGATTCTCATTGAACAGTTAACTGATTTAGCTATTTGTAAGCTCAGAATGGTTTGTTACATTGATTTTAACTGATTCTCATCGAACGGTAGACCAATTCGGGGATATGTAATCTCACAATAGTTTGTTACATGATTGTAATTCATTCTCATCGAATGGTTGACTGATTCGGTGATTTGTAAACCCAGAATGGCTTGTTACATGATTGGAGATGATTCTCATCAAACGGTTGACTGATTCGGTGATTTGTAACCTCTGAAAGACTTGTTACGTGATTGTAATTTATTCTCATCGAACAGTCAACCGATTCAGTGATTTGTAAGCTTAGAATGGCTTGTTACGTGATTGTAGCTGAGTCTCATCAAATGGTTGATCGATTCGGTGATTTGTAAGCTCAGAATGGCTTCTTACATGATTGTAATTGATTCTCATTGAACTGTTGATGGATTTGGTGATTTGTAAGCTGATAATGACTTGTTACGTGATTTTAATTGATTCTCATCGAATGATGTTTAGATTTTTGGGATCGTTGCAAATTTAATAGCACTGTCTAAATTATATATTGTATGTGTTTTCCAAATGCAACAATCTCTGTTGTCCCTTCATGGGACATGTCTATTCAATCATATATTAGAATAATATAAACTTAAATAATATATATTAATAATAATATAACATATACATACATACATACATACATACATACATACATACATACATACATACATACATACATACATACATACATACATATATATATATATATATATATATATATATATATGCATATATGCATATATATATATATATATATATATATATATATATATATATATTATTAATCAATATCTAAGTTTTATATGTATTCTAAGTGATCATACGACTGAAGCTACAAACATTAATACTCCCTCTTAGATAGAGAGGATGATCAAAAAGAATGTGTTGAGGTCTCCCTTGTCAACACATATGACCCTAACTATAACCATACAAAACATCAGCACTCCCTCTTAGCTAGAGAAGATAAAATCCATCAAGGTAATAAATCATTAATTTTGAAAGAGAGGAGATATCACCCCACTTTGATATGAGGAGATATGGTATATACAAGAATATCAAGTCACGTAATGTTCATCATAGCTCATAAGTATCCATGGTATGTCTAATGACCATACGTCTCATGATGTCTGTCATATGGATACTAAGTTTACGTAGAGACATGTCACTATGTGATATGTTTCATAGGTACCTAATTAGGAATCACCTTAGTTCATGATACCTAATTTTCATACCACCTTAGATCGTGATACCTAATTTTCATATCACCTCAGCTTGTGATACAAGGATATAGTAAATAAGAACATTACATTCCATTTACATATAACCCTATTATGGTATGTGCACAAACATATAACTGTCTACCACAATAAATCTCTATTACAAGATTGTCACCTTATAATATCAAATACAAGTGTTCATTGTCGAAAAGTCATCACCTTTCTCCAATGTTCACAGGAGGGCCCATAAGTCTTGGAGTCACACATGTAAAATCCACCTTGACTCATGTCAGAAGGTGGATCCATCATGGCTCATCCCAAAGGGTGGAAATAAGGGCTTTCACCTTAGACTTCTCTCTCAACGAGAAGAATGCAATAACATACAAGATAATAGATGAAACTCCTTTTCATCTAAGGCTTAATTCTCCAACATGTCAAGTTTATCTTAAAGGTACACAACCTTACCTCTAGCAAGAAACTTGGTGAGAAAATCAGCCATATGTTCTATAGGGATAATGCAACTTGAATGGCAAACTGATATTCTCTTATATAGTTTGCATCACTCTAGGTGAACCCCAAGTGTAGGAGATAGCATAAAGGCATTTCAGCCAGCATACATGAGACTCAATCTCATGGTCATAGTCCGCTGGATGCTTCCTTAAGGTCTTGTAAGAACCTCCTCGCCTCCTTGTCCAAGGTTGTTTTAGATGAACTATCATACTCCCTCTGATTCTAATATCAACCTTCTATGAGAAAGTTGTGTCTTTGTCCTTTAGTTTGCATTAAGCTCTTTTCTTGAATTCCCAACCATCTATCTAAGAATATCATGACCTAGATATCTGCATAAAAGCCTTCTAGTTCACATACATGGAATTTCATCATTTGAATCTCAATTCTTTTCCTTTCACAGTTTCCTAGTCACTAGGGAAACCATCACGATATGGTTTACTCCCTCTCAATCAATATGACCAAGATCCTTGGAAATCAAATAATGTATATCCTCTAGATATTATACTGACTCCCTCTCTATCTTTGATTACATTTAACCTTCTCATCCAAATTTTCCTCTGATGGTTCATCAGACTTCTTCTGAATGTGATATCAACCTTCTGACCTTCTCGTCCAAGGTTGCTTCTAATGGATTGTCAGACTCCCTTTGAATTTGATGTCAACTCTCAACTCAGTTCCATATCTGTAGGCATTAAGTTCTTTCTCCCTTGAATGCAATCTTGTATGCTTCGAGATTTTTCCTCAATGCACTTCAAAGATATTTTACAATTAGTTCATAAAACTAAACTATTCTAAAGGAAAATATCAATTATAGAAGTATAAAAGATTTACTATCCCAATCTTATCGCATGAATAACTTAAAATTTATAAACATTATTCAACATTCCCTCTTAGCTAGGGAGGAATCCTTCTCAGATATCTAAGTTATAGAGTAATGTCCACCATGGCTGCTCCCATAAATGGAAATGCAAACAAACACAAGTGTTTATCAAGAAATCATTGATGTAATATCATCATCTTCTCACTCATCCATGTTGAATTTTAACCAACATCCCAGTGCTGGAGTTCCTCATATCTAAAGTCTTCTGTTTGTATTAATCCACTAGATCGTGAAGTAATTTTTGGCTGATGTAGTGCACTGTGTCCATCACTGCATTTGGATGCAAGGCATACTGTACAATATGATCTGGAGGTGAGAAACCCCACAATTGATTCTTAATTGCAGAGTCCCCTAGCTGCAATTCCAGGCAATGGTTGCCCCCATTGGGAAAAGAACTGCAACAACACCAAAAGAAACATTTGGCTTCCCTCTTGTTGCAGCTACAGCTTTGCTGATGGTATGCACCATCCATCATTGCCATTCCTTACTTTGCATACAACTGACAGTATTGTTGGATGTTGGGATGTAGGTTGTTAATTTCCCTTCAACCATGGGCTTGACCAAGGGCACATAACAGTTAAACCTTGAACCACTGGAGATCTTAGACTACTCTCCACAAGAACACTTACATGATTATGTGGACTTCCCACTACACTAAATGGTGATATTGAATATAAGTGGCTTGTTCCTCTGTAGGAGTTGATGACAATTGAACTACTATCATCACTAAAACTGATGTCCTGTATGACCACATTTGTCACTCCACGAACCAGTTTGTACAGATGTATATGTGATGCATTCTCATTAGAACCAGTAGAGCAAGAACCATTTCCTAATGCATAGGGCATAATGCAAAAAAAACATTGAGGTTATGACTATTAATTTATGCAGTAACTAGAAGAGTACCACTGGGGTCAAAGCACAATGCAGAAATGGGTATACTATGTGGTCTAAATTTAGCAACAACAACATTGCTGACAAAATCTCTCACAATCACCGTCCGTATATTTTCAGAGTCATGTCCAACTACAACATCTATATGATTTTTCCAATTCACATTTCCAGATGCCGGAGGACTAAAACTATCAGGAATAAGCTTAGAACAGTACTTGGTCAAAGTCTTCTTCCAGGCTTGTGAGGTTTTAAAAATATTCTTGAGGATATCTAGTTTGCAAGAAATGGTAAGATCTGGAGCGATTAATGCATCGGAGGCTGCGATCACCAGGTGAAAGAAAATGTGCTATGCCACATCTTTCTCCCTAGCAAACATCTTTGTTGGGAGAGCCCATGTAGGACATGATCTGATTGGATTGGCCTACAAAATTGGTGATCCATGGCAATCTTGTCTTCCATATTAACGTGGCAATCACATCTTCAACATCGACATCAATACATACGATGATGTTCAAACGGTGACATCGATGCAAAAGATTGCAGCATTGGGTTGCTTAAATACGATGAGACATCTAAATCGTGTTTGCATCTAGGAAGACATCCACCACCATGTATACTGGCCGATCATAGAGGATTAATTAAAGCAGTGCTATTATTAGGTTCACATCAAACATTTATCTATCCCCTATATCAACTAGATATGGAGACTTATAGTTGGTGTATAGTCAAGTCCCAACTATGTGATACATCATTTGTATTAATTATCATGCGTGAAGATAACAGCAGTTGCAATTATTATTGTTATGGAATTCAATCCATCCCTCAATCATGGCTGGTCATTGAACCTATACCTTTATTTATTCCCCATATATAGATTTGATGGAAGAATCGAGATCATTGAAGATGGGACTTAGCCATATTGATGGAGGTATTAATTACAATACATTCCTATGATTTGTAAGGCATTATTTGTGATGACTATGCCTATTGGCAATTCTAATCAGTCAAACCTGCCCATTGTACCTGTTCTCTGTGGTGGTCATCCTCAGACGCAAAAACTATAAAAGCAATGGAAGCCCCAGCAAGGCGCAGAGAGGAAATAACATATGAAATAGCACGAACACAACTGGACAATAAACTATGGCTCTGTTCCTGTCACTCCTCAATATTATCTTCCCTTTCAATCAATTAATCAATGAACTCAGCAATCTATAATTCAATTGAAATAGATACCCAAAAAATGAAGAGGGGTATTGTAAAGAGAACATTCTGATCCATGTGAAGTGGCGTATAGACCCAGATTCGAACTTGACGGATTGGAATATTCCTACAAAATCATTTTTTCTCACATTTGCAATCTGGCTCTGATACCATGTTGAGATTTTTGGGATCACTGCAAATGTAATAGCACTGTCTAAATTATATATATTGTATGTGTTTTAAAAATACAACAATCTCTATTATTTATATTGGGAATGAGGCCATAAGAGACATGTCCCTTCATGGGACATGTCTATTCATTCATATATTAGAATAATATAAACTTAAATAATATATATTAATAAGAATATATATATCATATATATATATATATATATATATATATATATATATATATATATATATATATATATATATATATATATATATATATATATATATATATATATATATACAATACAATATATTATTATTAATCAATATCTAAGTATTATATGTATTCTAAGTGATCATACGACTGAAGCTACAAAAATTAATAAACGGTTGACTGATTCAATGATTTGTAAGCTCATAATAGCTTGTTACATGATTGTAATTCATTCTCATCGAACATTTGACCAATTCGGTGATTTGTAAGCTCATAATAGCTTGTTACGTGATTGTAATTCATTTTCTTCGAGGGGTTGACCGATTCGATGATTTGTAAGCTCAGAATGGGTTGCTATGTGATTGTAGTTGATTCTCATCAAATAATTGACCGATTCAATGATTTCTAAGCTCAGAATGGGTTGTTACGTGATTGTAGCTGAGTTTCATCGAACGGTTGACTAATTCAGTGATTTGTAAGCTCAGAATGTCTTGTTATGTGATTGTAGCTGATTCTCATCGAACGGTTGATCGATTAGGTGATTTGTAAGCTCAAAATTGCTTGTTACGTGATTGTAGCTGATTCTCATCGAATGGTTGACTGATTCGACTATTTGTCAGATCAGAATGATTTGTTACATGATTGTAACTGATTCTCATCAAACAATTGACCAATTTGAGGATTTGTAAGCTCACAATGGCTTGTTACATGATTGTAATTGATTCTCATCGAACGGTTGACTGATTTGGTGATTTGTAAGCTCAGGATGGCTTGTTATGTGATTGGAGATGATTCTCATCGAATGGTTGACCGATTCGGTGATTTGTAACCTCAGAATCACTTGTTACATGATTTTAATTTATTCTCATCGAACGGTCAACCGATTCAGTGATTTGTAAGCTCAGAATGGTATGTTACATGATTGTAGCTGAATCTCATCGAATGGTTGACTGATTTGGTGATTTGTAAGCTCAGATGGCTTGTTACGTGATTGTAGCTGACTCTCATCAAACAGTTGACTGATTCGGTGATTTGTAAGCTCAAAATAGCTTGTTACATGATTGTAGCTGATTCTCATCGAACGGTCAACCGATTCAGTGATTTATAAGCTCAGAATGGGTTGTTAGGTAATTGTAAGTCATTCTCATCAAAAAGTTGACCGATTTGGTGACTTGTAAGCTCATAATAGCTTGTTACATTATTATAATTGATTTTCATCGAACAGTTGATCAATTCGGTGATTTGTAAGCTAATAATGACTTGTTACATGATTGTAATTGATTCTCATTGAATGATGTTTAGATTTTTGGGATCACTACAAATTTAATAGCACTATCTAAATTATATATATTGTATGTGTTTTCCAAATGCAACAATCTCTATTATTTATATTGGGAATGAGGCTATAAGAGACATGTCCCTTGAAGGGACATGTCTATTCAATTATATATTAGAATATTATAAACTTAAATAATATATTAATAATATATATATATATATATATATATATATATATATATATATATATATATATATATATATATATATATATATATATATATATATATATATATTTTATTATTATTATTAATCAATATCTAAGTATTATATATATTCTAAGTGATCATACGACTGAAGCTACAAACATTAATACTCCCTCTTAGCTAGGGAGGATGATCAAACAGAATGTGTTGAGGTCTCCCTTGTTAACACATATGACTGTAACTATAACCATACAAAACATCAGCACTCCCTCTTACCTGGAGAAGATAAAATTCATCAAGGTAATAAATCATTAATTTTGAAAGAGAGGAGATATCACCCCACTGTGATATTGGGAGATATGGTATATGCAAGAATATCAAGTCATGTGATGTTCATCATAGCTCATAAATATCCATGGTATGTCTAATGACAATACGTCTCATGATGTCTATCATATGGATACTAAGTTTACGTAGAGACATGTCACTATGTGATATGTTTCATAGGGTGCAATCAATATGTAATACTAAGTCAGAAAGGATCCTAATATGATTCATATGGATACTAAGAAATCATATATTACATAATTCATGATACCAAGTTTTACATATCACCTAACATGTGATACCCAGTTTTCAATATCACCTAACATGTGATACCCAATTTTCAATATCACCTAACATTTGATATGAGGAATCACTTGACATGTGATAATTTTACATATCACTTAACATTTGATATGAGGAATCACCTAACATGTGATACCCAATTTTACATATTATCTAACATGTGATATGAGGAATCACCTTAGATCGTGATACCTAATTTTCATACCACCTTAATATGAGGAATCACCTTAGATCGTGATACCTAATTTTCATACCACCTTGATATAAGGAATCACCTTAGATCGTGATACCTAATTTTCATATCACCTCAGATCGTGATACAAGGATATAGTTCACACAGGTGAAATCCACCTTGACTCATCATGGCTCATTCCAAAGGGTGGAAACAAGGACTTTCACCTTAGACTTCTCTCTCAAGGAGAAGAATGCAATAACATACAAGATAATAGATGAAACTCATTTTCATCTAAGGCTTAATTCTCCAACATGCCAAGTTTATCTTAAAGGTATAGAACCTTACCTCTAGCAAGAAACTTGGTGAGAAAATCAGCCATATGTTCTATAGGGATAATCCAACTTGAATGCCATACTGATATTCTCTTATATAGTTTGCATCACTCTAGGTGAACCCCAAGTGTAGGAGATAGCATAAAGGCATTTCAGCCAGCATACATGAGAGACTCAATCTCATGGTTTACACCTCTTCTAGTTCACATACATGAAATTTCATCATTTGAATCGCAATTCTTTTCATTTAACAGTTCCTTGGTCACTAGGGAAACCATCACGATATGATTTACTCCCTCTCAATCAAATGGCAGACTGATTCGATGATTTGCAAGCTCAGAATGGCTTGTTACGTGATTGTATTTGATTCTCATTGAACGGTTGACCGATTCGGTAATTTGTAAGCTCAGAATGGCTTGTTACATGATGTTAATTGATTCTCATTGAATGGTTGACTGATTCAGTGATTTGTAAGCTCAGAATGGCTTGTTACATGATTGTAGTTGATTCTGATCGAACGGTTGACCGATTCCGTGGTCTGTAAGCTTAGAATGGCTTGTTACATGATTGTAACTGATACTCATCGAATGGTTGACCGATTCGGTGATTTGTAAGCTCAGAATGGCTTGTTACATGATTGTAGCTGATTCTCATCGAACACTTGACCAATTTAGTGATTTGTAAGCTCAGAATGGCTTGTTATGTGATTGTAATGGATTCTCATTGAACGATTGACCCATTTAGTGATTTGTAAGCTCAGAATGTCTTGTTACATGATTGTAATTGATTCTCATCAAATGGTTGACCAATTCAGTGATTTGTAAGCTCAAAATGGCTTGTTATGTGACTGCAGATGATTCACAATGAACGGTTAACTGATTCGGTGATTTGTAAGCTTGGAATAGCTTGTTACGTGATTCTAGCTGATTCTCATCGAACGGTTGACCGATTCAGTGTTTTGTAAACTTAAAATGGCTTGTTACGTGATTGTAGCTAAATCTCATCGAACGGTTGACCAATTCAATGATTTATAAGCTCATAATATATTAATAAATGACTGTAATTGATTCTCATTAAACGGTTGACTAATTCGGTGATTTGTAATCTCAGAGTGACTTGTTACATGATTGTAGTTGATTCTCATCAAATGGTTGATCGATTCGGTGATTTGTAAGCTTAGAATGGCTTGTTACGTGATTGTAGCTTATTGTCATCGAACGGTTGACCAATTCAGTGATTTGTAAACTCAGACTGGTCCGTTACATGATTGTAGCTGATTCTCATCAAATGGTTGACTGATTCGGTGATTTGTAAGCTCAGAATGACTTCTTACATGATTGTAATTGATTCTCATCAAACGGTCAACATATTTAGTGATTTGTAAGCTCAAAATGGCTCGTTATGTGATTATAGCTGATTCTCATCAAACGGTTGATGGATTCAGTGATTTGTAAGCTCAGAATGGCTTGTTAGATGATTGTAGCTAATTGTCATCAAACGATTGACCGATTTGGTGATTCGTAAGCTCAGAATAGCTTGTTACGTGACTATAGCTGAATCTTATCGAACGATTGACCAATTCAATGATTTATAACCTCAGAATGGACCAATATGTGATTGTAATTAATTCTCATTGAATGGTTGACCGATTCAGTGATTTGTAAGTTTAGAATGGCTTGTTACGTGATTGTAGCTGATTCTCATAGAACAGTTGATAGATTCAGTGATTTGGAAGCTCAGAATGACTTGTTATGTGATTGTAGATGATTCTCATCGAACGGTTGACTGATTCGGTGATTTGTAAGCTCAAAATGGCTTGTTACGTGATTGTAATTCATTCTCATTGAATGCTTGATCGATTCAGTGATTTGTAGCTTCAGAATGGCTTGTTACGTGCTTGTAGCTGATTCTCTTCGAACGATTGACCGATTCTGTTATTTGTAAGCTCAAAATGGCTTCTTACGTGATTCTAATTGATTCTCATCAAACGGTTGACCGATTCGATTATTTGTAACCTTAGAATGGCTTGTTACATGATTGTAGATGATTCTCATGAACGGTTGACTGATTCAGTGATTTGTAAGCTCAAAATGGCTTGTTACGTGATTGGATATGATTTTCATTGAACGGTTCACCGAATCAGTGATTTCTAAGCTAAAAATAGCTTGTTATGTGATTGTAGTTGATTCTCATTGAAAGGTTGACCGATTCGATGATTTGTTATCTCAAAATGGCTTGTTACATGGTTATAGTTGATTCTCATTGAATGATTGACCGATTGGATGATTTGTAAGCTTAGAATGGCTTGATACATGATTGTAGCTGATTGTATTCGTACGATTGACTGATTTGGTAATTTTTAAGCTCAGAATGGCTCATTACATGATTGTAGCTAATTCTCATCAAACGGTTAAATGATTCGGTGATTTGTAAGCTCGGAATGGCTTGTTACTTGATTGTAGGTAATTCTCGTCGAATGGTTAACCAATTCGGTGATTTGTAAGCTAAGAATAAATTGTTACGTGATTGTAGCTAATTCTCATCAAACGGTTGACCGGTTCGGTGATTTGTAAGCTAAGAATGGCTTGTTATGTTATTGTAATTGATTCTCATCAAACAGTTGACTGATTCGATGATTTATAAGCTCAAAATGGCTTGTTACATGATTTTAATTGATTCTCATCGAATAGTTGACCAATTTGATGATTTGTAAGCTCAGAATGGCTTGTTACATGATTGTAGTAGATTCTCACTGAACAGTTGACCGATTCAGTGATTTGTAAGCTCAAAATGGCTTGTTACGTGATTGTAGGTGATTCTCGTCAAACGGTTGACTGACTCGATGATTTGTAACCTTAGAATAGCTTATTACATGATTGTACCTGATTCTCATCGAACGGTTGACCGATTTAGTGATCTGTAAGCTCAAAAGGCTTGTTGTGTGATTGTAATTGATTCTCATTGAACAGTTGACTGATTCTATGATTTGTAAGCTCAGAATGTCTTGTTACATGATTGTAATTGATTCTCATCGAACGGTTGATCGATTCGGTGATTTGTAAGCTCAGAATGGCTTGTTACATGATTGGAGATGATTCGCACTGAACGGTTGATTGGTTCGATAATTTGTAAGCTCAGAATGGCTTATTACGTGATTCTAGCTGATTCTCATCAAACGGTTGACCGATTCGGTTATTTATAAGCTAAGAATAGCTTGTTACATGATTGTAGTTGAATCTCATCGAACGGTTGACCGATTCAGTAATTTGTCATCGAGTGGTTGACCGATTCTATGATTCTATGATCTCATCGAACAGTTGACTGATGCGGTGAGCTATAAGCTGAGAATGGCTTGTTAAGTGAATGTAGTTGATTCTCATCGAACGGTTGATCGATTGAGTGATTTGAAAGCTCAGAATGTCTTATTACATGATTCCAGATGATTCTCATCGAACGGTTGACCGATTTAGAGATTTGTAAGCTCAAAATAGCTTGTTACGTGATTGTAGTTGACTCTAATTGAACGGTTGACCGATTCGATGATTTGTAAGCTTAGAATGGCTTGTTACGTGATTATAGCTGATTCTCATCGAAAGGTTGACCGATTCAATGATTTTTAAGTTAAGAATGGTTTGTTACGTAATTGTAATTGATTCTCACCGAACAGTTGACCGATTTAGTGATTTGTAAGATTAGAATCGCTTGTTACGTGATTGTAATTGATTCTGATTGAACAGTTGGCCAATTCAATGATTTGTAACTTTAGAATAGCTTGTTACGTGATTGTAGCTGATTCACATCGAACGGTTGACCAATTCGGTGATTTGTAAGCTCGAAATAGCTTGTTACGTGATTGTAGCTGATTCTCATCGAACGGTTGACTAATTCGATGATTTGTAAGCTAAGAATGACTTGTTACATGACTGTAGCTGATGCTCATTAAACGGTTGATAGAGTCAGTGATTTGTAAGCTGAGAATGGCTTGTTACGTGATTATAGCTGATTCTCAATAAACAGTTGACAATTCAGTGATTTGTAAGCTCAGAATGGCTTGTTACATGATTGTAGCTGATTCTCATCGAACGGTTTTCTGAGTCGGTAATTTGTAAGCTCAGAATGGCTTGTTAAGTTATTGTAGCTGATTCTCATCGAACAGTACACCGATTTGGTGATTTGTAAGCTCAAGAATGCTTGTTACGTGATTGTAGGTGATTTTGATCGAACGATTGACCGATTCAATAATTTGTTAGCTTAGAATGGCTTGTTACATGATTTTAATTCATTCTCATTGAATGGTTGACCCATTCAGTGATTTGTAAGCTAAGAATTAAATGTTACATGATTGTAGCTGATTCTCATCGAACATTTGACCGATTCGGTGATTTGTAAGCTCAGAATGGCTTGTTACGTGATTAGATATGATTCTCATCGAACGGTTGACCGATTCAGTGATTTGTAAGCTAAGAATGGCTTGTTACGTGATTGTAGCTTATTCTCAATGAACGGTTGACCGACTCGATCATTTGTAAGCTCAGAATGGCCTTTTACGTGATTATAGCTGATTCTCACCAAACGGTTGACCTATTCGGTGATTTGTAAGCTCAGAATGGCTTGTTACGTGATTGTAGCTGATTCTCATCGAACGGTTGACCGATTCAATGATTTATAAGCTAAGAATGGCCAGTTACGTGATTGTAGTTGATTCTCATAGAACGGTTGACTGATTTGGTGATTTGTAAGCTCAAAATAACTTGTTACGTCATTATAATTGATTCTCAATGAATGGTCAACTATTCGGTGATTTGTAAGCTCATAATGGCTTGTCAGGTGTTTATAGCTTATTCTCATCAAACTGTTGACCGATTTGGTGATTTGTAAGCTCAGAATGACTTGTTATGTGATTGTAGCTAATTCTCATTGTATGATTGACCGATTCAGTGATTTGTAAGCTCAGAATGGCTTGTTATGTAATTGTAGCTGAATCTCATCAAACGGTTGACTGATTCAATGACTTGTAAACTCAAAATGACTTAATACATGATTGTAATCGATTCTCATTGAACGATTGACCGATTCGGTGATTTTTAAGCTCAAAATGGCTTGTTACGTGATTTTAATTGAATCTCATCGAACGGTTGACCAAACTGATGATTTTTAAGCTCAGAATGGCATGTGCATGAGTGGAGATGATTTGCATCAAACGGTTGACCCATTCGGTGATTTGTAAACTCAGGATGGCTTATTACATCACTCTAGCTGACTCTGATCGAACGATTGACCTATTCGATGATTTGTAAACTCAGAATGGTCCGTTACGTGATTGTAGCTGATTCTGATCGAATGGTTCAACGATTCGATGATTTGTAAGCTCAAAATAACTTGTTGCATGATTGTAATTGATTCTCTTCAAACAGTCAACATATTCAGTGATTTGGAAGCTCATAATGGCTTGTTACGTGACTATATCTGATTTTCATCAAACGGTTGATCAATTTGGTGATTTGTAAGCTCATAATGGCTTGTTACATGATTGTAGCTGATTCTCATCGAAGGGTTGACCAATTTGGTGATTTGTAAGCTAGGAATGGCTTGTTACATGATTGTGATTGATTCTTAATAAACGGTTGACCGATTTGGTGATTTGTAAGCTCAGAATGGCTTGTTATATGATTGTAGCTGATTCTCATCGAACGGTTGACTGATTCAGTGATTTTTAAGCTAAGAATGGCTTGTTATGTGATTGTAATTGATTTTCATCAAACAGTTGATCGATTCGGTGATTTGTAAGCTCAAAATGACTTGTTACATGATTGTAATTGATTCTCATCGAATGGATGACCAATTTGGTGATCTGTAAGCTCAAAATGGCTTGTTACGTGATTGTAGCAGATTTTTATCGAATAGTTGACCGATTCGGTGATTTGTAAGCTCAGAACATCTTGTTACGTGATTGTAGCTGATTCTCATCAAACGGTTGACTGATTCAGTGATTGTAGCTAATTCTCATCAAATGGTCAACCGATTTGGTGATTTGTAAGCTCAGAATGGCTTGTTACATGATTGTAGTTGATTCTCATCGAACAGTTGATTGATTCAGTGATTTGTAAACACAAATTGACTTGTTACGTGATTGTCATTGATTTGACCGATTCAGTGATTTGAAAGCTTAGAATGGCTTGTTACATGAATGTAGTTGATTCTCCTCGAACGGTTGACCGATTCAATGATTTTAAGCTCAAAATGGCTTGTTACGTGATTGAGGCTCATTTTCATCAAAAGGTTGACCGATTCAGTGATGTATAAGCCCAAAATGGCTTGTTACATGATTATAGCTGATTCTCATCAAAAGGTTGACGGATTAAGTGATTTGTAAACTTAGAATAGCTTGTTACGTGATTGTAATTGATTCTCATCGAAAGGTTGACTGATTCAGTAATTTGTAAGCTCATAATCACTTGTTACATGATTGGAGATGATTCTCATCGAACAGTTGATCGATTCGGTCATTTGTAAGCTCAAAATGGCTTGTTACGTGATTGTAGCTGATTTTCATCCAACGGTTGACTGATTCGATGATTTAAAACTCTGAATGGCTTGTGACATTATTATATCTGAGTCTCATCGAACGGTTGACCGATTCAATGATTTGTAAGCTCAGAATAGCTTGTTACATTATTATAGCTGATTCTCATCGAATGGTTGACCGATTCGATGATTTGTAAGCTTAAAATAGTTTGTTACATGATTGTAGCTGAGTCTCATCGAATGGTTGACCAATTCGGTGATTTGTAAGCTAGGAATGGCTTGTTACGTGATTGTAATTGATTCTTAATGAATGGTTGACCGATTCAAAGATTTGTAAGCTCAGAATGGCTTGTTATGTTATTGTAGCTGATTCTCATCGAACAGTCAACATATTCAGTGATTTGTAAGCTCATAATAGCTTGTTACGTGACTATAGCTGATTCTCATCTCATGGATGACCGATTCAATGATTTGTAACCTTAGAATGGCTTGTTACGTGATTGTAGCTGATTCTCATTGAATGGTTGACTGATTCAGTGATTTTTAAGCTTAGAATGGCTTGTTACATGATTGTAGCTGATTCTCATTGAACGATTGACCGATTTGATGATTTGTAATTGATTCTCATCGAATGGTTGACCAATTCGATGATTTGTAAGCTCAGAATGGCTTGTTACGTGATTGTAGTTGATTCTCATCACCCAGTTGATGATTCGGTGATTTGTAGGCTCATGATGGATTGTTACGTGGTTGTAGCTGAATCTCATCGAATGGTTGACTGATTCAATGATTTGTAAGCTCATAATAGCTTAATACATGATTTTAATTGATTCTCATCGAACGGTTGACCGATTCGGTGATTTTTAATCTCAGAATGGTTTGTTACGTGATTAAAGTTGATTCTCATCAAATGGTTGACTGATTCGGTGATTTATAAGCTCAAAATGACTGGTTATGTGATTGTAGCTGATTCTCATTAAATGGTTGACCAATTCGATGATTTGAAAGCTCAGAATGGCTTGTTACCTAATTGTAGCTGATTCTGGTCAAACAGCTTGCCGATTTGGTGATTTGGAAGCTCAGAATGGCCTGTTACATGATTGTAATTGATTCTCATCCAACGATTGACCGATTTGGTGATTTGTAAGCTCAGAATAGCTTGTTACATGATTATAAGCTGATTCTCATCAAACGGTTGACCGATTCGATCATTTTTAAGCTAAGAATGGCTTGTTACGTAATTGTAATTGATTCTCATTGAACAGTTGACCGATTTGGTGATTTTTAAGTTTAGAATGGCTTGTTCCATGATTGTAATTGATTCTCATTGAACGGTTGACCAATTTGATGATTTGTAACTTTAGAATGGCTTGTAACGTGATTGTACATGATTCTCATCGAACAGTTGACCGATTGGGTGATTTGAAAGCTTAGAATGGCTCCTTACATGATTGTTGTTGATTCTCATCAAATGATCGATCGATTCGATGATTTGTAATCTTAGAATGGCTTGTTACATTATTGTAGCTTATTCTCATCAAACGATTGATCGATTTAGTGATTTGTAAGCTCAGAATGACTTGTTACATGATTGTAGCTGATTCACATCAAACGGTTGAACGATTCAGTGATCTGTAAGCTTAGAATGGCTTGTTACGTGATTGTAATTGATTCTAATCGAACGGTTGACCGATTCGATGATTTGTAAGCTCAGAATGGCTTGTTACATGATTGTAGCTAATTCTCATCAAATGATTGACCGATTCGATGATTTGTATGCTCAAAATGGCTTGTAATGTGATTGTAGCTAATTGTCATCGAACAGTTGATCGATTTGGTGATTTGTAAGCTCAAAATGGGGTGTTACGTGATTGTAGATGATTCTCATTGAACGGTCGACCGATTCGGTGATTTGTAAGCTTACAATGAGTTGTTACGTAATTGTAAATCATTCTCATCGAACAGTTGACCGACTCAATAATTTGTAAGCTCTTTATAGCTTATTAGGTGATTGGATTTGATTCTCATCGAATGGTTGACTCATTTAGTGATTTGAAAGCTAGGAATGGCTTGTTACGTGATTGCAGCAGATTCTCATCAAATGGTTGATCGATTCGGTGAGTTGTAAGCTCAAAATGGCTTGTTACATGATTACAGCTGATTCTCAACGAATGATTGACCGATTCGATGATTTGTAAGCTTAGAATGGCTTGTTACACGATTATAGCTGATTGTTATTGAATAGTTGACTGATTCAGTGATTTGTAAGCACATAATGACCCATTACGTAATTGTAGCTAATTTTGATCAAACAATTGAACAATTCATTGATTTGTAAGCTTAGAATGACTTGTCAGATGATTGTAATTGATTCTCATTGAACGGTCGACATATTTAGTGATTTGTAAGCGCATAATGGCTTGTTACGTGATTATAGCTGATTCTCATCAAACGGTTGACTGATTCGATGATTTGTAAGCTCGGAATGGCTTGTTACGTGATTGTAGTTCATTCTCATCGAATGGTTGACCGATTCAGTGATTTGTAAGCTAGGAATGGGTTGTTACGTGACTGTAGCTGATTCTCATCAAACGGTTGATAGATTTAGTGATTTGTAAGCTCAGAATGGCTTGTTACATAATTATAGCTAATTCTCAATGAACGGTTTACCGATTAGGTGATTTGTAAGCTCAGAATGCCTTGTTACATGATTGTAGCTGATTCTCATCGAACGGTTGTCTGATTCGATAATTTGTAAGCTCATAATGGCTTGTTACATGATGTTAATTAATTCTCATCGAATCGTTGACCAATTCAATCATTTGTAAACTCAGAATGGGTTGTTACATGATTGTAGTTGATTCTCATCGAACATTTCATTGATTCAGTGATTTGTAAGCTTAGAATGGCTTGTTACGTGATTGTAATTGATTCTCATCGAATGGTTTACCGATTCGATGATTTGTAAGCTCAAAATAGCTTGTTATATGATTGTAGCTGATTTTCATTGAATGGTTGATCGATTCAATGATTTGTAAGCTTAGAATGATTACATGATTGTAATTGATTCTCATCAAACAGTTGACCGTTTCAGTGATTTGTCAGCTCAAAATATCTTGTCACATGATTGTAATTGATTCTCATCAAATGGTTCACTAATTCAGTGATCTGTAAGCTCAGAATGGCATGTGACATGATTGGGGATGATTCACATCAAAAGGTTGACCCATTCGATGATTTGTAAGCTCAAAATGGCTTGTTACATGATTCCAGCTGACTCTCATCGAATGATTGACCGATTCAGTGATTTGTAAACTCAGAATGGTCCGTTACATGATTGTAGCTAATTCTCATCGAATGGGTGAGCGATTCAATGATTTGTAAACTCAGAATGACTTGTTACATGATTGTAATTGATTCTCTTCGAACAGTCAACATATTCGATGATTTGTAAGCTCATAATGATGTGTTACGTGACTATAGCTTATTCTTATCAAACGGTTGACCGATTTGGTGATTTGTAACTCAAAATGGCTTGTTACATGATTGTAATTGATTCTTAATGAACGGTTGATCGATTTAGTGATTTGTAAGCTCAGAATGGCTTGTTATGTGATTGTAGCTACTTCTCATCAAACAGCTGACTGATTCAGTGATTTGTAAGCTAAGAATAGCTTGTTACGTGATTGTAATTGATTATCATCAAACAGTTGACCGATTCGGTGATTTGTAAGCTCAGAATGGCTTGTTACGTGATTGTAATTTATTCTCATCAAATGGTTGACAAATTTGGTGACTTGTAAGCTCAGAATGGCTTGTTACGTGATTGTAGCAGATTCTTATCGACTAGTTGATCGATTCAGAGATTTGTAAGCTCAGAATGGCTTGTTACGTGATTGTAGCTGGTTCTCATCAAACGGTTGACCGATTTGGTGATTTGTAATCTCATAATGGCCCGTTACATGATTGTAGCTAATTGTCATCGAACGGAAGAGAGATTCGGTGATTTGTAAGCTCATCGAATGGTTGACAAATTCAAAAATTTGTAAACTCAAAATGGCTTGTTACGCGATTTTAATTGATTCTCATCGAATGGTTGACCGATTCAGTGATTTGTAAGCTCGGAATGGCTTGTTACATGATTATAGCTGATTCTCATCGAACGGTTGACCGATTGGGTGATTTGAAAGCTTAGAATGACTTGTTACATGATTGTAGCTGATTCTCATCGAACGATTGATCGATTTGGTGATTTGTAAGCTCAAAATGGCTTGTTAAGTGATTGTAGCTTATTCTCATCAAATGGTTGATCGATTCAATGATTTGTAAGCTCAAAATGGCTTCTTATGTGATTATAGTTGATTCTCATCGAACAGTTAACTGATTCAGTGATTTATAAACTCAAAATGGGTTGTTATGTGGTTGTAGCTGATTCTCATCAAACGGTTGACGGATTTGGTGATCTCACATCTGAACAACCGAACCCTTAGAATGCAGCCGCCCTACTATTCTAAAGGGCAAACATCAGCAGCGGATAACCGCAATGGCCTATAGATTGGTTGGGCCCTGTTTTGCAGCGGATACAGCAACAGATATGATTTAGGATGAGAATTCAAGCATAGTATACTCCTCAATGCATAGATAATTGACAAATAGCAGAGCAGATAACAGCGGATAACCCCCGCAGATACAGCAGTGGATAGTAAAAGAATCCTGCAGAGGATAGAGACTACTCTACTTTTTCAACACCCAATAGTCCTATCAACCCCTTTATAATATAGGGCCAACTAAAACCACTCCAATTCACACTTCTCCAGCAAGGAAGGCCCTTACTATCTATAGGCAACCACAGCTCATTCTCAAGCTTCCATTAACCATCATCATAACGAAATGTATTACTGAAAGCACTTACCCTATAGCACTACCCCTGCATAGGGGCGAACCATCGATCCTTCCTCCGATTTCCTTCCAAGTTGGTTCTGTGGGCCGAAGGGTGGGCCCATACAGACAGTTCCATCCAGAAAGAATTATCATTAGGCTGGCCAAGGATAGTCAGCCAATCAATCGATAGAACAATATATCCTCCACTATTGTCTAATAGCATACCTTGATGGGGTACATTATTGCTGATTATTACTCTGATCCGAATGCCCCTATATTGAAAGGGCCCCCTTTAGAATAGTAGGGCAAACATACGGGAAACATAGTTATCCAAGCTAAGATGTCGTCTCCTCGGCCCTAATCGTTTAAGGTGCATGTCTACTTTTTTATTGGAAGGAGACGGCGCATGCCTGATGGGATTGGGCATTTCTACTGTCTTTACCGCGCATGCGCGATCAAGAAAAAAGGACAAGTAAGACAAGTAGGAGGGCATGTTACGTATAGAATCTGGCCCCTTATAATAGTAGGGGCCCCTTACCCCTTATAATAGTAGGGGTAGGGCACTCGATAGAAAGCTACCCTGCTCAGAATGGGTTGTTACATGATTGTAGCTGATTCTCATCGAATGGTTGACCGATTCAGTGATTTGTATGCTCAGAATGGCTTGTAACATGATTGTAGCTAATTGTCATCAAACAGTTGATCGATTCGATGATTTGTAAGCTCAAAATGGGGTGTTACGTGATTGTAGATGATTCTCATCGAACGGTTGACCGATTCAGTGATTTGTAAGCTTAGAATGACTTGTTACGTAATTGTAAATCATTCTCATCGAACGGTTGACTGATTCGATAATTTGTAAGCTCATAATAGCTTGTTACGTGATTGGATATGATTCTCATTGAACGGTTGACTGATTCAGTGATTTGAAAGCTAAGAATGACTTGTTACGTGATTGCAGCAGATTCTCATCAAACGGTTGACAGATTCAGTGATTTGTAAGCTCAGAATGGCTTGTTACATGATTATAGCTGATTCTCAGTGAACAGTTGAATGATTTGGTGATTTGTAAGCTCAGAATGACTTGTTACGCAATTGTAGCTGATTGTTATTGAACAATTGACTGATTCGATAATTTTTAAGCACATAATGGCCCGTTATGTAATTATAGCTAATTTTGCTCAAACGGTTGACCAATTCATTGATTTGTAAGCTCATCATGGCTTATTACGTGATTATAGCTGATTCTCATCAAATGGTTGACCGATTCAGTGTTTTGTAAGCTCAGAATGGCTTGTTACGTGATTGTAGCTGATTCTCATCGA
This sequence comes from Chamaecyparis obtusa, assembly GCA_027943335.1. Taxonomy (NCBI): domain Eukaryota; kingdom Viridiplantae; phylum Streptophyta; class Pinopsida; order Cupressales; family Cupressaceae; genus Chamaecyparis; species Chamaecyparis obtusa. The sequence goes on along the minus strand of BSBK01003129.1, from coordinate 867,798 downwards.
ACGATTGACTGATGTGGTGATTTGTAAGCTAAGAATGGCCTGTTACGTGACTGTAGCTGATTCTCATTGAACGGTTGATAGATTAAGTGATTTGTAAGCTCAAAATGTCTTGTTACGTGATTATAGCTGATTCTCAACGAATGGTTGACTGATTAGGTGATTTGTAAGCTCAGAATGGCTTGTTACATGATTGTAGCTGATTCTCATCGAACAGTTGTCCGATTCAGTAATTTGTAAGCTCAGAATGGCCTGTTAGCTTATTGTAGCTGATACTCCTTGAACGGTAGACTGATTCGGTGGTTTGTAAGCTCAGAATGGCTTGTTACATGATTGTAGCTGATTCTCATCGAACGGTTGACCGATTTAGTGATGTGTAAGCTCAAAATGGCTTGTTACGTGATTATAGTTGATTCTCATCGAACGATTGACCGATTCGGTAATTTGTAAACTCAAAATAGTTTATTTCATGATTGTAATTGATTCTCATCGAAAGGTTGACTGATTCAATGATTTGTAAGCTAATAACGGCTTGTTACACGATTGGAGATGATTCTCTTTGAACAATTGACCAATTCAGTGATTTGTAAGCTCAGAGTGGCTTGTTACGTGATTGTAGTTGATTCTCATCTAACGGTTTACTGATTCGGTGATTTGAAAGCTCCGAATGGCTTGTTACATTATTGTAGATGATTGTCATAGAACAGTTGATTGATTCAGTGATTTGTAAGCTCAGAATGGCTTGTTACATCATTGTAGCTGATTCTGATTGAACAGTTGACCTATTCAGAGATTTGTAAGCTCAGAATGGCTTGTTATGTGATTGGAGCTAATTCTCATCGAACGGTTGACTGATTCAGTGATTTGTAAATATAAGAATGGCTTGTTACGTAATTGTAATTGATTCTCATCGAACAGTTGACCGATTTGGTGATTTGTAAGTTTAGAATGGCTTGTTACATGATTGTAATTGATTCTCATCGAACGCTTGACCGATACGGTGATTTGTAACCTTAGAATGACTTGTTATGTGATTGTAGCTGATTCTCATTGAATGGTTGACCAATTGGGTGATTTGTAAGCTTAGAATGACTTGTTACATGATTGTAGTAGATTCTCATCGAACGGTTGATCGATTCAGTGATTTGTAAGTTTAGAATGGCTTGTTACCTGATTGTAGCTGATTCTCATCAAACGGTTGACTGATTCAGTGATTGTAGCTGATTCTCATCGAACGATTGTCTGATTCAGTGATTTGTAAGCTCAGAATAGCTTGTTACTTGATTGTAGCTGATTCTCATCAAACGGTTGACTGATTCAGTGATCGTAGCTGATTCTCATCGAACGGTTGTCTGATTCAGTGATTTCTAAGCTCATAATAGCTTGTTATGTGATTGTAGTTGATTCTCATCGAACGGTTGACCAAGTCGGTGATTTGTAAGCTCAGAATGGATTGTTACATGATTGTAATTGATTCTCATCGAACGGTTTACTGATTCAATGATTTATGAGCTCAAAATGGCTTGTTAAGTGATTGTAGCTAATTCTTATTAAATAGTTCACCGATTTGGTGATTTGTAATCTCAGAATGGCTTGTTAGGTTATTATAGTAGATTCTCATCAAACAGTTGACCGATTCGATGATTTGTAAGCTCAAAATGGCTTGTTACGTGATTGTAGCTGATTCGCATCAAACGGTTGACCGATTCAGTGATCTGTAAGCTTAGAATGGCTTGTTATGTGATTGTAATTGATTCTAATCGAACGGTTGACTGATTTGGTGATTTGTAAGCTCAGAATGGCTTGTTACATGATTGTAGCTAATTTTCATCAAACGATTGACCGATTCGGTGATTTGTAAGCTCAAATTTTTTTTTTACGTGATTGTAGCTAATTCTCATTGAACGGTTGACCGATTCAGTGATTTGTGCACCAAAAATGGGTTGTTACATGATTGTAGCTGATTTTCATCAAATGGTTGATCGATTTGGTGAGTTTTAAGCTTAGAATGCCTTGTTACACAATTGTAGCTGATTCTAATCGAACGGTTGACTGATTTGGCTATTTATAAGCTCAGAATGGTTTGTTACATTTTTGTAACTAATTCTAATCGAATGGATGACCAATTCAGTGATTTGTAAGCTCACAATGGCTTGTGACATGATTGTAATTTATTCTCATCGAACGGTTCATCGATTCGATGATTTGTAATCTCAGAATGGCTTGTTAGATGATTCTAGCAGATTCTCATCGAACGGTTGACTGATTCAGTGATTTGTAAGCTCAGAATGGCTTGTTACATGATTGTAGCTAATTCACATCAAACGGTTGATCGATTCAGTGATTTGTAAGCTCATAGTGGTCGGTTACGTGATTGTAGCTAATTTTCATCGAACAGTTGACCAATTTAGTGATTTGTAAACTTAGAATGACTTCTTATGTTATTGTAATTGATTCTTATCGAACGGTTGACCGATTCAATGATTTATAACCTTAGAATGGCTTGTTACGTGATTGTAGTTGATTCTCATCAAACAGTTGACCGATTGGGTGATTTGTAAGCTTAGAATGGCTTGTTACATGATTGTAGCAAATTCTCATCAAATAGTTGACCGATTCAGTGATTTGGAAGCTCAAAATGGCTTACTACGTGATTGTAATTAAGTCTCATTAAATGGTTGACCGAATCGGTGATTTGTAAGCTCGTAGTGGCTTGTTACATGATTGTAGCTGATTCTCATTAAATGGTTGACCGATTCAGTGATTTGTAAGCTCAGAATGGCTTGTTACATGATTATAGCTGATTCTCATCAAACAATTGACCGATTTGGTGATTTGTAAACTCAGAATGGCCTGTTACATGATTGTAGCTAATTCTCATCGAATGGTTGAGCGATTCATTGATTTGTAAGCTCAGAATGACTTGTTACGTGATTGTAATTCATTCTTATCGAATGGTCAACATATTTGGTTATTTGTAATCTCAAAATGGCTTGTTACGTCATTATAGTTGATTCTCATCGAACGGTTGACCGATTCAATAATTTATAAGGTTAGAATGACTTAATACGTGATTGTAATTGATTCTCATTAAACGGTTGACTGATTCGATGATTTGTAAGCTCAGAATGGCTTCTTACATGATTATAGCTTATTCTCATCAAACAGTTGACTGATTCATTGATTTGTAAGCTCAAAATGGCTTGTTATGTGATTGTAATTGGTTTTTATCAAACGGTTGACCATTTCGATAATTTTTAAGCTCATAATGGCTTGTTACATGATTATAGCTGACTCTCATTAAATGCTTGACCAATTCTAAGCTTACAAATCACCAAATCACTCAACCGTTTGATGAGAATCATGTACAATCATGTAACAAGTGATTCTGAGGTTACAAATCACCCAATCGGTCAATTGATCAATGAGAATCATTTACAATCATGTCTTAAGACATTCTGAGCTGACAAATAATTCACTCGGTCAACAGTTCGATAAGATTCAGCTACAATCACGTAACAAAGCATTTTGAGTTTACAAATCACTGAATCCGTCACCCATTCTATGAGAATTAGCTACAATCATGTGACAAGCCATTCTAACCTTACAAATCACTGAATCAATCAACCATTCGATGAGAACTAATTAGAATAACGTAACAAGTCATTTTGAGCTGACAAATCACTGAATCAGTTTACCGTTCGATAAGAATAAATTACAATCACGTAGCAAGCTATTCTGAGCTTACAAATCACTAAATCAATCAATCATTCAATGAAAATTAGCTACAATCACATAACGAGCCATTCTAAGCTTACAAATCACTGAATCAATCAACTGCTCAATGAGCCTTAGCTACAATCACATAACAAGCCATTCTGAGCTTACAAATCACCGAATCGGTCAATCGTTCGATAAGAGTCAACTACAATCACATAACAAACTATTCTGAGCTTACAAATCACCGAATCGGTCAACCATTTGATGAGAATCAACCACAATCATGTAACAAGCCATTCTGAGCTTACAAATCACTGAATCCATCAACCATTCGATTAGAATCAATTACAATTGTAACAAGCCATTCTGAGCTTACAAATCACCGACTCGATCAACCATTCAATGAGAATTAGCTACCTACATGTAACAAGCCATTTTGAGCTTGCAAATAACTGAATAAGTCAACAGTTCAATGAGAATCATCTACAATCATGTAACAATCTATTTTGAGCTTACAAATCACTGAATCGGTCAATTGTTTGATGAGAATTAGCTACAATCACGTAACAAGCTATTCTGAGCTTACAAATCACCAAATCGGTCAACCATTCGATGAGAATTAATTAGAATCACGTATTAAGCCATTCTAAGCTTACAAATCATTCACTCGGTCAATAGTTTGATGAGATTCAGCTACAATAACGTAACAATGCATTCTGAGCTTACAAATCATAGAATCGGTCAACCGTTCCATGAGAATTAACTATAATCAGGTAACAAGCTATTCTGAGCTTACAAATCACTGAATCGATCAACCGTTTGATGAGAATCAATTACAATCACGTAACAAGCTATTCTGAATGTACAAATCACCGAATCAGTCAAGCGTTCGATGAGAATTAATTAGAATCACGTAACAAGTCATTTTGAGCTTATAGATCATTGAATCGGTCAATTGTTTGATGAGAATTAGCTACACTAACGCAATAAGCTATTCTAAGCTTAGAAATCACTAAATCGGTCAACTGTTCGATGAGAATCAACAACAATCACGTAACAAGCTATTTTGAGCTTAAAAATCACCTAATCCGTCAACCGTTTCATGAGAATCAGCTACAATCACGTAACAAGCCATTCTAAGCTTACAAATCACCAAATCAGTCAACCTTTTGATGAGAATCAGCTACAATCATGTAACAAGCCATTCTAAGCTTACAAATCACCGAATCAATCAATAGTTCGATTAGAATCAATTACAATCATGTAACAAGCTATTCTGAGCTTACTAATCACCGTATCAGTCCACCTTTTGGTAAGAATCAATTGCAATCATGTAACAAGCCATTTTGAGCTTACAAATCATTGAATCGGTCAACCGTTCAATGAGAATCAACTACAATCATGTAACAAGCCATTCTGAGCTTACAAATCATCGAATAGGTCATCTGTTTGATGAGAATTAGCTACAATCACGTAACAAGCCATTCTGAGATTACAAATCACTGAATCGGTACACTGTTCACTGAGAATCAGTTACAATCATGTAAAAAGCTATTATGAGCTTACAAATCACTGAATCAATCAACCGTTCAATGAGAATCATTTACAATCAAGTATTAAGCCATTGTTAGATTGAAAATCATTAAATCGGTCAACCGTTTGATGAGATTCAGCTACAATCACGTAACAAGCCATTTTGAACTTACAAATCACCAAATAGGTAAACCGTTCGATGAGAATCAATTACAATCATGTAACAAGCTATTCTGAGCTTATAAATTATTGAATTGGTCAACCGTTCGATGAGAATCAGCTACAATCATGTGACAAGCCATTCTAAGCTTACAAATCAACGAATCGATCAACCGTTTGATGAGAATCAGCTACAAATCACCGAATCAGTCAAGGGTTTGATGAGAATCATCTACAATCATGTAACAGGCCATTTTGAACATACAAATCTCTGAATTAGTGAACTATTCGATGAGAATCAGCAACAATCAGGTAACAAGCCATTCTGAGCTTACAAATCACCGAATTGGTCAATCGTTTGATGAGAATCAGCTAAAATCACCTAACAAGCCATTCTGAGCTTAGAAATCACCGAATCGATCAACCATTCTGTAAGAATCAATTACAACTATGTAACAAGCCATTCTAAGTTTACAAATCACCAAATCGGTCAACTATTCGATGAGAATCAACTACAATCACGTAACAAGCCATTATGAGCTTACAAATCATCGAATCGGTCAAGTGTTTGATGAGAATCAATTACAATCATGTAACAAGCCATTCTGGATTTACAAATCATCGAATCGGTCAATCCTTTGATGAGAATCAACTGCAATCACGTAAGAAGCCATTTTGAGATTACAAATCACTGAATCGGTCAACCGTTCAATGAGAATCAGCTAGAATCATGTAGCAAGCTATTCTGAGTTTACAAATCACTGAATCGGTCAACTGTTTGATGAGAATCAGCTACAATCACGTAACAATTCATTCTAAGCTTATTACGTGATTGTAGCTGATTTTCATACAATGGTTGACCGATTCAATGATTTGTAAGCTCAGAATTGCTTGTTACATGATTGTAGTTGAGTCTGATCGAACGGTTAACCAATTTGGTGATTTGTAAGCTCATAATGGCTTGTTACGTGATGTTAGTTGATTCTTATCGAACGGTTGACTGATTTGGTGATTTGTAAACTCATAATGGTTTGTTACGTGATTGTAGTTGATTCTCATCGAACGATTGACAGATTCGGTGATTTGTAAGCATAAAATGGCTTGTTACATGATTGTAGTTGATTTTCATCAAATGGTTGCCTGATTCAATGATTTGCAAGCTCAGAATGGCTTGTTACGTGATTGTAATTGACTCTCATGAAATGATTGAGTGATTTAATGATTTGTAAGTTCAGAATGGCTTGTTACATGATTGTAGCTGATTCTGATTGAAAGATTGACCGATTCGGTCATTTGTAAGTTCAAAATGCCTTGTTACGTGATTATAGTTGATTCTCATCGAACAGTTGACCGATTTGGTGATTTGTAAATGTCTTGTTATGTGATTGTAATTGATTCTTATCGAACGACTGACCTTAGTGATTTGTAAGAACAAAATGGCTTGTTACATGATTGTAGCTGATTCTCATCGAACGATTGACCGATTCGATGATTTGTAAACTCAGAATGGCTTTTTACGTGATTGTAATGTATTCTCATCGAATGTTTGACCAATTAAGTGATTTGTAAGCTTATAATGGCTTGTTACGTGATTGTGGTTGATTCTCATCGAATGGTTGACCGATTGGGTGATTTGTAAGCTCAGAATGACTTGTTACATGATTGGAGATGATTCTGAGAGAACTGTTGACCGATTCCATGATTTTTAAGTTCATAATGACTTGTTACGTGATTGTAATTGATTCTCATTAAACGGTTGACCGATTCATTGATTTGTAAGCTCATGATGGCTTGTCACATTATTGTACCTGATTCTCATCAAACGGTTGACTTATTCGGTGATTTGTAAGCTCAGTATAGCTTGTTACATGATTGTAGCATATTCTAATCAAACGGTTGACAAATTCCATGATTTGTAAGCTCAAAATGGCTTGTTACAAGATTGTAACTGATTCTCATCGAATGGTTGACCAATTCAATGATTTGTAACATCATAATGACTTTTTACGTCATTATAATTTAATCTCATCGAACGACTAATCGATTCAATGATTTTTAAGCTCAATGGCTTGTTATGTGATTGTAGCTGATTCTCATTAAACAGTTGACCGATTTGATGATTTGTAAGCTCAGAATGCCTTTTTACATGATTGTAGCTGAATCTCATCGAACTATTGACTTATATTATAGCTTAATACGTGATTGTAATTGATTCTCATCGAATGGTTGATCGATTGGGTGATTTCTAAGCTCAGAATGGGTTCTTACGTGATTGTAGCTGATTCTCTTCGAATGGTTGACTGATTTGGTGATTTGTAATCTTAGAATGCCTTGTTACATGATTGAAGATCATTCTCATCAAATGATTGACCGATTCAGTGATTTGTAAGCTCAGAATAGCTTGTTACGTGATTGTAGCTAATTGTCATCAAACACTTGACCGATTTTATGATTGTTAAGCTCATAATGGCTTGTTACGTGATTGTAGCTGATTGTCATCGAATGGTTGACCAATTCGGTGATTTGTAAGCTCATAATAGCTTGTTACGTGATTGTAGTTGATTCTCATCCAACAGTTGACCGATTTGGTGATTTGTAAGCTCAGAATGGCTTGTTACATGATTGTAGCTTAGAATGGCTTGTTACATGATTGTTACATGATTCAGTGATTTGTAAGCTAAGAATGACATGTTACGTCATTGTAATTGATTCTCATCAAACAGTTGACCGATTCAGTGATTTGTAAGCTCAGAATGACTTGTTACGTGAATGTAATTGATTCTCATCGAACGAATGACCGATTCGGTGATTTGTAAGCACAGAATGGCTTGTTACATGATTATAGCAGATTCTCATCAAACGGTTGACTGATTTCTATGCTCATAATGGCTTGTTACATGATTGTAGTTGATTCTCATCAAACGGTTGACCGATTCGGTGATTTGTAAGCTCATAATGACTTATTACATGATTATAGCTTATTCTCACTGAACGATTGACCGATTCGGTGATTTGTAAGCTCAGAATAGCTTGTTACGTGATTGTAATTTATTCTCATCAAATAGTTGATGATTTCGATGATTTGTAAGTTTAGAATGGCTTTTTACATGATGTAGCTAATTCTCATTGAACGGTTGACCGATGTGCTAATTTGTAAGCTCAGAATGGCTTGTTATGTGATTGTAGCTGATTCTCATCAAACGGTTGATTGATTTGGTGATTTATAAGCTTAGCATGGCTTGTTACGTGATTGTAGATGAATCTCATAGAACAGTTGACCAATTTAGTGATTTGTAAGCTCAAAATAGCTTGTTACATGATTGTAATTGATTCTCATCGAACAATTCACTGATTTGGTGATTTGTAAGCTCAGAATGACTTGTTACGTGATTGTAGATGAATCTCATCAAACGGTTGACCAATTCAATGATTTGTCAGCTTAGAATGGCTTAATACATGATTGTAATTGATTTTCATCGAACGATTGACCGATTGGATGATTTGTAAGCTCAGAATGATTTGTTACATGATTGTAACTAATTCTCATCAAATGGTTCACCGATTCGGTGATTTGTAAGCTTAGAATGGCTTGTTACATGATTGTAGGTGATTATCATCGAACGGTTGACCGATTCGGTAATTTTTAAGATCAGAATGGCTATTTACTAAATTTTAGCTTATTCTCATTGAACAGTTGATGATTCCATGATTTGTAAGCTCAGAATGGCTTGTTACATGATTGGAGCTGATTTCCATCAAACGATTGACCAATTCAGTGATTTGTAAGCTCAGAATGGCTTGTTACATGATTGTAGCTGATTTTCATCGAATAGTTGACCGATTCGATGATTTGTAAGCTAAGAATAGCTTTTTACGTAATTGTAGCTGATTGTTATCAAATAGTTGAGTGATTCTGTGATTTGAAAGTTCAAATTAGCTTGTTACGTGATTGTAGCTGATTCTCATCAAACGGTTGACTGATTTGATTATTTTTATGCTCAGAATGGCTTGTTACGTGATTGTAGCTGATTCTCATCGAACGGTTGACCGATTCAGTAATTTGTAAGCTTAGAATAGCTTGTTACATGATTGTAGCTAATTCTCATCGAATGATTGATCGATTCAGTAATTTGTAAGCTCAGAATGGTTTGTTATGTGATTGTAGAAGATTCTCATCGAACAGTTGACCGATTCAGTGATTTGTATGCTTAGAATAGATTGTTACGTGATTGTAATTTATTCTCTTTGAGCAGTTGACCGATTCGATGATTTGTAAGCTCAAAATGGCTTGTTACTTGATTATAGTTGATTATCATCGAAAGGTTGACCAATTCGATGATTTGTAAACTTAGAATGGCTTGTTACGTGATTGTATCTGATTCTCATTGAACAGTTGACCGACTCGGTGATTTGTAAGCTCAAAATGACTTGTTACATGACTGTAGCTGATTCTCACTGAACGATTGACTGATTTCATGATTTGTATGCTCATAATGGCTTGTTACATAATTGTAGCTGATTCTCATCGAATGGTTGACCAATTTCATGATTTGTCAACTCAAAATGGCTTGTTATGTGATTGTAGGTGATTATCATCTTTTGGTTGACCAATTCAGTGATTTGAAAGCTCAGAATGGTTTGTTACGTGATTGTAGCTGATTCTCATCAAACAGTTGACCAATTAGGTGATTTGTAAGCTCAAAATGGATTGCTGCGTGATTGTAATTGATTGTCATCGAATGGTTGACCGAGTCGGTGATTTGTAAGCATAGAATGGCTTGTTACATGAATGTAGCTGATTCTGATCAAATAGTTGACCGATTAGGTGATTTGTAAGCTCAAAATGGCCTGTTACGTGATTGTAATTGATTCTCATCGAAGGGTTGACCGATTCGGTGATTTGTAAGCTCAAAATAGATTCTTACATGATTATAATTGATTCTTATCGAATGGTTGACCGATTTGGTGATTTGTAACCTCATAATGGCTTGTTACGTGATTGAAGTTGATTCTCATCGAACAGTTGATGGATTCAGTGATTTGTAAGCTCAGAATGGCTTGTTACATGATTGTAGCTGATTCTCATCGAATGGTTGACCAATTCAGTGATTTGAAAGCTCATAATGGCTTGTTACGTGATTGTAGCTGATTCTCATCAAACAGTTGACTGATTCTCTGATTTGTATGCTCAAAATGGCTTGTTTGGTGATTTGTAAGCTCAGAATGGCTTGCTACATGATTTTAGCTGATTCTTATCAAAAGGTTGATTGATTCAGTGATTTGTAAGCTCAGAATAGCTTGTTACATGATTGTAGCTGATTCTCACCGAACGGTTGACTCATTCAATGATTTCTAAGCTCAGAATAGCTTATTTCATGATTGTTACTAATTATCATCGAATGGTTGACCGATTCAGTGATTTGTAAGCTCACAATGGTTATGTGATTGTAGTTGATTCTCAGCAAATGGTTGACCGCTTTAATGATTTGTAAGTTCAAAATAACTTGTTATGTGGTTGTAGCTGATTCTCATCAAACGGTTGACTGAATTGGTGTTTTTTATGCTCAAAATAGCTTGTTACGTGATTGTAGCTGATTCTCATCGAACGGTTGACAGATTTGGTGATTTCTAAGCTCAGAATTACTTGCTACATAATTGTAGCTGATTCTTATTGAATGGTTTACTGATTCGGTGATTTGTAAGCTCATAATGGCTTGTTATGTGATTATAGCTAATTCTCATCCAACGGTTGACCGATTCGGTGATTTGTAAGCTTAGAATGGCTTGTTACGTGATTGTAATTGATTCTCATCAAATAGTTGACCGATTCAGTGATTTGTCAGCTTAGAATGGCTTGTTTCATGATTGTAGATAATTCTCATCGAACAGTTGACCGATTTGGTGATTTGTAAGCTCAGAATGGCTTGTTATGTGATTGTAGCTGATTCTAATCAAATGGTTGACCGATTCAGTGATTTGTTACCTCAGAATGACTTGTTACGTGATTGTAGCTAATTCTCATCCAACAATTGACCGATTCGATGATTTGTAAGCTTAAAATGGCTTGATAGGTGATTGTAACTGATTTTCATCCAGCAGTTGACCGATTCAATGATTTGTAAGCTCAGATTGGCTTGTTACGTGATTGTAGCTGAGTCTTATTGAACAGTTGACTGATTTGGTGATTTGAAAGCTTAGAATGGCTTGTTATGTAATTGTAGCTGATTCTCATCGAACAGTTGACTGATTCAGTGATTTGTAAGCTCAAAATGGGTTGTTACGTGTATGTTGCTGATTCTCATCGCACGGCTTATCAAGTCAGTAATTTGCAAGCTCAAAATGGCTGGTTACATGATTGTAGCTGATTCTTATCAAACGGTTGATCGATTCGGTGATTTGTAAGTTTAGAATAGCTTGTTACATAATTGTAGCTAATTCTCATCGAAGGGTTGACCAATTTGGTTATTTGTATACTGAGAATGCTTTGTTACGTGATTGTAGCTGAATCTAATCGAATGGTTGACTGAGTCAATGATTTGTGAGCTCAGAATGGTTTAATACATGATTGTAATTATTTTTTATGAACGGTTGACTGATTCAATGATTTGTAAGCTCATAATGGCTTGTTACGTGATTGTAGCTGATTCTCATCAAACGATTGACCGGTTCAGTGATTTGTAAGGTCAAAATGGCTTGTTACATGATTGTAGCTGATTCTCATCGAACGGTTGATCGATTGGGTGATTTGTAAGCTCAGAATGGCTTGTTACATGATTGTAGCCGATTCTCATCAAATGGTTGACCAATTCGGTGATTTGTAAGCTCAGAATAGCTTGTTACATGATTCCAGCTAATTCTCATCGAACGGTTGACCGATTCAGTGATTTATAAGCTCAAAATGGCTTGTTACATGATTGTAATTGATTCTCATCGAATGGTTGACCGATTCAGTGATTTGTATGCTCAAAATGGGTTTTTACATGATTGTAGCTGAGTCTCATCAAATAGTTGACGGATTCAATGATTTGTAAGCTCAAAATGGCTTGTTAAGTGATTGTAGCTGATTCTCATCCAACCCTTGGCTGATTCAGTAATTTGTAAGCTCAAAATGGATTGTTACGTGATTTTAAATATATTCTCATTGAACAGTTGACCGATTTGGTGATTTGTAAGCTCATAATGGCTTGTTACGTGATTGTAGCTGATTCTCATCAAACGGTTGATCGATTCATTGATTTGTAAGCTCAGAATGACTTGTTATGTGATTGTAGCTGATTCTCATTGAATGGTTGACCAATTCGGTAATTTAAAATTTTAGAATGGCTTGTTACATGATTCTAATTGATTCTCATCGAACGGTTTACTGATTTGGTGATTTGTAAGCTCAAAATAGCTTGTTACGTGATTGTAGCTGAATTTCATGGAATGGTTGATAGATTCAATGATTTTCAAGCTAAGAATAGCTTAATACGTGATTGTAATTGATTCTCATTGAATGGTTGACCGATTCGGTGATTTGTAAACTCAGAATGGCTTTTTACATGATTGTAATTGATTCTTAGTGAACAGTTTACTGATTCAGTGATTTATAATCTCAAAATAGCTTCTTACGTGATTGTAGCTGATTTTCATCGAATGGTTGACCTATTTGGTCTTTTGTAATCTTAGAATGACTTGTTACGTGATTGTAGTTGATTCTCATCGAACGGTTGAACTATTCAGTGATTTGTAAGCTCAGAATGGCTTATTACATGATTATAGCTAAGTCCTACCAAAAGGTTGACTGATTCAGTGATTAGTGTATGCACCCTAAAATGGTCGCCTAGACTTTGGGCCCCATTTATTTGATTTATCAATCCTGAATCATTTTTATCAATAATCAATATTTTCAACAATATCAATCTCTTGATCAAGTCTTAATTTTGATCATATATTAGATTTTTATCCTTGGGCTAACCATTTATCCTAAGTCTTTATTTGATTAAAAGGAATATTTCCTCCCCTTTTAATTAAATAAAAAGCCCCCACTTTCCTTTTATCCTAAGTTGCATAAATAAAGCATTAATTTTATTTTATAAAAAAGGAGAAAAACACTTTTTGTCTCATATGGACATAAAGTCAACTCTTATTTTTTTATTGGAGGATACTTGTGCACATAGATTGCTCCTCTTTCAAGCTCCACCGCTGATTAAGACTTTTTGCCTCTTAATCTCCATGGTCTATTTCACCTCATTTCTTATAAAAGGAGAGCTCTCTCCTTCATTTGCATATCCATCTTTTTCATGCTATTATTATGCTGCAGGTTTTCTAGGTACATTTGGAGCCTTTTGAAGACATTGAAGACTTGTTGCTTTCATTATCTAGTTCATATTTGCTTTCATAGTTGTATGATAATGGCATTCTTAGTATAGATTTCTTTTTATGCAATAGAATAAACTCACATAGTCTAAATAGGAGGCATTGTAATCCATTGCTATTTCCCTTCATAGATTAGTTGCATTGTACTTTCCTTTCATAGCTTAGATTGCATTCTCATATAGCTTGCATTGTATTGCATATTTGATTCTTGGAGATATTGGCATTGTTGCCCTTGTCTTCACTTGAATCTCTCATTGTGTGGTTGACTAGCAAGGTCACAAGCTTGTAGCTCTAGCTGAGAGCAAATACATCATAGTCCCTTTGCAACTCCATGCATAAAGAGCTATGAGCCGCTTTGTGAGGCCTCATTCTTGAGCAACTTTGCATGTAATGGTTCATAGAAGTGCAACTTTTTAGTGTGTACATTTCTGGCGCCCACCGTGGGGCTGAGTAGATTAACTTTGTCCATTTAATTCTGCATTTTTCGTCAATATTTTCATCAATTTTCAGCTCAGTTTTCAGTCTCTGGTTTTCAGTCTCAGAGTATCATGCGATACTTCTCAGAAATATCGCACGATATACCTTTGTATAGTGGTGCGACACTTCGCGCGAGAGAAGAATCGCCCGCCAGTACTGAGAAATATCGCCTATTATTGGGCGAAGTATCACCGCCCATAGTGAGAAGTATCGCGCGACTGAGAAATATCGCGCGACTGAGAAACATCGCCCGACTATAGGAAACTGTATCGCGCGATACTGGTGAAGTCTGAGAAATATCGCCTGGTCTGGCAGAGACTTGCGTTTCTAGTTTTCTTGCCCGAATTTGATTATTTTAGCTTGTTGTTTTGTTTTGCTGTGTTTAGATAGGTTTAACCCGCATCTTTTAGCTTAAATCTAGCAGTTTATTGCATATTTACATTTGAATTTTGATTTTGCTAACTTTGTGGGTCTAACAAGTTGTGTTTGTAGGTGCTCTCATTTGCTTGAAAATTGCTAAAAACACATGTCAAAGAGGGCTACTAACAGTTTTTGCAGGGCTGCCCAAGCATAAAAACAAAAAATAAATAAATTATTTTTTGCTCGTTTTATTTACTTTCCTTTCAAGTATGGCATTCACTAATTATATTAAGAATCTTAATACCTTGTGAAAGGGATCTTGAGGTGGTAGGAGAAGTATGCTCTTCACCTTTAGGTGAATCAGAAAATCTTGACCCATCTTAAGGTTTTGGAAGCAAGGGAGTAATTGAATCTCTTTGCTTGTTGTGTTTGGGAGAGATTTTTGAGATAGGGGAGTATGCTCTTCACCCTTGTGGTGAATCAAAAATCTTGAACCTCAAGATTTGATCTATTTTTGTTTAGTTTAGGAACCCTTTAGCGGGCCTGCTCTTGAGCAATCAAGAGGAACGACTCAAGTGGGGACAACCTTGTCATTATTTTCCTTGGTGGCAAGTGATTCCAACTCACTATAATCTCAAGGCTATCAAGGACACCAAAAACCTTGATAGACATAGCACTTGTCTTCGTTTGATGTGAGTAGCTCATGGGATTGCGACCATGGGGAAAACATTAAACAAGAATGCTTAAGGTACTCTTGAGGCCGCGAGGTCCTAGTCCTTTATGAGGAGCAAGAGAGGTGTTGTGAATGAAAATCTTTATTAAGAACCATTGGATAGAAGCCACCTTCTTTTAGCCAATTATCTTCTTAGTGCAAGGATTGATCCAAGTGGTTTACCCGGATCACCTTAAGATACTCACCATATGTGTCCCTTTGGTTGTGTCATTTGACATTTTCATGACAAAGCCAACATCTCTTGTGGGTAACCACTTGGTGTGAGGCGAGGGGGCATTAAGTTGTGGGCTAAGTTGGTAAGCATTGAGCCTTGACTTTTTAGGATAGATTTGCTTGAAGTGTCTTCGATTGTGTGATACTAGTGCAAATGTTCTTACATACAAACAATCGGTAGCATTCATAGGGTGTTTTTCAATTTTGATATCACAAGTGTTTGTCTTGGCAAGGTTGCTTTTACCTTTGTTTCAAGTGTTTGAGACCATGTTTTGATCCCTTACTGTTTGCAAACCTGTCGAAATTCTGCTGATATTGTGACTGAAATCGAAAACATCAACCCTCAGACTGGAAATTTTGACCAAATAGACCCAAAAATGTAAATTTCACATAATTCTGGTCAAGAGTTAACAATTTTACAACAGTATCACACCCTGTAAAGCGAAGTATCGCGCGATACTTTGCGCTTGCTAGAAATATCACCCGCTTTGAAGAGAAATATCGCGCGATAGTTCACCCCTAACGGACTATCACCCGACTTGCCTGGAGTATATCGCCCGCCAGTATTAAGAAGTATCACCTGGCTTCGGGCGAAGTATCGCACGGTTATAGGTTTATCACCCCAGTAGCCTGGAGTATATCGTCTAGTTTATTTTTGCTGTGCTTCAATTTTGGTCAGTTTCAGTTGCTGTTAATCAGGCTAGGTCTTAGAGCAGGCTTCTCACCCTAACGTTTGAGATCTGTCTTGACTCCAAATTTCTAATTTTTAGTCCTCCGGGATAGCATCATTTGATTTACGAAATCACTTTGGAATAATTGTCAAGTTAGAAAGCCATTCTTGGTGCCAAAGTTCATCTTTAAAATTGTTAGCTATATTCTGGAAAAATTTTAGTACTCTTATTGTCCAAATCGCTTTCATTTTCATCTCAATTATCTTTTGGCCTAGTCCAACCTCCTGATTCAAAAGTGCAAGGGTAGTCACCCTTTGATTTGAAGCACCTCTTTGACAGTGTTGGTAAAGCCTTTTTTTTTTTTTTCATTTCTCTTTGGACAATAGAGAACTTTGATTATCCTAGTTTGGTGTTGACACTTTGAAAGGTCACCTTATCATTGAGAGTATCTCTCTTTCATATCAGTTACGACAACGTACCAAGTTAATCAAGGGAAGTGACCCCCTATTGCCTTTAGCCAGTTACCACCTGTCAAGACTCGTCGACAACCTAAGGGAAAAGGATCCCTTTTTGACCAATCTCCTAAGAGTGAATCTGAGGTTTGTTTTAATCCGGGAGCTAATCCTAGTGAAGTGAGCACCCCTTTTGTACCACTTTCATCAAGTATGGACATGAGTTACACTTTCACCCGACAACAAAGAGAAGCCATGAATCAAACTCTTGAGGATATCTTCCAATGACACAGAAGAGAGTATGGTGATTCTTCTCATGCTAGTCCACCTGGGTCACCTCCCAACAATGCGAGGTATTTTGATGCTCATCAATGAGCTGAAAGACATCATAAGCAAGCTCACTCAGATTCAGGGTCACAACACGAAGACTAGAATAATGAATCTAGTGATCACCACATCAATGCAGCTAATGCAATGAGGCATTCGAGACAAACCTCCCCACTTAAAGACACCTCTTGATATGCAAATACAAGATTGAGAAGCATTGAGAGAGAGAAGCAAGCCTACTTAGATGAACAGGCTGCTAAAAAGGAAAAATTCAGACAACTAGAAGAAGAGGAACGTGCATTGTTGGATATACAGAAAAGAGTCACCCAAGAAGAAGAAGATAGACTCTATGCACAACAACTCTAAAGCCGATTTAATAGGAGGGGAGCCAATAGTGGGACCAACTCACCCCCATCTACCCCTTCCCCTAGCCCTCGAAGAAGATCAAAGACACCCTCACGATCCCCAAGTCCTAGAGGAAGAAGGACTTCAAGATATGATCATCATAGGAGACAGTCGTCTCATAGACATTCAAAGCAACCCTCCCAATGAGCACATCATGGCTCACAACATGGAGGCAGTTATGCTAAATTTGATCATATGGACTTCATGACTATGCAACAAGAACCGTCCTTTCAAGCATATGTGGAGCAATATGTGGAACAAAACAAAGACCAATTCTTGGAAAGTCTTATCAACAAAGGCACTAAAGTTCTATATAATTTTGATGTTCATCAAAAGATCAAAAAATAGAATCCTTCAACTGATGAAGTGATCTTACAAATGCAAAAGGATATAGACAGGATGAAGGCTCCCAAGAGCACATTTCATTTGGACTCCATATGTCCTAACCCCATTGACAAAAATGTGGTGATGGTAGAATTCCCTAAGAAAGTTGAATTCCCAACATACGACAAATATGATGGCACTGGTGACCCTCACGACCATGTTCGACAGTTCTACATAATGAGTTTTTCCTTTCACCATGAAGACTCCTACTTGATGAGATTATTCCCAAGGAGTTTAAAAGGTCAAGCCATGGAATGGTTCACCAACCTTTCCCCTCCAGTAAAGACATTTAAAGAACTTGTCCAAAGATTTGTTCAGCATTTTGCTTACAACTTATCGAGGTCGGTCACAATGCTTGATTTGTGTAAACTTAAGCAAAATCAAGGGGAATCTTTTGTCACATTTTTACAATGAAGGAGGCAATTGTGTTTGAAATACCCAAGGACAATCCCTGAAGAGGAGAGAATTGATATCATTGTGAGCAATCTAATACCAGAACTCAGATATGAAGTCAAGAAAATCCCATTTAATTCCTTTGATACTATGGTAGAGGTGGCATGTCGCATTGAGGATGTCCTAAAAGAACAAGGAATTTTGGCTAAACCAACAAATAATAACAATAGCCAAAATAATAATACTAATGGTAACAAGGACAAAAAGACCTCCTATTGGAACAAAAACAAGCAAGTGGTCAACGACGGAGTTGTTGACTCATCTCAGGTAAAAAATAAAGGAGTTCTTAACCTCTCTCATGTAGTTCAAGCTATGAAATTGCAAACGTCTTCAACACAACAAGATAAACCTAAGTATCAAAAGAGATCTAAAATGGAGAAAAGACAATTTACCAAATTGGGAGAATCTTATGCCGATGTTTTTAAAACATTAGTGGCTCATAATTTGGCACACCCACAGGATCCTACAAAACATCGCATACCAGATCCTTTACCTCATTGGTGGGATGCTAAGGCTTTTTGCATTTTCCATAATGGGATTGGACACGACATAGAAAATTATTTTAAACTCAAGCATCTTGTCCAAGACCTTATTGAGAAAGGACAATTACAAGTGGATGGGTTAACCACTAATGGGGATCATAAAGCCTTTAAAGAGCCCTTGCCTAAATACGAGAAAGGAGAAAATTCTAACAATAAGAATGGCAAGGAGGCTATCAACTACACCTACACAAATGCAGAGAACGTCATTAACATGCTTGAAGTTGTGGATGATAGTGTTAACATGATGACAGGGAAAGATTCCTATGGACATAATGTGGACTCAACTCCTATGACTGATGAAAGACCCGCTGTGGTGATAAGAGGCCCTCACTCACAAAGAACGCCCCAGTCCCTCAATGCTGTCACTAGGGGCCAGGCCCAAGCGCCCATTATCATTAGAGGTCCTAGCACTAGCAAGTCTAAACAGCCCATGTCCAAAGGTGATCCTCCCAAATCTACCGTTGGTCCTGATTCCAATTATAATCTTATTGACCACCTACAACGTACACCCGCACAGATATCCATTTTTGAGCTTTTAGAATTATCTCCTAAGCACAAGCGCGTCCTTGAGGATGCCTTGCGAGCAGCCAATGTCCCTAACAACTTAGATATTGACCAATTCCAAAACATGGTCAACCATTTGGCTAGCCCTCATTACCTCACCTTCTCCGAAGAAGATGACAAATCCATCAGTCACCCACATAACTTGACCTTACACATCGAAGTCATGATTCATAAAACCCGTGTTAGGCATGTACTGATAGATGGGGGTGCGGGGCTCAATATTTGTACCCTGAGTTTGTTGCTAGCTCTAGGATATTCTGAGAACGTCATTGACACAAAGAAAAGGATTACAATCAAAGCATATGACGAAGCAGAAAGAAGTTCTAAGGGATTGGCTGTTTTGCCTATTCGCATTGGTCCCGTAGAAAAAGATATATTATTTCAAATTGTTGATGTTGGACCTCTAGCCTACAACATTTTGCTAGGTAGGCCATGGATTCACGAAATGCAAGCAGTCCCATCAACATATCACCAATGTGTAAAGTTTCCCCATAACGGTGTAGAAATTTGCATCCCTGGAGATAGTGCTTTATCAGTTAATAACATTTCTGCGGGATCACATGTACCTTTGAATAGGGAAGCTGACAGTCCTAGTAGTTCACTTGAACAATGCAAGCAGAAGTTCAAGACCATGGATCTTGGGATGGGAGATTATAAGATTGATTCTTTTACAAAAATGCCAATCTCTCCTAGGTCTTATGGGAGACCATCACCAAGTACAAAACCTTCATCATCGGCAATGACATTATTTGGGAAATTCATTGAATCTTCGATCCCCATTCAAGAAGAGAAAGAGGAAGTTGCCGTAAGGGACTGGATATATCACGAGGAGAAATACAAACATAACGAGAATTTTGCTCATTCACCTAAAACTTATGGGAAAGGGTATACACTAGTTAAAAATATGGGATATCCGGGATATGGTCCCCTTAGTCATAGGCTGGACGCTAAAGCTGAGCCTCTTGATCATGCTCTCTTTGGATGAAAGAATAAGTCCACGGTTGGCTTAGGTTTTGAGAATAAGAAAAAGAAAGGTGTCCCTGTCCCAGCTGCGATGGACAGTGACAGTGATGCAGATTATACGCCTGATCTTTCCAATCAACAAGATGTGTCTGATGATTAGGTGCCCTCAACGAATCTCCTTTGAGGAGATTCCATAGATTTGATGCTTAATAGTCCTACTATCCCAGCTGCGACGGATAGTGATTGTGTGACTGCTAGATCGACAAAGGAAAGTGTTACTGTCCTAGCTGCGACAGATAGTACCAATACTAGCACTAGAGAGGGGGAAACCCTTCCTAACCTTGAGGCTTCTACATCACGTGGCCTAAATGATGACTCAGAGACAGACTCCCATGAATATGAATGGGACTCGATTTCAGATGCAACAATTGATCTGGACGTGGATATTATCCATGCCTATAGTAACCAACCTGATGCGACTAACGATCCCAGTGTCAAACTAGAGGATTGCCCTCCTCAAATCGCCTTAGTGGACGACACTTCGTTTGATAGGATAAGTCCTAATTCGGGTATCTTAGGAGAAGACTTTATGAACTCTGACTATATGGTCACCAGAGATGACACCTTTTGCATAAACAACATGGAACCCGCCATTGACTTACCCCTTGTTCACTTTGACCTAATTGACTGGTCTCAGCGCCGTCAAGAGCCCACATTCCTCACCTTCCACAATGATTATGAAATTGCTTGCTATCTGAATGCTCTTGAACCCGTGGCTTCTTCCACCAGTGAATCAACAACCAGCATGACAGAGCCTGATATTAAGTACCTTAGTCTCAAAATAAAAGAGAAAAAGAAAAATAGGTCTGATGGCAAAAACCACTTTGTGGCGGTGTCAGAACCAAAAATAGTAAAAAGAAATGACGCATCCGAAGGTGAAAACCTCTTTGAGGCACCTAAGGATGGGGTACTTAATAACTTGCCAAGTTATTTCCAGGATAGATCATCAATATTGATTGAACCAACAAAGCCAGTCAATTTAAACACAAAAGAAAATCCTCAGATAGTCCATCTTGCTCAGTCTTTATCAGAGGAAGAGACTAAGGCATATGTATAGTTTTTACAGAAAAAGAAAATTAATTTTGCATGGACCTACTCAGACATGCCAGGGCTTGACACGAATCTCATAATGCATCACTTATCCATAGCTCCAGGAGTCAAGCCAGTAAAATAGAGATTAAGAAAAATGCATCCACATGTAGCTCTACTTGTCAAAGGGGAATTAGAAAAACTTTTGAGAGCTAGATTTATTAGAGCCATTGATTATGCAGAATGGATCTCAAACATAGTACCTGTCTCCAAACATGATGGGTCCATTCATGTCTACAAAGCATGCCCTAAGGATGATTTTCCACTTCCAAACATTGACATGATAGTGGACATGACGGTGGGCTATGACATATACTCTCTAATGGATGGTTTCTCAGGGTATAATCAAATCAAAATAGCTCCTGAAGACCAAGAAAAAATAGCATTCACATGTGCATGGGGAACCTATTGCTGGAACATCATGCCATTCGGGTTAAAGAATGCAAGAGCAACCTACCAAAGAGCTATGATGACTATCTTTCATGATATGATGCACAAAAATATGAAAGATTATGTGGATGATACCCTGGCAAAATCAAGAAAACGGGACACACACCTCAATGATCTGGAAGTAATTCTAGATCGTATGGAACAATTTCAACTCAGATTGAATCCAAAGAAGTGCGCATTTGGCGTCACCTCAGGAAAACTTTTAGGATTCATAATATCAGCAAAAGGTATCGAGGTTGACCCCGAAAAGGTCCAAGCAATCCTAGCTATGCCACCTCCTCAGAATATCAGCCAAATGAGAAGTCTTCAGGGACGTCTTCAATCAATTAGGAGGTTTATTTCTCAGCTTGCAGATAGAGCACAACCCTTCAACAAGACATTGCATAAGGGTGCTTCTTGTGTTTGGAACGAGGATTGTCAAAAGAGCCTAGATCAGATCAAACAATACTTGGCCAATCCTCCGATCCTAATGCCTCCTATTCTAGGGAAACCATTGATCCTATATATTTCAGCTACAGACACTTCCCTGGGGGCATTATTGGCTCAAACAGATGATATTGGGAAAGAACGGGCCATCTACTATATCAGCCGTACTCTAGTCTCCAATGAGATCAATTACAATAATATTGAGAAGTCTTGTCTCGCAGTGGTGTTTGCTTCTCAAAAGTTGCGCCACTACATGCTTTCTCATACCATACATTTGGTTGCCAAAATTGATCCCCTTAAATACTTGCTTAGCAAGGCTGCCCTGACGGGTAGACTTGCTAAATGGATGATGGTCCTCACCGAATTTGACATAGAGTACGTTGAAAGGAAGGCAATAAAAGGACAAGCTATTGCCGACCAATTAGCTGATTTTCCAATCCAGGATAGTATGCCAGTACAAGTGGAATTCTCAGACGAACACATCTTCTATACAACTACTCGCACTTGGACAATGTTCTTTGATGGTTCCCGCATGCAAAATCGATCAGGTGCTGGAGTGTTATTTGTTTCTCCACATGGGTACAACATTCCGAAGTCTTACAAACTATTATTCCCATGTACCAATAATATTGCAGAATATGAAGCTTTAACTAATGGCTTGAAAATGGCTATAGAATGGAACATCACAGAGTTACATGTCTTTGGGGATTCCTAGTTAATCATCAACCAAGTCAATGAAGAGTATCAAACCAAGGATGACAAATTGATACCCTATAAAAAGATGGTTGATTCTTTGAAATGCTATTTCACCTTTGTGACGTTTCAACAAATCCCTAGAACAGAGAACAAAGCTGTAGATGCCATGGCCACATTAGCTTCACTTCTTCAGTTGGAGACACATGAATCCAAATTTGAATTCCTGGTGGAAGAGCTACACCATCCCATCTTTGACTCATCTGAAAGCCATGTCATTTGTGCCATTATCACACATGAGTCTTCTCGATATGGTGCTATCTATTCATATCTTCATGATGGCATCATCCCCGACACATTTAACTGCTCCGAATGCCGAAACCTCATCCGTAACACCTCTCGCCACACCCTCATCTCTGGTGATTTATATAGGAGGGGTTTAGATGGGACGCTCCTTAGGTGCTTGGAAAAGGAGGAATCCAACCAAGCGTTAGCTGACATCCATGAGGGCATTTGTGGTGGACATTCTAATGGTCTTGCCATGGCCCGAAGGTTGCTTAGGGCGGGATATTATTGGCCCACAATGCAGATAGACGCAGTCACCTTTGCTAAGTCATGTGAAAAATGTCAGAAACATGGCAACTTGATTCATGCTCCAGGTAGGGAGCTGATCCCTTCTGTTTCTCATTGGCCATTTCAGTGTTGGGCCTTTGATCTGGTTGGGCAGTTTCATCCCAACTCATCTGGAGGACATAAGTTCATTATTACTGCCACTGACTACTTCACAAAATGGGTGGAAGCTGTGCCACTTTCTGTTGCTTCAGGAAGGACCATTTCTTTGTTCATCTTGAATCATATCATTTGTCGATTTGGAGTGCCTTCTGAGATCATTACTGACAATGGAGGTCAATTTAAGAATAAGGACCTAAAGCACCTATGCAAAAAGTTTAAAATCAAGCAACACTGGTCCTCCATATATTTTCCATAGGGAAACGGACAGGCAGAAGCTTCTAACAAAACCATTCTTAAGATTCTTCATAGAACAGTGCACAAGAATGGTAGGGATTGGCACTTACAAATCAATCCAGCATTATGGGCTTACAGAACAAGCATTCGCACACCTACAGGAGCCACTCCTTTCTCTCTCACCTATGGCGCTGAAGCAATATTGCCTTTAGAAGTCGAGATACCATCACTTAGAGTCTCACTCAAAGATTTGATTATAGATGAGGATTACCACGCCACGAGGTTACAGGAACTAGAACTTCTAGATGAGAAGCGTAAGGCTTCCTTTGATCATATTCAGAAGCGTATGTCCAAGGTATTCAACAAGAAAGTTCACCCTAGAGAATTTCAAATAGGTGATCTTGTTTTGCGAGAGAACCCTAAGAACCAACAACACAGAGAGCAAAAGGGCAAGTTTGAACCTAACTGGCTTGGACCATATGTTATTACAGCTACTTTTGGTACTGGTGCGTATTTACTGTCAGATCCTGATGGAGAACAGCTCCCTGATCCCATCAACATTGTGCACCTCAAGAAGTTCTATCCTTGATGCCCATTCTGTCTGGGGGCATCCTTTGTGCATATCTTATTGATCCTGAAAAAATTTCAAAAAAATTGATATATGATGCTGAAAAAATTCTAAAAAGCATAAAAAGTCTTGAAAAAATACAAAAAAAATCAAAATATTCAAAAAATAAAAAAAATAAAAAAGTGCCTTGGTGAAAAACCTAGCAATAGGCGCCTTGGTAGCAAAAATACAAAAAAAGGAAAAAATGAAAAAAGAATCCAAGTGGTGAAAACTTGGAAAACAGGCGCTACTTGAGGCCTTTGCACTCCTATTTGTTAGCATGCATCCTCGACACTTAGCCACTTCCCCTCATACCTTGACCTTATTTGGCTTAGTCTGGAATTGGTCTTTGTCTTTGTCTAGGGGGCATGACTGTTAGCATTGGTCTTTTAGGTACGTTTGTCTCTTGGGGCATTTCACAACAGGTGTTTTTCAACACTACCCTTGCATCGAGTGTTTCTTAACACTTATCAGATGTCTTGCCTATAGTCTAAGTATAATGCGATAGTGCTCATGTGCAGATGCGATAGTCAGAGTCTGACTTTATGACCAGCACACACACACTTAAACAATTGACCTGATGACGATATGTTGACTTTATTTTTCTGTGTGCTATCTATGAGGATTTCTTTGCTGAGTGTTCTCCCCCTATGATCATTTTCGATGATGCATAGCTAGAAGATTGAGGGAATGAGAACATGTTTTATTTCTTTATCTACTCGTGGGTATATTTTGTTGATCCTAACTGTCATAAGCATTTTTGCTGGTCCTACTTGACACTATGGATTGACAAGGTATTATCCTTGACTATTTTGCGAGTGCATGCTTTTAGCTATCCTGACTTTCATGTGTCTTGATACAAGCATAATCTCGCTATAACAAATTTAGGTGATCTCACTGCATTAGTCATCTTGACCTATATGTCTTTGATGCCTAGGTGAGATTCCCACATCTCTATCTGATAAAGATCATATTCATATCCACATAGTTATGCTAGTGTGCATTGTATGATCTTATGACGCTACCAATAATGCTTGATGATGATAATTAGATGTCTATAAGCGTTGTGACCTTGCAAGTCAACCACTTTCATAGTAGCTTGCATTTTTAGGTTCATGTTAGTCTAGTATTACATTTTGCATATGGAGAGAGCTCTCTTTTTCATCCTACGTGGACCTGTCAGTCGACTGCGCTCACCTTTTCTTCTTCTTGATCATGTCTTTCACTCCTTGTCCTTTTCATCTCGAACCTGTTCCTGTTCATCACAAGGGGTTAATCACATCATCATATCTATATCAAAACTGTCATTTTTAAGAAACATGCGTCTATATCATACATATGAGAATTAAACATACATCTATGAGAGAGAACATACATAAGCACATACATAAGTATTTTGAGCAAAATGACAAGACAATATACATAAACTGATACATCCATCACAAATGAGACAAATACACATGATACATCGAACATCCAGTAATCTCATATACAATGTCATGATATACAATACAACATGAGATCTCAAAATCTGGATCAAAAGTCTCAAGATATGTCCAAAACATCTAAGACCTAACCCTAAGACTCGCTACCACCCTCGTGAGGAGCTCGTGGTGGTGGAGGAGGCATAGCTCTCCTATCGAGTACCACGTCTGATACCCCTTCCCGCTGAGAGTATGATGGTGCTCTCTCACCCTCTAGGATGGCCTGTAGATATAACCCGTGATAATAGGCTGCTCTCACTGACTCTTGTCGAAGCTCTAGTGCCTCGGCCTGCGCCATCACCTCACGATGAGCTATCTCTACCCTAAGATCAGATATCTACTGATCCCGCTCTGCCCTCAGATCCAGTAGCTGCTGATCTCTCATGGCTATAGTAGTCTGGAGCTGCTGTATCTCTACCTCCTGAGCCTATATTTGAGCTCTCAGATCCTCTCCCCTCGCAGGCTGCTCTTACTGTACCTCTGCCTGCCAGTGAGCTGGTCTCACCTCCTCCTCAGGTGTCGCTGATCACTGTCCCCGTGACTATTTTTGGCCACCTGATCTCGACCCCTCTCCCCTCTCCATCCTCCTCCCTCTCCCCCTCCTGCCATCTCCTCCATCCCCTCCCTCCCCTCCTCCCTCTCCTCCGTCCCCTTCGTCTCCTCCATCTCCCCTGTCATCTCCTCCGTCTCCTCCTGGCACTGGTACCTGTGCATCGGGTACTGTAAACCGAGGGAAGGGCACCCTCCACCACTTTGCTCTGTAGGCTCCATCAGTCCCTGCATCTACCATATCTGGGAAATATTCCCAGGGCTCGCTCTTGATACCTGCTATCTCTTCGACAGCGTGCTGATAATCCAACATGGGTAGCCACCCATGACCCTCCTCATCTCTGGCTCTGGCATAGGTGGTAGTCTGTGTCGAGACTCACTACTGCCTCCTGAACTGCCGCCATACCCAAGTGATGCAGAATCTCTCTATGATCTCTGCATACCGACCTACCAGTGGCTGACTGCACAGCATGTAGCTCAGCTCATCCGCTGCATCTCCCCAAACCTCAACCTCCCTGTAGGACCTCCATGTGAAGGAGGCTATCTCATCTAGTATGCACCTGTAGTATGTCACATCCTCAGAATGGGCATGCGATATGAACTCGAGGTACTTGTAGATGTAGGGGTACCTCCTCTCCCTCGGCTGAACCTTGGGGCGCACCACAGCGATGTGCTCCCATGCCCATACCTGTGCCAGGATGGCACCGCATGCCCATGTCCGACCGTCTCTGTAGACGATCTCGTGTAGCTCGTGGTACATCTCTGCCAATATGGCAGGACCCCATGCCATCCGTCGTGGCCTGCCAATCAAGTCCACCAAAAGTCGAGCCCATCCGAGCGGGAAACCCTTCTGACTATGGTCAGTCATCAGGATCTGTGAAATGATGGAAGCCACTATACATGGCACTGGGTAGTCTCTGCCAAAATCATCTATCAGCCTCTCCCAGCTGATATGCCTATCCAAAATCGTGACATCCTGGAACATCTCCTGAACCAGTTGGCATCCGTTAGTGGCATCCTGATCATAGTACACCTGTGCCAACAAATGAATCATGTCAGTTTTCATCATATGAAAATATTATATTTATGATTAGATCTTAAAACATGATTATACTCACTGGCTCGCCATGACATGGCACTCGTAAGATCCTATAGACGTCCTCCAGAGTAATCGACGCCTCTCCAGTAGGCAGATGGAAGGTGTTGTGCTCACTATGCCATCTCTCGGCAAGAGCAGTCAACAACCCATGGTCCGCTCGGATATAGGGGTATCTCAGCAGATACCGGAATCCCATCGCTCTGAGATCGGCATTGCCCAGATCGTCTAGATCCCAGACACATCTCAATCCTGTCACCTTCGGCACTCTAATGATGAGCGCCGGAAAAACCTCCTGCAAGCCAAAACCAAGCCAGTTGTTAGCACATATCATGATGGATGTCCAAAAACTCAGTATAAAACATCCCAAAAATGTAACATTGTCTAGACTCATGTCATTTTTGCTCAAAAATGCATTAAAGATCAATATTTTATGCTGGGCGATATTCTTTTTTGGAGAAGTATCGCGCGATACTTCTCCTTATAGCAGGGCGATAAACCTTATATCGCGTGATACTTCACCTAGTATCGTGCGATCTTTTGCCCAGTATCGTGCGATACTGGTGCCTTAGGTCGCGCGATACTTTGGGGACTCGCGAAGTATCGCGCGATACTTCTCCCCAAAGCGCGCAATACTTTTAAAGTATCGCGCGATATTTCGCCTGACAAAAAAATTTTGAAATTTAAAAATTTGAAAAACGTGCTAAAATAAGCTATTAAATGCCAAAAATGACTAACAAGCTCGAGTTTTTCGAAAACATACCGGGACAGGATAGTGTGGTGGCCAGTTGTGCAACTGGGGGCGCTCGAATCGATGCCTATGGACGGGAACTCCTGCTTGCTGGGCTATTTTCTCTCTCTAAAGCTCTGAAATTCTCAAATCGCTAAAAGACATGATTTTTGAAAATGACATTTTGACCCCTTTTATAGTCTTTTGACTTTTTGACCTCATTTTCAAAACACCTCAGAATTGCGCAAAAATTGCACCCCTAGCTAATTTCGACGTCCTGGATCCATTTTTGGACTTGAAATCAAAATTTGAGGTCATCTTGATAGTCAAAATTGCATTTCAAAATCTTCCCCCCTTCTGCGCAGTTGGCTGATCTTTTGAGGCCTAATCTTTCGGGGCATCGTCATTTCTTCATTTCCATGTCTTCCAACCTTCTAGTCTTTCATTCATATTCATTCCATTCCCTCATTTCTCACGTTTGACTACATCTTTTCAATCAGGCTGGGGCATGTTTTATTACCTAATGGTTAACCTATTTGACCTTTACCTTCGATTGTGATTTTATTTTGATTTGATCAAATCTTTATCAATTCACTGTTCTCCTCTCTACCTGATTTTGATTTCGATTCAGAGGGGGCAGTACTTATGGGATTCTCATCCCCAATTGCTTGATTTTCCTGATTCAGACATCTTTTGTGAGCTGTCACTCAAATTTGAGATTCTTATCTCTTACTTTGAATGTGATCCCGAATTGACCTCATGTTCAAAGACCTTTGTTTATGCTTTGTCTGGGTGTGATCCCGAATCGACCTCACATCTGAGTTGTTTTGTGATCCCAAATCGATCTCACATTTCAATTTCATTCTTTGACTGCATGTGTTCCCAAATTGATCACACATTAGTCAAAGAGGGGCAAATGTATGCACCCTAAAATGGTCGCCTAGACTTTGGGCCCTATTTATTTGATTTATCAATCCTGAATCATTTTTATCAATAATCAATATTTTCAACAATATCAATCTCTTGATCAAGTCTTAATTTCGATCATATATTAGATTTTTATCCTTGGGCTAACCATTTATCCTAAGTCTTTATTTGATTAAAAGGAATATTTCCTCCCCTTTTAATTAAATAAAAAGCCCCCACTTTCCTCTTATCCTAAGTTGCACAAATAAAGCATTATTCTTATTTTAAAAAAAGGAGAAAAACACTTTTTGTCTCATATGGACACAAAGTCAACTCTTATTTTCCTATTGGAGGATACTTGTGCACATAGATTGCTCCTCTTTCAAGCTCCACCGCTGATTAAGACTTTTTGCCTCTTAATCTCCATGGTCCATTTCACCTCATTTCTTATAAAAGGAGAGCTCTCTCCTTCATTTGCATATCTATCTTTTTCATGCTATTGTTATGCTGCAGGTTTTCTAGGTACATTTGGAGCCTTTTGAAGACATTGAAGACTTGTTGCTTTCATTATCTAGTTCATATTTGCTTTCATAGTTGTATGATAATGGCATTCTTAGTATAGATTTCCTTTTATGCAATAAAATAAGCTCACATAGTCTAAATAGGAGGCATTGTAATCCATTGCTATTTCCTTTCATAGATTAGTTGCATTGTACTTTCCTTTCATAGCTTAGATTGCATTCTCATATAGCTTGCATTGCATTGCATATTTGATTCTTGGAGATATTGGCATTGTTGCCCTTGTCTTCACTTGAATCTCTCATTGTGTGGTTGACTAGCAAGGTCACAAGCTTGTAGCTCTAGCTGAGAGCAAATACATCATAGTCCCTTTGCAACTCTATGCATAGAGAGCTATGAGCCACTTTGTGAGACATCATTCTTGAGCAACCTTGCATGTAATGGTTCATAGAAGTGCACCTTTTTAGTGTGTATAATTAGTAAACTCAGAATGACTTGTTACGTGATTGTAATTGATTCTCATGGAACGGTTGACCGATTCGGTGATTTGTAAGCTGAGAAGGGCTTGTTAGATGATTGTAGCTGATTCTCATCGAATGGTTGACCAATTCAGTGATTTGTAAGCTCAGAATGATTTGTTACATGATTGTAGCTGATTCTCATTGAACGGTTGACCAATTCAGTGATTTGTAAACTTAGAATGGCTTGTAACGTGATTGTAGCTGATTCTCATCAAACGATTAACCTATTCGATTATTTGTAATCTAAGAATGGCTTGTTACGTGATGTTAATTGATTCTTACCGAATGGTTGATTGACTCGGTGATTTGTAAACTCTGAATGGCTTGTTAAGTGATTATAGTTGTTTCTCATCGAATACTTGACAGATTTGGTGATTTGTAAGCTTAGAATGACTTGTTACATGATGTTAATTGATTCTCATCGAACGCTTGAATGATTCAGTGATTTGTAAGTTCAAAATGACTTGTTACGTGATTGTAATTTATTGTTATCGAATAGTTGACCGATTCGGTGAATTGTAAGCTCAGAATAGCTTGTTACATGATTGTAGCTAATTGTCATCAAACGATTGACCGATTTGATGATTTATAAGCTCAGAATGGCTGGTTACATGATTGTAGCTAATTTTCATCGAACAATTGACCGATTCGGTGATTTGTAAGCTCATAATAGCTTGTTACGTGATTGTAGCTAATTCTCATCAAATGGTTGACCAATTCGGTGATTTTTAAGCTCAGAATGACTTCTTACATGATTGTAGCTGATTCTCATCGAATGGTTGATTGATTCGGTGATTAAGAGCTCAAATGGCTTGTTACGTGATTGTAATTGATTTCCATCGAAGAGTTGACCAATTCGGTGATTTTTAAGTTCAGAATGGCTTGTTATCTGATTGTAGCTCATTCTCATCGAATCATTGATAGATTCAGTGATTGGTAAGCTCAGAATGGTTTGTTATGTGATTGTAGTTGATTCTCATTGAACGATTGACTCATTCAGTGATTTGTCAGCTCAGAATGGCTTGTTACATGATTATAACAGATTCTCATCGAATGCTTGACCGATTTGGTGATTTGTAAGTGCAAAATGGCTTATTACATGATTGCAATTGATTCAAATCGAATAGTTGACCGATTCAATGATTTGTAAGCTTAGAATGATTTGTAAGCTTAGAATGGCCTGTTATGTGATTGTAGCTGATTCTCATCAAATAGTTGACTAATTTGGCTATTTGTAAGCTAGAATGGCTTACTACATGATTGTAGCTGAGTCTCATCGAACGGTTGACCAATTCCATGATTTGTAAGATCACAATGGCTTGTTACATAATTGTAATTGATTGTCATCAAACAATTTACTGATTCAGTTATTTGTAAGCTTAGAATGCCTTGTTACATGGTTATAGTTGATTGTCATTGAACGGTGGACCTATGCAGTGATTTGTACATTCATAATGGCTTGTTACGTTATTGTAGCTAATTCTCATCGAACGATTAACCATTTCAGTGATTTGTAAGCTCAAAATGGATTGTTACATAATTGTAGTTGATTCTCATCGAATGGTTGACCTATCGGTGATTTGTTAGCTCAGAATGGCTTGTTATGTGTATATAGTTGATTATCATCGAACGGTTGACCGATTCGGTGATTTGTATGTTCAGAATGACTTGTTACATAATTGTAGCTATTTCTCATCAAATGGTTGACCAATTCGATGTTTTGTAAGCTCAGAATGGCTTTTTACGTGATTGTAGCAGATTCTCATCCAACGGTTGACCATGATTTGGTTATTCGTAAACTTTGAATAGCTAGTTACATGATTGTAGCTGAATCTCATCAAACGGTTGACCAATTCAGTGATTTGTAAGCTCGGAATGGCTTGTTACGTGATTGTAAACTCAGAATAGCTTGTTACGTGATTGTAATTCATTCTCATCGAATGGTTAACCAATTCGGTGATTTGTAAGCTCAGAATGGCTTGTTAAATTATTGTAGCTGATTCTCATCGAATGTTTAACCGATTCAATGATTTTTAAGCTCAGAATGGCTTGTTACATGATTGTAGCAGACTCTCATTGTGTTCGGTTGACTGATTCAGCTATTTGTAAGTTCAAAATGTCTTGTTACATTATTGTAATTGATTCTAATCACATTTTGACAATTTCGATGATTTGTATGCTCACAATGGCTTGTTACATAATTGTAATTGATTATCATTGAATAGTTGACCTATTAGTGATTTGTATGCTCAGAATAGCTTTTTACGTGATTGGAGGTGATTCTCATCGAACGGTTGACTACTTCGATGATTTGTAAGCTCAAAATGACTTGTTACATGATTGTAGCTGATTCTCATCGAATAGTTGACCGATTCAGTGATTTGTAAGGTCAAAATGGATTCTTACAGAATTATAATTGATTCTCATTGAACGGTTGATCGATTCGATGATTTGTAAGCTCAGAATGGCTTGTTACAAGTTTGTAATTGATTCTCATCAAATGGTTGACTGAATTGGTGATTTGTAAGCTTAGAATGGCTTGTTACATGATTGTAGCAGATTTTCATCAAACAGTTGACCGATTCGGTGATTTGTAAGATCAAAATAGCTTTTTACATGATTGTAGGTGATTCTCATCAAATGGTTGACCGATTCGGTTATTATGAGCTTACAAATCATCGAATCGGTCAACCGTTTGACGAGAATCAGCTAGAATCATGTAACAAGCTATTTTGAGCTTACAAATCACTGAATCAGACAACCGTTCAATGCGAATCATCTCCAATCACGTAACAAGCCATTATGAGCTTAAAAATCACCTAATCGGTCAACCGTTCGATGAGAATTAAGCCATAATCACGTAACAAGCCATTCTGAGCTTACAAATCACTGAATCAGTCAACCGTTCGATGAGAATAAATAAACATCATGTAATAAGTCATTCTGAGCTTACAAATCATTAAATCGGTCAATCGTTTGATCGGAATCAGCTACATTCATGAAACAATCTATTTTGAGATTACAAATCATAGAATAAGTCAACCATTCGATGAGAATCAATTACAATCATGTATTAAGCCATTTTGAGCTTACAATTCATTGAATCGGTCAACCATTCGATGAGATTTAGCTACAATCACATAACAAGCCATTCTGAGCTTACAAATCACCGAATCAGTCAACCGTTTGGTGAGAATCAATTACAATAATGTAACAAGCCATTCTAAGCTTACAAATCACCAAATCGGTCAACCATTCGATGAGAATCAGCAACAATCATGAAACGAGCTATTCTAAGGTTACAAATCACCGAATCGATCAAGCGTTGGATGAGAATCAATTACAATCATGTAACAAGCCATTTTAAGCTTACAAATCACCAAATCAGTCAACTATTTGATGAGAATCAATTACAATTATACAAACCATTCTTAGCTTACAAATCATAGAATCGGTCAACCGTTCAATGAGAATTAGCTACAATCACGTAACAAGCCATTATGAGCTTACAAATTATTGAATTGGTCAACCGTTCGAGCAAAATCAGCTACCATCACCTAACGAGCCATTCTGAGCTTACAAATCACCAAATCGGTCAACCGTTTGATGAGAATCATCTACAATAATGTAACAAGTCATTTTGAGCTTTCAAATCATTGAATCTATTAACCATTCGATGAGAATTAGCTACAATCATGTATTATGCCATTCTGACCTTACAAATCACTGAATTGGTCAACCGTTTGATGAGAATCAGCTACAATCACATAACAAGCTATTCTAAGCTTACAAATCACTGAATCGGTCAACCGTTCGATTAGAATCATCTACAATCATGTAACAACCCATTATGACCTTACAAATCACCAAATCGGTCAACCATTTGATGAGAATCAATTCCAAACATGTAACAAGCCATTTTGACCTTACAAATCACTGAATCGCTCAACTATTCGATGAGAATCAATTACAATCACATAAAAAGCCATTCTGAGCTTAAAAATCATCGAATCGGTCAACCGTTCGATGAAAATCTGCTACAATCATGTAACAACCCATTCTGAGTTTACAAATCACTGAATTAGTGAACCGTTTAATGAAAATCAATTGCAATCACGTAACAAGCTATTCTAAGCTTACAAATCACTAAATCGGTCAACCATTCGATGAGAATCAATTACAATCACGTAATAAGCTATTCTGAGCTTACAAATCATCAAATCGGTCAACTGTTCGATGAGAATAAACTACAATCATGTAACAAGCTATTTTGAGTGTACAAATCACCAAATCGGTCAACCATCGTTCAATGAGAATCAGCTACAATCATGTAACTAGCCATTCTAAGTTTACGACTCACCGAATCGGTCAACTGTTCAATGAGAATTAGCTATAATTATGTAGCAAGCCACTCGAAGCTTTCCAATCACTGAATTAATCAACTGTTTGATGAGAATCAGCTACAATCATGTAACAAGCCATTATGAGCTTTCAAATCACCGAATCGGTCAACTGTTCGATGAGAATATTCTCTAATCACGTAACAAGCCATTATGAGCTTACAAATTACTGAATCGGTCAACCGTTTGATGAGAATCAATTACAATCATGTAACAAGCTATTTTGAGTTTACACATCACCGAATCAGTCAACCATTCGATGAGAATCAATACAATAACGTAACAAGCCATTGTGAGCTTACAAATTATCGAATCAGTCAACTTTTCGATGAGAATCAACTACAATCACGTAACAAGGCATTATGAGCTTACAAATCACCGAATCCATCAATCGTTCAATGAGAATCAGCCAGAATCATGTAATAAGCCATTATGAGCTTACAAATCACTGAATTGGTCAACCATTCGATGCGAATCATCTCCAATCATGTAACAAGCCATTCTGAGCATACAAATTATCGAATTGGTCAACCATTCGATGAGAATCAATTACAATCACATAACAAGCTATTCTCAACTGACAAATCACCGAATCGATCAATTGTTTGATGAGAATCAATTACAATCACGTAACAAGCCAGTCTTAGCTTACAAATCACCGAATCGGTCAACCATTCGATTAGAATCAGCTACAATCACATAACAATCCAGTCTGAGTTTTCAACCATTCATTGAGAATCATTTACAATCACGTAACAAGCCATTCTTAGCCTACAAATCACCGAATCGGTCAACCGTTCGATGATAATCAGCTACAATCACGTAACAAGCCATTCTAAGCTTACAAATCACTGAATCAATCAATCGTTTGATTACAATCAGCTATAGTCACGTAACCAACCATTATGAGCTTACAAATCATCGAATATGTTGACTGTTCCATGAGAATCAATTACAATCATGTAAAAAGTCATTCTATGCTTACAAATAATTGAATCGCTGAACCATTCGATGAGAATCAGCTACAATCATGTAACGGGCCATTTTGAGTTTACAAATCACCGAATCAGTCAATCGTTCGATGAGAGTCAGCCAGAATCACATAACAAGCCATTTTGAGCTTAAAAATCACCGAATCGATCAACGATTGGATGAGAATCAATTACAATCATGTACCAAGCTATTCTGAGTTTACAGATCACTGAATCGGTCAGACCTTCGATGAGAATCAGCTACAATGACGTAACAAGTCATTCTGAGCTTACAAATCACTGAATTGGTCGACCATTCGATAAGAATCAATTAACATCATGTAACAAGCCATTCTGAGCTTACAAATAACTGAATCGGTCAAGTGTTCGATGAGAATCACCTACAATCATGTAACAAGCCATTCTGAACTTAGAAATCACCGAATCGGTCTACTGTTCGATGAGAATCAGCTACAATAACGTAACAAGCCATTATGAGCTTACAAATCACTAAATATGTTGACCATTCGATGAGAATCAATTATAATAATATAACAAGTATTTCTGAGCTTACAAATACCGAATTGGTCAACCATTCGATCAGAATCAGCTACAATCACATAACGGACCATTATGACCTTACAAATCACTAAATCAGTAAGTGTTCAATGACAATCAGCTGCAATCACTTAACAATCCATTCTGAGCTTACAAATCACCGAATCGGTCAATCGTTCGATGAGAATCAGCTACAATCACATAACAAGCCATTCTAAGTTTACAAATCATCGAATCAATCAACCGTTCGGTGAGAATCAGTTACAATCATATAACAAGTCATTCTAAGCTTTCAAATAATTGAATCGGTCAACTGTTCTATGAGAATCAGCTACAATCACGTAAAAAGTCATTCTGAGCTTACAAATCACCAAATCGATCAACCATTCAATGAGAATCAATTATAATCACGTATTAAGCCTTTCTGAGCTTACAAATCACCGAATATGTTGACCGTTTGATGAGAATCAGCCACAATCATGTAACAAGCCATTCTGAGCTTACAAATGACTGAATCGGTCAATCATTTGATGAGAATCAATTAACATCATGTAACAAGCCATTCTGAGCTTACAAATCACAAAATCGGTCAACCGTTCAACGAGAATCAGATACAATCACGTAACAAGCTATTCTGAGCTTGCAAATCACCGAATCGGTCTACCATTTGATTGAGAGGGAGTAAACCATATAAAAAACTATGAAATGAAAAGAATTTCCATTCAAATGATGAAATTCCATTTATGTGAACTAGAAGGCTTTTTATCTAGATATCTGGGTCATGATATTCCTAGATAGATGGTTGGAAATTCAAGAAAAGAGCTTAATGCAGACTAAAGGTCAAAGACATGACTTTCTTGTACAAGG
Organism: Chamaecyparis obtusa; assembly: GCA_027943335.1. Taxonomy (NCBI): domain Eukaryota; kingdom Viridiplantae; phylum Streptophyta; class Pinopsida; order Cupressales; family Cupressaceae; genus Chamaecyparis; species Chamaecyparis obtusa. The sequence goes on along the minus strand of BSBK01003129.1, from coordinate 830,595 downwards.
TTGATATTAGATTCGGAGGGAGTGTGATAGTTCATCTAAAACAACCTTGGACAAGGAGGTGAGGAGGTTCTTACAAGACCTTAAAGGAAGCATCCAGAGGAATTAGTCTCATGTATGCTCGCTGAAATGCCTTTATGCTATCTCCTACACTTGGGGTTCACCTAGAGTGATGCAAACTATATATAAGAGAATATCAGTATGCCATTCAAGTTGGATTATCCCTATAGAACATATGGCTGAGTTTCTTGCTAGAGGTAAGGTTGTGTACCTTTAAGATAAACTTGGCATGCTGGAGAATTAAGCCTTAGATGAAAAGGAGTTTCATCTATCATCTTGTATGTTATTGCATTCTTCTCCTTGAGAGAGAAGTCTAAGGTGAAAGCTCTTGTTTACACCCTTTGGGATGAGCCATGATGGATCCACCCTCCGACATGAGTCAAGGTGGATTTCACGTGTGTGACTCCAGGACTTATGGACCCTCCTGTGAACATTGGAGAAAGGTGATGAATTTTTGACAATGAACACTTTTATTTGATATTACAAGGTGACGATCTTGTAATAGAGATTCGTTATGGTAGATAGTTATATTTCTGTGCACATACCATAATAGGGTTATATGTAAATGGAATGTAATGTTCTTATCTACTATATCCTCGTATCACGATCTAAGGTGATTCATCATATCACACATGTTATGTGATTCCTCATATCACATGTTAAGTGATATGTAAAATTGGGTATCACATGTCAGGTGATTCCTCATATCACATGTTAGGTGATATGTAAAACTGGGTATCACATGTTAGGTGATATGTAAAACTTGGTATCATGAATTATGTAGTAGATGATTTCTTAGTATCCATATGAATCATATTAAGATCCTTTTTGACTTAGTATTACATATTGATTGGACCCTATGAAACATATCACATAGTGACATGTTTCTATGTAAACTTAGTATCCCTATGACAGACATCATGAGACATATTGTCATTAGACATACCATGGATACTTATGAGCTATGATGGACATCACGTGACTTGATATTCTTGCATATACCATATCTCCTGATATCACAGTGGGGTGATATCTCCTCTCTTTCAAAATTAATGATTTATTACCTTGATGGATTTTATCTTCTCTAGCTAAGAGGGAGTGCTGATGTTTTGTATGGTTATAGTTAGGGTCATATGTGTTGACAAGGGAGACGTCAACAAATTTTGTTTGATCATCCTCCCTAGCTAAGAGGGAGTATTAATGTTTGTAGCTTCAGTCGTATGATCACTTAGAATAGATATAATACTTAGATATTGATTAATAATAATATATTGTATTTATGTGTCTATATATATATATATATATATATATATACATATATATATACATATAAATATATATACATATACATATATATACATCTACATATATATATATACATATATACATACATATATATATATATATACATATATATATATATATATACATATATATATACATATATATATAGATACATACATACATATATATATACATATATATATATATACATATATACATATACATATATATATATATATATATATATATATATATATATATATATATATACATATATACATATATATATATATATATATATATATATATATATATATATATATATATATATATATATATATATATATATATATATATATATATATATATATATATATATCTATAAGTTATATTATTATTAATATATATTATTTAAGTTTATATTATTCTAATATATGATTGAATAGACCTGTCCCATGAAGGGACCTATCTCTTATAGCCTCATTCCTAATATAAATAAGAGAGATTGTTGCATTTGGAAAACACATGCAATATATATAATCTAGACAGTGCTATTACATTTGCAGCGATCCCAAAAATCTCAACATCATTCGATGAGAATCAATTACAATCATGTAACAAGCCATTATGAGCATACAAATAACTGAATCGGTCAACTGTTCGATGAGAATCAATTACAATCACGTAACAAGTCATTGTGAGCTTACAAATCACCAAATCGGTCAACCGTTCGATGAAAATTATTTACAATTACGTAACAACTCATTCTGAGTTTACAAATCACCGAATCAGTCGACCGTTATATGAGAATCAGCTACAATCATGTAATGAGCTATTCTAAGCTTACAAATCACTGAATCGGTCAACCGTTTGATGAGAATCAGCTACAATCATGTAACAAGCCATTCTCAGCTTAAAAATCACCGAATTGGTCAACCATTCGATGAGATTCAAGTACAATCATGTAACAAAACATTCTGAGCTTACAAATCATCGAATCAGTTGACCGTTCTATGAGAATCAATTACAATCACCTAAATAGCCATTCTGAGCTTACAAATCATCGAACCGATCAACCGTTCGATTAAAATTGACTACAATCACGTAAGAAGCCATTTCGAGCTTATAAATCACCGTTTCGGTTAACCATTCCATGAGAATAGATTACAATCACGTAACAAACCATTCTTAGCTTACAAATCACGGAATCGGTCAACTGTTCGTTGGGAATCAGCTACAATCATGTAAAAAAGCATTTTGAGCTTACAAATTATCGAATCGGTCAACCGTTCTATGAGAATCAGCTACAATCACATAACAAGCCATTATGAACTTACAAATACCCAAATCAGTCAACCGTTCGATGAGAATCAGCTACAATCACGTAACAAGCCATTCTGAGCTTACAAATCACCGAATCGATCAATCGTTCGATGAGAATTAGCTACAATCATGTAACAAGCCATTCTAAGCTTACAAATCACCGAATCGGTCAACAGTTTGATGAGAAATGAGAATCAGCTACAATCAGGTAACAAGCCATTTTCAGCTTACAAATCACCGAATCTGTCAACCGTTCGATGAGAATCAGCTAAGATCATGTAACAAGCCATTTTACAGTTACAAATAACTGAATTGGTCAACTGTTCGATGAGATTCAGCTAAAATCATGTAACAAGCCATTTTGAGCTTACAATTCACCGAATCGGTCAACCGTTCGATGAGAATCAATTAAAATTACATAAGAAGCCATTTTTAGCTTACAAATCACTAAATCAGTCAATCGTTTGATGAGAATCAATTACAATCACGTAACAACCCATTCTGAGCTTACAAATCATTGATCGGTCAATTGTTTGATGAGAATAAACTATAATCATGTAACAAGCTATTTTGAGCTTACAAATCTCTGAATTGGTCAACCGTTCGATGAGAATCATCTACAATAACATAAAAAGACATTTTGAGCTGACAAATCACTGAATCTGTCAACAGTTCGATGAGAATCAGCTACAATCATGGAACAAGCCATTCTGAGCTTACAAATCATTGAATCGGTCAACCGTTCGACGAGAATCATTTAGAATCTGGTAACAAGCCATTCTAAGCTTACAAATCACTGAATTAGTCAACTATTTGATGAGAATCAGCTACAATTATGTAACAAGCCATTTTGAGTTGACAAATCACAGAATCGGTCAACTTTTCGATGAGAATCAATTGAAATCACATAATACGCCATTATGAGCTTACAAATCAACAAATCGATCAACCGTTTGATGTGAATGATTTACAATAACGTAACAACATTCTGAGCTTAGAAATCACTGAATTAGTTGACCGTTCGATGAGAATCAGCTACAATCATGTGACAAGCCATTTTGACCTTACAAATCACTGAATCGGTCAACCGTTCGATGAGAATCACCTACAATCATGTTAACAAGCCATTCTGAGCTTACAAATCACCGAATTCATCAACCGTTCGATTAGAATCAAATACAATCATGTAACAAGCCACTGTGAGCTTACAAATAACCAAATTGGTCAACCGTTTGATGAGAATCAGCTACAATCACGTAACAAGTCATTCTGAGCTTACAAATCACCAAATCGATTAACCATTCGAGCAGAAGCAATTGCAATCACCTAACAAGCCATTCTAAGCTTAAAAATCACCGAATTGGTCATTCATTCGACGAGAACTAATTACAATCACCTAACAAGCCATTCTGAGCTTACAAATCACTGAATTGGTCAACCATTGGAGTAGAATCAGCTACAATCATGTAACAAGCCATTTTGAGCTTACAAATCACCCAATCGGTCAACTATTCAATGAGAATGAATTACAATCACGTAACAAGCCATTTTGAGCTCACAAATCTCTGAATTAGTCGACTGTTGAATGAGAATCAATTACAATCACATAACAAGCCATTTTGAGCTTCCAAATAATCGAATCGGTCAACCGTTCGATGAAAATCAGCTACATTCATGTAACAAACCATTATGAGCTTACAAATCACTGAATTGGTCATCCGTTTGATGAGAAGCAATTATAATCAGCTAACAAGCCATTCGAAGCTTACAAATCACCAAATCAGTCATTCGTTTGATGAGAAGTAATTACAATCACCTAACAAGCCATTTTGAGCTTACAAATCACCAAATCGATCAACCGTTTGATTAGAATTAGCTACAATCATGTAACAAGCTATTCTGAGCTTACCAATCACCCAATCGGTCAACTTTTCAATGAGAATCAATTACAATCATGTACCAAGTCATTTTGAGCTTACAAATCACCAAATCAATCAATCTTTCAATGAGAATTAGCTACAGTCACATAACAAGACATTCTGAGCTTACAAATCACCAAATTGGTCAACATTTCAATGAGAATCAATTACAATCATGTAAGAGGCCATTCTGAGCTTACAAATGCCATTTTAGGCATACAAATCACTGAATCAGTCAACCGTTCTATGAGAATCAGCTAAAATTACGTAACAACCCATTTTGAGCTTACAAATCACCGAATCGATCAACCATTCGATGAGAATTAGCTAAAATTCACGTAACAAGCCATTCTGAGTTTACAAATAATTGAATCGGTCAATCGTTCGATGAGAATCAGCAACAATCACGTAAAAAGCCATTTTGAGCTTACAAATCACTAAATTCGTCAACCATTCGATGGGAATTAGTGACAATCACGTAAGAAGCCATTCTGAGCTTACAAATTATTGAATCCATCAACCGTTCAATGAGAATTAGCTACAATCATGTAACAAGCCATTCTGAGGTTAGAAATCATCGAAATGGTAAACTGTCTAATTAGAATCAGCTACAATCAGGTAAAAAGCTATTCTGAGCTTACAAATCACCGAATCGGTTAACTGTTCGATAAGAATTAGCTACAATCATTTAAAAAGACATTCTAAGCTTACAAATCACCGAACCGGTCAACTGTTTGATGAGAATCAATTAGAATCATGTAACAAGCCTATATGAGCTTACAAATAACTGAATCGGTCAACTGTTCGATGAGAATCAGCTACAATCACATAACAAGCCATTCTAAGCATACAAATCACCGAATCGGTCAACTGTTCGATGAGAATCAGCTACAATCACGTAACAAGCCATTCTTAGCTTACAAATCATTGAATCAGTCAACCGTTCGATGAGAATCAGTTACAATCATCTAACAAGCCATTCTGAGCTTACAAATCATCGAATCAGTCAACTGTTCACTGAGAATCAATTGGAAACACATAACAAGCCATTATGAGCTTAGAAATCATCGAATCGGTCAACCATTCGATGACAATCAGCTACAATCATGTAACAAGCCATTTTGAGCTTACAAATCATCGAATCGGTGAACCGTTCAATTAGAATGAGCTACAATAAGGTAAGAAGCCATTATGAGCTTATAAATCACCGAATCGGTCAACCATTCAATGAGAATCAATTACAATCACGTAACAAGCCATTCTAAGTTTAGAAATCACCAAATCGGTCAACCGTTCCTTGAGAATGAACTAAAATCACGTAACAAAGCATTCTGAGCTTACAAATAATCAAATCGGCTAACCATTCTATGAGAATCAGCTACAATCATGTAACAAGATATTATGAGCTTACAAATCACCAAATTAGTCAACCGTTTGATGAGAAGCAACTACAATTACCTAACATGCCATTCTGAGATTACAAATCACCGAATCGGTCAACCGTTCAATGAGAATCAGCTACAATCATGTAACAAGCCATTCTGAGCTTACAAATCATCGAATCGATCAACCGTTCAATGAGAATCTGCTACAATCACGTAACAAGCCATTCTGAGCTTACAAATCACTGAATCGGTCAACCATTCGATCAAAATCAGCTACAATCATCATGTAAGAAGCTATTCTGAGCTTAAAAATCACCGAATTGATCAATCGTTTGATGAGAATTAGTGATAATCACTTAACAATCCATTCTAAGCTTACAAATCACTGAATCGGTCAACCGTAGGATGAGAATAAGCTACTGTTCGAAGATAAGCAATTACAATCACCTAACATGCCATTCTGAGCTAACAAATCACTGAATCGGTCAACTGTTCGATCAGAATAAGCTACAATGATGTAACAAGCCATTCTGTGCTTACAAATCATCGAATCAGTCAACAGTTTGATGAGAATCTATTACAATCACGTAATAGGCCATTATGAGATTACAAATCATTGAATCGGTCAACCGTTCGATGAGAATTAGCTAAAATTACGTAACAAGCCATTCTGAGCTTACAAGTCAATGAATCGGTCGGCCGTTCAATGAGAATAAGCTACAATCACGTAACAAGCCATTTTGAGCTTACAAATCACTGAATTGGTCAACCATTCAATGAGAATTAGTGATAATTACGTAAGAAGCCATTCTGAGCTTACAAATTACTAAATCGGTCAACCGTTCAGTGAAAATTAGCTACAATCATGTAACAAGCCATTTTGAGCTTACAAATTACCGAATTGGTCAACCGTTCACTGAGAATCAATTACAATCACAAAACAAGCCATTCTAAGCTTACAAATCATCGAATCGGTCAACCATTTGATTAGAATGAGCTACAATAATGTAAGAAGCTATTCTGAGCTTATAAATCATCGAATCAGTCAACCATTCTATGAGAATCAATTACAATCACCTAACATGCCATTCTGAGATTAAAAATCATCGAATCGGTCAACCGTTCGATGAGAATCAGCTATAATCATGTAACAAGCCATTTTGAGAGTACAAATCATCGAATCGGTCAACTGTTCGATGAGAATCTGCTACAATCATGTAACAAGCCATTATGAGCTTAGAAATCACTGAATCGGTTAACCATTCGATGAGAATCAGATACAATCATGTAACAAGACATTATGAGCTTACAAATCACCGAATCAGTCAACCGTTTAATGAGAAGCAATTACAATCACCTAAGATGCCATTCTGAGCTTACAAATCACCAAATCGGTCAACTGTTCGATTAGAAGTAATTACAATCACCTAACAAGTCATTCAGAGCTTTCAAATCACCGAATCGGTCAACTGTTCGATGAGAAGCAATTACGGGATTTGTAAGTTCAAAATGGCTTGTTAGGTGATTGTAATTGCTTCTCATCGAACATTTGACTGATTTGGTGATTTGTAAGCTCAGAATGGCTTTTTAGGTGATTATGATTGCTTCTGATTGAACGAACGATCGATTCGGTGATTTGTAGGCTTAGAATGGCTTGTTAGGTGATTGTAATTGCTTCTCATCCAACGGTTGACCGATTCAGTGATTTGTAATCTCAAAATAGCTTTTTACGTGATTGTAACCGATTTTCATCGAACGATTGACTGATTCGGTGATTTGTAAGCTTAGAGTGGCTTCTTACATGATTGTAGCTAATTCTAATCGAACGGTTGACCAATTTGGTGAATTGTAAGCTCAGAATGGCTTGTTACGTAATTGTAGCTCATTCTGACTCAACAGTTGACCGATTCAGTCATTTGTAAGCTCAGAATGCCTTCTTATGTGATTGTCACTAATTCTCATCGAATGGTTGACCAATTCAGTGATTTGTAAGCTCAGAATGGCTTGTTAGGTGATTGTAATTGATTCTCATCAAATAGTTGACCGATTTGGTGATTTGTAAGCTCATAATGGCTTGTTAGGTGATCGAAGCTAATTCTCATTAAACGGTTGACCGATTCAGTGATTCGTAACCTCAGAATGGCTTGTGACGTGATTGTAGCTGATTCTCATCGAACTGTTGACCGATTCAGTGATTTGTTAGCTGGAAATGGCATGTTAGGTGATGGTAATTGCTTCTCTTCGAACGGTAGGTGATTCTCATCCTACGGTTGACCTATTCGGTGATTTGTAACCTTAGAATGGATTGTTAAGTGATAGCTAATTCTCATCGAACAATTGATCGATTTAGTGATTTGTCAGCTCAAAATGGCTTCTTACGTGATTGTAATTGATTCCAATCAAACTGTTGACCAATTCGGTGATTTGTAAGCTCATAATGACTTGTTACGTGATTGTAATTGATTCTCATCGAACGGTTGATCGATTCGATGATTTGTAAGCTGAGAATGGCTTGTTACATGATTGTAGCTGATTCTCATCGAACGGTTAATGGTTTCAATGATTTATAAGCTTAGAATGGCTTGTTACGTCATTGTAGCTAATTCTCATCGAACGGTTGATCGATTCAGTGATTTGTAAGCTCAGAATAGCTTTTTTATGATTATAGCTGATTCTGATCGAACGGTTGACCGATTCGGTGATTTGTAAGCTCAAAATGGCTTGTTACTTGATTGTAGCTGATTCTCATCAAACGGTTGACCAATTTGGTGATTTGTAAGCTCAAAATGGCTTGTTACCTGATTATAGCTGATTCTCATTGAACGATTGACCGATTCGGTGATTTGTAAGCTCATAATAGCTTGTTTCATAATTGTAGTTGATTCTCATCCAACAATTGATCGATTCGGTGATTTTTAAGCTCAGAATGGCTTATTACATGATTGTAGTTGATTGTCTTCAAACATTTGACTAATTCAGTGTTTTTTCAGCTTAGAATGGCTTGTTACATGATTTTAGCTTATTCTCATCGAACGGTTGACTGATTCAGTGATTTGTAAGCTCAGAATGGCTTGTTACATGATTGTAATTGATTCTCATCGAATTGTTGACTGATTCGATGATTTGTAAGCTCAGAATGGCTTGTTACATGATTGTAGCTTATTCTCATCGAATGGTTGACCGATTCGATGATTCGTAAGCTTAGAATGGCTTGTTACGTGATTGTGGCTGATTCTCATCGCACGGTTGACCAATTCGATGATTTGTAAACTTAGAATGGCTTGTTACTTGATTGTAGCTGATTCTCATTAAACGGTTAACCGATTCGATGATTTGTAAGCTCAGAATGGCTTGTTACGTGATTGTAGCTGATTCTTATCAAACAGTTGACCGATTCGGTAATTTGTAAGCACAAAATCGCTTGTTACATGATTGTAGCTAATTCTCATCGAACGGTTGATCGATTCAGTGATTTGTTAGCTTATTATATATTCTTCTAGCAGGCTAATTAATTAACCCCCCCTATATTATAAAGGGCCCTGCACTGATTTAATAAAGAGAATTTTTCAGCAAGTGATATTTGCTCGATTCTAGAACTATTTGAGCAGGAGCCCCGGCCTATTATATTATTCTAGCGAGCCCCTTCAGCGCCCTCAAATTTGATGGGACTAATTAATGAGAGGGTCTCGATATCATTACGCCATTTCCTGCATTGATTAATGGCATAGGGTCTCGATATATTTGCGAGGGCTAGCAAGCGTCATCGAACAGTTGACCGATTCGGTGATTCGTAAGCTCAAAATGTCTTGTTACATAATTATAATTGATTCTCATCAAACGATTGATCGATACGGTGATTTGTCAGCTCAGAATGGGTTGTTACATGATTGCGGCTGATTCTCATCAAACGGTTGATCAATTCGGTGATTTGTAAGCTCACAATGGCTTGTTACGTGATTGTAGCTGATTCTCATCAAATGGTTGACCTATTCGATGATTTGTAAGCTCAGAATAGCTTATTACGTGATTGTAGCTAATTCTTATCGAATAGTTGACCGATTCAGTAATTTGTAAGCTCAATATGGCTTCTTATGTGATTGTAGCTCATTCTCATTGAACGGTTGACCGATTCGGTTATTTGTAAGCTGATTCGGTTGACCGATTCGGTTACGTGATTGCAGCTGATTCTCATCAAACATTTGACTGATTCGGTGATTTGTAATCTCATATGACTTGTTACGTGATTGTAATTGATTCTCATCGAATGGTTGACCGATTCGGTAATTTATAAGCTTAAAATGGCTTGTTACATGATATTAGCTGATTCTCATCGAACTGTTGACTGATTCAATGATTTGTAATCTCAGAATGGCTTTTTACATGATTCTAATTGATTCTCATCGAATGGTTGATGGATTCAGTGATTTGTAAGCTCAGAATGGCTTGTTACGTTATTGTAGTGGATTCTTATTGAACCTTTGACTGATTCGGTGATTTGTAAGCTCAGAATATCTTTTTACGTTATTGTAATTTATTCTCATTGAACGGTTGACCGATTCAGTGATTTGTAAGCTCAGAATAGCTTTTTACGTGATTGTAGCTGATTCTCATCGAAGAGTTGACCGATTCGGTGATTGGTAGGCTCAGAATGGCTTGTTAGGTGATTGTAATCTATTCTCATCGAAAGGTTGACCAATTCAGTGACTTATAAGCTTAGAATGGGTTGTTAAGTGATTTTAGATGATTCTCATAGAACGGTTGACCGATTCAGTGATTTGTAAGCTCAGAATGTCATTTGAAAGCTCAGATAGCTTGTTACGTGATTGTAATTGATTCTCATCAAATTGTTGACCAATTTGGTGATTTGTAAGCTCGTAATGGCTTGTTACGTGATTGTAGCTGATTCTCATTAAAAGATTGACCGATTTGGTGATTTCTAAGCTCAAAATAGCTTGTTATGTGATTATAATTGATTCTCATTGAATGGTTGACCAATTCAGAGATTTGTAAGCTCAGAATACTTTTTTACATGATTGTAGCTGATTGTCATCAAACAGTTGACCGATTTGGTGATTTGTAAGCTCAGAATGGCTTGTTACATGATTGTAATTGCTTCTAATCAAATGATTGACCAATTCAGTGATTTGTAAGGTCAGAATGGCTTGTTATGTGATTGTAATTGATTCTCATCAAACAATTGATTGATTTGGTGATTTGTAAGCTCAAAATAGCTTGTTACGTAATTTTAATTGATTCTCGTCGAACGGTTGACCGATTCGATGATTTGTAAGCTCAAAATGCCTTGTTACATGATTGTAGCTGATTCTCATTCAACGGTTGACTGATTCAATGGCTTGTTACGTGATATTAGGTGATTCCCATTGAACGGTTGACAGATTCAGTGATTTGTAAGCTCAGAATGGCTTGCTATGTGATTGTAGCTGATTCTCATCGAACTGTTGACCAATTTCGTATGCTCAGAATGTCTTGTTACCTGATTGTAGCTGATTCTCATCGAACGGTTGACCGATTTGGTTATTTGTAAGTTGAGAATGGCTTCTTACGTGATTGTAATTGATTCTCATCGAATGGTTGACCAATTTGATGATTTATAAGCTTGGAATGGCTTCTTACGTGATTGTAGCTGATTCAGTGATGATAATTGCTTCTTATCGAATGGTTGACCAATTCGGTGATTTGTAAGCTCATAATCATTGATTCTCTTCGATCGGTTGACTGATTCGATAATTTGTAAGCTCAGACTGGCTTGTTACATGATTGTAGCTGATTATGATCGAATGGTTGATCGATTGGATGATTTGTAAGCTCAGAATGACTTTTTACATGATTGTAGATTATTTTCATCGAACGGTTGACCAATTCGCTGATTTGTAAGCTCAGAACATAGCTTGTTACATGATTATAGCTGATTCTCATTGAACAGTTGACCGATTCGGTGATTTGTAAGATCATAATAGCTTGTGACATAATCATAGTTGATTCTCATCCAACGGTTGACTAATTCGGTGATTTGTAAGCTTAGAATGGATTGTTACATGATTGTATCTAATTCTCTTCAAACAATTGACCGATTCAGTGTTTTGTAAGCTCAGAATGGCTTGTTATGTGATTTTAGCTAATTCTCATCGAACGGTTGAGCGATTCAGTGATTTGTAAGCTCAGAATGGCTTGTTATGTGATTGTAATTGATTCTTATTGAATTGTTGACCGATTCGATGATTTATAAGCTCAAAATGGCCTGTTACATGATTGTAGCTAATTTTCATCAAACGGTTGACCGATTCAATGATTTGTATGCTCAGAATGGCTTGTTACCTGATTGTAGCTGATTCTCATCGAACGGTTGACCGATTCGGTGATTTGTAAGCTCATAATAGCTTGTTCTATGATTGTAGCTGATTCTTATCAAACAGTTGACTGATTCAGTAATTTGTAAGCTCAACATGGCTTGTTACATGATTGTAGCTCATTCTCATTGAACAGTTAATCGATTCGGTTATTTGTAAGCTCAGAATGGCTTGTTACGTGATTGTAGCTAGTTCTCATCGAACGGTTGACTGATTCGGTGGTTTGTAATATCATAATGACTTGGTACATGATTGTAATTAATTCTCATTGAACGGTTGACCGATTCAGTGATTTATAAGCTTAGAATGACTTGTTACGTGATTGTAGCTGATTCTCATCAAACGGTTGACTGATTCAGTGATTTGTAAGCTCAGAATGGCTTGTTACATGATTCTAATTGATTCTCATCGAACGGTTGACCGATTTGATGATTTGTAAGCTCAAAATGGCTTTTTGCGTGATTGTAGCTGATTCTCATCGAACTGTTGACCGATTCAGTGATTTGTAAGCTCAGAATATCTTTTTACATGATTCTAAATGATTCTCATCAAACGATTGATCGGTTTGGTGATTTGTCATCTCAGAATAGCTTGTTACGTGATTGTAGCTGATTCTCATCGAACGGTTGACTGATTCAGTGATTGGTAAGCTCCGAATGGTTGATCGGTTCAGTGATTTATAAGCTCAGAATGGGTTGTTATGTGATTTTAGATGATTCTCATAGAAGGATTGACCGATTCGGTGATTTGTAAGCTTAGAATGGCATTTTAAAGCTCAGATAGCTTGCTACATGATTGTAATTGATTCTCATCAAACTGTTGACCAATTTGGTGATTTTTAAGCTCAGAATGGCTTGTTACGTGATTGTAGCTGATTCTCATTAAAAAATTGACCGATTTAGTGATTTGTAAGCTCAAAATGGCTTGTTATGTGATTGTAATTGATTCTCATCGAATGGTTGACCGATTTGGAGATTTTTAAGCTTAGAATGGCTTGTTACATGATTGTAGCTGATTCTCATCGAATAGTTGACCGATTTGGTGATTTGTAAGCTCAAAATGGCTTGTTACATGATTATAGTTGATTCTCATCAAACGGTTGACCAATTCAGTGATTTGTAATCTCAGAATGGCTTGTTACATGATTGTAATTGATTCTCATTGAACAATTGACTGATTCGATGATTTATAAGCTCAACATGGCTGGTTACGTAATATTTATTGATTCTCATCGAACGGTTGATCGATTCAATGATTTGTAAGCTCAGAATACCTTGTTACATTATTGTAGCTGATTCTCATCGATCGGTTGACTGATTCAATGATTTGTAAGCGCAGAATGGCTTGTTACGTGATCTTAGCTGATTCTCATCGAACGGTTGATAGATCCAATGATTTATAAGATCATAATGGCTTGTTACTTAATTGTAGCTAATGCTCTTCAAACTGTTGACCGATTCAGTGATTTGTATGCTCAGAATGGCTTGTTATATGATTGTAGCTGATTCTCATCAAATGGTTGACCGATTCAGTGATTTGTAATCTCAAAATGGTTTGTTACGTGATTGTAATTGATTCTCATCGAATAGTTGATCGATTCATTGATTTGTAAGCTCAGAATGGGTTGGTACATGATTGTAGCTGATTCTCATTGAACGGTTGATTGATTCAGTTATTTGTAAGCTCACAATGGGTTGTTATGTGATTGTAGCTGATTGTCATCAAACGGTTGATCGATTCAATGATTTCTAAGCTCAAAATGGGTTGTTACATCATTGTAGCTGAGGTTCATCGAACGATTGACTAATTCGATGATTTTTAAGCTTAGAATGGCATGTTACATGATTGTACCTAATTCTCATCGAACGATTGATCAATTCGGGGATTTGTAAGCTCAAAATGGCTTGTTACATGATTGTAACTGATTCTCATAGAACGGTTGATTGATTCAGTTATTTCTATGCTTAGAATTATTTGTTACATGATTGTAACTGATTCTCATCAAATGGTTGACTAATTCGGGGATTTGTAAGCTAACAATGACTTGTTACATGATTGTAATTGATTCTTATCAAACGGTTGACCGATTCAGTGATTTGTAACCTTAGAATGGCTTGTTATGTGATTGAAGATGAGTCTCATCGAACGGTTGCCCGATTCGGTGATTTGTAAGCTAAGAATGACTTGTTACGTGATTGTAATTTATTCTCATCGAACGGTCAACCGATTCGATGATTTCTAAGCTCAGAATGGCTTGTTTCATGATTGGAGCTGAATCTCATCGAATGGTTGACTGATTTGGTGATTTTGTAAGCTCAGAATGGCTTGTTACGTGATTGTAGCATTGAACGGTTGATCAATTTGTTAATTTGTAAGCTGATAATGTCTTGTTACGTGATTGTAATTAATTCTCGTCAAATAGTTGATCAATTTGATGATTTGTAAGCTGATAATGACTTATTACATGATTGTAATTGATTCTCATCGAACAATGTTTAAATTTTTGGGATCGCTGCAAATTTAATAGCACTGTCTAAATTATATATATTGTATGTGTTTTCCAAATGCAAGAATCTGTGTTATTTATATTGGGAATGAGGCTATAAGAGTCATGTCCCTTCATGGGACATTTCTATTCAATTCTAATATAAACTTAAATAATATATATATTATGTGTATTCTAAGTGATCATACGACTGAAGCTACAAATATTAATACTCCCTCTTAGCTAGGGAGGATGGTCAAATAGAATGTTTTGAGGTCTCCCTTTTCAACACATATGACACTCCCTCTTAGCTAGAGAAGATAAAATCCATCAAGGTAATAAATCATTAATTTTGAAAGAGAGGAGATATCACCCCACTGTGATATCAGGATATATGGTATATGCAAGAATATCAAGTCACATGATGTCCATCATAGCTCATAAGTATCCATGGTATGTCTAATGACAATACGTCTCATGATGTCTGTCATATGGATACTAAGTTTACGTAGAGACATGTCACTATGTGATATGTTTCATAGGGTCCAATCAATATGTAATACTAAGTCAGAAAGGACCTAATATGATTCATATGGATACTAAGAAATCATATATTACATAATTCGTGATACCAAGTTTTACATATCACCTAACATGTGATACCCAGTTTTCAATATCATCTAACCTATGATATGAGGAATCACCTAACATGTGATATGAGGAATGACCTGACATGTGATACCCAATTTTACATATCACTTAACATGTGATATGAGGAATCACCTAACATGTGATACCCAATTTTACATATCACCTAACATGTGATTTGAGGAATCACCTTAGATCATGATACCTAATTTTCATACCACTTTGATATGAAGAATCACCTTAGATCGTGATACCTAATTTTCATATCACCTCAGATCATGATACAAGGATATAGTAAATAAGAACATTACATTCCATTTACATATAACCCTATTATGGTATGTGCATAGAGACATATAACTATCTACCATAACGAAACCAAGGAAACCATCATGATATGGTCTACTCCCTCTCAATCAATATTACCAAGATCTTTGGAAATTAAATAAGGTATATCCTCTAGATATTATACTAACTCCCTCTCAATCTTTGAGTACTGACATCAACATTTAACCTTCTCGTCCAAATTTTCCTCTGATGGTTCATCAGACTTCTTCTGAATGTGATATGAACCTTCTGACCTTCTCATCCAAGGTTGCTTCTAATGGATTGTCAGACTCCCTTTGAATCTGATGTCAACTCTCAACTTAGTTCCATATCTACAAGCATTAAGTTCTTTCTCCCTTGAATGCAATCTCGTATGCTTCTAGATTTGTCCTCAATGCACTTCAAAGAGATATTACAATTAGTTCATTTAACTAAACAATCCTGAAGGAAAATATCAATTATAGAAGTATAAAAGATTTACTATCCCAATCTTATCGCATGAATTAATGACTTAAAATTTATAAACATTATTCAAGGGTAGAAATACTTATCTCTTTTTGTGATCCACCAACTTGAATTATTATTGTGATCTTTGCGAAGCTAAATCCAACACTCCCTCTTAGCTAGGGAGGAATCCTTCTTAGATATCTAAGTTATAGAGTAATGTCCACCATGGCTACTCTTAGGGGGTGGCTCCATCATGGCTGCTCCCATAAATGGAAATGCAAACAAACACAAGTGTTTATCAAGAAATCATTCATGTAATATCGTCATCTTCTCACTCATCCATGTTGAATTTTAACCAACATCCTAGTGCCGGAGTTCCTCATATCTAAAGTCTTATGTTTGTATTGATCCACTAGATCCTAAAGCAATTTCTGGCTGATGTAGTGCATTGTGTCCATCACTGCATTTGGATGCAAGGCATACTGTACAATACGATGCAGAGGTGAGAAACCCCACAATTGATTCTTAATTACAAAATCCCCTAGTTGTGATTCCAGGCAATGGATGTCCCCATTGGGAAAAGAGCTGCAACAGCACTAGAAGAAACATTTGGCTTCCCTCTTGCTAATGGTACTGCACCATCCATCATTGCCATTCCTTACTTTGCATACAACTGACAATATTGTTGGATGTCGGGATGTAGGTTGCTGATTTCCCTTCAACCATGGGCTTGACCAAGGGCACATAACAGTTAAACCTTGAACCACTAGAGATCTTAGACCACTGTCCACAAGAACACTTACATGATTATGTGGACTTCCCACTACACTAAATGGTGATATTGAATATAAGTGGCTTGTTCCTCTGTAGGAGTTAAGGGCAATTGAACTACTGTCATCACTGAAACTGATGTCCTGTATGACCACATTTGTCACTCCACGAACTAGTTTGTATAGATGTATATGTGATGCATTCTCATTAGAACCAGTAGAGCAAAAACCATTTCCTAATGCGTAGGGCATAATGCAAAAAAAACATTGAGGTTATGACTATTAATTTATGCAGTAACCAGAAGAGTACCACTGGGGTCAAAGAACAATGCAGAAATGGGTATACTATGTGGTCTAAATTTAGCAACAACAACATTACTGACAAAATCTCTCACAATCACCGTCCCTATATTTTCAGAGTCGTGTCCAACTGTAGCATCTATATATTTTTCCAATTCACATTTCCAAATGTCAAAGGACTAAAACTATCAGGAATAAGCTTAGAACAGTACTTGGTCAAAGTCTTCTTCCAGGCTTGTGAGGTTTTAAAAATATTCTTGAGGATATCTAGTTTGCAAGAAATGGCAAGATCTAGAGTGATTAATGCATAGGAGGCTGCGATCACCGAGTGAAAGAAAATGTGCTATGTCACATCTTCCTCTTTTCTATAAGGGCCCAGGAAGGGTAGTCAACAACTATAGGTACCTCACTCGTTGCCTCTAATGGCTAATTATTATTGATGGCCGATGGAGCACCCACGGTGGAGCAGTGAACAAGACCATTTTCCAGATCATCACTCCCCAAGCCACCCTACTATTATAAGGGGGCGGGGGCTCCAGAAGCTCGCCCTCAAAATCCTATGGCCCCCTTTACTTTATAATAGAGAGTAGGGAGGCTAAAATAAGGAAGGGCCAAAGTAGACTAGTTACCAACAGGGAGCCCTATTATTAGATTATTCAACAAGTAACAAAGCAGGGCTGAACTATAGTTCCTCCCACCCGCCTATCAAATTTGAGGGATCAAGGTCACTTAGTTTCATTAGGCAGTTTTCTCCCTAGCAGACATCTTTTTTGGGAGAGCCCATGTAGGACATGATCTGATTGGATTGACCTGCAAAATTGGTGATCCATGGCAATCCTATCTTCCATATTAACATGGCAATCACATCTTCAACATCGACATCAATACATAGGATGATGTTCAAACGGTGACATCGATGCAGAAGATTGCATCGTTGGGTTGCTTAAATACGATGAGACTTCTAAATCGTGTATGCATCTAAGAAGATATCCACCACCGTGTATACTAGCTGATCATAGAGGATTAAGTGTTGCAAGCCATATCTCCGGAACAAATAAAGTGCAGTTTATATTAAGTAAAGCAATGGTATTATTAGGTTCACATCAAACATTTATCTATCCCCTATATCAACTAGATATGGAGAGTTATAGTTGGTGTATAGTCAAGTCCCAACTATTTGATACATCATTTGTGTTAATTATCACGCGTGAAGATATCAGCAATTGCAATTATTATTGTTATGGAATTCAATCCATCACTCAATCATGTCTAGTCATCAAACCTATACCTTTATTTATTCCCCATATATAGATTTGATGGAAGAATCAAGATCATTGAAGATGGGACTTAGCCATATTGATGGAGGTATTAATTACAGTACATTCCTATGATTCGTAAGGCACTATTTGCGGTGACTAATGCCTGTTGGCAATTCTAATCAGTCAAACCTGCCCATTGTACCTGTTCTCTCTGGCGGTAATCCTTAGACGCACAAACTATAGAAGCAATGGAAGCCCTAGCAAGGTGCAAAGAGGAAGCAACAGATGAAATAGCACGAACACAACTGGACAATAAACTATGGCTTTGTTCCGATTTACGACCCTAAGATATGTTCATGTCACTCCTCAATATTATCTTCCCTTTCAATCAATTAATCAATGAACTCGGCGATCTATAATTCAATTGAAATAGATACCCAAAAAATGAAGAGGGGTATTGTAAAGAGAACATTCCGATCCATGTGAAGTGGCGTATAGACCCAGATTCAAACTTGGCGGATTGGAATATTCCTACAAAATCATTTCTTTCTCACATTTCCAGTCTGGCTCTGATACCATGTCGAGATTTTTGGGATCGTTGCAAATGTAATAGCACTGTCTAAATTATATATATTGTATGTGTTTTCAAAAAGAAACAATGTCTCTTATTTATATTGGGAATGAGGCTATAAGAGACATGTCCCTTCATGGGACATGTCTATTCAATCATATCTTAGAATAATATAAACTTAAATAATATATGTTAAAAATAATATATATATCATATATATACGAATACAATATATTATTATTAATCAATATCTAAGTATTATATGTATTCTAAGTGATCATACGACTGAAGCTACAAACAATTAATAAATAGTTGACCGATTCGGTGATTTGTAAGCTCATAATGGCTTGTTACGTGATTGTAACTCATTCTCTTCGAACAATTGACCGATTCGGTGATTTGTAAGCTCAGAATGGCTTCTTACATAATTGTAATTGATTCTCATCAAACGGTTAACCGATTCCATGATTTGTAACCTCAGAATGGCTTGTTACATGATTGTAGCTGATTCTCATCAAAAGATTCACCGATTTGGTGATTTGTCAACTCATAATGGCTTGTTACGTGATTCGATATGATTCTCATCGAATAGTTGACCGATTTAGTGATTTGTAAGCTAAGAATGGCTTGTTACGTGATTGTAGCTGATTCTAATCGAACAATTGACCAATTCGGTGATTTGTAAGCTCAGAATGGCTTGTTACATGATTATAGCTGATTCTCACTGAACGGTTGACCAATTCGGTGATTTGTAAGCTGAAAATGGCTTGTTACATGATTGTAGCTGATTCTCATTAAACGGTTGACCAATTTGGTAATTTGTAAGCACAGAATGGCCCATTACGTGATTGTAGCTGATTCTTATTGAACGATTGACCGATTAAGTGATTTGTAAGCTCAGAATCACTTGTTACGTGATTGTAATTGATTCTCATCGAACGGTCAACATATTCGGTGATTTGTAAGCTCATAATGGCTTCTTCCATGATTATAGCCGATTCTCATCAAACGGTTGAACGATTCGGTGATTTGTAAGCTCAGAATGGCTTGTTACATAATTGTAGTTGATTCTCATCGAATGATTGACCGATTCAATGATTTGTAAGCTCAGAATGGCCTGTTACATGATTGTAGCTGATTCTCATTGAACGATTGACCGATTCGATGATTTTTCAGCTCAGAATGGCTTGTTACGTGATTGGATATGATTCTCATCAAATGGTTGACCGATTTAGCGATTTGTAAGCTAAGAATGGCTTGTTACAAGATTGTAGTTGATTCTCATCAAACGGTTGACCGATTCAGTGATTTGTAAGCTCAGAATGGCTTGTTACGTGAGTAGAGTTGATTCTCAATGAATAGTTGACCGATTTGGTGATTTGTAAGCTCAGAAAGGCTTGTTACCTGATTGTAGCTAATTCTCATTGAACGGTTGACTGATTCGGTGATTTGTAAGCTCACAATGGCTTGTTAGGTGATTGTAATTGATTCTCATCAAATGGTTGATCGATTCGATGATTTGTAAGCTTAGAATGGCTTGTTACGTGATTGTAGCAGATTCTCATTGAAAAATTGACCAATTCAATGATTTGTAAGCTCAGAATGGCTTGTTACATGATTGTAGTTGATTCTCATCAAACAGGTGATCGATTCGGTGATTTGTAAGCTCAGAATGGTTCGTTACGTGATTGTAGCTAATTCTCATCCAAAAGTTGACCGATTCGGTTATTTATAAGCTCAAAATGACTTCCTACATTATTGTAATTAATTCTTATGAAACGGTTGCTCGATTCGGTGATTTATAACCTCAGAATGGCTTGTTACATGATTGTAGCTGATTCTCATCGAACGATTGACCGATTGGGTGATTTGTAAGCTGAGAATAGCTTGTTACATGATTGTACCTGATTCTCATTGAACAGTTGACCGATTCAATGATTTGTAAGCTTAGAATGGCTTGTTACATGATTGTAGCTGATTCTCATCAAACGGTTGACTGATTCGATGATTTGTAAGCTCGAAATGGCTTGTTACGTGATTGTAGTTGATTCTCATCGAATGGTTGACTGATTCAGTGATTTGAAAGCTCAGAATGGCTTGTTACGTGATTATAGTTGATTCTCATCGAACATTTGACCAATTCATTGATTTGTAAGCTCAAAATGGCTTGTTATGTGATTGTAGCTAATTCTCATCAAACGGTTGATTGATTCACTGATTTGTAAGCTCAGAATGGCCTGTTACATGATGTTAATAGATTCTCATCAAACGGTTGATCGATTTTATGATTTGTAAGCTTAGAATGGCTTGTTACGTGATTGTAATTAATTCACATCAAATGCTTGACCGATTCGGTGATTTGTAAGCTCAGAATAGCTTGTTACATTATTGTAATTGATTCTCATCGAATGGTTGACCGATTCGATGATTTGTAAGCTTAAAATTGCTTTTTACGTGATTGGAGATGATTCTCATCGAACGGTTGATAGATTCGGTGATTTGTAAGCTCAGAATGGCTTATTACGTGATTGTAGCTAATTCTCATCGAACAGTTGACCGATTCGGTGATTTCTAAGCTCATAATGGTTTGTTATGTGATTGTAATTGATTCTCATCAAACGGTTGATCGATTCGGTGATTTGTAAGTTCAGAATGGATTGTTACGTGATTGTAATTGATTCTCATCAAACGGTTGACCAATTCATTGATTTGTAAGCTCAGAATGGGTTGTTACATGAGTGTAGCTGATTCTCATCAAACAATTGATGGATTCAGTGATTTGTAAGCTCAAAATGGGTTGTTATGTGATTGTAGCTGATTCTCATCGAACAGTTGACCGATTCAGTAATTTCTAAACTCAGAATTGGTTGTTTCATGATTGTAGCTGAGTTTCATGAAACAATTACTAATTCGATGATTTGTAAGCTCAGAATGGCTTGTTACATGATTGTAGCTGATTCTCATCGAACAATTGATCGATTCATTGATTTGTAAGCTCAAAATGGCTTGTTACGTGATTGTAGTTGATTCTCATCAAACGGTTGATTGATTCAACTATTTTTAGGCTCAAAATGGTTTGTTACATGATTGTAACTGATTCTCATCAAACGGTTGACCAATTCGGAGATTTGTAAGTTCACAATGGCTCGTTACATGATTTTAATTGATTCTCATCGAACAGTTGACCGATTCAATGATTTGTAAGCTCAAAATGGCTTGTTACATGATTTGAGATGATTTTCATCAAATGGTTGACCGATTCGGTGATTTCTAACCTCAGAATGACTTGTTACGTGATTTTAATTTATTCTCATCGAATGGTCAATGAATTCAGTGATTTGTATGCTCATAATGGCTTCTTATATGATTGTAGCTGAATCTCATCAAATGGTTGACTGATTCAGTGATTTGTAAGCTCAGAATGGCTTGTTACGTGATTGTAGCTGATTCTCATAGAACAGTTGACCGATTCAGTGATTTGTAAGCTCAAAATGGCTTGTTACATGATTGTAGCTGATTCTCATTGAACGGTCGACTGATTCGGTGATTTGTAAGCGTAGAATGGGTTTTTACGTAATTGTAAAATATTCTCATCAAACGGTTGACCGATTCGGTGATTCATAAGCTAATAATGACTTGTTGTGTGATTGTAATTGATTCTCATTGAATGATGTTTAGATTTTTGGGATCGCTGCAAATTTAATAACACTTTCTAGATTATAGATATTTTATGTATTTTCCAAATGCAATAATCTTTGTTATTTATATTGGGAATGATGCTATAAGAGAAATGTCCCTTCATGGGACATGTCTATTCAATCATATATTAGAATAATATAAACCTAAATAATATATATTAATAATAATATAACATATATATATATATATATATATATATATATATATATATATATATATATATATATATATATATATATATATATATATATATATATATATATATATATATATATATATATATATATATATATCTAAGTATTATATGTATTCTATGTGATCATACGATTGAAGCTACAAACATTAATACTGCCTCTTAGCTAGGGAGGATGATCAAACAGAATGTGTTGAGGTCTTCCTTGTCAACACATATGACCCTAACTATAACCATACAAAACATCAGCACTTCCTCTTAGCTAGAGAAGATAAAATCCATCAAGGTAATAAATCATTAATATTGAAAGAGAGGAGATGTCATCCCACTGTGATATCAGGAGATATGGTATATACAAGAATATAAAGTCACGTGATGTTCATCATAGCTCATAAGTATCCATGGTATATCTAATGACAATACGTCTCATGATGTATGTCATATGGATACTAAGTTTACGTAGAGACATGTCACTATGTGATATGTTTCATAGGGTCCAATCAATATGTAATACTAAGTCAGAAAGGATCCTAATATGATTCATATGGATACTAAGAAATCATATATTACATAATTCATGATACCAAGTTTTACATATCACCTAACATGTGATATGAGGAATCACCTAACATGTGATACCCAGTTTTCAATATCACCTAAAATGTGATATGAGGAATCACTTGACATGTGATACCCTATTTTACATATCACTTAACATTTGATATGACGAATCACCTAACATGTGATACCCAATTTTACATATTACCTAACATGTGATATGAGGAATCACCTTAGATCATGATACCTAATTTTCATACCATCTTGATATGAGGAATCACCTTAGATCGTGATACCTAATTTTCATACCACCTTGATATGAGGAATTACCTTGAATCAGGTCAGAGGGTGGATCCATCATGGCTCATCCCAAAGGGTCCTAACAAGGGCTGACCGATTCGGTGATTTGTAAGCTCAGAATGGCTTGTTACATGATTGTAATTGATTCTCATCAAATGGTTGACCGATTTGGTGATTTGTAAGCTAAGAATGGCTTGTTACATGATTGTAGCTGATTCTCATCGAACGGTTGACCGATTCGGTGATCTATAAGCTCAGAATGGCTTGTTACATGATTGTAATTGATTCTCATTGAACGGTTGACCGATTTGGTGATTTGTAAGCTCAGAATGTCTTGTTACATCATTATAATTGATTCTCATCAAACGGTTGACCGATTCGATGATTTGTAAGGAATGGCTTGTTACGTGATTGGAGATGATTCACATCGAACAGTTGACTGATTCAGTGATTTGTAAGCTCACAATGGCTTGTTATGTGATTCTAGCTGATTCTCATTGAACAGTTGATCGATTCGGTATTTTATAAAGTTGGAATAGCTTGTTACATGATTGTAGCTGATTCTCATCGAATGATTGACCGATTCAGTGATTTGTAAGCTCAGAATGGCTTGTTACGTGATTGTAGCTAATTCTCATTGAATGGTTGACCGATTCAGTGATTTGTAAGCTCAGAATGACTTGTTACATGATTGTAGCTGATTCTCATTGAACGGTTGACCGATTCAGTGATTTGTAAGCTCAAAATAGCTTGTTACATGATTGTATCTGATTCTCATAGAATAGTTGATCGATTCAGTGATTTGTAAACTCAGAATAGTTTGTTATGTGATTGTAGCTAATTCTCTTCAAGCAATTAACTGATTTGCTTATTTGTAAGCTCAGAATGGCTTCTTACACCATTGTAATTGATTCTCATCAAAGGGTTGACCAATTCGATGATTTGTAACTTCAAAATGGCTTGTTACGTAATTGTAGTTGATTCTCATTGAACGGTTGACCGATTTGGTGATTTGTAAGCTCAAAATGGATTGTTACATCGAACGGTTGACCGAATAAGTGATTTCTAAGCTAATAAGAATGGCTTGTTTGTGATTATAGCTAATTTTCACCGAATGGTTGACCGATTCGGTGAGTTCTAAGCTCAAAATGGCTTGATACCTGATTGTAGCTGATACTCATCAAACGGTTGACTGATTCGGTGATTTTTAAGCTCAGAATGGTTCGTTACGTGATTGTAGCTTATTCTCATCAAATAGTTGACCAATTCAGTGATTTGTAAGCTTAGAAAGACTTGTTACGTGATCGTAATTGATTCTCATCAAGCAGTCAATATATTCAATGATTTGTGAGCTCATAAAGGGTTATTCCATGATTATAGCTGATTCTCACCAAATGGTTGAGCGATTCAGTGTAGCTAATTCTGATCAAACGGTTGACTGATTCGATGATTTGTAAGCTAGGAATGACTTGTTACATGATTGTAGTTGATTCTCATCGAAATGTTGACCGGTTCAGTGATTTGTAAGCTAAGAATGGCTTGTTACATGATTGTAATTAATTCTTGTCAAACATTTGACTGATTCGGTGATTTGTAAGCTCAGAATGGCCTGTTACATGATTGTAATTGATTCTCATTGAATGGTTGACCAATTTGGTGATTTGTAAGCTCAGAATGACTTGTTACGTGATTGTAGTAGATTCTCATCGAACAATTGACCGATTGGATGATTTGTAAGCTTAGAATGGCTTCTTACATGATTGTAGCTGATTCTCATCAAACGGTTGACCGATTCGATGATTTAAAAGCTCATAATGGCCCATTACGTGATTGTAGCTAATACTCATCGAACGGTTGACCGATCCAGTGATTTGTAAGATCAGAAAGAGTTCTTACGTTATTGTAATTGATTCTTCTCGAATAGTTGACCGATTTGGTGATTTATAACCTCAGAATGGCTTGTTACGTGATTGTAGCTGATTCTCATCAAATAGTTTACTGATTCAGTGATCTGTAAGGTCAGAATGGCTTGTTGCCTGATTGTAATTGATTTTCATTGAACGGTTAACTGATTCAGTGATTTGTCAGCTCAGAATGTCTTGTTATGTAATTGTAATTGATTCTCATTGAACGGTCAATCGATTCAGTGATTTGTAAGCTTAGAATTGATATATATGTGATTGGAGATGATTTGAATCGAACGGTTGACCGATTCAGTGATTTGTAAGCTCAGAATGGCTTATTACTTGATTCTAGCTGATTCTCATCGAACAGTTGACCAATTCAGTTATTTGTAAGCACAGAATGGCTTGTTACATGATTGTAGCTGAATCTCATCGAACAGTTGACTGATTTGGTGATTTGTAACCTTAGAATGGCTTGTTTCCTGATTGTAGCTGATTCTCATTGAACGGTTGACCGATTCGATGATTTGAAAGCTCATAAGACTTGTTACATGATTGTAGCTAATTCTCATCGAACCATTGACCGATTTGATGATTTGAAAGCTCATAAGGCTTGTTACGTGATTGTAGTTGATTCTCATCGAACGGTTGACCAATTCAGTGATTTGTAATCTCAGAATGGCTTGTTACGTGATTGTAAACTCAAAATAGCTTGTTACGTGATTGTAATTGATTCTCATCGAAAGGTTCACCAATCCAGTGATTTGTAAGCTCATAATGGCTTGTTACATGATCAGAGATGATTCTCATCAAATAGTTGATCGACTCGGTGATTTGTAAGCTCAGAATAGCTTGTTACGTGATTGTAGCTGATTCTCATCGAACAGTTGACTAATTCAGTGATTTGAAAGCTCTGAAAGACTTGTTACATTATTGTAGCTGATTGTCATTGAACGGTTGATCGATTTGGTGATTTGTAAGCTTATAATGGCTTGTTACATGATTGTAGTTGATTATCATCGAACGACAGTTGATCAATTTGGTGATTTCTAAGCTCAGAATGGCTTGTTACATTACTATGCTTTGTAATCAAATGGTTAACCGATTCGGTGATTTGTAATCGAACAGTTGATCAATTCAGTGATTTGTAAGCTCAAAATGGCATCTTAGGTGATTGTAATTATTTCTCATTAAACGGTTGACTGATTTGGTGATTTGTAAGCTCATAATGTCTTGTTACATGATTGTATCTGATTCTCATCGAATGGTTAACCGATTCGGTGATTTCTAAGCTCATAATGGCTTGTTACGTGATTGTATCAGATTCTCATCGAACAGTTGACTGATTCGGTGATTTGTACTCTCAAAATGGCTTGTTACATGATTGTAGCTGATTCTCATCGAACGGTTGACCGATTTGGTGATTTTTAATCTCAGAATGGCATGTTAGGTGATTGTAATTGATTCTCATACAATGGTTGACCGATTCAGTGATTTATAAGCTCAGAATGGCTTCTTACATGATTGTAGCTCATTCTAATCGAATGGTTGACTGATTCGGTGATTTGTAAGCTTAGACTGGCTTGTTTTGTGATTGTAATTAATTCTTAGTGAACGGTTGACCAATTCGGTGATTTGTAAGCTCAAAATGGCTTGTTACATGATTGTAGCTAATTCTCACTGAACGATTGACCGATTCAGTAATTTGTAAGCTTAGAATGGCTTCTTACATAATTATCGCTAATTCTCATTAAATGGTTGACCAATTCAGTGATTTGTAAGCTCAAAATGGCTTGTTACATGATTGTAGCTGATTCTCATTGAATAGCTGACCAATTCGGTGATTTGTAAGCTCAGAATGGGAAGTTACGTAATTTTAGCTAATTCTCATCGAACGATTGACCAATTCAATGATTTGTTATCTCATAATGGCCTATTACGTGATTGTAATAGATTCTCATCGAACTGTTGATTGATTCGATGATTTGTAAGCACAGAATGGCTTGTTATGTGATTGTAGTTGATTCTCATCGAATAGTTGACCGATTCAGTGATTTGTCAGCTCAGAATGGCATGTTAGGTGATTGTAATTGCTTATCTTCGAACAGTAGCTTATTCTCATCCTACGGTTGACCGATTCGGTGATTTGTAAGCTTAGAATGGATTGTTAAGTGATTATAGCTAATTCTCATCGAACGGTTGATCGATTCGGTGATTTGTAAGCTCAGAATAGCTTCTTACATGATTGTAGGTGATTCTGATCGAACGGTTGACCGATTCAGTGATTTGTAAGTTCAGAATGGCTTGTTACGTGATTGTAGCAGATTCTCATCGAACGGTTGATCGATTCAATGATTTGTAAGCTTAGAATGGCTTGTTACATGATTATAGCTGATTCTCATCAAATGGTTGACCGATTCGGTGATTTGTAATCTCAAAATGGCATGTTAGGTAATTGTAATTACTTCTCATCAAACGATTGATTGATTCGGTTATTTGTAAGCTCATAATATCTTGTTACATGATTGTAGCTGATTGTCATAGAATGGTTAACCGATTCAGTTATTGGTAAGCTCAAAATGCTTTGTTACGTGATTTTAATTCATTCTCAAGGAACGGTTGACCGATTCGATGATTTCAAAGCTCAGAATGGCTTGTTACGTGATTGTAATTGATTCTCATCGAATGGTTGACCGATTAGGTGATTTATAAGCTTAGAATGGCTTCTTACTTGATTGTAGCTCATTCTAATCGAACGGTTCACTGATTTGGTGATTTGTAAGCTCAGAATGGCTTGTTATGTGATTGTAGCTGATTGTCATTGAATGGTTGACCGATTTGGTGATTTCTAAACTCATAATGGCTTGTTACGTGTTTGCAATTGATTCTCAGTGAATAGTTGACCGATTCGGTGATTTGTAAGCTCAAAATGGCTTGTTAGATGATTGTAGCTGATTCTCATCAAACGGTTGATTGATTCAACGATTTGTAAGCTCAGAATGGCTTGTTACGTGATTGTAGCTAATTCTCATTGAACGGTTGACCGATTCAGTGATTTGTATGCTCAGAATGGCTTGTTATGTGATTGTAGCTTATTCTCATTGAACAGTTGACCGATTCAGTTATTTGTAAGCTCATATAGGCTTGTTACATGATTCTAATTGATTCTCATCAAACGGTTGACCGATTCAATTCTTTGTAAGCTTAGAATGTCTTTTTACATGATTGTAGCTGATTCTCATCGAACTGTTGACCGATTTGGTGATTTGTAAGCTCAGAATGGCTTTTTACCTGATTATAGCTAATTCTAATAGGACGGTTTATCGTTTTGATGATTTCTAAGCTCAGAATGGCTTGTTACATGATTGTAGCTAATTTTTACTGAACGGTTGACCGATTCAGTAATTTGTAAGCTCAGAATGGCTTCTTACGTGATTGTCACTAATTCTCATCGAATGGTTGATGAATTCAGTGATTTGTAAGCTCAAAATGGCTTTTTACGTGATTGTAGCTTATTTTCATCGAACGATTGACCGATTCAATTATTTGTGAACTCAGAATGGCTTGTTACGTGATTGTAGCTGATTCTTATCAAGCGGTTGACCGTTTCAGTGATTTGTTGGCTTAGAAGGACTTGTTTCCAGATTGTAGGTGATTCTCATCAAATGATTGATCGATTCGGTGTTTTGTAAGCTCAGAATAGCCTCTTACATGATTGTAGCTGATTCTGATCGAACGGTTGACCGAGTCGGTGATTTGTAAGCTCAGAATGGCTTGTTACATGATTGTAGCTAATTCTCATTGAACGGCCGACCGATTCGGTGATTTGTAAAATCAGAATGGCTTATTTCATGATTGTAGCTAAGTCTCATCAAACAGTTGACCGATTTGGTCACTTGTAAGCTCAAAATGGCTTGTTACATGATTGTAGCTGATTCTCATTGAACGGCCGACCGATTCGATGATTTGTAAGCTCAGAATGGCTTGTTACATGATTGTAGTTGATTCTCATCAAAAGGTTGATTGATTAGATGATTTGTAAGCTCAGAATGGCTTGTTACATGATTGTAGCTGATTCTCATCACACAGTTGACCGATTCAGTGATTTGTCAACTTAGAATGGCTCCTTACATGAATGTAGCTGATCTTCATCGAACGGTTGACCCATTCAGTGATTTGTAAGCTCAAAATGGCTTGTTACGTGATTGTAACTAATTTTCATCAAACGGTTGACCCATTAGGTGATTTGTAAGTTGAGAATGGCTTGTTTCATGATTAAAACTGATTCTCACAGAACAGTTGACCGATTCAGTGATTTGTAAGCTTAGAGTGGCTTGTTTTATGATCGTAGCTGATTATCATCGAATGATTGACTGATTTGGTGAATTGTAATCTTCGAATAGCTTGTTATGTGATGTTAATTGATTCTCATCGAATGATTGACCGATTCGATGGTTTTTAAGCTCAAAATGACTTGTTATGTGATTGTAGCTAATTCTCATCGAATAGTTGATCGATTTGGTGATCTGTAAGCTCAGAATGGCTTGTTATGTGGTTGTAATTGATTCGCATCAAGCGGTTGAATGATTCGATGATTTGTAAGCTCACAATGGCTTGTTACGTGATTATTATTGATTCTCATCGAACGGTTGACCGCTTCGGTGATTTGTAAGCTCATAATTGCTTGTTACATGATTGTAACTAATTCTCATCGAAAGATTGATTGATTCGATGATTTGTAAGGTCAGAATGGCTTGTTATGCGATTGTAGCTGATTGTCATAGAATAGTTGGCCGAATAGGTGAATTGTTCGATGAGGGATAGCTACAATCACCGAGTTGGTTAACGATTCAATGAGAGTCAACTACAATCATGTCACAAGCTATTCTGAGCTTACAAATAATTGAATCGATAAACCATTCGATGAGAATTAATGAAAATTATGTAACAAAGCATTCTCAGCTTACAAATCACCGAATCGATCAACAGTTTGATGAGAATTAGCTACAATCACATAACAAGCCATTTTGAGCGTACAAATCTCTGAATCGATGAAACGTTTGATGTGAAGTAATTAAAATCACCTAACAAGCCATTTTGAGCTTACAAATCACTAAATAGGTGAACCGTTCGATGAGAGACAACTACAATCACTGAATCATTAACCGTTCAATGAGAATCAACTACAATCATGTAACAAGCCATTCTGAGCTTACAAATAATTGAATCGATAAACCATTCGATGAGAATCAGGTACAATCATGTAACAAGCTATTTTGAGCTTATAAATCATCGAATCGGTCAACCGTTTGATGTGAATCAGCTACAATCACGTAACAAGCCATTTTGAGCTTATAAATCACCGAATTGGTCAACTGTTCTATGAGAATCAACTACAATAATGTAACAAGCCATTATGAGCTTACAAATTACCGAATCAGTCAATCATTCGATGAGAATCAATTACAATCATGTAACAAGCCATTTTGATCTTACAAATTATTGAATCGGTCAACCATTCGAAGAGAATCAGCTACAATCATGTAACAAGCCATTATGAGCTTACAAATCATCGAATTGGTCAACTGTTTGATGAGAAGCAATTACAATTACCTAACAAGCCATTCTGAGCTTACAAATCATCAAATCTGTCAACCATTTGTTGAGAAGCAATTACAATCACCTAAGAAGCCATTCTCAGCTTACAAATCACCGAATCAGTCAACTGTTCGATTAGAATTAGCTACAATCATTTAACAAGCCATTCTGAGCTTGCAAATCACCAAATTGGTCAACCGTTCGATGAGAATCAATTACAATCATGTAACAAGCCATTTTTAGCTTACAAATCACTGAATCGGTCAGTCTTTGAATGAGAATCAGCTACAATCACGTAAGAAGCCATTCAGAGCTTACAAATCACCAAATTGGTTAACATTTCAATGAGAATCAATTACAATCATGTAACAAAAAATTTTGACCTTACAAATGCCATACTGAGGTTACAAATTAGTAAATAGGTCAACTGTTCTGTTAGAATCATCTAAAAGCACGTAACAACCCATTCTGAGTTTACAAATCACTGAATCGATCAACCATTTGATGAGAATTAATTACGATCATGTAACAAGCCATTCAGAGCTTACCAATCACTGAATCGGTCAATCTTTGGATGAGCATCAGGTATAATCATGTAACAAGCCATTCTGACTTTACAAATAACTGAATCAGTCAACCTTTTGATGAGCATCAAGTACGATCACGTACCAAGCTATTTTGAGCTTACAAATCACCAAATCGGTCAACCATTCGATGAGAATCAGCCACAATCACGTAACAACCCATTTTGAGCTTACAAATCACCAAATCAGTCAACCGTTCGATGAGAATCAATTAAAATTATGTAACAAGCTATTTTGAGCTTACAAATCACCAAATCGGTGAACCGTTCAATGAGAATCAGCTACAATCATGGAACAAGCTATTCTAAGCTTAAAAATCACCGAATCGATCAACCATTCGATGAGAATCAACTACAATCATGTAACAAGCCATTCCGAGCTTACAAATCACAAAATCGGTTAATTGTTTGATGAGAAGCAATTACAATCACCTACCAAGCCATTCTGAGCTTACAAATCATCGAATCAGTCAATCGTTCGATGAGAAGTAATTACAATCACCTAACAAGTAGCTGTTTGATTAGAATCAGCTACAATCATGTAACAAGCCATTTTGAATATACAATCACTGAATCAGTCTACTGTTCGAGGAAATTCAATTACAATCATATAACAAGCCATTTTGAGCATACAAATCATCGAATCGATGAATGTTTCAATGAGAATCAGAAAAAATCACGTAACAAACCATTATGAGCTTACAAATCACCAAATTCATCAACAGTTTGATAAGAATCAATTACAATCATGTAACAAGCCATTCTTTGCTTACAAATCACCAAATTGGTCAACAATTCGATAAGAATCAATTATAATCACGTAATAACCCATTATGAGCTTAAAAATCACAAAATCTGTCAACCGTTTGATGAGAATGAATTACAATGAAGTAACAAGCCATTCTGACCTTACAAATCACCGAATCGGTCAACCATTCGATGAGTATCAACTACAATCACGTAACAAGCCTTTTTGAGTTTATAAATCACTGAATCGGTCAACCGATTGATGAGAATCAATTACAATCACGTAACAAGCCATTTTTAGGTTACAAATCATCGAATCGATCAACTGTTTGATGGAAATTAGCTACAATCTCGTAACAAGCCATTCAGAGCTTACAAATCATCGAAATCATGAATCGTTTCACAAGAATCAGCTACAATGACATGAAAAGCCATTCTGATCTTACAAATAATTGAATCAGTGAACCGTTTGATGACAATTAGCTACAATCATATAACAAGCCATTCTGAGCTTAAAAATCACTGAATCGGTCAAACGTTCGGTGAGAATCAGCTACAATCATGAAACAAGCCATTTTGTGCTTACAAATCACTGAATCAGTCAACCATTCGATGAGAATCAATTACAATCACGTAACAAGCCATTTTTAGGTTACAAATCATCGAATCGATCAACTGTTTGATGGAAATTAGCTACAATCTCGTAACAAGCCATTCAGAGCTTACAAATCACCGAATTCATGAATCGTTTCACAAGAATCAGCTACAATGACATGAAAAGCCATTCTGATCTTACAAATAATTGAATCAGCGAATCGTTTGATGACAATTAGCTACAATCACGTAACAAGCCATTCTGAGCTTAAAAATCACTGAATCGGTCAAACGTTCGGTGAGAATCAGCTACAATCATGAAACAAGCCATTTTGTGCTTACAAATCACTGAATCAGTCAACCATTCGATGAGCATCAGCTACAATCATGCAATAAGCCATTCTGAGCTTACAAATCACTAAATTGGTCAATCGTTCGATGAGATCAGCTACAATCTTGTAACAAGCCATTCTAAGCTTAAAAATCACTGAATCGGTCAAACATTCGGTGAGAATTAGCTACAATCATGTAACAAGCTATTTTGAGCTTACAAATCACTGAATCAGTCAACCATTCGATGAGCATCAGCTACAATCATGCAATAAGCTATTCTGAGCTTACAAATCACTGAATCGGTCAACCGTTCGATGAGAATCAGCTACAATCTTGTAACAAGCCATTCTAAGCTTATAAATCACTGAATCGGTCAACCGTTCGATGACAATCAGCTACAATCATGTAACAAGCCATTATGAGCTTACAAATCATCGAATTGGTCAACCGTTTGATGAGAATCAACTACCGTAACAAGCCATTCTGAGCTTACAAATCATTGAATCGGTCAACCGTTCGGTGAGAATCAGCTACAATTATGTAACAAGCCATTCTGAACTTACAAATCACCGAATCAGTCAACCATTTGATGAGCCATTTTGAGCTTACAAATCACCGAATCGGTCAACCGTTCTATGAGAATTAGCTACAATCATGTAAAAAGTCATTCTAAGCTGACAAATCATCGAATCGGTCAACCGTTCGATTAGAATCGACTGCAATCTCGTAGCAAGCCATTCTGAGTGAAAGGTTCACCGATTTGATGATTTGTAAGCTCAAGATGGCTTGTTAGATTATTGTAGTTGATTCTCATTAAATGATTGACCGATTTCATGATTTGTAAGCTCAGAATGGCTCGTTACGTGATTATAGCTTATTCTCATCAAACGGTTGATCGATTTGGTGATTTGTAAGCATAGAATGGTTTGTTATGTGATTGTAATTGATTCTCATCAAACGGTTGATCGATTTGGTGATTAGTTAGTGCAAAATGAGTTGTTACATGATTGTAGCTAATTCTCATCGAATGATTGACTGATACGATTGTTTGTAAGCTCAGAATGGCTTGTTACATGATTGTAGATAATTCTCATAGAACAGTTGACCGATTCAATCATTTATAAGGTCAGAATGGCCTATTATGTGATTGTAGTTGATTCTTATCTAACGGTTGACCGATTCAGTGATTTGTAAGCTCAGAATGGCTTGTTACATGAATGTAGCTGATTCTCATCAAACGGTTGACTGATTCGGTGATTTGTAAGCTCACAATGGCTTGTTACATGATTATAATTGATTCTCATCGAATGGCTCACCGATTCAGTGATTTGTAAGCTCAAAATGGCTTGTTATGTGATTGAAAGTGATTCTCATCAAACGGTTGATTGATTCAATAATTTGTAAGCTCAGAATAGCTTGTTACATGATTACAGCTCATTCTCATCGAACGGTTCACCGATTCGATGATTTATAAACTTAGAATAACTTGTTAGATGATTGTAGTTGATTATCATCAAACGGTTCACCAATTTAGTGAATTATAAGCTCATAATGACTTGTTACATGACTGTAGCTAATTTTTATCGAATGGTTGACCGATTCGGTGATTTATAAAGTTAGAATGGCTTATTACATGATTTTACCTGATTCTCATCAAACGATTGACCGATTCGGTGATTTGTAAGCTCAAAATGACTTGTTGCATCATTGTGGCTGATTCTCATCGAATGGTTTACCGATTCGATGATTTGTAAGCTCAGAATAGATTGTTATGTTATTGTAGCTAATTCTCATCGAATGGTTGACTAATTCGGTGATTTGTAAGCTCATAATGGCTTGTTACATGATTGTAATTGATTCTCATTAAATAGTTGACCGATTCGGTGATTTGTAAGATCAGAATGGCTTGTTACGTGATTGTAGCTCATTCTCATCGAACAGTTGACCGATTTAGTGATTTGTAAGCTCATAATGGCTTGTTACGTGATTGTAGATAATTCTCATCAAACGGTTAACTGATTCGGTGTTTTGTAAGTTCAAAATGGCTTATTACATGGTAGTAATTGATTCTTATCAAACAATTCATTGATTTGTAAGCTCAGAATGGATTGTTCCCTTATTGTAGCTGATTCTCATCGAACAATTAACCAATTTGGTGATTTTTAAGCTTAGGCTGGCTTGTTACGTGATTATATGAAATTCTCATCGAAGGGTTGACCGATTCGATGATTTGTAAGCTTAGAATAGCTTGTTACATGATTGTAGCTAATGTGATCTCATTGAACCGTTGATCGATTTGGTAATTTGTAAGCTCAAAAGGTCTTGTAACGTGATTTTAGCTCGTTCTCATCGAACGGTTGATTGATTTGGTGATTTGTAAGCTCAGAATAGCTTGTTATGTGATTGTAACTGATTCTCATCTAACGGTTGACTGATTCAGTGATTTGTAAGCTCAGAATAGCTTGTTACATAATTGTAATTAATTCTTATCGAACGGTTGAATAATTCAGTGATTTGTAAGCTCAGAATAGCTTGTTACGTTATTCTTATTGATTCTCATCGAATGGTTGACTGATTCGGTGATTTGTAAGCTCATAATGGCTTGTTACATGATTGTAGCTAATTCTCATGAAATAGTTGATCGATTCAGTGATTTGTAAGCTCAGATTGCCTTGTTATGTGATTGTAGCTGAATCTAATCAAACGGTTGACCGATTGGGTGATTTGTAAGCTCAAAATGGCTAGTTACCTGATTGTAGTTGATTCTCATCGAACGGTTAACCAATTCGATGATTTGTAAGCTTAGAATGGGTTGTTACGTGATTGTAGCTGATTCTCTTCAAACGGTTCATGGATTGGGTGATTTGTAAGCTTAGAATGGCTTGTTATTTGAATGTAGCTGATTCTCATCAAACGGTTGACTTAGTCAGTGATTTGTAAGCTCAGAATGGTTGGTTACCTATAGTCCCTTAATCAGGAATGAGACATTATATGCATGTAATAAAGTCCTAACATGAATGTAGCTGATTCTCATCAAACGGTTAACCGAGTTAGTGAATTATAAGCTCACAATGGCTGGTTACATGATTGTAGCTAATTCTCATCGGACGGTTGATTGATTCAGTGATTTTTAAGGTTAGAATGGCTTGTTATGTGATTTTAGCTGATTCTCAACAAATGGTTCTCTGATTCATTGATTTGTAAGCTCAGAATGGCTTGTTACCTGATTGTAGCTGATTTTCATCAAACGGTTGACCAATTTGGTGATTTCTAAGCTAAGAATGGCTTGTTATGTGATTGTAGCTGATTCTCATCGAACAGTTGACCGATTCGAAAATTTGTAAGCTCAAAATAGCTTGTTACAAGATTGTAGCTGATTCTTATCGAATGGTTGATTGATTCAATGATTTGTAAGCTCAGAATGGCTTGTTACAAAATTGTAATTGATTCTCATCGAATGGTTGATCGATTCAGTTATTTGTAAGCTCATAATGGCTTGTTACATGTTTATAACTGATTCTCATCAAATGGTCAATCATTCGATGAGAATCACTATAATCATGTAACAAGCCATTCTCAGCTCACAAATCACTGGCTCAGTCAACTGTTCGATGAAAATTAGCTACAATCACATAACAAGCCATTCTGAGCTTTCAAATAACCGAATCAGTCAACTCTTCAATGAGAATCAGCTACAATCATGTAACAAGCCATTCTAAGCTTACAAATCACCGAATTGGCCAACCGTTCCATGAAAATCAATTTCAATCATGTAACAAGCCATTCTAAGTTTACAAATCACCAAATCAGTCAACCGTTCATTGAAAATCAACTAGAATCACGTAATAAGGCATTTTGAGCTTACAAATCACTGAATCGGTCAACCGTTCCGTGCGAATCATCTCCAATCATGTAACAAGCCATTTTGAGCTTACAAATCACCGATCAGTCAACCGTTTGATGAGAATCAATTACAGTCATGTAACAAAACATTTTGAGCTTACAAATCACTGAATCAGTCAACTGTTCGATCAGAATCAATTACAATCATGTAACATGCCATTCTCAGCTTATAGGTCACTGAATCGGTCAACCGTTTGATGAGAATCAGCTACAATCACGTAACAAGCTATTGTGAGTTTATAATTCACCGAACGGTTCAACCATTTGATAAGAATCAATTATAATAATGTAACAAGTCATTCTGAGGTTGCAAATCACCGAATCGGTCAACCATTCGATGAGAATTAGCTAAAATCACATAATGGGCCATTATGAGCTTACAAATGACCAAATCGGTCAACCGTTTGATGAAAATTAGCTACAATCACGTAACAAACTATTTTGAGCTTACAAATCACTGAATCGGTCAACTATTTGATGACAATTTGCTACAATCACGTAACTAGCCATTCTGAGCTTACAAATAGCCGAATTGGTCAACCATTCGATGAGAATCAATTACAATCACATAACAAGCCATTCTGAGCTTACAAATAACTAAATATGTTGACTTTTATATGAGAATCAATTATAATCACGTAACAAGACATTCTGAACTTACAAATCACCGAATTGGTCAATCGTTCGATAAGAATCAATTACAATCATGTAACAAGATAGTCTGAGCTTACAAATCACCGAATCAGTCAACCGTTCGATGAGAATCAATTACAATCATGTAACAAGCCATTCTAAGCTTACAGATCACTGAATCGGTCAAATGTTTGATGAGAATCAGCTACAATCATGTACCACACCATTTTGAGCTTACAAATCACTAAATCAATCAACCATTCAATGAGAATCAATTACAATCATGTAACAAGCCTTTATGAGCTTACAGATCACCGAATCAGGTCAAACGTTTGATGAGAATCAGCTACAATAACGTAACAAACCATTGTGAGCTTAAAAATTGATCAACTATTTGATGAGAATCACCTACAATCATGTAACAACTCATTTTGAGCATACAAATCACTGAATCGGTCAATCGTTCGTTGAGAATTAGCTATAATCACGTAACAAGCTATTTTGAGCTTACATATCATCGAATCTATCAACCGTTCGATGAGAATCAGCTATAGTCATGTAACAAACTGTTCTTAGCTTACAAATTACTGAATCGGTCAACCATTCAATGAGAATCAACTGCAATCACGTAACAAGCCATTTCGACCTTACAAATCATTGAATCGGTCAACCATTTGATGAGACTCAGCTATAATCACGTAAGAAGCCATTATGAGTTTACAAATCAACTAATATGTTGATGATTTGATGAGAATCAACTACAATCATGTAACAAGTCATTTTGAGCTTACACATCATCTAATTGGTCAACTGTTTGATCAGAATCAGCTACAATCATTTAACAAGCCATTCTGGGCTTACAAATAATCGAATCGGTCAATCATTTGGTGAGAATCAGCTATAATCATGTAACAAGACATTCTGAGCTTACAAATCATCGAATCGGTCAACCGTTTGATGAGAATCAGCTATAATCACGTAACAAGCCATTCTTAGCTTTCAAATCAATCAATCGGTCAACCGTTCGATGAGAATCATATCCAATCATGTAAACAAGCCATTCTGAGCTTACAAATAACTGAATCGGTCAACCGTTTGATGAGAATAGCTAAAATCACGTAACAAGCCATTCTGAAGTTACAAATCATGGAATCGGTCAACTGTTTGATGAGAACCAATTACAATCACGTACAAGCTATTATGAGCTTACAAATCATCGAATCGGTCCACACTTCGATGAGAATTAGCTACAATCATGTAATAAGCCATTCTGAGCATACAAATCAGTGAATTGGTCAATCGTTCATTGAGAATCAGGTACAATCACATAACAACCCATTCTGAGCATATAAATCACCGAATCGGTCAAATGTTCGATGAGAATCAGCTATAATCACGTAACAAGCCATTTTGAGCTTACGAATCACTGAATCGGTCAACCGTTAAAGGAGAATTAGCTACAATTATGTAACAAGCCATTCTTAGCTTATCAATCACTGAATCGGTCAACCGTTATATGAGAATCAGCTACAATCACGTAACAAGCTATTTTGAGCTTACAAATCACCAAATCGGTCAACTGTTTGATGAGAATTAGCAACAATCACGTAACAACCCATTCTGAGATTATAAATCATCGAATCGATCAACTGTTTGATGATAATCAACTACAATCATGTAACAAGCCATTCTGAGCTTACAAATCACTGAATCGGTCAACTGTTCAAGGAGAATCAACTACAATCAGAGCTACAAGTGATTATGAGCTTACTAATCACCGAATCGATCAACCGTTAAATGAGAATCAGGTACAATCATCTAACAAGCCATTCGAAGCTTACAAATCACCCAATCAGTAAACCGTTCAATGAGAATCAACTACAATCACATAACAAGACATTCTGAGCTTACAAATCATCGAATCGGTCAACTATTTGATTAGAACCAATTACAATTACGTAACAAGCAACTCTTAGCTTACAAATCACCGAATCAGTCAACCGTTCTATGCGAATCAGCTATAATCATGTAACAAGCCATTCTGAGCTTACAAATCACTGAATCGATCAATGGTTTAATCAGAATCAACTATAATCATGTAACAAGCTATTTTGAGCTTACAAATCACCGAATCGATCAACTGTTCGATGAGACTCAGTTACAATAATTTAACAAGTCATTATGAGCTTTGAAATCACCAAATTGGTAACCCGTTTGATGAGAATCAACTACAATCACGTAACAAGCCATTCTAAGCTTATAAATCAACGAATCAGTCAACTATTCGATGAGAATCAGCTAGAATCATGTAACAAGACATTCTGAAGTTACAAATCACCGAACCGGTCAACCGTTCAATGAGACTCAGTTACAATTACGTAACAAGCCATTCTGAGCTTACAAATCACTGAATCAGTCAACCGTTTGATGAGATTCAGCTACAATCATGTAACAAGCCATTCTGAGCTTACAAATTATCGAATCAGTCAACCATTCAATGAGAATCAGCTACAATCACGTAACAATCCATTCTGAGCTTATAAATCATCAAATCGGTCAACTGTTCGACGAAGATCTATTATAATCACGTAACAAGCCGTTCTGAACTTACAAATCCCTGAATTGGTCAACCATTCCATGAGAATTAATTACAATCATGTAACAAGCCATTTTGAGCTTACAAATCATCGAATTGGTCAATTGTTTGACAAGAATCAATTACAATCACGTAACAAGTCATTTTAAGCTTAGAAATCACTGAATATGTTGACCGCTTGATGACAATCAATTAGAATCATGTAACAAGTCATTCTGAGCTTACAAATCACCGAATCGGTCAACCTTTCGATGAAAATCAGTTACAATCATGTAACAAACTATTCTAAGCTTACAAATCACCGAATCAGTCAACTGTTTGATGAGAATCAGCTACAATTACTTAACAAGCCATTATGAGCTTACAAATCATCGAATCAGTCAACCGTTTGATGAGAAGCAATTACAATCACCTAACCTACCATTCTAAGCTTACAAATCACTGAATCGGTCAACCATTCAATGGGAATCAACTACAATCATGTAACAAGCCATTTTGAGGTTACAAATCACCGAATCGGTCAACCGTTTGATGAGAATCAATTACAATCACGTACGAAGGTATTCTAAGCTTACAAATAACTAAATCAGTCAATCGTTCGAAGAGAATCATCTACAATAACGTAACAAGCCATTCTTACAAATCATTGAATTGGTCAACCATTCGATGAGAATGAATGAGCTTACAAATCAATGAATCAGTCAACTGTTCAATGAGAATCAACTAAAATCACATAACAAGTGATTTTGAGCTTAGAAATCATCGAATCGGTCAACTGTTCTATGAGAATCAACTACAATCACGTCACAAGCCATTTTGAGCTTACAAATCACCGAATCGGTCAACTGTTCGATAAGAATCAATTACAATTATGTAACAAGCCATTATGAGCTTACAAATTACTGAATCAATCAATCGATCAATGAGAATCAGCTACAATCACATAAGAAGCTATTTTAAGCTTACAAATAACTGAATTGGTCAATTCGAAGAAAATCATCTACAATCACGTAACAAGCCATTCTAAGCTTACAAATCATCAAATAGGTCAACTATTCGATGAGAATGAATTACAATAATGTAACAAGCCATTATGAGTTTACAAATCATCGAATCAGTCAACCGTTCAATGAGAATCAGCTACAATCACATAACAAGCCATTCTGAGCTTACAAATCACTGACTCGGTCAACTATTCTATGAGAATCAGCTACAATCACATAACAAGCCATTCTGAGCTTACATATCACCGACTCGGTCAACTATTCTATGAGAATTAGCTACAATCACATCACAAGCCATCTGAGCTTACAAATCACTAAATCGATCAACCGTTTGATGAGAATCAACTAAAATCAGGTAACAAAGCATTCTGAGCTTACAAATCAATGAATCGATCAACCGTTCTATGAGAATCAGCTACAATCATGTAACAAGCAATTTTGAGCTTAGAAATGACTGAATCAGTCAACCGTTCAATGCGAAGCAATTACAATCACCTAACATGCCATTATGACCTGACAAATCATCAAATCAGTCAATCGTTTGATGAGAATCAATTACAATCATGTAACAAGCTATTCTAAAAGTATAAATCATCAAATTAGTCAACCATTTGATTAGAATCAACTACAATCATGTAACAAGCCATTCTTAGCTTACAAATCACAAAATCAGTCTATTTTTTTATGAGAATCAGGTACAATCATATAACAAGCCATTCTAAGCTTAAAATCTCTGAATCGATCAACAGTTCGATAAGAATCAATTACAATCACGTAACAAGCCATTATGAGATTAACAATCATCCCATCGGCCAACCATTCAACAAGAATCAGCTACAATCACGTAACAAGCCATTCTGAGTTTACAAATCACCAATTAGTCATCTGTTCGATGAGAATCAATTAGAATCAAGTAACATGCCATTAAGAGCTTACAAATCACTAAATTGGTCAACCGTTCGATGACAAGCAATTACAATCACCGAATCGGTCAATCGTTCGATCAAAATCAGCTACAATCACATAAGAAGACATTT
This sequence comes from Chamaecyparis obtusa, assembly GCA_027943335.1. Taxonomy (NCBI): domain Eukaryota; kingdom Viridiplantae; phylum Streptophyta; class Pinopsida; order Cupressales; family Cupressaceae; genus Chamaecyparis; species Chamaecyparis obtusa. Next base: position 787,770 of record BSBK01003129.1, on the reverse strand, counting down.
TGAGGTGATAAATCATCGAATCGGTCAACCATTCGATGAGAATCAACTAAAATCATGTAACAAAGCATTGTGAGCTTACAAATCCTTGAATCGGTGAACCGTTCTATGAGAATTAGCTACAATCATGTAACAAGCCATTATGAGATTACAAATCACCAAATCAGTCAATCGTTCGATGATAAGCTATTACAAACATGCTATTTTAAGCTTACAAATCACCGAATCGATCAATCATTCAATGAGAATCAGCTACAATCACGTAACAAGCACATTTTGAGCTTACAAATCACTGAATCGGTCAACCATTTAATGAGAATTACCTACAATCATGTAAATGGTCATTCTAAGCTTACAAATCACCGAATCTAACAATAATTTGAAGAGAATCAATTACAATCACATAACAAGCCATTCTGAGCTTACAAATCAATGAATCAGTCAACTGTTTGATGAGAATTAGCTAAAATCATGTAACAAGCCATTCTAAGCTTACAAAACATTGAATCGGTCAACTGTTCGAAGAGAATCAACTACGATCATGTAACAAGCCATTTTGAGCTTACAAATCATCGAATCAGTCAACTGTTAGATCAGAATCAGCTACAATCATGTAACAAGCCATTCTAAGCTTACAAATCACCGAATCGATCAACCATTTGATGAGAATCAACTATAATCCTGTAACAAGCCATTTCGGGCTTACAAATCACCGAATCAGTTAATTGTTTAATGAGAATCAGCTACAATTAGGTAACAAGCCATTCTGAGCTTACAAATCACCGATTCGGTCAACCGTTCGATGAGAATCAGCTACAATCACATAACAAGCCATTCTGAGCTTACAAATCCTTGAATTGGTCAACTTTTCGATGAGAATTAGTTACAATCACTCAACAAGCCATTCTAAGCTTACAAATCACTGAATTGGTCAAGCATTCGATGAGAATCAGCTACAATCATGTAAAACAACATTTTGAGCTTACAAATCATCGAATCGGTCAACCATTCTATGAGAATCAGCTACGATCATGTAACAACCCATTATGAGCTTCCAAATCACCAAATTAGTCAACCATTCGATGAGGAGCAATTACAATCACCTAACATGCCATTCTGAGATTACAAATCACCGAATCGGTCAACCATTTGATGAGAATCAGCTAAAATCATGTAACAAACCATTGTGAACTTACAAATCACTGAATCAGTCAATAGTTCTATGAGAATTAACTACAATCACGTAACAAGCCATTATGAGCTTACAAATCACTAAATCAGTCAATAGTTCGATGAGAAGTAATTACAAACATGCCATTCTGAGCTTACAAATCACTGAATCGGTCAACTGTTCGATGTGAATCAGCTACAATCACATAACAATCCATTTTGAGCTTACAAATCACCAAATCGGTCAACCGTTCGATGAGAGTCAGCTACAATAACCTAACAAGCTATTTTGAGATTACAAATCACCGAATCTGTCAACAATTTGAAGAGAATAAATTACAATCATGGAACAAGCCATTCTGAGCTTACAAATCACTGAATCGGTCGACTGTTCGATGAGAATTAGCCAAAATCATGTAACAAGCCATTCTGAGCTTACAAAACACAGAATCGGTCAACCGTTCGATGAGAATTAGCTACAATCACATAACCAGCTATTTTGAGCTTACAAATCACCGAATCGATCAATTGTTCGATGAGAATCATCTACAATCATGTAAAAAGAAATTCTAAGTTTACAAATCGCATAATCGGTCAACATTTTGATGAGAATCAGCGACTATCACGTAACAAGTCATTATGAGCTTACAAATCCCTGAATCAGTTAACCGTTCTATGAGAATCATCTACAATCACGTAACAAGACATTCTAAGCTTACAAATCACCGAATCGGTCAACCATTCGATGAGAATAAGCTACAATCACGTAACGAGCCATTCTAAGTTTAGAAATCATCGAATCGGCAACCGTTTGATGAGAAGCAATTACATTCACCTAACAAGCCATTATGAGTTAACAAATCACTGAATCAGTCAACCTTTCGATGACAATAAGCTACAATCATGTAACAAGCTAGTCAATTGTTCGATGAGAATCAATTAGAATTATGTACCAAGCTATTATGAGACTAGAAATCACTAAATCAATCAACCGTTTGATGAGAAGCAATTAAATTACCTAACAAGTCATTTTGAGCTTATAAATCATGGAATCAGTCAACTGTTTGATCAGAATCAGCTACAATCACGTAACAAGGCATTTTGAGCTTACAAATAATCGAATCGGTCAACCATTTGATGAGAATCAATTAAACTTACGTAACAAGCCATTTTGAGCTTACAAATCACTGAATCAGTCAATCATTCGATGATAATCAATTACAATCACGTAACAAGCCATTATGAGCTTACAAATAATCGAATCGATCAATCGTCTGATGAGAATCAGCTAGAATCAAGTAACAAGTCATTTTGAGCTTACAAATCACTGAATCGATCAACCATTCGATGAGAATTGGCTAAAATCATCTAACATGCCATTCTGAGCTTAGAAAACACTGAATCGCTCAACCGTTCGAAGAGACTCAGCTACAGTCACGTAACAAGCTATTCTGAGCTTACAAATCACCAAATCGGTCAATCGTTGGATGAGAATTAGCTACAATTACTTAACAAGCCGTTATGAGCTTACAAATCATTGAATCGGTCAACCGTTCAATGAGAATCAGCTACAATCATGTAACAAGCCATTCTAAGCTTACAAATCACCGAATCGGTCAACCGTTTGATGAGAATCAGCTACAATCACATAACAAGCCATTTTGAGCTTACAAATCATCGAATCGGTTGACCGTTCAATGAGAATAAATTACAACCACATAACAAGCCATTCTAAGCTTACAAATAACCAAATCGGTCAACCTTTCAATGAAAATCAGCTACAATCATGTAACAAACCATTCTAAGCTTACAAATCACCGAATCAGTCAACCGTTTGATGAGAATCAGCTACAATCACTTAACAAGCCGTTATGAGCTTACAAATCACTGAATCAGTCAACCGTTTGATGAGAAGCAATTACAATAACCTAACATGCCGGTCTAAGCTTACAAATCACTGAATCGGTCAACCATCAATGAGAATCAGCTACAATCACTTAACAAACCATTATGAGATAACAAATCATCGAATCGGTCAACCCTTCAATGAAAATTAGCTACAATCACGTAACAAGCCATTCTAAGCTGACACATCACTGAATTAGTCAACAGTTCGATGAGAATCTATTACAATTACGTAACAAGACTTTCTGAGCTTAGAAATCACTGAATCAGTCAATCGTTCGATGAGAATTAGCTCAAATCACGTAACAAGCCATTTTGAGCTTACAAAATAATTAATCGGTGAACCATTCGAAGAGAATCAGCTACAATCATGTAACAAGCCATTCTGAGTATAAAAATAACTGAATGGGTCAACGGTTCAAAGAAAATAAGCTACAATCATGTAACAAGGCATTCTAAGGTTACAAATCACTCGATTGGTCAACCGTTCGATAAAAATCAATCACAATCATGTAACAAACTATTTTGAGCTTACAAATCACCGAATCGGTCAACTGTTCGATGAAAATCAGCTACAATCACATAACAAGCCATTCTGAGCTTACAAATCATCGAATCGATCAACCGTTCGATGAGAATCAGTTACAATCAGGTAACAAGACATTCTGAGCTTACAAATCACTGAATCGGTCAACCGTTTGATGAGAATCAGCAACAATCACATAACAAGTCATTCTGAGCTGACAAATTACCGAATCGGTCAACTGTTCGATAAGAATCAATTACAATCATGTATTAAGCCATTCTGACTTTACAAATCATTGACTCAGTCAACTGTTCAATGAGATTCAACTACAATGACATAACAAGGCGTTTCGAGGTTACAAATCACCGAATAGGTCAACCTTTTGATGAGAATCAGCTATAATCACGTTACAAGCCAATCTGAGCTTACAAATTGCCAAATCAGTTAACCATTCGATGAGAATCAATTACAATCACGTAACAAGCCATTCTGAGCTTGAAATCAATGAATCCGTCAATTGTTCGATGAGAATCAATTACAATCATGGAACAAGCAATTTTGAGGTTACAAATCACCGAACTAGTTAACCGTTCGAAGAGAATTAGCTACAATCACGTAACAAGCTATTTTGAGCTTACAAATCACTGAATCGGTCAACTGTTTGATGAGAATCAATTAACATCACATAACAAGTCATTTTGAGCTTACAAATCACCAAATCAGGGAACCGTTCGATGAGGAATAGCTCCAATAACATAACAAGCCATTCTGACCTTACAAATCACCGAATCGGTCAACGCTTCTATGAGAATCAGCTAGAATAACTTAATAAGCCATTTTGAGCTTACAAATCACATAATCGGTCAATCGTTCGATGAGAATTAGCTACAATCACGTAACAAGCCATTCTGAGCTTACAAATCACCGAATCGATCAACCGTTTGATGAGAATCAGCTACAATCACCTAACAAGCCATTCTGAGCATACAAATCACTGACTCGGTCAACTATTTGATGAGAATCAGCTACAATCACGTAACAAGCCATTTTGAGCTTACAAATCACCAAATCGATCAACCGTTCAATAAGAATCAGTTGTAATCACGTAACAAGCCATTTTGAGCTTACAAATCACCGAATCAGTCAACTGTTTGATGAGAATCAATTACAATCATGTAACAAGCCATTTTGAGATTACAAATCATCGAATAGGTCAACCGTTTGATGAGAATCAACTACAATCACGTCACAAGCCACTCTGTGCTTACAAATCATCGAATCAATCAACTGTTTGATGAGAATCAGCTACAATCACTTAACAAGCCATTCTGAGATTACAAATCACTGAATTACATTATTCACTAAGAATAAAAAAAATAATCATGTAAAAAGAGTTTTGGAGTTTGCAAATATCTGAATCTATCAATCGTTCGATGAGAATCAGCTACAATCAGTGAACCGTTCGATGAGAATCAGCTACAATCAGTGAACCATTCGATGAGAATCAGCTACAATTAGGTGACACGCCATTCTGAGCTTACAAATCATCCAATTGGTCAACCGTTCTATGAGAATCAGCTATGATCATGTAACAAGCTATTCTGAGCTTACAAATCACTGAATCGGTCAACCGTTTGATGAGAATCAATTACAATTATGTAACAAGCCATTCTAAGGTTACAAATCACCGAATCGATCAACCGTTTGATAAGAATCAGCTACAATCATGGAACACCCTATTTTGAGCTTACAAATCAACAAATCGGTCAACCATTTAATGAGAATCAGCTACAATCATGTAACAAGCCATTCTGAACTTACAAATTATAGAATTGGTTAACCGTTGGATGAAAACCCATTACAATCACATAACAAGCCATTGTGAGCTTACAAATCATCAAATCTGTTAACCCTTTGATGAGAATCAACTAGAATCCCTTAACAAGCCATTCTAAACTTACAAATCATCGAATCGGTCAACTGTTTGATGAGAATCAGCTACAATAATGTAACAAGCCATTTTGAGCTTACAAATCACTGAATTGGTCAACCGTTTGATGAGAATCAGCTACAATCACGTAACAAACTATTTTGAGCTTACAAATCACTGTATCGGTCAACCATTGGATGAGAATCAATTACAATCACGTAACAAGCCATTCTAAGCTTACAAATAACCTAATCCATCAACCGTTCGATGAGAATCAATTACAATCATGTAACGAGCCATTCTGAGCTTACAGATCACTGAATCGGTCAACCGTTCGATGATAATTAGCTACAATCACGTAACAAGCTATTCTGAGCTTACAAATCATTGAATCAGTCAAGCGTTCGATCAGAATCAGCTACAATCATGTAAAAAGCTATTTTGAGCTTAGAAATCACCGAATTGGTGAACCGTTTGATGAGAATCAGCTACAATAATGTAACAAGTCATTCTGAGCTTACATATCACCGAATCAATCAACTGTTCGATGAGAATCAGCTACAAATCACTGAATCAGTCAACCATTTGGTGAGAATCAATTACAATCACGTAACAAGCCATTCTGAGCTGACAAATCACTGAATCGGTCAATCATTCCATGAGAATTAGCTACAATCACGTAACAAGCCATTCTAAGCTTACAAAGCACCGAATCGGTCAACCGTTTAATGAGAATCAACTACAATCATGAAACAAGCTATTCTAAGATTACAAATCACCGACTTGGTCAACCGTTCGATGAGAATCAACTACAATCATGTAACAAGCCATTCTAAGCTTAGAAATCACTAAATCAGTCAACTGTTTGATGAGAATCAGCTACAATCATGTAACAAGCCATTTCGTGCTTCCAAATCACCAAATCAGTCAACCGTTGGATGATAATTAGCTATAATCACATAACAAGCCATTATGAGCTTACAAATTATCGAATCGATCAACTGTTCAATTAGAATCAGCTACAATTATGTAACAAGGCATTCTAAGGTTACAAATCATAGAATCAGTCAACCGTTTAAAGAGAATCAGCTACAATGATGTAACAAGCCATTATGAGCTTACAAATCACCAAATCGGTCAACCGTTCGATGAAAATCAGCTACAATCATATAACAAGCCATTATGAGCTTACAAATCACCAAATCGATCAACTGTTTAATGAGAATCAATTACAATCATGTAACAAGCCATTCTGAGCTTACAAATCACTAAATCGGTCAACCTTTTAATGAGAATCAATTACAATCACATAACAAACCATTTTGAGATGACGAATCATTAAATCAGTCAACCATTTGATGAGAATCAATTATAATCACGTAACAAGACATTCTAAGCTTATAAATCATTGAATCGGTCAACCGTTCATTGAGATTCAGCTACAATCATGTAACAACCCATTATAAGCTTACAAATCACTGAATTGGTCAACCGTTCGATGAGAATCAGCTACAGTCACGTAACAATTCATTCTGAGCTTACAAATCATGGAATTGTTCAAACACTCGATGTGAATCAGCTGCAATAACGTAACAAGCCATTCTGAGCTTACAAATCACCAAATCGGTCAACTGTTGAATGAGAATCACCTACAATCACGTAACAAGCAATTATGAGCTTACAAATCACTGAATGAATGAACCGTTTGATGAGAATCAGCTACAATCACGTAACAAGCCATTTTGAGATTACAAATCACCAAATCGGTTAACTGTTCGATGAGAATCAATTACAATCACTTATTAAGCCATTCTAAGCATACAAATCATTGAATTGGTCAATCGTTCGATCCGATTCAACTACAATTATGTAACAAGTCATTCTGAGCTTAAAAATTATTGAATCAGTCAACTGTTCGATGAGAATCAATTGAAATTATGTAACAAGCCATTCTGAGCTTACAAATCACCGAATCACTCAACTGTCCGATAAGAATCAACTACAATCATGTAACAAGGTATTTTCAGCTTACAAATCACCGACTCGGTCAACTGTTCGATAAGAATCAGCTACAATGACGTAACAAGCCATTTTGAGCTTACAAATCACTAAATCGATCATCCGTTTGATGAGAATCAACTACAATCACGTAACAAGGCATTCTGAGCTTACAAATCACCGAATCGGTGATCTATTCAATGAGAATCACCTACAATCACGTAACAAGCCATTCTGAGGTTACAAATCACCGAATCAGTGAACCGTTCGATGAGAATCAGCTACAATCAAGTAACAAGCCATTCTAAGCTTAAAAATCACTGAATCGGTCAACGTTCAATGAGAATCAACTACAAGAAGGGAACAATCCATTATGAGCTTACAAATCACCAAATCGTTCAACTGTTTGATGAGAATCAATTACTATCATGTAATTAGCCATTCTAAGCTTACAAATCATCGAATTAGTCAACCGTTTGATGAGAATCACTTTCAATCATGTAACAAGCCATTCCAAGCTTACAAATCACTGAATCAGTGAGCCGTTCGATGAGAATCAATTATAATCACGTAATAAGCCATTTGTGAGCTTACAAATTGCAGAATCAGTCAACCGTTCGATGAGAATCAGCTACATTCAAGTAACAAGCCATTTTGAGCTTACAAATCACCGAATCAGTCAACCATTCAATGAGAATAAGCTACAATTACATAACAAACTATTTTGAGCTGACAAATAACCGAATCGATCAACCGTTCAATAAGAATCAGCTACAATCATGTAACAAGCCATTCTGATCTTATAAATGACAGAATCGATGAACCGTTCACTAAGAATCCACTATAATCACGTAACAAGCTATTATGAGCTAGAAAATTACTGAGTTAGTGAATCGTTCAATGAGAATCAACTCCAATCACGTAAAAAGCCATTCTTTGCTTACAAATCACTGAATTGGTCAACGGTTCGATGATAATCAGCTACAATCACGTAACAAGTCATTTTGAGCTTACAAATATTCTAATCGGTCAACCGTTTGATAAGAATCAGCTACAACCACGTAACAAGTCATTCTGACCTTATAAATGACCGAATCGGTCAACCGTTTGATGAGAATCAGCTACAATCATGTTACAAGCCATTCTGAAACTTACAAATCCATAGTTATGTAAAAAGGCATTTGCAACTTACAAATCATCGAATCAATCAACCGTTCGATGAGAATCAGCTACAATCACGTAACAAGCCATTCTGAGCTTAAAATCACCAAATCGGTCAACCGTTTGATAAGAATCAATTACAATCACGTAAAAAGTCATTCTATGCTTACTATTAGAGTAAAGTATGAATTGTTTTAATTAATCTTTACTCCCTTCTTCAGATGTCAACTTCCTTTTGCTTTAGTTAAAACAACACATGCACTAGTTGTCATTTAATAGTTAAACTGATTATTACATGCACTAGACTTTGCCTTTCAAGGCTTTCGATCTCCTTTATAAGGATGATCTACATTATTTTCATTCATTAATTGAGGATATTTTCTTATTCATATTTTTGAGTCAAACCCTTGCCCTATTCTTGTCTCTACTTCCTTGTAACAGGTTTTTGTATGCAGGTGATCTTCAGGTTTTGTGGATTTGCATTGCTCAAATCCTTCATAGTATCAAAGCCTAATCTGCTACAACTTGTTCGCGTTTGAAGGATACAAATTAAGGATTTTTTTGTTGATTTGCTAATTTTTTTTTGTCAAATCTAGGGGGGACCTATTTTTCTGGTCATCTTGGCTTCAAACGGACCTCATGGTTGTGTTCAGAGCATCCACGAACCCTAAGATCTATATAAAATTTGTCCAATTTGGACAAAGTTGGAATCTGTGAGAAATTTTTTTTACAATCGGCCCTGACATGAATCCTGAGGTGATCACTATTTTTCAAGTACTTCTATCCCAAACGAACCTCACGGTCACGTCCGGAAGGCCCAAGATACTCAAAATCCATATAAAACTTGTCAAATTCTGACAAGTTGGCTTTTGAGGCAATTTTTTTTGCCTACTAAGGTCATACAACTCTGGCACGCACATCGAGGCTGTACGACAATTTTTCCAAAAAAAATTTAATTTTTTTTTATTGGGCGCATTACCTAGCGGCCACCGACGCACCGCTGAGAGCGGCCACCGGCACTGCTGAGGGCGATCACCGCCAACGGTGACTGCACCGGTTAACCGTCAATTACACAGTGGTCTCTACCCATTTGAGCCCCCTCTCGTAGCGCCCAGGGTCACATGGGTCACGTGGGTGACCGAGCCCGCCCCCAGCCGTCAAGCCCCTTTTTCGTTGCACCCACGGTCATATGGGCCAAATTTTTTAGTTCCAGGCAAAATAGAGCTGTTACGGCAATTTGGCCGTCAATTTTAAGCTCCCAGTTTGCATACATCAGCAGACTTTGCCATTTTTTGAGCTTTTATAAGGGTACCTAGGCCTTTTGCACATATCTCGGGCATCTAAGATCGTAATTAGGCGTGTGATATATCATCGGAATGCTGGTTCCAAGCCCGATTCGAATTTGCTAGTGTGGTTTTGTGATTTTGGATGCTCTTTTTTAGTCAAAGTCAGATGTTCTTTGTGATCGTGGCGTTTTAAACCTCCTGCCTTCCGGGATTCGTTTCTCTTGCATCCGGGCTCCATTTTCGACAAACGAGATATTGCCGGAAAGCTCTTTCTGATATTTTTTCAGATATAATAGTTTCATGTAGTTTTTTATCCTTTTTTCTAACGTCACCCATCCTCATATCCTTGCAGATTTTTCTAGATTTTGCTCTAGGTTCATTTTATTCAGATTCTTTCTTTTTTGCAGTCTGGTGCATATCTTGGTTGTTTCAGGTCTTGGGATCTCTTCCCTTTGAGGGATGGCTCATCTTAGGTTGTTCTTTTATTACAACAGCCTTTGATCTTCTTTGAGCAGTGTATACTTCATTTTTTGCAGCATTCTTTAATGTACAAGCACTGAGATAAAGTGTCATTCTATTGCTTTGATGGGATCTTGCACATGTTCGTGCTATTTGTACTCGCACTCTATTATAAAGTGCTAGGGGGGTTTTGACGTTTGCCTTTGTTTGCCATCTTCTTTTTTCATGTGAGCGTTCCTTCACTGACATTAGCCTCAGGTATCTTTATTTGTGTTTGTATTCTCTCTTCTTATTCGATGTTTCAGATTCATCTTCATTATGCAGTTCATATTGGATGATCTTTTCAGTGTACCTGTCATTACTCCCTTGTTAGCAGTATGGGAGGGTTTCTACTATTGGTTGTACTGCTTCTTTGGTTCGATAGTGTGAGCTATGTATTTAGTATTTGATCGTATGTACTAGGCGGTTGTAGTGGCTGGGTACCTATGCATTCCAGTGAGATGGATCATTTACCATATAGACACTCTTTTCTTTCCTATTTTGGATGCACTCTTCCAGCTTTGATTGATCAGATCTTCAGTCTTTTGGTGTTTATGCCATCTGTATCTTCGAGTTCAGGTGTTTTGCCTTTGTTTGCCTCATGATTCGAGTAGTGTTATTTGAGGGCACTCATACATATTACAGTCTTCTCTACCTGGTCATATTTTTGTGGAGGATCTTCAGTTTCTTCTTGACAGAGTTTGTGGTTTCATGCTTCAGTGATGTTGTACATGTTCATCTTTGTTCCTATTTTATGGAACATTCCTAGTTTTGGAGGCTTCTTTAGTCCTTTAGACTAGTCTTTGTCTCTTTCTGGAGTAGAGTTTTTCCCATGTGGTTTTCTCTATTTCTTCGCTTTTGAGAGACTCTCTTTTGTACTTGGGTACTGATCAGGCCTTTGTTGCTGGGACTCATTTGCTTTCTTCTTGTATAGTTTGTAGATGCAACATTGCTCATCTTAAGGGGGGTGTTAGAGTAAAGTATTAATTATGTTAATTAAACTTTACTCCCTTTTTAAGATGTCAACTTACTTTTACTTTAGTTAAAAAGCACATGCACTAGTTCTAAACTCATGCATTAGTCATGTAATAAACTGATAATACATGCACTAGACTTTGCCTTTCAAGGCTTTCGATCTCCTTTATAAGGATGATCCATTGTACATTATTTTCATTCATTAATTGAGGATATTTTCTTCTTCATATTTTTGAGTCAAACTCTTGCCTTCTTCTTGTCTCTACTTCCTTGTAACAGGTTTTTGTATGCAAGTGATCTTCGGGTTTTGTGGATTTGTATTTCTCAAATCTTTCATACAAATCACAAAATCGATCAACCGTTTGATGAGAATACGCTATAATCATGTAACAAGCCATTCTGAGCTTACAAATCACCGAATCAGTCAACCGTTTGATGAGAATCAGCTACAATAATCTAACAAGCCATTCTGAGCTTACAAATCACCGAATCGGTCAACCGTTTGATGAGAATCACTTTCAATCACGTAACAAGCCATTCTGCACTTACAAATCACCAATTCGGTGAATCGTTCCATGAGAATCAATTATAATAATGTAACAAGTCATTCTGAGATTCCAAATCACTGAATCGATCAACTGTTCGATGAAAATAAGCTACAATCACATAACAAGCCATTCTGAGCTTACAGATCACGGAATCGGTTAACCGTTTGATGAGAATCAGCTATAATTATGTAACAACCCATTCTAAGCTTACAAATAACTGAATCGGTCAACCGTTCAATGAGAATAAGCTACAATCATGTAACAAGCCATTGTGAGCTAATAAATTACCAAATCGGTGAACCTTTCGCTGAAAATCATCTACAATCATGAAACAAGTCATTCTGAGCTTACAAATCACTGAATCGGTGAACCGTTAAATGAGAATCAGCTACAACCACGTAACAAACAATTCTAAGCTTGCAAATTATTGAATCGGTCGATAGTTCGATGAGAATTAGCTACAATCATGTAACAAGCCATTTTGAGCTTACACATCACCGAATCGGTCAACCCTTCGATTCGGTGATTTGTAAGCTCAGAATGGCTTGTTACGTGATTGTAGTTGATTCTCATCGAATGGTTGACCGCTTAAGTGATTTATAAGCTTACAATGGCTTAGATGATTCTCATCGAACGGTTGACCGATTCGGTGATTTGTAACCTTAGAATGGTTGTTACGTGATTTTAATTGATTCTCATCGATCGGTTGACCGATTCAGTGATTTATAAGCTCAGAAAGGCTTGTTACATGATTGTAGTTGATACTCATCAAACGGTTGATCGATTCGATGATTTGTAAGTCAGAATGGCTTGATACTTGATTGTAATTGATTCTCATCGAACGGTTGACCGATTTAGTGATTTCTAAGCTCATAATGACTTTTTACATGATTGTAGCTGATTCTCATCCAATGGTTGATCCATTCGGATATTTGTAAGCTCAGAATGCCTTGCTATGTGTTGTAGTTGATTCTCACTAACGGTTGACCAATTCGATGATTTGTAATTGATTCTCATCGAATAGTTGATCGATTTCATTATTTATAAGCTCAGAATCGCTTCTTACGTGATTCTAGCTAATTCTAATCAAACGGTTGACCGATTTGGTGATTTGTAAGCTCAGAATGGCTTCTTAGGTGATTGTAATTGAGTCTCATCGAACAGTTGACCGATTCAATGATTTGTAAGCTTAGAATGGCCTGTTACGTGATTGTAGCTGATTCTCATTGAACAGTTGACTGATTCGTTGATTTGTAAGCTCAGAATGGCTTGTTAAGTGATTGTAGCTGATTCTCATTGAACGGTTGACCGATTCAGTGATTTGTAAGCTCATAATGGCTTGTTACATAATTGTAGCTGATTCTCATCGAACGATTGACTGATTTGGTGATTTGTAAGCTCAGAATGGCTTGTTACGTGATTCGAGCTGATTCTGCTCAAACGGTTAACCAATTCAGTTATTTGTAAGCTCAAATGGCTTGTTACGTGATTGTAGCTAACTCTTATCAAACGGTTAACTGATTCAGTGATTGGGCTGAATCTTATCAAACGGTTGACCGATTCTGTGATTTGTAAGCTCAGAATGGCTTGTTAGGTGATTGTAATTGCTTTTCATCGAATGGTTGACCGATTCGATGATTTGGAAGCTGAAAATAGCTTGTTAGGTGATTGTAATTGCTTCTCATTGAATGGTTGACTGATTCGAGGATTTGTAAGCTTAGAATGGCTTGTTACGTGATTATCATTGATTTTCATTGAACGGTTGACCGATTCATTGATTTGTAAGCTTAGAATGGCTTGTTACATGATTGTAGTTGATTCTCATTGAATAGTTGACCGATTTGATGATTTGTAAGCTCAAAATGGCTTGTTATATGATTGTAGCTAATTCTTGTCAAATGGTTGACTGAGTTGGTGATTTGTAAGCTCAAAATAACTTGTTACGTGATCGTAGCTGATTCTCATTGAACGGTTGACCGATTCGGTGATTTGTAAGCTTAGAATGGCATGTTAGGTTATTGTAATTGCTTCTCATCAAACGGTTTACTAATTCAATGATTTGTAAGCTCATAATGGCTTGTTACATTATTGTAGCTGATTCTTATAGAACAGTTAACCGATTCGGTGATTTGTAAGCTCAAAATACTTTGTTACATGATTTTAGATGATTCTCTTTGAACGGTTGACCGATTCGGTGATTTGTAAGCTCAGAATGGCTTGTTACGTGATTATAATCAATTCTAATCGAATGGTTAATTGATTCGGTGATTTATAAGCTCAGAATGGCTTCTTACATGATTGTAGCTGATTCTAGTTCAACGGTTGACCGATTCGGTGATTTGTAAGCTCAGAATGGCTTGTTAGGTGATTGAAATTGCTTCTCATTGAACGGGTCAGCAATTCGGTGATTTTTAGGCTCAAAATGGCTTGTTACGTGATTGTAGCTTATTCTCTTCGAACGGTTGACTGATTCAGTGTTTTGTAAGCTTAGAATGCCTTGTTACGTGATTTTAGCTAATTCTCATTGAACGGTTAACCGATTTACTTATTTGTAAGCTCAGAATGGCTTGTTACGTGATTGTAATTGATTCAGATCAAACTGTTGACTGATTCAATAATTTATAGGCTCAAAATGACTTGTTACGTGATTATAGCTGATTCTCATCGAACGGTTGACCGATTCCATTATTTGTAAGTTCAGAATGACTTGTGACGTGATTGTAGCTGATTCTCATCAAATGATTGACCGATCCGATGATTTGTAAGCTCATAATGGCATGTTAGGTGATTGTAATTGCTTCTCATTGAACTGTTGACTGATTCGATGATTTGTAAGCTGATAATGGCATGATTGTAGCTGATTCTAATAGAACGGTTGACTGATTCGATGATTTGAAAGCTCAAAATGCTTTATTACATGATTTTAACTGATTCTCATCGAATGGATATTCAATTCGGTGATTTGTAAGCTCAAGATGCCTTGTTACGTGATATTAATTTATTCTCATCAAATGGTTGACTGATTCAGTGATTTATAAGCTCAGACTGGCTTCTTACGTGATTGTAGCTGTTTCTAATCGAACAATTGACCGATTCAGTGATTTATAAGCTCATAATGGCTTGTTAGGTTATTGTAATTGCTTCTCATCGAATGGTTGACCAATTTGGTGATTTGTAAACTCATAATGGCTTGTTACTCATTTTAATTGATTCTCATCGAACGGTTGATAGATTCGATGATTTGTAAGCTCAAAATAGCTTGTTAGGTGATTGTAATTACTTCTCATCGAATGGTTGACCGATTCAATAATTTGTAATCTCAAAATGGCTTGTTATGTGATCGTAGCTGATTCTCATCGAATGGTTGACTGATTTGATGATTTGTAAGCTAATAATGGCTTGTTACGTGATTCAAGCTGATTGTCATCGAATAGTTGACCGATTTCATAATTTGTAAGGTTAAAATGGTTTGTTACATGATTGTAGCTGATTCTCAGTGAACGGTTGACCGATTTGATGATTTGTAAGCATAGAATGGCTTGTTACGTGATTGTAATTGATTCTTATCGAACAGTTGACCGATTCAGTGATTTGTAAACTCAGAATGGCTTGTTACGTAATTGTAGCTGATTCTCTTTGAATGGTTATGCTAGGTTATTGTAATTGCTACTCATCGAACGGTTGACAGATTCAGTAATTTGTAAGTTTAGAATGGCTTGTTACGTGATTGTAGCTAATTCTCAAAGAACAGTTGACCGATTCAGTGATTTGTAAGCTCAGAATGCTTTGTTACGTGATTGTAGCTGATTATAATCGAACGGTTCACCGATTCGGTAATTGTAAGCTCAAAATAGCTTGCTACGTGATTACAATTGATTCTCATCAAATTGTTGATGGATTAAGAGATTTATAAGCTCAGAATGGCTTCTTACGTGATTGTAGCTGATTCTAATCAAATGGTTGATTGATTCGATGATTTGTAAGCTTATAATAGCTTGTTATGTGATTTTAATTGCTTCTCATCGAACGGTTTACCGATTTGGTAATTTATAAGCTCAGAATGGGTTGTTACGAGATTGTAGCTGACTCTAATTAAACAATTAATTGATTTGGTGATTGTAACTGACTCTCATCGAACGGTTGACCGATTCGGCAATTTGTAAGCTCATAATCGCTTGCTAGGTGATTGTAATTGCTTCTCATCGAACGGTTGTCGATTCGGTGATTTGTCAACTCAAAATGGCTCGTTACATGATTGTAGTTGATTCTCATCAAATGGTTGACCGATTCAATGATTTGTAAGCTCAGAATAGCTTGTTACGTGATTGTAGCTAATTCAAGGATTTATAAGCTCAGAATGGCTTGTTACATGATTGTAGCTGATTCTCATCAAACAGTTGACCGATTTGGTTATTTGTAAGCTCAGAAGGTTGGTTATGTAATTGTAGCTGATTCTCATCGAACGGTTGACCGATTCAGTGATTTGTAACCTCAAAATGGCTTGTTACGTGATTGTAGTTGATTCTGATCGAACGGTTGACCGATTCAGCATTTTCTAAGCTTAGAATGGCTTGTTACATGATTTTAGTTGATTCTCATTGAACGGCTTACCGATTCGATGATTTGTAAACTCAGAATGGGTTGTTATGTGATATTAGTTGATTCTCATAGAACGGCTGACCGATTTGGTGATTTGTAAGCTCAAAATGGTATTTGTAAGCTAAGAATAGCTTGTTACATGATTGTAATTGATTCTCATCGAACTGTTGACCAATTTGGTGATTTGTAAGCTCAAAATGACCTTTTACGTGATTGTAGCTGATTCTGATGGAAATATTGACCGATTCAATGATTTGTAAGCTCAAAATGGCTTGTTACGTGATTGTAATTTATTCTCATCGAATGGTTGACCGATTCAGTGATTTGTAAGGTCAGAATGGCTTGTTTGATGATTGTAGCTGATTCCAATCAAACGGTTGACTGATTCGGTGATTTGTAAGCTCAGAATGGCTTGTTACGTTATTGTAGCTGATTATCATCGAATGGTTGACCGATTCGGGGATTTGTAAGCTCATAATGGCTTGTTACATGATTTTAGCTGATTCTCATCAAACGGTTGACCAATTTGGTGATTTGTAAGCTCAAAATAGCTTGTTACATGATTGTAGTTGATTCTCATTGAACAGTTGATTAATTCAGTGATTTGAAAGCTTAGAATGGCTTGTTAGGTGATTGTAATTGCTTCTCATTAAACTATTGCCGATTCGGTGATTTGTAAGCTCACAATGGATTGTTACATGGTTTTAGCTTATTCTCATAGAATGGTTGACCGATTGGATGATTTGTAAGCTCAGAATGGCTTGTTACGTGATTGTAATTGATTCTCATTGAACTGTTGACCAATTTGGTGATTTGTAAGCTCAGAATGGCTTGTTACATGATTGTAGCTGATTCTCATTGAAAGATTGACTGATTCAATGATTTGTAAGCTCAAAATGGCTTGTTACATGATTGTAATTGATTCTCATTGAATGATTGACGGATTCGGTGATTTGTAAGTGCAAAATGGCTTGTTACATGATTGTAGCTGATTTTAATCGAACAATTGACCTATTTAGTGATTTGTAAGCTCAGAATGGCTTTTTAGTTGATTGTAATTACTTTTTATCGAACAGTTGACTGATTTTGTGACTTGTAACCTCAGAGTGGCTTGTTAGGTGAGTGTAATTGTTTCTCATCGAACGGTTGATGGATTTGGTGATTTCTAAGCTCAGAATGGCTCGTTACATGATTGTAGTTGATTTTCATCAAACGGTTGATCGATTCGGTGATTTGGAAGCTGAGAATGGCTTGGTACATGATTGTAAATGATTCTCACTGAATGGTTGACCTATTCATTGATATGTAAACTCAGAATGGGTTGTTACATGATCGTAGCTAATTCTCATCGAATGGTTGATCGATTCGATAATTTGTAAGCTGATTATTACGTCATTGTAGCTTATTCTCATTGAACAATTAACAGATTAATGGCTTGTTAGGTGCTTGAAATTCCCTCTCATCGAATAGTTGAAGGATCTGGTGATATGTAAGCTCAGAATCGCTTGAGTGTAGCTGATTCTCATCAAACAGTTGACCAATTCGATGATTTGTAAGCTCAGAATGGCTTGTTACATGATTGTAGCTGATTCTCTTCGAACAATTGACCGATTCAGTTATTTGTAAGCTAAAAATGGCTTGTTACATAATTGTAGCTGATTGTCATCGAACGATTGACCGATTCGGTGATTTGTAAGCTCAAAATGGCTTGTTACGTGATTGTAGCTGATTCTCATCCAATGGTTGACCAATTTGGTGATTTGTAAGTTTAGAATGGCTTGTTACTTGATTGTAGTTGATTGTCTTCGAATGGTTCACCGATTCAGTCATTTGTAAGTTTAGAATGGCTTTTTACGAGATTTTAGCTAATTCTCATCAAACGATTGACCGATTTAGTGATTTTTAAGCTCAAAATGGCTTGTTACGTGATTGTAATTGATTCTCATCAAACTGTTGATCAATTCGATGATTTGTAATCTCATAATGGCTTATTACATGATTATAGCTAATTCTCATTGAACGGTTGACCGATTCAGTGATTTTTAAGCTCAGAATGGCTTGTTACATGATTGTAGCTGATTCTCTTTGAATAGTTGACCAATTTAGTGATTTGTAAGTTTAGAATGGCTTGTTATGTGATTGTAGATAATTTTTATCGAGTGATTGACCGATTCATTGATTTGTAAGCTCATAATGGCTTGTTACGTGATTGTAATTGATTCTCATCGAACTGTTGATCGATTCGGTAATTTGTAAGCTTAGAATGGATTTGTACATCATTGTAGCTGATTCTCATCGAACGGTTGACCGATTCAATGATTTGTAAGCTTAGAATGGCTTGTTATGTAATTGTAGCTGATTCTCATTGAACGGTTGACCAATTCGATGATTTGTAAAGTCAAAATGGCATGTTAGGTAATTATAATTACATCTCATCAAACGGTTGACTGATTCGGTGATTTGTAATCTCATAATGGCTGACTCTCATAGAATGGTTGATCGATTCGATGATTTGTAAGCTCAAAATGCTTTGTTACACGATTGTAGGTGATTCTCATCGAACGGTTGACCGATTCAGTGATTTGTAAGCTCAGAATGGCTTGTTAGATGATTGCAATTGATTCTCATCAAATTGTTTACCGATTCGGTGATTTATAAGCTCAAAATAGATTCTTACATGATTGTAGCTGATTCTAATCGAACGATTGATCGATTCGATGATTTGTAAGCTCATAATGGCTTGTTAGGTGATTGTAGTTGCTTGGCATCGAACAGTTGACTGATTCAGTGATTTGTAAGTTTATAATAGCTTGTTACATGATTGTAGCTGATTCTCATCGAACGGTTGACCGATTCGATGATTTGTAAACTCAAAATGGCTTGTTACGTGATTGTAGCTAATGCTCATGGAACGGTTGATAGATTCATTGATTTGTAACCTCAGAATGGCTTCTTACTAGATTTTAGCTAATTCTAATTGAATGGTTGACCGATTCGGTGATTTGTAAGCTCAGAATGGTTTGTTACATGATTGTAGCTGATTCTTATCGAACGGTTGTCGATTCAGTGATTTGTAAGCTCAGAATGGCTCGGTACGTGATTGTAGCTCATTCTCATCGAACGGTTGATTGATTAGGGGATTTGTATGTTCAGAATGGCTTGTTACGTGATTGTAGCTAATTTTCATCGAACGATTGACCTATTCGGTGATTTGTAAGCTTAGAATGGCTTGTTACGTGATTGTAGCTAATTCTCATTGAATGGTTTACTGATTCAGTTATTTGTAAGCTCAAAATGGCTGATTATGTTATGGAAATTGACTCTCATCGAATGATTAACCGATTCAGTGATTGTAGCAGACTCTCATCGAACGGTTAACTGATTCGGCAATTTGTAAGTTCAAAATGGCTTGCTAGGTGATTGTAATTGCTTCTCATCGAATGGTTGCAAATACGGTGATTTGTAAGCTCAGAATGGCTTGTTACTTGATTGTAATTGATTCTCACAAAATGGTTGACCGATTAGGTGAATTGTAAGTTCAGAATGGCTTGTTACGTGATTGTAGCTGATTCTCATTGAACGGTTGACGGATTCGATGATTCATAATTTCAAAATGGCTTGTTATGTGATTGTAATTGAATCTCATCGAATGGTTGACTGATTTGGTGATTTCTTAGGTCAAAATGACTTGTTACATGATTGTAGCTGATTCATATCAAATGGTTGACCAATTCAGTGATTTGTAAGCTTAGAATGGCTTGTTAGGTGATTGTAATTACTTCTCATCGAATGATTGGCCAATTTGGTAATTTGTAAGCTCAGATTGGCTTGTTAGGTGATTTTAATTGCTTCTCATTGAACAGTTGACCGATTTGGTGATTTGTAAGCTTAGAATGGCTTGTTACGTGATTCTAGCTAATTCTTATCGAACGGTTGACCGATTTAGTGATTTATAAGCTCAGAATAGCTTGTTACGTGATTGTAGCTGATTCTTATCGAACGGTTGACTGATTTGGTGATTTATAAGCTCATAATGGCTTGTTACATGATTGTAGCTGATTCTCAATGATTGA
Source organism: Chamaecyparis obtusa (assembly GCA_027943335.1). NCBI lineage: Eukaryota > Viridiplantae > Streptophyta > Pinopsida > Cupressales > Cupressaceae > Chamaecyparis > Chamaecyparis obtusa. The sequence continues at coordinate 767,104 of BSBK01003129.1, read as the reverse complement.
CCAATTTGGTGATTTGTAAGCTCATAATGGCTTGTTACGTGATTGTAATTGATTCTCATCGAACGGTTGAGCAATTTGGTGATTTGTAAGCTCAAAATGACTTGTTACGTAATTATAATTGATTCTCATTGAACGGTTGATCGATTCGGTGATTTGTAACCTCAAAAGGGCTTGTTACTTGATTGTAGCCTATTCTCCTCGAACGGTTGACCGATTCGGTGATTTGTAAGCTCAAAATAGCTTGTTACGTGATTGTAGCTGATTCTCATCGAACAGTTGACCAATTTGGTGATTTGTAAGCTCAGAATGGCTTGTTACGTGATTGTAGCTGATTCTCGTCCAACGGTTGAGCAATTAGGTGATTTATATGTTCAGAATTGTTTGTTAGGTGATTATAGCTGATTCTCTTCAAACGGTTGACTGATTCAGTGATTTGTAAGATCAGAATGGCTTTTTACGTGATTGTAGCTAATTATCATCGAACGGTTGAGTGATTAAGTGATTTGTAAGCTCAGAATGTCTTGTTACGTGATTGTAATTGATTCTCATCGAATTGTTGATCGATTCAATGATTTGTAAGCTCAGAATGACTCTTTATGTGATTGTAGTTGATTCTCATCGAACGGTTGATCGATTCGGTGATTTGTAAGCTCAAATGGCTTGTTACGTGATTGTAGTTGATTCTCTTCAAATAATTGACCGATTGGCCTTGTTTGTTTTCGGTAATTGGACTAGAATTGGCTGTGACACTTCCTGATTTCCATGAAATCCACCATTTCGAACCCTAATATGCAATTCAGGTTATGTCGGTCAAAACTAGGTTTAGGCCCTAAAATGGGCAGCACCATCTTCCCACCTGAGAGGTGGAATTTGAAAAGAAAACCTGGTCAACTGAATGATGGTAGATAATCTTAAACAGAAGAATCACCGTCGCCATGTTCATTAGCTAATGCTCCCTGATCTGTGAGTGGCATTAGGTAATGAACATGGCGACGGTGATTCTTCTGTTTAAGATTATCTACCATCATTCAGTTGACCAGGTTTTCTTTTCAAATTCCACCTCTCAGGTGGGAAGATGGTGCTGCCCATTTTAGGGCCTGTGTGGAATTTCTGGAATTTGACTATCGCCCTCCAACATCTTCAATGCCTCCACAATGCTAGGTCTGAATGCTACCATTACAGGTGAACAAAGAATACCCACCAAAACAAATCTCTCCATTATGCTTTGAGGCCCATTTTCCTGAATTCTGCCATCTATTACTTGGAAAATTTTACCCGCCTTGACAAGTTTACACACCCAATCTGTAATAACCAACAACTTTCTCGGTGGAAACAGTGAATTTGAATTTCAGTCTTAAAAAATAAATTACCTTCAACTGTAGCAAATCAATTGATATCGTGATTTGTCCACTATTTTTCCACTATTCAAACTGTAAAGATGGGCCACCGATAAATAATATTAGCTATTTTGAAGGAATTAGCTTCTTGTTTACAACTCCAACTGTATTTTTTTAATTATTTGTGTATATCTGTAACTTGCTCCCCAACATTCTGAAGCTCTGGTATGAATTATGATCATCCCAATTTCAAAAATGACAACCAATTCCAATTTCAAAAATGACAACCAAACGTAAAATATGGATTGTCTCAGCCATCTTCTGGGTCAACCGAATAGTCAAAACTATTTTTCGAATACAGAAAATCAAAATTTCAAAACCTAATTTTGAGATAATCAGATTTTGACTCAAATTCCAATTCTACAAACAAATGGGGCCTTAAGTGATTTGCAAGTTCAGAATCATTTGTTATGTGATTGTAGCTAATTCTCATTGAACAGTTGACCGATTCAGTGATTTGTAACCTCAGAATCACTTGTTACGTGATTGTAATTGATTTTCATCAAACTGTTGATCGATTCGGTAATTTGTAAGCTTAGAATGACTTGTTACATGATTGTAGCTGATTCTCAACAAACGGTTGATCGATTCGATGATTTGTAAGCTCATAATGGCTTGTTACGTGATTGTAGCTGATTCTCATTGAACGGTTGACTAATTAGCTGATTTGTAAGCTTATAATGGTTGATTCTGATAGAACAGTTGACCGATTCGGTGATTTGTAAGCTTAGAATGCTTTGTTATGTGATTGTAGCTAATTCTCATCAAATGGTTGACCGATTCATTGATTCGTAAGCTTAGAATGGCTTAGTAGGTGATTGTAATTTCTTCTCATCAAATGGTTGACCAATTAAGTGATTTGTAAGCTCATGATGGCTTGTTATGTGATTCTCATTGATTCCCATCAAACGGTTGACTGATTCGGTGATTTGTAAGCTCAGAATAGCTTGTTACATGATTGTAGTTGATTCTCATCAAACAGTTGACCGATTCAGTGATTTGTAAGCTTAGAATGGCTTGTTACATGATTGTACCTAATTCTCATCAAACGGTTGACAGATTCAGTGATTTGAAAGCTCGAAATGGCTTGTTACCTGATTGTAATTGATTCTCATTAAACAGTTGACATATTCGATGCTTTGTAAGCTCAGAATGGCTTGTTACGTGATTATAGCTCATTCTCATCAAACAGTTGACCGATTTGGTGATTTGTAAGCTCAGAATGACTTGTTACGTCATTGTAGATAATTCTCACCGAATGATTAATCGATTCGATGATTTGTAAGCCCAGAATGGCTTGTTACATGATTGTAGCTGATTCTCATTGAACGGCTGAAGGATTCGGTGATTTGTAAGCTTAGAATGGGTTGTTACGTGATTTTAGCTGATTCTCATAGAATGGTTGATCGATTCGGTGATTTGTAACCTCAGAATAGCTTGTTACGTGATTGTAATTGATTCTCATCAAACTATTGACCAATTTGGTGATTTGTAAGCTCAGAATGGCTTCTTACGTGATGGTAGCTGATTCTCATCAAACGATTGATCGATTCAGTGATTTGTAAACTCAGATTAGTTTGTTATGTGATTATAGTTGATTCTCATTGAACGGTTGACCAATTTGGTGATTTGTAAGCTCAGAATGCCTTCTTACATGATTGTAGCTGATTCTCATCAAACGGTTGACTGATTCATTGATTTGTAAACTCAGAATGGCTTGTTAAGTGATTGTAATTGATTTTCATCGAATGGTTGATTGATTCAATAATTTTTATGCTCAAAATGGCTTGTTACGTGATTGTAGCTGATTCTCATCGAACAGTTGACCGATTCAGAGATCTGTAAGCTCAAAATGTCTTGTTATGTGATTGTTGCTCATTGTCATCAAATGGTTGACCAATTCAGTGATTTGTAAGCTCATAATGAGTTTTTACGTGATTGTAACTGATTCTCATCAAACAGTTGACCGATTTGGTATTTGTAAGCTCATAATGGCTTGTTACGTGATTGTAGCTGATTCTCATCAAATGGTTGAATGATTTGATTATTTGTAAGCTCAGAATGGCGTCACATGATTTTAATTGATTCTCATTGAACGGTTGATCATTTCGATGATTTGTAAGCTCAGAAAAGGCTTGTTATGTGATTGTAGCTAGTTCTCATCGAATGGTTGACCGATTTGGTGATTTGTAAACTTAGAATGGCTTGTTACATGACTGTAGCTAATTGTCATCGAACAGTTGACCGATTCAGTGCTTTGTAAGCTCAGAATAGCATGTTAGGTGATTGTAATTGCTTCTCATCGCATAATTCACTGATTCAGTGATTTGTAAGCTCAGAATAGCTTTTTACATGATTATAGCTAATTCTCATCGAACGATTGACCGATTCGGTGATTTGTAAGCTCATAATGGCTTGTTACGTGTTTGTAGCTGATTCTCATCGAACAGTTGATCGATTCGGTGATTTGTAAGCTCAGAATGGCTTGTTGGGTGATTGTAATTGCTTCTCATCGAACGGTTGCCGATTTGGTGATTTGTAAGCTCAGAATGCTTCGTTACATGATTATAGCTGATTCTCATCGAACAATTGATCGATTCGATGATTTGTAAGCTCAGAAAGGCTTGGTACATAATTGTAGCTGATTCTCATCAAATGATTGTCGATTCCATGATTTGTAAGCTCAGAATGACTCGTTACGTCATTATAGCTGATTCTCATCGAATGATTGACTGATTTAGTGATTTGTAAGCTCAAAATAGCTTGGTACATAATTATAGCTGATTCTCATCAAATGGTTGACCAATTTGGTGATTTGTAAGCTCAGAATGGATTGTTACATGACTGTAGTTGATTGTCATCGAACGGTTGACCGATTTGGTGCTTTGTAAGCTTAGAATAGCATGTTAGGTGATTGTAATTGCTTTTCATTGAACAATTGACTGATTCAATGATTTGTAAGCTCAGAATGGCTTTTTACGTGATTGTAGCTAATTCTCATCGAAAGGTTGACCGATTCAATGATTTGTAAGCTCAGAATGGCTTGTTACATGATTGTAATTGATTATCATCGAACTGTTGACCGATTCACTAATTTTTAAGCTCAGAATGGCTTGTTATGTGATTGTAGCTGATTCTCATCAGACGGTTGACTGATTCGATGATTTGTAAGCTTAGAATAGCTTGTTACCTGATTCTAATTGAACGGTTGACGGAGTCGGTAATTTGTAAGCTCAAAATGGCTTATTACATGATTGTAGTTGATTCTCATTGAACGGTTGATTGATTTGGTGATTTGTAAGCTCAAAATGGCTTTTTACGTGATTGTAGTTGATTCTCATCAAACGGTTGATCGATTCAGTTATTTGTGAGCTCAGAATGGCTTAATACATGTTTGTAGTTGATTCTCATCGAACGGTTGATAGATTCAGTGATTTGTAACCTCAGAATGACTTGTTAGGTGATTGTAATTGCTTCTCATCGAACGGTTGCCGATTCGGTGATTTGTAAGCTCAGAATGGAAAATTACGTTATTGTAGCAGATTCTCATCGAAGGATTGACCGATTCGATGATTTGCATGCTCAGAATGGCTTGTTACATAATTGTAGCTGATTCTCATCGAATGGTTGACCGATTTAGGGATTTGTAAGGTTAGAGGGGCTTGTTACGTGATTGTAGCTAATTTTTATTGAACGGTTGACCGATTCGGTGAGTTGTAAGCTTAAAATGGCTTGTTACATAATTGTAGCTGATTCTCATCAACGGTTGTCTGATTCAATTATTTGTAAGCTCAGAATGGCTTGTTACATGATTGTAATTGATTCTGATCAAACGGTTGACCGATTTAGTGATTTGTAACCTGAGAATGGCTTGTTATGTGATTCTAGTTGATTCTCATTGAACGGTTGATTGATTCAATCATTTGCAAGCTCAGAATGGCTTGTTACATGATTGTAGCTGATTTTCATCCAACGGTTGACCGATTCAGTGATTTTTAAGCTCAAAATGGCTTGTTACATAATTGTAGCTGATTCTCATTAAATGGTTGATCGATTTGAGGATTTGTAATGTCAGAATGACTTGTTACATGATTGTAGCTGATTCTCATCGAAGGGTTGAGTGATTCAATTATTTCTAAGCTCAGAATGGCTTGTTACATGATTTTAATTGATTCTCATTGAACGGTTGATCGATTGAGTGATTTGTAAGCTCAGAATGGCTTGTTACATGATTGTAGCTGATTCTCATCAAACAATTGACCAATTCAATGATTTGTAAGCTCAGAATGGCTAGTTACATGACTGTAACTGATTCTCATCAAACGGTTGATGAATTCGGTGATTTATAAACTCAAAATGGATTGCTAGGTGATTGTAATTGATTCTCATAGAATGGTTGACCGATTTGGTGATTTGTAAGCTCAGAATGGCTTGGTATATGATTGTAGTTGATTCTCATTCAAATGGTGGACCAATTCTATGATTTGTAAGCTGAGAATGGCTTAATACGTGATTGTAATTGGTTCTCATTGAATGGTTTAAGGATTTAGTGATTTGTAAACTTAGAATAGCTTGTTACGTTATTGTAATTGATTCTCATCGAACGGTTGACCGATTCGGTGATTTGAAAGCTCAGAATGGGTTCTTACGTGAATGTAGTTGATTCTTATAGAACGGTTGACCGATTCAATTATTTGTAAACTCAGAATGGCTTGTTACATGATTGTAGCTGATTCTCATCAAGTGGTTAACCAATTCAGTGATTTGTAAGATCAAAATGGCTTGTTACGTGATTGTAGCTAATTCTCATCAAACAGTTGACCAATTTGATGATTTTTAAGCTTAGAATGACTGTAACAAGCTATTCTAAGCTTACAAATCACAGAACTGGTCAACCGTTCAATGAGAATTAGCTAGAATCACGTAACAAGCCATTCTGAGCTTACAAATCACTGAATCAGTCAACATTAATGAGAATCAATTACAATCATGTAACATGTCATTCTGAGCTTACAAATCATTGAATCTGTCAACCTTTTGATGAAAATTAGCTTAAATCACGTAATAAGCCATTCTAAGCTTACAAAACATAGAATCGATCAATGGTTTGAAGAGAATCAGCTACAATCATGTAACAAGCCATTCTGAGCTTACAAATCACCGAATCGGTCAACCATTCAATAAGAATCAGCTACAATCACGTAACAAGCCATTATGAGCTTACAAATCACTGAATCGGTCAAGAGTTTAATTAGAATCAATTACAATCATGTAACATGCCATTCTGAGCTTACAAATCACTAAATCGGTCAACCATTCAATGAGAATTAGCTTAAATCATGTAATAAGCCATTCTGAGCTTACAAAACATGGAATCGATCAACCATTTGAAGAGAATCAGCTATAATCATGTAACAAGCCATTTTGAGCTTACAAACCACTGAATTGGTCAACCGTTCGATTAGAATCAGCTACAATCATGTAACAAGCCATTCTGAGCTTACAAATCATCAAATCGATCAACCATTTGATGAGAATTGGCAACAATCATATAACAAGCCATTTTGAGCTTACAAATCACTGAATCAGTGAACAGTTAGATGAGAATCAATTACAATCATGTAACAAGCCATTTTGAGCTGACAAATCACTGAATCGATCAACCGTTCAATGAGAATCAATGGAAATATGTAACAAGCCATTCTGAGCTTACAAACAATCAAATCGCTCAACCGTTCGATGAGAACTAGCTACAATCACGTAACAAGCCATGATGAGCTTAGAAATACCAAATCGGACAACCATTTGATGAGAATCACTTACAATCATGTAAAAGGCCATTATGAGATTACAATTCACCAAATCGATCAACCGTTTGATGAGAATCAGCTACAATCATGTAACAAGCCATTTTGAGCTTACAAATTACTGAATTGGTCAACTGTTCCATGAGAATTAGCTACAATTACGTAACAAGCCATTCTGAGCTTACAAATCACTGAATCGATCAACCATTCTATGAGAATCATCTAAAATCATGTAACGACCCATTCTGACATTACAAATCACCAAATCGGTCAACCATTTGATGAGAATCAATTATAATCATGTAACAAGCTATTATAAACTTACCAATCATCGAATCGGTCAACCGTTCGATGAGAATCAACTACAATCACGTAACAAGCTATTCTAAGCTTACAAATCACCAAATTGGTCAACTATTCTGTAGGTTGTGGATTATTCCCTTTGATCTTCAACTTGCAAATTTACACTTTGATGGATAATATAAATAAAATCCTGACTCTATCACCACTCCAAAGTCAACAAGGAAGAGGGCCAACTGACAAGGATCAAAGGATCCTTCTACTCTTTGAGCTTCAATGCTTAGGCGGGTGTACCCTTGACTCACTTCTCTAAAGGAGTCTAAAATAATATTCCACTATATCTCATATAGAATTGTTAAAGGTTTATCAAATGATGTTTATGTTTGTGGTTGTTAACCATGCACACCTCAAGAGGAAGGACCAGTGCCTTTTCCAGGGCTTAGAGTAACCTAATTGTATACCTCAATTGAACATCTCAAATCAAACACAATGGAAACCAGAGTAAGTGCTTTGCCTATTACCCCTTTCCCTCAAGCACAAGGACATCAAATTCTATACCTTGCCGTAAACTCACTGAATTCACCTAAAAAGCTTTAATCCTAACTTTGTTAGAAACTCAGAGATGAATTCAAAATACTCTTTGTTTATCATACATTAACACACTTTGTGATATTAACATATATGAGCTCAGAGACAAGCAAGAAGACATACACAAGATACAAGATTGGGATTCAATGATGTTTTCATTAACAAATCCAGAATCAGCATACAATCAGAATGACACAAAGCTGAGAAAAGACACCAAATCAAACCTCTATCAGTCTATTACAATAAAAAACCAGGGATCAAAAAATAACAATGTTTTCGAACCCTTACACAATCTGAAATTTTGCAACTTATACCCCCTAGTCATCTTGAAAATTTGCAACAAGCTACGGATGACTAGGGTTAGGGCTTCAACCACCCAACCTGCTGGAAACGGTCACAAAATTTATTGCAAACACACCTCGAGCCAAGAAAGTCCTTCACCAGGTACCAAATCAACTTCTGCAATTTAGCGCATAGATCCTGGACCACACCGCAACACCAAACAAATCCAATCATGCCGCTAAAACATTTAAAACCAGTCCTTCTTATCGTTACAAACCCTCAGAAGATTTGAATTTGAAATCAAATGGCTACATCTTTGGTGCCCAACACATCGGCGGTCATCATTTAAACCTTAACCAATTTTATATCCCAGCCGTCCGATCAATCTCCCTTCGCGGGCTTTATGTTCTAAAACCATCCAGACACCTCGGGCTAACTTCGCAACTGCGAGATCTCAATAGTTGTCGCATGATCGCATAGCATGGAGATGGGCTACGCGATCATGCGACAACCCGCCAACACAGCAATCACTGCCCACCCCTAAGTATCGAGCCCACCTCGTGTATCCACCTCAGCACCTACCGGCTAATGAAAATCATGCACCTCAGCACACCCTGGCAAATAGACCTACCACCTGGAAAAGCTTTACACCTTTGGGAAGATCAGATGGTGATCACATGATCGCAATGGGGAGGAATATTCCTCACGATCATGTGGCCACCATAGATCTCTTCTGCATGTTATTCTGCTCAAGAAATACCGAGCCCACCATCTAGCGACATCGCGACTGTGGAAAGCTTAACCATCCACCAGGTCACCGATACTAGGGCCTTAACTGCCAGGATTCAGTGACTAGAGAAAATCGCAAGTCACCAGGTCGCCAGAAGAAAACAAACCGCTAGGAAACTGAACACAATTGAGAAGCTAGGACCACATGGACAGGTGGCAGGCGGTCGCATGATCGCATGTCAAAAAAGTCTGACATGCGACCATGCGACGGCCAATCAGAACACATCTCCGCCTGTTGTCTGACACTGGGACCACCGTGCTCTGCAAATAGAATCAACGGCAGGTGCATGATCGCAAGGGGAAAGAATATTCCTTACGATCACATGTCGACCATCGATCTCTTCTCCTCTATCACTTGAAGAATCAAGCCCACTTACCAATTGCTAGGCATCTAGCGACATCGCAACTAACCGCCCACCAAAGGATAAGTGCACAAAAGTAGGAAGCATAGGGTCAAAAACAACGAAGGCCGAAAACACACAGACCGAAAACATCATGAACTTTTTGAAAATACTATGGGTTTTCGACACTATGGCAAATTTTAAAGAATGCTTCCCGCGGACCTTAAAACTTGAATAACTTTCTGGGCCTAATGAAAGGAGATGCGCTTTGGACCAGAGCAAGGCAACAACATTGACTACTAGGGGCAGGACACTTGACACACATTTGCAAGGGAGAGGCCATTTTCAAAGGATTTTTCCATGACAGAAAAATGGCCTAACAGTGGCTCTGTCTGGGGATGTATGCCTCCTGTAGGCATAGCAAGGACTTAGAATCACTAGTAAAAGCAGACCATCCCACAGGACAAAATTGCAGAGAGCAAGGAGCAAGCAGGGTAAGACCAAGCAATAGGACCAAAAACTGACAGACCAGGGCAAAACAAGGCAGGGGAAAGCAACTTATATACAGAGATTTACAAGATGTACAACCTTAACTACTATTCATGGAAAACAGAGTACCTCAAACGAAGTACTACTTCAAGAATTATCTATGAAATGGCAAATCTTGAATACCACCATTAGAATCCTTGATGATGTAAGAATCTTGGCCCCATTTCCCATGAATCAGATATGGCCCTAACCAGATGGGATCAAATTTACCATGTTTCCCCTTATCCTCCAATCTGGCATTCCAAACTAAAACCAAATCACTAGGCTCAAACTTTCTATCAACAGTCTTTTTATCATATAGATTCTTAACCTGTAACTACAATTTGGCATTCTTTGCAACTAATTCTCTTCTAGTTTCATCCAACCTAATGAGGTCCTCAATTCTCAACTGCATCTCATCATCAATGTCATCATCATACAACTGCACAAACTTGTACATCTCCAACAAATTATTCTGAGGCATTCTAGCATGAATTCCATATACCAGGTCAAATGGTGCACAACCAATCGCCCTCTTCACAGTTACCCTATCAGCCCATAAAGCTAATGGTAGCTTTGAATTTCATGCCCTCTTATTCTTCTCCAGAATTCTCTTCAAGATTTTAATCAAGCCCTTATTAGTAGATTCTGCCTGACCATTTCCTTGTGGATGATAAGGTGAGGAATTAGAAATTTGAATTCTCAAACCTTTGCAAAAGTCCTTATATTCAGCAGACCTGAAGCACATAGCATTGTCACTCACTATCCTCTCAGGGCACCCAAACCTTGTAATAATATTATTCATCAGGAAATCAATTACCACCCTGCTAGTTGCATTCCTTGTAGGTATAGCTTCTACCCACTTTGTAAAGTAATCAGTGGCAACTAAGATCGATGAATGTCCTCCACTTGACTTGTTTGGTATCTCCCCTATGAAATCAATTCCCCACTGCTGGAAAGGAGCCTGAACTTCTACTGGTTTTAATGGTACATTACCTGAAAATTTAAGCTTACCAAAGAACCTTTGACAAGCATCACATCTCCTTACCAACTGTTCTGCATCCCTAAGATTGTGGGCCACCAAAATCCTGCTCTCAAGATCTTATGAGCAGTTGTTTTACCCATATAATGTCCACCACAAACTCCCTCATGCATCTCCTTCAACAACACATTAGCTTGATTCTCATCCACACATTTCAACAGTATGCAATCCAAATTTTTTCTATACAGCTTACATTTCACAATCACATACTTGATGGCCTGTAACTTCAATGTCCTCCTTTGATTATCATTCATACTATCTGGACATCTCATGTTTCTCAAATAGTAAATAATATCCTGATACCAAATACAATCATCCATATCACATGTATAATCAATTTCAGAATGATTTACCTGGTTTGCATCTAGATTGGATTGGGCCATCAACTTTGCCAATCCTTGTCCTCTAACCAATGTAGTGATCTGGATCTCAACATTGAATTCTTGGATCCTATTGATCCATCTGCATCTTCTTCCAGACACCTCCTGCTATGAGAAAATATCCTTCACAGCTGCACTTGGCACAAAAGCAATCACAACTGCTCCCATCAAGTAACATCTAAAAGCCTTGATTGCCTTCACAAGTGCATAAGCCTGTTTCTCATTTATGTCATATTTCAATTCTACAGCCTACAAAGATTTACTGAAAAATGCAATAGGCTGTTCAAAACCATCCTTATTCTTTTGTAACAAAACTACAGCAATAGTATGAAAAGATGCAAAAGAAAAGATATGCATTGGGACACTATAATCAGGTGCCTTTAGTACTGGTGCATCTTTGATAGCTTGCTTAATATTCTTGAAAGCCTCATCAGGCTCACCCTCCCAATTGATTACAGATCCCTTCTTCAACATCTTGGAAATAGGTCTAGTAACCTCTGCAAAGTTTGTCACGAACCTTCTTAGAAAATTGACCTGACCAAAGAAAGACTGAATCCCTTTAACATTCTTTGGCCTCTGAATTTTATCAATTGCTGCTACCCTCTCTGGGTCAATTCTCACTCCTTGCTTCTCAACTAAGTGGCCAAGCAACTTACCTTCTATGACACCAAAAGCACATTTTCTTGGGTTTAATGAAATGCCAAATTCCAAGGCCCTCATAAATATTTTCTCTAAATGAGCACAATGGTCCTCTTCTTTCTTGGAATAGGCAGTTAAATCATCCTGATACACAATGTGGAAATCATTAATGAAATCTAAAAAGGCAACATCCATTGCCTTTTGAAAAGTAGCACCAGCATTTGTGACACCAAAAGGCATCGTCACATAAACATATGTTCCCCAAGGTGTTGTAAAGGCTATCTTGAATTGTTCTAATTCCTTAACAATGACCTGATTGTAGCCAGAGAAACCATCCATCATTGACATCAATTCTGATCCAGTTACTCTCTGCAACATAGCCTTCATATTGGGCAAACAATAATTATCTTTCAATGAGCTGATGTTCAAATTTCTAAAGTCCACACAAAGCCTGATGTTACCATTTTTTTTTCTTACAGGAACAAGATTTGACACCCAAGAAGAATGCCTTATAGGCTTGATAATGCCAGCATCTCTCAACTTCATTAATTCTTCTTGCATCTTGGGTGCCAAAGTAAGATTAATAGGCCTTTGCTTTTGCCGAAAAGGTTTAGCATCTTCTCTTAATGGAATAACATGCTGAAATAAATCCTCTTTATAAACCTTTAGGTCATCATACGACAATGCAAAAACATGCCTAAATTTCCTCAATAATTCAACCAAAGGTCTCCTCACCTTTTGAGATATATCTCTACCAATGTATACTTTCTTAGGTGCCTCATGTGATCCAAGATTTATCTCCTCAAGATCAGCATGATCTTCTCCTTTGATATTCTTTTGAACTCTATCTTGGTTGTCAAAGACAGTCTCCAAAATAACAAGCCCCTTGGGCACCTTGTTAGTTCTAAGCTGAATGACCTCATTGCCTAAGACAACCTCCCTTCCTTCTACTGGCTCAACCAAGGCTGAACAATCAAGTTCCTGACCGTGATACTGATCCTTGCAATCCATAAACTTCAAAATATCATTATCATCATCAAAAACTTGCCAATTCTCAATATTGTCTGGTATACTAGGCCTAGCTTGAATTTCAACTTTAGAAATACCAGAGAATGTAACATCATTAGGATTGATTGCAATATTGGCCAACAAGTCAACTATCTTGTTGTTACTCCTATCCCTCCACTCAATATTAAAGGCATCAAAATGCTCAATCAAAGCCCGCACTACATTCCTATATTGTTTCAACCTTCTATTCTTGGAAGCATATACTGACCTGACTTGGGACACCACCAACTCAGAATCACCAATAACACTTATGCATTTTATACCATGCTTTTGTGCCAACCTCAATCCTAACAACAAGGCTTCATATTCTGCTAAATTGTTGGTACAAAAGAAATTCAATGTGAAAGAGAACTTGTAGGTGTTTCCATCAAGAGAAATAAGTAAAATACCTACTCCTACAACATCTTTGCAGTTTGCACCATCAAAGTACATGACCCACAAATCACCCTTCATAGGGTCAACACCTACCTCAGTAGAAATAGGCGACAAAATATGTTCATCTTCAAATACCCCTAGATCTCTGCCCTAAAAGCATTTACATCAGTATCCACAAAACATGTAGTTTCATTATCTATGTTTCTCTTAATCATATGGCATACTCTTGGCTCTTGTTCAATCTTGACAAACTGATCATCAATCTTGAAAGTTGCATAGGACAAATCACACTGTAAACTCCCACCCATGGCAGCACTCCATCTTCTAGATAGCAACATCCCATAATGAGGAGGGATATCCACCACCAAAACACTCATTGTTAGCTCCTTCTCTGGATATGCTGCCAACCTATATGGCATTGCATTGATAGTCCCAATAACTGGCACCTCCCTCTGGTCCATTGCACAACACCTGCCCTGCACTGTATCAACTTTAAGGCCCAACCTCTCCATGATTTTGAAAGGCATGACAGTATTAGAGGCACCACTATCAATCATACAATTTCTTAACTTTATCCCATTCACAAGAACACTTAAGAAGAATGGGTCAATATTTTCAAGGCTGGCATTGACAGAACTATCCAAATATATTGGAAGAATTTGGGACACAATTCCCTGAGCAGCGACATCCTTCAAAGCTTTATCCTGAGATCCATTGCATGAAGTATCATTTTTGTGAGTATCACCAACCCATGCAATAGCCTTATCTTTATGTTCAAGGATCCTCAACAATTCTGACAATGGAACCTTAACTATAATTTGTGACAATACAGATAACATGTCAACAGGGGCAGAAGCAGGAGTCTCAATCTGTACCACCTTAACATCTTTTTTCTTGTCTAACATATTAGGTGTATTGACCACCTTCATTTTTTCAACCTTAACCATAGTGTTAACTGGCTTCTCAATCTCACTAGAGACCTTTTCAATTCCAACTCCCTTATGCTCACAATGCTTACCTTTTACATTCTTTAATTTCACCATGTGATCAACCTTTGATTTGTTCTCATTAGGTTCTCTAGAGTTGGTAAACATTCTTGTAGCTTTCTCATTTATATTCCTTGCCACCATGCCTCTGGTGGTAATCATTTCTGCAGTAATCCTCTCCATCTCTTCTCTAGAAGGTCTTCTCAAATATACTAGCTTGGGAGAAGAGTTCATGTTACATGTTTTCTGATCAACGCATTCACCATCAGAAAAAACTTCTTGATGAAAAAGGGCCTGATTATGTCTCTTCACATTCACATCTGCCTCTTCATCAAAATTAGAATCATCTTCATATTCTAGATATGAAGAAACCATGTTGCATCCAACATCATCTTGTTCTTCTTCTTGTTCTATCTCCTCATCGCCACAATCTTGATTTGCAGCCATAGATTGTGCAACCACACAATGCTCTGCAGAATGAGGGGACTGGCATGCAACACACCAAGGTACATTCTCCATGACATTTATTGAAACTTTATGTAGAGGGTCAGGGACACCTCTGTCATTATTTCCTCTTGCAGCAGGGACAATAGGCTTGTCATCCTTCCATTGGGTGTTGTAGGGGTAATTCTGCAGTCTATTCTGCTTACTAAAATTGTTGTTGAACCGAGGCCTTTCATTGGTAGGAGCACTGATGTTCCTATTTGCAGGTGTCTTCAAATCCTTCATTGCATTAAGCACCTTATCCAATTTATCTTCTTCTTGCCTCCTAGATCCAACATTCTTATCATTTTCTTTTTTGTATTTCCTGTCCCCAAACAACTTTGGGTCATCTCTCTTTCCACCCAACTTCCCTGATATTTTCATGTTGTTCTCAATATTGACAGCAATCTTAAAAGCATCCCTAAAAGTTCTTGGTTCTTTATCCCTCAATAAATATCCCATCTTCCCATCTAATGCATTGAAGTATGTAGTCAGATAGACATTGTCATCCAACCGCATGACTTGGAACAACTTGTGCATACCTTTCTGAAATCTCATGTTGAATTCACTTGCAGACTCATTCTAATTTTTCCTTATGGTATTGAATTCATTCAACATAAAGCTAGCATTAGGCCTATCACCATACTGCTCTTTGAAACATTTCTCAAAAGAATCCCAAGTATCAATACATCTATCAGGAAGCCTCTTAAATCAATCTCTAGCATCCTCCATTAGAGATTGAACAAACAATTTCATGACAACATCCTCATGCTCTACCTCATAATCATTAAGCATATCAACAAATAACCTAAGATGCTCCTCACAACTTATAGCATTATTACCAGCAAACTTAGATACCTTATCTCTAATATCACTTGGAAAAGCATTTGGATAGTCAGGAATTCCACCAAAACTTATTTGCCTATAGCCTTCTAATTGCATAGGTCTTCTTTGAAAGCTCGAACTAGTGTTAACCCTAAGATCAACATTAGCATCTACATTTATCTGTGCATTTGATTGCTGCCTAGGATCTACACCTATCCTAGCAGATGAAGAAGGAAAAGAACTAGTAGCATTACTAAGTGGAAAAGTAGTAGTCATAGATGGCATACCTAGTTCAATAGCAGATGGGCCAAGAGCATTAGTTGAAGAAGCCTGCAAAAATTGGATCTTCCTTTTCTTTTCTGCAATGGCAGTGTTAACCTCAGCTCTCTCTAGTTCTCTTGCAAGGTCCTCATCTTCCTTTCTCCTTCTCTCCATTTCAGTGTCCTTATTTGAATCAGGTGGTGGGATCCTTGGTATTGTTACTGGTTTGCTTGCTTGGTCACCCACCATCTTCTGCTTTCCTTTCTCATTTATGATAACAGCAGGTCTGGTAATCCTATGCCCATCCTTAATTTTAGGAAAAAGGACATAGCTTTGCACTTGTCTAACCACAGGGCCCTCATTTTCAAATCCATGATCTTGCAATAAGCGTTCTTGCTCACTCCTCAAGGCATCAAGATCACCAAACACATCATGCTGTAACGTTTTAGGAGGAGAAGCAAGCATCTTGTTTCTCTCCTTCATTTCATTTATCTTTCTAATAAGAGACCGCCTCTCTATCAAAGAATTTACCTTTTCAGCCTCTCTCTCCTCTTGTAACCTTTTATGTATGGCATCCTGCTCTGCCAACTGCAACCTCAATGCATTCAAATCATCAGGATCTACCATAATGTCATCAGAATTAGATGACACATCCATATCAGAAAGATTTTGATATGGGAAATGGACCTACCTATGTCTCATGGGTTCTCTTCTGAATTGATCTTCATCGAATCACAAATCATCAAATCGGTCAACAATTTGATGAGAATCAATTACAATCACATAACAAGCCATTCTAAGCTTACCAATCATTGACTCGGTCAACCATTCGATGAGAATCAGCTACAATCACGTAACAAGCTATTTCGAGCTTACAAATCACCGAATCGGTCAACCGTTCTATGATAATCATCTATAATCACATAAAAAGACATTTGGAAATTACAAATCACCGAATCGGTCAACCCTTCAATGAGAATCAATTAGAATCATGTAACAAGCCATTCTCAACTTACAAATCACTGAATCGATCAACCATTCGATGAGAATCAATTACAATCACGTAACAAGCCATTCTGAGCTTACAAATCATCAAATTAGTCAACCGTTCAATGAGAATAAATTACAATCACGTAACAAGCTATTTTGAGCTTACAAATCAATGAATCAGTTGACCGTTCGATGACAATCAACTACAATCACGTAACAAGCCATTCTAAGCTTGCAAATCATCGAATCAGTCCATCGATCGATGAGAATCAGCTACAATCACATAACAAGCCATTCTGAGCTTACAAATCACCGAATCGGTCAATAGTTCGATGAAAATGAATTACAATCATGTAACAAGCCATTCTAAGCTTACAAATGGCATGTAAGGTGATTGTAATTGCTTCTCATCGAACAGTTGATTGATTCAGAGATTCGTAAGCTCAGAATGACTTTTTACGTGATTGTAGCTAATTGTCATCGAACGGTTGACCAATTTAGTCATTTGTAATTTCATAATGGCTTGTTACGTGATCGTAATTGATTCTCATCAAACGGTTGACCTATTTGGTGATTTGTAAGCTCAGAATGGCTTGTTACATGATTGTGGCTTATTCTCATCGAACGGTTGACCGATTCAATGATTTGTAAGCTCATAATAGCTTGTTACGTGATTGTAGCTGATTCGCATCGAACGGTTGACCAATTCGGTGATTTGTAAGCTCAGAATGGCTTGTTACATGATTGTAGCTGATTCTCATCGAATGGTTAATCGATTCATTGATTTGTAAGATCAGAATGGCTTCTTATGTGATTGTAATTTATTCTCATCGAACAGTTGACCAATTTGGTTATTTGTAAGATCAGAATGGCTTCTTACGTGATTGTAGTTGATTCTCATCAAACGGTTGACCGATTCGATGATTTGTAAGCTCAGAATGGCTTGTTACGTGATTGTAGGTGATTCTCATTGAACGGTTGACCGATTTGATGATTTGTAAGCTCATAATCGCTTGTTACGTGATTCAAGCTGATTCTCATTAAATGGTTGACCGATTTGGTGATTTGTAAGCTCAAAATGGATTATTACATAATTGTAATTAATTCTCATCGAACGGTTGACTAATTCGGTGATTTGTAATCTCAGAATGGCTTGTTACGTGATTTAGCTTATTATCATCGAACAATTGACCAATTCGGTGATTTTTAAGCTCAGAATGGCTTGTTACTTGATTGTAGTTGATTCTCATCGAACAGTCGACCGATTTAGTGATTTGTAAATTTAAAATGGCTTGTTACGTGATTATAACTAATTCTAATCAAATGGTTGACCGATTCAGTGATTTGTAAGCTCATAATGGCTTGTTACGTGATTGTAATTGATTGCCATCGAATTGTTGATCGATTCTGTGATTTTTAAGTTCAGAATGGCTTGTTACGTGATTGTAGCTAATTTTCATCAAAAAGTTGATTGATTCAGTGATTTGTAAGCTCATAATGGCTTGTTACATGATTGTAATTTATTCTCATTGAATGGTTCATCGATTAGGTAATTTCTAAGCTCAGAATGGCTTGTTACGTGATTATAGTTGATTCTCATTGAACAGTTGACCAATTCGGTGATTTATAAGCTCAAAATGGGTTGTTACATGATTGTAGCTGATACTCATCGAACGAATGACCGATTCAGTTATTTGTAAGCTCAGAATGGCTTGTTACGTTATCGTAATTTCTTCTCATTGAATGGTTGACTGATTAGGTAATTTGTAAGCTCAGAATGGCTTGTTACGTGATTGTAGTTGATTCTCATCGAACGATTGACTGATTCAGTGATTTGTAAGCTCAGGATGGCTTGTTACATGATTGTAGCTGATTCTCATTGAACGGTTGACCGATTCGGTGATTTGTAAGCTCAGAATAGCTTGTTACATGATTGTAGCTGATTCTCATCAAACGGTTGACTAACTCAGTGAGTTGTAAGGTCAAAATGACTTAATATGTGATTGTAGCTGATTCTCATCGAACGGTTGACCAATTCAGTGATTTGTAAGCTCAGAATAGCTTGTTACGTGATTGTAACTGATTCTCATCGAACGATTGACCGATTCAGTGATTGGTAGGGTTAGAATGGCTTGTTACTTGATTGTAATTGATTCTCATCGAACAGTTGACCGATTCAGCGATTTCTAATCTCAGATTGGGTTGTTACATGATTTTAATTGATTCTCATCGAATGGTTAACCGATTCGGTGACTTGTAAGCTCAAAATGCCTTGTTATATGATTGTAGCTGATTCTAATCGAACAGTTGACCGATTCGGTCATTTATAAGGTTAGAATGGCTTGTTAGGTAATTCCTTCCCATCAAACGGTTGACCAATTGTGTTATTTGTAAGCTCAAAATGGCTTGTTAGGTGATTGTAATTGCTTCTGATCTAACTGATGACCGATTCGGTGATTTTTAAACTTAGAATGACTTGTTACGTGATTGTAGCTGATTCTCATCGAACAGTTGACCGATTCAATGATTTGTAAGCTCGTGATGGCTTGTTACATGATTCTCGCTGATTCTCATTGAACAGTTGATTTATTCAATGATTTATTAGCTCAGAATGGCTTGATACATGATTGTAGTTGATTATCATTGAACGGTTGACTGATTCAATGATTTGTAAGCTCAAAATGACTTGTTATGTAATTGTAATTATTCTCATTGAACGGTTGACTAATTTGGTGATTTGTACGCTCAGAATGGCTTGTTATGTGATTGTAGCTGATTCTCATCAAACGGTTGACCGATTCAGTTATTTGTAAGTTCAGAATGGCTTGTTTTGTGATTGTAATTGATTCTCATCAAATGGTGGTCCGATTCAGTGATTTGTAAGCTCAAAATGGCTTGTTACATGATTGTAGCTGATTCTCATCTAACGGTTGATCGATTCAGTGATTTGTAAGTGCAAAATGGCTTGTTACATGATTGTAGCTAATTCTCATTGAACGGTTGACCTATTCAATGATTTGTAAGCTCAGAATGGCTTGGTACATGATTTTAATTGATTCTCATTGAACGGTTGAATGATTTAGTGATTTGTAAGCTCAGAATGGCTTGTTACATGATTGTAGCTGATTCTCATCGAATGGTTGACCTATTCAATGATTTGTAAGCTCAAAATTGCTTGTTACGTAATTATAGTTGATTCTCGTCCAACGGTTGATTGATTCAGTGATTTGTAAAATCAGAATGGGTTGTTACATAATTTTAGCTGATTGTCATCAAACGGTTGACCTATTTGGTGATTTGTAAGCTCAGAATGGCTTGTTACATGATTGTAGCTGATTCTCATCAAACGGTTGACTAATTCAGTGATTTGTAACCTCAGAATGGCATGTTAGGTGATTGTAATTACTTCTCATCAAACGGTTGATTGATTCGGTGATTGTAGTTGACTCTCATCTAACGGTTAACCGATTCGATGATTATAGTTGACTTTCATCAAATGATTGACTGATTCAGTGATTTGTAAGCTTAGAAGGGCGTGTTACGTGATTCTAATTGATTCTCATCGAACCGTTGATGGATTCAGTGATTTGTAAACTTAGAATGGCTTGTTATGTGATTGTAGCTAATTCTCATCGAACTGTTGATCGATTCTATGGTTTGTAAGCTCAGAATGTCTTTTTATGTGATTGTAGAAGATTCTCATTGAACGGTTGATCGATTCAGTGAGTTGTAAGCTCAGAATAGCTTGTTACATGATTGTACCTGATTCTCAACGAACAGTTGACCGATTCAGTGATTGGTCAGCTCATAATGGCTGTTATGTTATTGTAATTGATTCTCATCGAAATGTTGACCAATTCAGTGATTTGTAAGCTCAAAATGCCTTGTTACATGATTGTAATTGATTCTCATCAAACGGTTGATCGATTCAATGATTTGTAAACTCAGAATAGCTTGTTACATGATTGTAGCTGATTCTAATCGAACAGTCAACCGATTCGGTGATTTGTAAGCTTAGAATGGCTTGTTACATGATTGTAGCTGATTCTAATCAGACAGTTGACTGATTTGGTGATTTGTAAGCTCAGAATGGCTTGTTACATGATTGTAGCTGATTCTCATCGAAAGGTTGACCGATTCGGTGATTTGTAAGCTCAGAATAGCTGGTTATGTGATTGTAATTGATTATCATCGAATGGTAGATTGATTTTATGATTTTTAAGCTTATAATGGGTTATTACATGATTCTAGCTGATTCTCATTGAATTGTTGATAGATTCGATGATTTGTAATCTCAAAATGGATCATTACATGATTGTAGCTTATTCTCATCGAACAGTTGACCAAATCGGTGATTTGTAAGCTCAGAATGGTTTGTTACATGATTGTAGCTGATTCTCATCGAACAATTGACTGATTCAGTTATTTGGAAGCTCAGAATGACTTGTTACGTGATTGTAATTGATTCTCATGAAATGGTTGACCGATTCACTGATTTGTAACCTCAGAATGGCTTGTTACACGATTAGATCTGATTCTCATCAAATGGTTGACTGATTCGGTGATTTGTAAGTTTATAATGCTTTGTTCCATGATTCTAATTCATTCTCATCGAACGGTTGACTAATTCAGTGATTTGTAAGCTCAAAATGGCTTGTTACATTATTATAGTTTATTGTCATCGAACGGTTGACCGATTTGCTGATTTGTAAGCTCAAAATGGCTTGTTACATGATTGTAGCTGATTCTCATCGAACGGTTGATAGATTCAGTGATTTGTAAGCTCAAAATGCCTTGTTAATGGATGGTAGCTGATTCTCATCGAATGGTTGACCGATTCGGTGATTTGTAAGCTGAGAATGGTTTGTTATGTAATTGTAGCTGATTCTGATCCAATGATTGATCGATTCGGTGAATTGTAAGCTCAGAATGGCTTGTTAGGTGATTGTAATTGCTTCTGATCGAACGGTTCCCGATTTGCTGATTTGTAAGCTCATAATCACTTGCTACATAATTATAGCTGATACTCGTACAACGGTTGATCGAGTTAGTGATTTGTAAGCTCAGAATGGCTTGTTACATAATTGTAGCTGATTCTCATCAAACAGTTGACCAATTTGGTGATTTGTAAGCTCAGAATGGCTTGTTACGTGACTGTAGCTAATTCTCATCAAACGGTTGACCGATTCAGTGATTTGTAAGCTCAAAATGGCATGTTAGGTGATTATAATTAATTCTTATCGAATGGTTGATTGATTCGATGATTGTAGTTGACTCTCATCAAACGGTTAACCGATTTGGTGATTATAGCTGACTCTCATCAAACGGTTGACCGATTCGGTGATTTGTAAGCTTAGAATTGCTTGTTACATGACTCTAGCTGATTCTCATCGAACGGTTGACCGATTCAATGATTTGTAAGCTCAGATTGGCTTGTTACATTATTATAATTGATTGTCATCAAACGGTTGACCGATTCAGTGATTTGTACGCTCAGAATCGCTTGTTACATAATTGTAATTTATTCTCATCGAATGATTGACCAATTTGGTGATTTGTATGCTCAGAATGGCTTATTACATGATTGTAGCTGATTCTCTTCGAACGGTTGACCGATAAGGTTATTTGTGAGCTCAGAATGGCTTGTTACGTGATTGTAATTGATTCTGATTGAACAGTTGACCGATTTGGTGATTTGTAACCTTAGAATGGCTTGTTACATGATTCTAGTTTATTCTCATCGAACGGTTGACCGATTCGATGATTTATAAGCTCATAATAGCTTGTTACATGATTGTAGCCGATTCTCATCGAACGGTTGACCGATTCAGTGATTTGTAAGATTTAGAATGGCTTGTTACGTGATTGTAGCTGATGCTCATCGAACGGTTGATCGATTTGATGATTTGTAAGCTCAGAATGGCTTGTTACATCATTGTAGTTGATTCTCATCGAATGGTTGACCGATTCGGTGATTTGTAAGCTCAGAATGGCTTGTTACGTGATTTGAGCTGATTCTCATTCAACGATTGACCGATTCTGTGATTTGTAAGCTTAGAATGGCATGTAAGGTTATTGTAATTACTTCTCATCAAATGGTTAACTGATTCGGTGATTTGTAAGCTCATAATGACTTGTTACCTGATTGTAATTCCTTATCATTGAACAGTTTACCGATTCGGTGATTTGTAAGCTCATAATGCTTTGTGACGTGATTCTAATTCAGTCTCATCTAACAGTTGACTAATTCGGTGATTTGTAAACTCAGAATGGATTGTTACATGATTATAGGTAATTGTCATGGAACGGTTGACCAATTTGCTAATTTGTAAGCTCAAAATGGCTTGTTACGTGATTGTAGCTGATTCTCATCGAATGATTGATAGATTCAGTGATTTGTAAGCTCATAATGCCTTGTTACTGGATGGTAGCTAATTCTCATCAAATGGTTGACCGATTCAATGATTTGTAAGCTGAGAATGGCTTGTTACGTAATTGTAGCTGATTCTAATCGAACGGTTGATTGATTCGGTGAATTGGAAGCTCAGAATGGCTTGTTAGGTGATTGTAATTGCTTCTGATCAAACGGTTGCCGATTTGGTGATTTGTAAGCTCAAAATGGTTTGTTATGTTATTGTAATTGATTCTCATCGAATGGTTAACCGATTTGGTGATTTGTATGCCCAGAATGGATTGTTACGTTATTGTAATTTATTCTCATTGAACGATTGACCGATTCGATGATTTGTAAGCTTAGAATGGGTTGTTACATGATTGTAGCTAATTGTCATCGAACGGTTAACCAATTCGGTTATTTGTAAGCTCAGAATGGCTTGTTACGTGATCGTAGTTGATTCTCATCGAACAGTTTAACCGATTCAGTGATTTGTAAGCTCAGAATGGCTTGTTACATAATTATAATTGATTCCCATCGAACTTTTGATCGAGTCGATGATGTGTAAGCTCATAATGGCTTTTTACATGATTGTAGCTGATTGTCATCGAACGGTTGACCAATTTAGTGATTTGTAAGCTCATAATGGCTTGTTACGTTATTGTAATTAATTCTCATCGAACGGTTGAATGATTCGGTGATTTGTAAGCTCAGAATTGCCTATTACATGATTGTAGCTGATTCTCAGCGAACGGTTGAATGATTCAATGATTTGTAAGTTCATAATGGCTAGTGACATGATTTTAGCTGATTCTCATGAAATGGTTGATCGATTCGGTGATTTGTAAGGTCAGAATTGCCTGTTACATGATTGTAGCTGATTCTCATCGAACAATTGAACGATTCAATGATTTGTAAGTTCATAATGGCTAGTTACGTGATTTTAGCTGATTCTCATGAAATGGTTGATTGATTTGGTGATTTGTAAGTTTAGAATGGCTTGTTACGTGATTGTAGCTGATTCTCATCAAATGATTAACCGAGGTTAACTGATTCAATAATTTATAAGATCAGAATGGCTTGTTACGTGATTGTAATTGATTATCATTGAACGGATGATAGATTGAGTAATTTGTAAGCTTACAATGGCTTGTTACGTGATTGTAGTTGATTCTCATCAATTGGTTCACTGATTCGCTGATTTGTAAGCTCAAAATGGGTTGTTACATGATTTTACATGATTCTCATAGAACGGTTGACCAATTCGGTGATTTGTAAGCTCAAAATGGGTTGTTACATGATTTTACATCATTCTCATAGAACGGTTGACCGATTCGGTGATTTGTAAGCTCATAATGGCTTGTTACATGATTGTAATTGATTCTCATCGAACGGTTGATCGATTCGATGATTTGTCAGCTCAGAATGGCTTGTTACGTGATTGTAGCTGATTCTTATCGAACGGTTGACCGATTTGATAATTATAAGCTCATAATGGCTTGTTACATGATTCAAGTTGATTCTCATCGAATAGTTGATCGATCTGGTGATTTATAACCTCAGAATGGCTAATTATGTGATCTTAGTTGATTCTCATCGAACGGTTGATAGAGTTAGTGATTTGTAAGCTCAAAATGGCTTGTTACATGATTGTACTTGATTCTCATCGAACAGTTGCCCGATTTGGTGATTTGTAAGCTCAAAATGGGTTGTTACGTGATCTTAGTTCATTCTAATCGAATGGTTAATAGATTTAATGATTTGTAAGCTTAGAATGGCTTTTTACGTGATTATAGTTGATTCTCATCGAACGGTTGACCGATTCAGTGATTTGTAAGCTTAGAATGACTTGTTACATGATTGTAGTTGATTTTCATCGAATAGTTGACCGATTTGGTTATTTCTAAGCTCAGAATGGCTTGTTACGTGATTGTAATTGATTCTCATCAAACGGTTGACCAATTCGATGATATGTAAGGTCAGAATGGCTTGTTACGTGATTGTAGCTGATTCACATCGAACGATTGACCGATTTAGTGATTTGTAAGTTCAGAATGCCTTGTTCAATGATTATAGCTGATTCTCATCAAACGGTTGACTGATTCGGTGATTTGTAAGCTTAGAATGGCTTGTTACATGATTGTATTTTATTCTCATCAAAAGGTTGACTAATTCGATCATTTGTAAGCTCATAATGGCTTTTTACTTGATTATAGATGATTCGTATAGAATGAGTGACCGATTCGGTGATTTGTAAGCTCAAAATACTTTGTTAGATGATTGTAATTGCTTCTCATCGAACGGTTGACTGATCGGTCATTTGTAAGCTCAGAATGACTTGTTAACCGATTCGGTGATTGTAGCTGACTCTCATCAAAAGGTTCACCGATTTGATAATTTGATGATTTGGTGATTTGTCAGCACAAAATGGGTTGTTACATGATTTTAACTGATTCTCATAGAACGGTTGACTGATTCGGTGATTTGTAAGCTCAGAATGGCATTTGTAAGTTTAGAATGGCTTGTTACATGATTGTAGTTGATTCTCATCGAATGATTGTTTTGATTCAGTGATTTGTAAGCTCAAAATAGATTGTTATGTGATTGTAATTGATTCTCATCGAACGGTTGACCGATTTGGTGATTTGTAAGCTCATAATGCAATATTACGTGATTGTAACTGATTCTGATCGAACCATTGACAGATTCAATGATTTGTAAGCTGAAAATGGCTTGTTACATGATTGTAATTTATTCTCATTGAACGGTTGACCGATTTAGTGATTTGTAAGCTCTGAATGGCTTGTTACGTGATTGTAGCTAATTCTCATCAAACGGTTGACTGAGTCAATGCTTTGTAAGCTCAGGCTTGTTACATGATTGTAATTGGTTGTCATCGAACGGTTGACTAATTTGGTGATTTGTAAGCTCAGGCTTGTTACGTGATTCTAGCTGAATCTCATCAAACGGTTGACCAATTCAATGATTCGAAAGCTCGGAGTGGCTTAATACGTGATTGTAATTGATTCTCTTCAAACGCTTAACGGATTCCATGATTTGTAAGCTCAGAATGGCTTGTTACATGATTGTAACTAATTCTCATCGAACGGTTCACCGATTCAGTGATTTGTAAGCTCATAATGACTTGTTACAAGATTGTAGTTGATTATCATTGAACGGTTGACCGATTCGGTGATTTTTAAGATCAAAATGGCTATTTACATGATTGTACCTTATTCTCATCGAATAGTTGATCGATTTGGTGATTTGTGAGCTCCTAATGGCTTGTTACGTGATTGTAGCTGACTGTCATCAAACGGTTGACTGATTCAGTGATTTGTAAGCTCAGAATGGCTTGTTACATGATTGTAGAAGATTGTCATCAAACAGTTCAGTGATTCAGTGATTTCTAAGCTCAAAATGGGTTGTTACGTGATTGTGGCTGATTCTCATTGAACAGTTGACTGATTTCATGATTTTTATGCTCAGAATGGCTTGTTACATGATTGTAGCTAAGTCTCATCGAATGGTTGATCGATTCAATTATTTGTAAGCTGAGAATGGCTTGTTACGTGATTGTAGCTGATTCTTATTGAACGATCCACCGATTCAATGATTTGTAAGCTCAGAATGACTTGTTACAAGATTGTAGCTTATTCTCATCGAACAGTTGACCGATTCAGTGATTTGTAAGCTCATAAGGGCTTTTTATGTGATTGTAGCTGACTGTCATCAAACGGTTGATCGATTCCATGATTTGTAAGCTCAGAATGGCTTGTTACGTGATTGTAGCTGATTGGCATCAAACAGTTGAGTGATTTAGTGATTTGTAAGCTCAAAATGGGTTGTTACGTGATTGTGGTTGATTCTCATTGAATAGTTGACTGATTTCATAATTTTTATGCTTAGAATGGCTTGTTGCATGATTGTAGCTAAGTCTCATCGAATGGTTGACCGATTTGGTGATTTGTAAACTTAGAATGGCTTGTTACATGATTTGAGCTGATTCTTATTGAACGGTTGATCGATTCATTGATTTTTAACCATTGAATGATTTTCTATGTGATTGTAGCAGATTCTCATCGAACGGTTGACCGATTAGATGATTTGTAACATGATTGTAACTCATTCTCATTAAACGGTTGATCGATTCAATGATTTGTAAGCTTAGAATGACCCATTACGTGATTGTAGCTGATTCTCATCAAACGGTTGACCAATTCAGTTATTTTTAAACTTAGAATGGCTTGTTACATGATTGTAACTCATTCTCATTAAACGGTTGACCGATTCAATGATTTGTAAGCTTAGAATGGCCCATTACGTGATTGTAGCTGATTCTCATCAAACGGTTGACCAATTCAGTTATTTTTAAACTTAGAATGGCTTGTTACATGATTGTAGCTGATTCTCATAGAATAGTTGACCAATTCAATGATTTGTAAGCTCAGAATGACTTGTTACATGATTGTAGGTATTTTTGATCAAACAGTTGACTAATTTTATGATTTGTAAGCTCAGAATGGCCCGTTACATGATTGTAGCTGATTCTCATCGAACGGTTCACCGATTCGGTGATTTGTAAGCTCAAAATAGATTCTTACGTGATTATAATTGATTCTTATCGAGCGGCTGATTGATTCGGTGATTTGTAACCTCAGAATAGCTTGTTTCATAATTGAAGCTGATTCTCATCGAATGGTTGACCGATTTAGTGATTTGTAACCTCAAAATGGCTTGTTACATGATTGCAGCTGATTCTCATCGAACAGTTGACCAATTTGGTGATTTGTAAGCTCACAAGGCTTGCTATGTGATTATAATTAATTCTCATTGAACGGTTGACCGATTTGGTAATTTGTAAGCTCATAATAGCTTGTTACATGATTGTAGCTCAATCTCATTGAACGGTTGACCAATTCAATGATTGGTAAGCTCAAAATGGCTTAATACGTGATTGTAATTGATTTTCATCAAATGGTTGATCGATTCCATGATTTGTAAGCTCAAAATGGCTTCTTACTTTATTGTAGCTAATTCTCATCGAACGATTCACCGATTCAGAGATTTGTAACCTCAAAATGGCTTGTTATGTGATAGTAGCTAATTATCATCGAATAGTTGATGTATTCGGTGATTTGTAAGCTCAGAATGGCTTGTTACATGATTGTAGCTTATTCTCATCGAAGGACAGACCGATTCAGTGATTTGTAAGTTTACAATGGCTTGTTATGTGATTGTAGCTGATTCTCATCGAATGGTTGACTGATTCGGTGATTTGTCAGCTCAGAATGGTTTGTTATATGATGTAATTGATTCCAATCAAATGGTTGACAAATTCGGTAATTTTTATGGTCAGAATGACTTTTGACATGATTGTAATTGATTCTCATCGAACAGCTGACCGATTTGGTGATTTGTAAGCTCAGAATGGCTTGTTACGTGATTGTAGCTAATTCTCATTGAACAGTTGATCGAGTCGGTAATTTGTAAGCTCAGAATGAGTTGTTACGTGATTGTAGTTGATTCTCATCGAACAGTTGACTGATTCAGTGATTTGTAAGCTCAGAATGGCTTTTTACATGATTGTAGCTAATTCTCATCAAACGGTTGACTGATTTAGTTGTTTCCATGCTCAAAATGGCTTGTTACGTAATTGTTGCTGATTCTCATTGAACGGTTGACCAATTCAAAGATTTGTAAGCTCAAAGAGGCTTGTTACGTGATTGTAGCTGATTGTCATCGAACGGTTGACCGATTCGGTGATTTGTAAGGTCAAAATGGCTTGTTACGTGATTGCAACTGATTCTCATCGAATGGTTCACCGATTTGATGATTTGTAAGCTGAGAATGACGTGTTACGTGATTGTAGTTCATTCTCATCAACCAGTTGACCGATCGGGTGATTTGAATGCTCAGAATGGCTTGTTACGTGATTGTAGTTGATTCTCATCGAATGGTTGACCGATTTGGGAATTTTTAAGCTCAAAATGGCTTGTTACGTGATTGTAGTTGATTCTTATCTAATAGTTGACCAATGATTCAGTGATTTCAAAGGAAAGAATGGCTTGCTACGTGATTGTAGCTAATTCTCATCGAATGGTTGACTGATTTAGTGATTTCTAAGCTCACAATGGCCTGTTACGTGATTGTAGCTTATTCTAATGAAACGGTTGATCGATTCAATAATTCAAATGCTCAGAGTGGCTTGTTACATGATTGTAATTGATTCCCATCAAATCGTTGATCGATTCGATAATTTGTAAGTTCATAATGGCTTGTTACCTTATTGTAGCTGATTCTCATTAAACGATTGATAGATTCAATGATTTCTAAGCTCATAATGGCTTGTTACATGATTGTAGCTAATTCTCATCGAACGGTTGACCAATTCTATGATTTGTAACCTCAAAATGGCTTGTTACGTGAGTGTAATTGATTCTCATCGAATGGTTGACCAATTTGATGATTTGTAAGCTTAGAATGGCTTGTCACCTGATTGTAGTTCATTCTCATCGAATGATTGACTGATTCGGTGATTTGTATGCTCAGAATGGCTTGTTACATGATTGTAGCTGATTCTCATCAAATGATTGACTGATTTGGTAATTTGTAAACTCAGAATGGCTTGTTACGTGATTATAAGTAACTCTCATCGAACACTTGACCGATTTGGTGATTTGTAAGCTTTGAATAGCTTGTTACATGATTGTAGCTAATTCTCATCGAACGGTTGACTGAGTCAATGATTTTGTAAGCTCAGAATGGCTTGCTAGGTGATTGTAATTGATTCTCATCAAATGGTTGACTGATTTGGTAATTTGTAAGCTCAGAATGGCTTGTTACGTGATTGTAGCTAATTCTCATCGAACGGTTGACCAATTCGGTGATTTGTAAGCTCAAAAATGCTTGCTATGTGATTGTAATTGATTCTTATCGAACGGTTGAGCGATTTGGTGATTTGTAAGCTCAGAATGACTTGTTACATGATTGTAGCTGAATCTCATCGAATGGTTGACCATTTCAATGATTTGTAAGCTCAGAATGGCTTAAGACATGATTGTAATTGATTCTTATCGAACGATTGACCGATTCCATGATTTGCAAGCTCAGAATGGCTTGTCATGTGATTGTAACTAATTCTCATCGAACGGTTGATCGATTCGCTGATTTGTAAGCTTAGAATAGCTTGTGACGTGATTTGAGCTGATTCTCATCAAACGATATACCGATTCAGTGATTTGTAAGCTCAAAATGGCTTGTTACATGATTATAATTGATTCTAATTGAACAATTAACCTTGATTTGGTGATTTGTAAGCTCATAATAGCTTGTTACATGATTGTAGCTGAATCTCATCGAATGGTAGACAAATTCAATGATTTGTAAGCTCTAAATGGCTTAATAAATGATTTTAATTGATTATCATTGAACGGTTGACTGATTCGGTGATTTGTAAGCTCAAAATGGTTTCTTACAGAATTGTAGCTGATTCTCATCGAACAATTGACCGATTATGTGATTTGTAAGCTCATAATGGCTTGTTATGTGATTGTAGATGTTTCTCACCGAATGGTTAACCTATTTGGTGATTTATAAGCTCAGAATGGCCTGTTACGTGATTGTAATTGATTCTCATCGAATAATTGATAGATTCAATAATTTGTAAGCTCATAATGGCTTGTTACGTGATTGTAGCTAATTCTCATCGAACAGTTGACCGATTCACTTATTTGTAATTTCAGACTGGCTTATTACGTGATTGTAGCTGGTTCTCATCGAATGGTTGAATGATTCGGTGATTTGTAAGCTAAGAATGGCTTGTTACGTCATTGTAGCTGATTTTCATTGAACGGTTGACTAATTCGATGATTGTAAGCTCAGAATGGCTTGTTACATGACTATATCTTATTCTCATCAAATGATTGGCCAATTCAGTGATTTGTATGCTGAGAATGACTAGTTAGGTAATTGTAGCTGATTCTCATCGAACGGTTGACCGATTCAGTGATTTGTAAGCTCAGAATGGCTTGTTACGTGATTGTAGCTGATTCTCATCTAACGGTTGATCGATTCAATGATTTGTAAGCGCAGAATGGCTTGTTACATGATTGTAGCTGATTCTCATCGAACGGTTGACCAATTCGGTGATTTGTAAGTTTAGAATAGCTTGTTACGTGATTGGAGATGATTCTTATTGAATAGTTGATTGATTCGGTGATTTGTCAACTCAGAATGGCTTGTTACATGATTATAGTTGAATCTCATCCAATGGTTGAAAGAGTCAATGATTTGTAAGCTTAGAATGGCTTAATACAGGATTGTAATTGATTCTCATCAAACGGTTGACCGATTCGGTCATTTGTAAGCTCAGAATGGCTTGTTACGTGATTGTAGCTGATTCTCATCAAACAGTTGACCGATTCGATGATTTGTAAGCTCAGAATGGCTTGTTACGTGATTGTAGTTGATTCTCATCGAACGGTTGACTGATTTGGTTATTTGTAAGCTCAAAATGGATTGTTACGTGATTGTTATTGATTCTCATTGAATAGTTGAACGATTCTATGATTTGCATGCTCAAAATGGGTTTTTACATGATTGTAACTGATTCTCATCGAACAGTTGACAGATTCGGTGATTTGTTAGTGCATAATAGGTTATTACATTATTGAAGATAATTCTCATCTAATGGTTGATCGATTCAGTGATCTGTAAGCCTAGAATGGCTTGTTATGTGATGTAGCTGATTCTCATTGAACAGTTGACTGAGTCAATGATTTGTAAGTTCAGAATGGCTTGTTACGTGACTGCAGTTGATTCCCATTGAACGGTTGACCGATTCGGTGATTTGTAAGCTTAGAATAGTTTGTTACTTGATTTTAGCTAATTCTCACTGAATAGTTAACCGATTAAGTGATTTGTAAGCTCATAATGGCTTGTTACATGATTGTAATTGATTCTAATCAAATGATTGACCGATTTAGTGATTTGTAAGCTTAGAATGGCTTGTTATGTGATTGTAAATGATTCTCAATAATTGGTTGACCGATTCGGTTATTTGTAAGATCATAATGACTTGTTACATGATTGTAATTCATTCTCATCGAACGGTAGACCAATTCAATAATTTGTAAGCTCAGAATGGCTTGTTACATGATTGTAGCTAATTCTCATTGAACGGTTGACCGATTCGGTGATTTATAAGCTTTGAATGACTTGTTACATGATTGTAGCTAATTCTCATTGAATGTTTGACCGATTCGATGATTTGTAAGCTCCAAATGGCTTGTTACGTGATTGTAGCCGATTCTCATCGAATGGTTGACCGATTCAGTGATTTGTAAGCTCAAAATGGCTTGTTACATAATTGTAGCTGATTCTCATCGAACAGTTGCCCGATTCAGTGATTGATAAGATCAGGATGACTTGTTACATGATTTTAAGATATTCTTATCGAATGGTTGACCGATTCAGTGATTTGTAATCTCAAAATGCCTTGTTACGTGATTGTAGCTGAATATCATCGAACGGTTGACAGAGTCAATGATTTGTAAGTTCAGAATGGCTTAATACGTGATTGTAATTGATTCTCATCAAAGAGTTGACCGATTTGGTGATTTGTAAGGTCAGAATGGCTTGTTACATGATTGTAGCTGATTCTCATCAAACGGTTGACCTATTCAATAATTTGTAAGCTCAGAATGGCTTGTTATGTGAATGTAGCTAATTCTCATCCAATGTTTGACCGATTCAGTGATTTGTAAGTTCAGAATGGCTTGTTACATGATTGTAGCTGATTCTCATAGAATGGTTCACCGATTTGGTGATTTGTAACCTCAGAATAACTTATTACATGATTGTAATTGATTCTTATTGAACGGTTGACTGGTTTGGTGATTTTTAAGCTCAGAATGGCTTGTTTCATGATTGTAGCTAATACACATCAAATGGTTCCCCAATTGGGTGATTTGTAAGCTCAGAATAGCTTGTGACATCATTATAATTGATTCTTATTGAATGACTGACTGATTTGATGATTTGTAAGCTCAGAATTACTTGTTACATTATTATAGCTGAATCTCATTGAATGGTTGACCAATTCAGTGATTTGTAAGATCAGAATGGCTTGTTACATGATTGTAATTGATTCTAATCAAATGGTTGACCAATTCAATTATTTGTAAGCTCAAAATGACTTGTTACGTGATTGTAGTTGATTCTCATAGAATGGTTGATCGATTTGGTGATTTGTAAGCTCGGAATGCTTTGTTATGTGATTGTAGCTGATTCTCATCAAACGGTTGGCTAACTCGGTGATTTTGTAAGCTCAAAATGGCTTGTCAAGTAGGTGATTAAAATGGCTTCTCATCGAATGGTTGACCAATTCGGTGATTTATAAGCTCATAATGGTTTGTTAGGTGATTGTAGATGGTTCTCATCAAACGGTTGACCGATTCAGTGATTTATAAACTTAGAATGGCTTGCTACGTGATTGTAGTTGATTTTCATCGAACGGTTGACAGATTCGATCATTGGTAAGATCTGAATGGCATGTTACGTGACTGTAATTGATTCTCATCGAATGGTTAACCGATTCAGTGATTTGTAAGCTCAGAATGGGTTGTTACATGATTGTAATTGATTCTCATAGAACGATTGACCAATTTGGTGATTTATAAACTCAGAATGGCTTGTTATCAGATTGTAGCTGATTCTCATCGAATTGTAAGCTCATAATGACTTGTTATGTGATTGTAGCTGATTCTTATTAAACGGTTCACCGATTCAGAATGACTTGTTACATGATTGTAGCTGATTATCATCGAACGGTCGACAGATTTAAGGATTTGTAACATCAAAATGGCTTGTTACATGATTGTAGCTGATTCTCATTGAACGGTTGACTAATTCGGTGATTTGTCAGCTTAAAATGGCTTGTGACGAGATTGTAGCTATTATCATCAAATGGTTTATCGATTTGGTAATTTGTAAGCTCAAAATAGCTTGTTATGTGATTGTAGCTATTCTCATCGAACAGTTCACGGATTCGGTGATTTGTAAGCTTAGAATGGCTTGTTACGTGATTATAGCTGATTCGCATAGAACTGTTGACCGATTCAGTGATTTGTAAGCTCAAAATGGCTTTTTATGTGATTGTAATTGATTATCATCAAACTTTTGACCAATTTCATGATTTCTAAGGTCAAAATGGCTTGTTATGTTATTGTAGCTGATTTACATCGAACTGTTGACCGATTTGGTGATTTGTAATCTCAGAATGGCTTTTTATGTGTTTGTAATTAATTCTCATCGAACTTTTGACCGATTCGATGATTTGTAATCTTATCATGGCTTGTTACATGATTGTAGCTGATTCTAATGAAACATTTAACCGATTAGGTGATTTGTAAGTGTCGAATGACTTGTTAGGTGATTGTAATTACTTCTCATCGAACAGTTAACGGATTCAGTGATTTGTAAGCTCAAAATGGCTTTCTACATGATTGTAGTTGATTCTTATCAAATGGTTGATCGAGTTTGTGATTTGTAAGCTCGAAATGGCTTGTTACATGATTGTAGCTGATTCTCATTAAACGGTTGACCGATTCATTGATTTGTAAGCTCTGTAAAGCTTGTTATGTGATTGTAATTGGTTCTCATCAAACGGTTGACCGATTCAATGATTTGTAAGCTTAGAATGACTTGTTACCTAATTATAATTAATTCTCATCGAACGGTTGACCGATTCAGTAATTTGTAAGCTCAGAATGCCTTGTTACGTGATTGCAGCTGATTTTCATCAAAAATTTGATCGATTCAGGGATTTGTAAGCTCATAATGGCTTGTTACATGACGTACGTGATTGTAGCTGATTTTCATCAAACAGTTGACTGATTCGTTGATTTGTAAGCTCAGAATGGTTTATTACGTGATTGTAGCTGATTCTCATTGAACGGTTAATCGATTCATTGATTTGTAGGCTCAGAATGGCATGTTAGGTGATTGTAATTGTTTCTCATCAAATGGTTGACCAATTCGGTGATTTGTAAGTTCATAATAGTCTTTTACGTGATCGTAGCTGATTCTCATAGAACATTTGACCAATTCGATGATTTGTAAGCTCATAATGGCTTGTTATGTGATTGTAGCTGATTCTCATCGAACAGTTGACCGATTCGGTGATTTGTAAGCTCATAATGGCTTGTTACGTGATTGTAGCTAATTCTCATCAAACAATTGACTGATTCGGTGATTTGTAAGCTCATAATGGCTTGTTACATGATTCTAATTGATTCTCATTGAACAGTTGACCGATTCGATGATTTGTAAGCTCAGAATAGCTTGTTATGTGATTGTAATTGATTCTCATCGAACGGTTGACTGATTCGGTGATTGGTAAGCTCAGAATGGCTTGTTACATGATTCTAGTTGATCTCATAGAACGATTGACTGATTCAGTGATTTTCAATCTCAGAATGGATTACTTCCTAAATGTAATTGATTATCATCGAACGGTTGACCAAGTCAATGATTTATAAGCACAGAATAGCTTGTTCCATGATTGTAGCTGATTTTCATCAAACGGTTGACCAATTCAGTGATTTGTAAGCTCAGAATGGCTTAAAACATGATTGTATTTGATTCTCTTCAAACAGTTGACCAATACAGTGATTTGTAAGCTCAAAATAACTTGTTACGTGATTGGAAATGATTCTCATCGAACGGTTGACTGATTCAGTGATTTTTAAGCTCAGAATGGCTTGTTACATGATTGTAATTGATTCTCATCGAACGGTCAACCGATTCAGTCATTTGTAAACTCAGAATGGCTTGTTACATGATTATAGCTGATTCTCATCGAACGGTTGACCTGTTCGATGATTTTTAAGCTTAGAATGGCTTGTTACATGATTGTAGCTGATTCTCATCGAACGGTGGACCGATTCATTGATTTGTAAGCTCAGAATGGCTTGTTACGTGATTGTAGCTAATTCTCATCGAACGGTTGACCAATTCGGTGATTGTAAGCTCATAATGGCTTGTTACATGATTGTAATTGATTCTCATCAAATGGTTGACTAATTTGGTGATTTGTAAGATCAAAATGGCTCTTTACATGATTGTAGCTGATTCTCCTCGAACGGTTGATTGATTCTATAATTTGTAAGCTTAGAATGGCTTGTTACATGATTGTAGCTGATTTTTGTCGAACGGTTGACCGATTCGGTGATTTGTAAGCTCAAAATGGCTTGTTATGTGATTGTAATTGATTCCCATTGAATTATTGACCGATTTGGTGATTTGTAAGCTCTAAATAGCTTGTTATGTGATTGTAGCTAATTCTCATCAAATGGTTGACCGATTCGATGATTTGTAAACTCAGAATGCCTTTTTATGTGATTGTAGCTAAATCTCATCGAACTATTGAATGATTCAATGATTTGTAAGCTCTGAATGGCTTAATACATGATTGTAATTGATTCTCATCAAATGCTTGACCAATTCAAAGATTTGTAAGCTTAGAATGGCTTGTTAAGTGATTGTAGATGATTCTCATCGAATGGTTCAGCGATTTGGTGATTTGTAAGCTCAGAATGGCTTGTTACGTGATTGTAGCTGATTCTAATCGAACGGTTGACCAATTCAGTGATTTGTAAGCTTAGAATGGCTTGTTACGTGATTTTAATTGATTCTCATCAAACAGTTTACTGATTTGGTATTTTGTAAGCTCACAATGGCTTGTTACGTGATTGTAATTGATTCTCATCGAATGGTTGACTGATTCAGTGATTTGTAAGTGGAGAATGGCTTGTTATGTGATTGTAGCTGATTCTCATCGAACAGTTGACCGATTTAGTGATTTGTAAGCTCAGAATGGCTTGCTATGTGATTGTAGCTGATTCTTGTCGAACGGTTGACCGATTCAATGATTTGTATACTCAGAATGGCTTGTTACATGATTGTAGTGGATTCTCATAGAGCGGTTGATCGATTTGGTGATTTGTAAGCTTAGAATGGCTTGTTATGTGATTATAGCTGATTCTCATCAAATGTTTGACCGATTCACTTATTTGAAAGCTCAGAATGGCTTGTTACGTGATGTTAATAGATTCTCATCGAACGGTTGACCGATTCAGTGATTGATAAGCTCATAAAGGCTTGTTACGTGATTGTGGTTGATTCTCATCTATTAGTTGATCGATTCAAGGATTTGTAAGTAGAGAATGGCTTGTTATGGCTTGTTACATGATTCTCATCGAACAGGTGACCGATTTGGTGATTTTTAAACTCAAAATGACTTGTTACGTGATTGTAATTTATTCTCATCGAATGGTTCACCGATTCGGTGATTTGTAAGCTCAGAATAGCTTGTTACGAATCGGTCACCCATTTAATGAGAATCATGTCCAATCACGTAACAAGCCATTCTAAATTTAAAAATTACCAAATCGGTCAACCGTTCAATGAGAATCAATTAGAATAATGTAACAAGCCATTGTGAGCTTACATATCACCTATCCTAGGATCTGCACCTATCCTAGCAGATGAAGAAGGAATAGAACTAGTAGCATTACTAAGTGGAAAAGCAGTAGTCATAGATGGCATACCTAGTTCTGCTTTCCTTTCTCATTTATGATAACAGTAGTCATAGATGGCATTACTAAGTGGAAAAGCAGTAGTCATAGATGGCATACCATCTTCTGCTTTCATTTCTCATTTATGATAACAGTAGGTCTGGTAATCCTATGCCCATCCTTATCTTTAGGCAAAGGGACATAACTTTGCACTTGTCTAACTACAAGGCCCTCATTTTCAAATTCATGATCCTACAGTAAACGTTCTTGCTCAGTCCTCAAGGCATCAAGATCACCAAAAACATCATGCTATAGCATTTTGGGAGTAGAAGCAAGCATTTTGTTTCTCTCCTTCATTTCATTTATTTTTCTTAAGAGAGATTGCCTCTCTATCAAACAGGTGACTGATTCAGTGATTTGTAAACTCAGAATGACTTGTTACGTGATTGTAATTTATTCTCATCGAACGGTTCACCGATTCAGTGATTTGTAAGCTCAGAATGGCTTGTTACGAATCGGTCACCCGTTCAATGAGAATCATGTCCAATCATGTGACAAGCCATTCTAAATTTAAAAATTACCAAATCGGTCAACCGTTCAATGAGAATCAATTACAATAATTTAACAAGCCATTGTGAGCTTACATATCACCGAATCGGTCAACTGTTTGAAGAGAATCAGCTACAATCAGGTAACAACCCATTCTAAGCTTACAAATGACCGAATCGGTCAACCATTTCATGAGAATCAGCTACAATCATGTAAGAAGCCATTCTAAGTTAACAAATCACCAAATCGGTCAACCGTTCGATGAGAATCAGCTACAACTATGTAAGAAGCCATTCTGAGCTTACAAATCACCGAATCGCTCAACTATTTGATGAAAATTAGCTACAATCACGTAACAAGCCATTCTGAGCTTACAAATCATCGAATCGGTCAATCGTTTGATGAGAATCAGCTAAAATCATATAACAATCCATTATGAGCTTACGAATCACTAAACCAGTTAACTATTCAATGAGAATCAATTACAATCACATAACAAGCCATTCTTAGCTTACAAATCACCGAATCGGTCAACTGTATGATGAGAGTCATCTACAATCATGTAACAAGCCATTGTGAGCTTACAAATCATTGAATTGGTGAACTGTTTGATGAGAATCAGCTACAATCACATAACAAACCATTCTAAGCTTACAAATCACCAAATCAGTCAACCGTTCGATGACAATAAGCTACAATCATGTAACAAGCATTTCTGAGCTTACAAATCATCGAATCAGTCAACTGTTTGATGATAATCAACTACAATCATGTAACAAGCCATTCTGAGCTTACAAATTACTGAATCGGTAAACCGTTTGATAAGAATTAGTTATAATCATGTAACAAGCTATTTTGAGCTTACAAATCATAGAATCGGTCAACCATTCGATGAGAATCAATTACAATCATGGATTAAGCCATTTTGAGCTCATAAATCATTTAATTGGTCAACTATTTTATGAGATTCAACTACAATCACGTAACAAGCCATTCTGAGCTTACAAATCACCAAATAGGTCAACTGTTTAATGAGAATCAATTACAATCAGGAAACAAGCCATTCTGAGCTTACGAATCATCGACTCAGTCAACAGTTCGATGAGAATTAGCTACAATCATGTAGCAAGCCATTCAGAGATTACAAATCACCAAATCAGTTAACAATTTAATGAGAATCAACTACAATCATGTCAAAATTTATTCTGAGCTTACAAATCACCAAATCAGTCAACCGTTCGATGAGAATCAATTACAATTACGTAACAAGCCATTCTGAGCTTCCAAATCAATCAATCGGTCAATTGTATTATGAGAATCAGCTACAATCATGTAACAAGCCATTCTAAACTTACAAATTATCAAATCTGTCAACTGTTTGATGAGAATTAGCTACAATCACATAACAAGCCATTCTAAGCTTACAAATCATGAAATCGGTGAACCGGTCAATGAGAATCAGCTACAATCACGTAATAATTTATTCTGAGCTTACAAATCACCGACTCAATCAACCATTCGATGAGAATCAGCTACAATCACGTAACAAGCCATTCTCAGCTTACAAATCACCGAATTGGTCAACGATTCGATGAGAAGCAATTACAATCACCTAACAAGCGATTTTGAGCTTACAAATCATCGAATCAGTCAACTATTTGATTAGAATAAGCTACAATACCGTAAGAAGCCATTTTGAGCTTAAAAATCACCGAAACAGTCAACCGTTCGATGAGAATAAATTACAATCGTGTAAAGTCATTCTAAGCTTAGAAATCACCGATTCAGTTGCCCATTCGATGCGAATCATCTCCAATCACATAACAAACCAGTCTGAATTTGAAAATTACCGAATCGGTCAACCATTAGATGAGAATCAATTACAATCATGTAACAAGCTATTGTGAGCTTACGTATAACCGAATTGGTCAACCGTTTGATGAGAATCAGTTACAATCATGTAACAAGCTATTCTGAGCATACAAATCATCAAATCGGTCAACCCTTTGATGAGAATCAGCTACAATCACATAACAACCCATTATGAGCTTACAAATCACCAAATCGGTCAACCGTTTGATGAGAATCAATTACAATCACATAAGAATCCATTCTAAGTTTACAATCAGGTAACAATCATGTAAGAATCAGTTACAATCAATTAGAATCAATTTAGTGAAAATTAACTACAACCACATAACAAGCCATTCTGAGCTTACAAATCACCAAATCGATCAACCGTTGGATGAGAATCAGCTACAATCACATAACAAGCCATTTTGAGCATACAAATCATCAAATCGGTTAACCATTTGATGAGAATCAACTACAATAACGTATCAACCCATTATGAGCTTACAAATCACCAAATCGGTCAACCGTTCGATGCTAATCAATTACAATCACGTAACAATCCATTCTAAGCTTACAAATCATTGAATCGGTCAACCATTTGATGAGAATCAATTGCAATCATGTAAGAAACCATTATGAGCTTACAAATCATCGAATCAGTAAACCATTCGATGAGAATTGGCTACAATCACGTAACAAGCTATTTTGAACTTACAAATCATCGAATGGGTGAACCATTCGATAATTACAATCACATAACAAGCCATTCTGAGCATACAAATCACCAAATCGGTCAACCATTCGATGAGAATCAGCTAGAATCATGTAACAAGCCATTCTGAGCTTACAAATCACCAAATCGGTTAACCGTTTGATCAAAATCAGCTACAATCACGTAAGAAGCCATTATGAGCTTAAAAATCACTGAATCAGTCAACCATTCAATGAGAATCAATAAAAGTTACGTATTAAGCCACTCTGAGCTTACAAATCATTGAATGCTCAACCAATTGATGAGATTCAGCTACAATCACGTAACAAGCCATTCTAAGCTAACAAATCATCGAATCGGTCAACAATGCAATGCGAATCATCTCCAATCACGCAACAAGCCATTCTGAGCATAGAAATCATCAAATCGGTCAACCGTTCGATGAGAATCAATTACAATCATGTAACAAGCCATTCTAAGCTTACATATCATAGAATCGATCAACCATTCGATGAGAATCAGCTACAACAACGTAATAGGCCATTTTGAGCTTACAAATCAATGAATCGGTCAACCATTCTATGAGAATCTAGTACAATCATGTAACTTTTGACTTTATAAATCACCGAATCGGTCAACCCTTTGATCACAATCAGCTACAATCACGTAACAAGCCATTCTAAGTTTACAAATACCTGAATTGGTCAACCTTTCGATGGGAGTTAGCTTCAATCTTGTAATAAGCCATTCTGAGCTTAGAAATCATCGAATCGATCAGCAGTTCGATGAGAATAAACTAAAATCACGTAACAAGCCATTTTGAGCTTTCAAATCACCGAATCGGTCAACCGTTCAATGAGAATCAGCTACAATCATGTAACAATTTATTCTGAGCTTACAAATCACCGAATCAGTCAACCGTCTGATGAGAATCAACTACAATCACGTAACAAGCCATTCTCAGCTTACAAATCACTGAATTAGTCAACCATTCGATGAGAATCAATTACAATCATGTAACAAGCCATTCTGAACTTACAAAATACTGAATCGGTCAACTGTTCGATGAGAATCAATTACAATCACTTAACAGACCATTCTAAGCTTATAAATCACCGAATCAGTCAATCGTTCGATAAGAATCAACTACAATCACGTAACAAGCCATTTTGAGCTTATAAATTACCAAATCCGTCAACCGTTCGATGAAAATCATCTAAAATCTCTTAACAAGCCATTCTGAGCTTACAAATGAGTGAATCAGTCTAGCGTTCGATGAGAATCTACTACAATCATGTAACAAGCCATTCTAAGCTTACAAATCACCCAATCGGTCAACCGTTCGATGATAATCAGCCACAATAATGTAACTAGCCATTCTGAGCTTTGAAATCATCGAATCAGTAAACCGTTTGATGAGAATCAACTACAATAAGGTGACAAGCCATTCTGAGCTTACAAATCACCCAATCGGTGAACTGTTCAATGAGAATCAGCCATAATAATCTAAAAATTACATACACGTAGCAAGCCATTCTAAGCTTACAAATCACCACATCAGTCAACTGTTCGATGAGAATCAATTACAAGCACGGAACAACTCATTTTGATTTGACAAATCACCGAATCGGTCGACTGTTTGATGAGAATCAAGTACAATCACGTAACAAGCCATTTTGAGCTTACAAATCACCAAATCGGTCCATCGTTTGATGAGAATCAGCTACAATCACGTAACAAGCAGATGCCACTTCATTCTTCTCATATTTATGGAATGCTTTGCTTCACTTCCCACTGCATTCTTCATATCTAGCCTGAGTTACTTACCTAGCCTGGGTGTGTGTATCCTTCAAGCCATTCTAAGCTTACAAATCACTCAATCGGTTGACTGTTCGATGAAAATCAATTACAATCAGGAAACAAGCCATTCTAAGCTTACAAATCATGAATCGGTCAATCGTTCGATGAGAATCACCTCCAATCATGTAACAAGCTATTCTGAGCTTACAAATCACCGAATCGGTCAACCGTTCAAAGAGAATCAGCTACAATCATGTAACAACCCATTCTGAGCTTACAAATAACCAAATCGGTCAACCATTTGATGAGAATCAATTACAATCACGTATTAAGTCATTCTGAGCTTACAAATCGTTGAATCAATAAATAGCTCGATGAGATTCAACTACAATCACGTAAAAAGGTATTCTAAGCTTACAAATCACAAAATCGGTCAACCATTCCATGAGAATCAATTACAATCATGTAACAATCCATTTTGACCTTACAAATAACTGAATCGGTCAACTGTTCGATGAGAATCAGCTACAATCATGTAAAAAGCTATTGTGAGTTTAAACATCACCGAATCGGTCAACTGTTTGATTAGAATCAGCTAGAATCACATAACAAGCAATTCTAAGCTTACAAATCACCAAATTGGTCAACCGTTCCATGAGAATCAGCTAGAATCAGGTAACAAGCCATTTTCAGCTTACAGCTCACCAAATTGGTCAACCATTTGATGAGAATCAACTACAATCCCATAACAAGCCATTCTGAGCTTACAAATCACCAAATCGATCAACCATTCGATGAGAATCAATTACAATCATGTAACAATCCATTCTAAGCTTACAACTAATGGAATCGATCAATTGTTAGATGAGAATCAGCTACAATCACGTAACAAGCCATTGTGAGTTTAAAAATCACCAAATCGGTCAACTGTTCAATTAGAATCAGCTAAAATCACATAACAAGCCATTCTGAGCTAACAAATAATCAAATCGGTCAACCGTTTGATGAGAATCATCTCCAATAACGTAACAAGCCATTCTGAGCTTACAAATCACTGAATCGGTCAACCGTTCGATGAGAATAAATTAAAATGATGTAACAAGCCATTCTGAGCTTACAAATCACTAAAGCTGTCAACCATTTGATTAGAATCAATTACAATCATGTAACAAGCCATTTTGAGCTTACAACTAACTGAATCAGTTAACCGTTCGATGAGAACTAGCTACAATCACAAAACAAGCCATTCTGAGCTTACAAATCATTGAACCAGTCAACCGTTCGATGAGAATACCTTACAATCACGTAACAAGTCATTCTAAGCTTACAAATTAATAAATTGATCAATCATTCGATAAGAATCAGCTACAATCACATAACGAGCCAATCTGAGCTTACAAATCACCGAATCGGTCAATTGTTCGATGAGAATTAGCTACAATCATGTAACAAGCCATTCTGAGCTTGCAACTCACTGAATCAGTTAATAGTTCAATGAGAACCAGCTACAATCACGTAACAACCCATTATGAGC
Organism: Chamaecyparis obtusa; assembly: GCA_027943335.1. Classification (NCBI taxonomy): domain Eukaryota; kingdom Viridiplantae; phylum Streptophyta; class Pinopsida; order Cupressales; family Cupressaceae; genus Chamaecyparis; species Chamaecyparis obtusa. The sequence goes on along the minus strand of BSBK01003129.1, from coordinate 722,601 downwards.
TTACAAATCATCGAATCGATCAGTCATTTGATGATAATCAGATAGAATAATGTGACAAGCCATTCTGAGCATACAAATCACCGAATTGGTCAACTGTTCAATTAGAATCAATTACAATCATGAAACAAGCTATTCTGAGCTTACAAATCACTGAATCGGTCAACCCTTCGCTTAGAATCATCTCCAATTATGTAACAAGCCATTCTGAGCTTACAAATCACCGAATCAGTCAATCATTCAATGAGAATCAATTAAAATCATGTAACAACCATTATGAGCTTACAAATCATTGAATCAGTCAATTGTTCATTTAGAATCAACTACAATCACGTAACAAGCCATTCTGAGCTTACAAATCATTGAACAGATCAACCGTTCGATGAGAATACATTACAATCACGTAACAAGCCAATCTGAGCTTACAAATTACCGAATTGGTCAATCATTCGATGAGAATCAGCTACAATCACGTAACAAGCCATTTTGTGCTAACAAATCACCAAGGTCAGCTATTCAACGAGAATCAATTAGAATCACATAACAAGCCATTCTGAGCTTACAAATCACAAAATTGGTCAACCGTTTGATGAGAATCGGCTACAATCACGTAACAAGCCATTCTGAGGTTACAAACCACTGAATCAGTCAACCATTCAATGAGAATCAACTACAATCATGTAACAAGTCATTCTGAGCTTACAAATCACCGAATCGGTCTACCATTCAATGAGAATCTATTACAATCATGTAACAAGCCATTCTGAGCTTACAAATCACTGAATCGGTCAATTGTTCAATGAGAATTTGCTATGTAACAACCCATTCTGACCTTACAAATCATCGAATTGGTCAACCATTCGATTAGAATCAATTACAATCATGTAACAAGCCATTGTGTTACTTAAACGGTCAACCGTTCGATGAGAATCAATTAGAATCACGTAACAAGACATTTTGAGCTTACAAATCACCAAATCAGTCAACTATTCGAAGAAAATCAGTGACAATCACGTAACAACGCATTATGAACTTACAAATCACTGAATTGGTCAACCATTCAATGAGAATCAATTACAATGACGTATTAAGCCATTCTGAGTTTACAAATCATTGAATTGGTCAACATTTCAATGAGATTGAGCTACAATCATGTAAAAAAGCATTCTGAGTTTACAAATCACCGAATTGGTCAACTGTTTGATGAGAATCAACTACAATCACATAACAAACCATTCTGAGCTTAAAAATCACTGAATCAGTTAGTCATTCGATGAGAATCAGCTATAATCACATAACAAGCCATTTTGAGCTTACAAATCACCGAATCGGTCAACCATTCCTTGAGAATTAGCTAGACTCACGTAACAAGCCATTCTGAGCATACAAATCACCAAATTGGTCAACTGTTCGATGGGAATCAATTACAATCATGTAACAAGCTATTTTGAGCTTACAAATCACCGAATCGATTAACTGTTCGATGAGAATCAACTACAATCATGTAACAAGCCATTATGAGCTTACAAATCATTGAATTGATCAACTGTTACATGAGAATAAGCTAAAAATAGGTAACAAGTCATTATGATCTTACAAATCACCAAATAGGTCAACCATTCGATGAGAATCAATTACAATCACGTATTAAGCCATTCTGAGCTTACAAATAATTAAATTGGTCAACTGATGGATGAGATTCAGCTACAATCACATAACAAGCTATTCTAAGTTTACAAATCACCAAATTGCAGTCAACCGTTCAATGAGAATCAGATACAATCATGTAACAAGCCATTTTGAGCTCATAAATCATTGAATTGGTCAACAGTTCGATGAGAATCAATTACAATCACGAAATAATCCATTATGTCTTTAAAAATCACCGAATCAGTCAACCATTCGATGAGAATCAGCTAATATCACATAACAATCCATTTTGAGTTTACAAATCACCGAATCGATCAACCATTCGATGAGAATCAGCTAGAAATACGTAACAAGTCATTTTGAGCTTACAAATAATCGAACCGATCAACCGTTTGAGAAGAATCAGGTACAATCACATAACAATCCACTCTGAGCTTATAAATCACTTAATCGATCAACCGTTCGATGAGAATCAATTATAATCACGTAACAAGCTATTCTGAGCTTACAAATAACTGAATCGATCAACCCTTCGATGAGAGTCAGCTACAATCACATAACAAGCCATTTTGAGCTTACAAATCACCGAATCCATAAACCATTCAATGAGAATTAGATCAATCACGTAACAAGCCATTCTAAGCTTAAAAATCACTGAATCTGTCAACCATTTGGTGAGAATCAACTACAATCACGTAACAACCCATTTTGAGCTTACAAATCACCGAATCGGTCAAACATTCGATGAGAATAAGCTAAAATCATGTAAAAACCCCTTCTGAGCTTACAAATCAATAAATCGGTCAAATGTTCGATGATAATTAATTACAATCACCTAAGATGCCATTCTGAGCTTACTAATGACCGAATCGATCAACCGTTCAATGAGAATCAGTTACAATCATGGAACAAGCCATTATGAGCTTACAAATCACTGAATCATTCAACTGTTCGATGAGAATCATCTACAATCACGTAACAAACTATTCTGAGCTTACAAATCACCAAATCAGTCAACTGTTCGATGAGAATCAGTTACAATCATGTGACAAGCCATTCTGAGCTTACAAATCACCGAATCGGTCAACCGTTCAATGAGAATCAATTATAATTATGTAACAAGCTATTCTGAGCTTACAAATCACTAAATCAATCAGCCATTTGATGAACATAACCTACAATTATGTAACAAGCCATTTTGAACTTACAAATCACCAAATCGGTTAACTGTTTTATGAGAATTAGCTACAATCCCGTAAAAAACTATTATGAGCTTACAAATCATTGAATTGGTCAACCATTTGATGAGAAGCAATTACAATCACGTAACAAGCCATTATGAGCCTACAAATCACCGAATTGGTCAATCGTGTTGGTTGTGGATTATTCCCTTTGATCTTCAACTTGCAGATTTACACTTTGATGGATAATTCAAATACATCTCCTAACTCTATCACCACTCCAAAGTCCACAAGGAAGAGGGCCAACTGACAAGGATCAAAGATCCTTCTACTCTTTGAGCTTCAATGCTCAGGTGGGTGTACCTTGACTCACTTCTCTAAAGGAGTCTAAAACAATATTCCACTACATTCAATACAAGAATGTTAAAGATTTATCAAATGATGTTTGTGTTTGTGTTGTTGTCAACCATGAAACTTCAAGAGAAAAGACCAGTGCCTTATCCCAGGGCTCAGAGTCACCTAACTATATACCTCAACTGAATACTTCAAATCAAACATAATGGAAACTAGAGTAAGTGCTTTGCCCATTACCCCTTTCCCTCAAGCACAAGGACATCAAATTCTATACCTGGTTGTAAACTCACTGAATTCACCTAAAAGGGTTTAATCTTAACTTTGTTAGAAACTCAGAGATGAATTCAAAATACTCTTTGTTTACCATACATTAACAAACTTTGTGATATTAACATATATAAGCTCAGATACAAGCAAGAAGACATACACAAGATGCAAGATTGGGATTCAATGGTGTTTTCATTAACAAATCCAGAATCAGCATACAATTAGAATAACACCAAGACCAGAGAAAATCACAAAACCAGACCTCTATCAGTATAATACAGTCAAAAACCAGGGACCAAAAAACAATAATGTTTTGGAACCCCCTCAAAATTCAAAAAAATGCAACTTATACCACTAGCCGCCTTGGAATTCTTAGAGAGAATGCAACAAGCTACGGACAGCTAGGGCAAGGGTCTCAACCACCCGACATGCCAAAATTTACATCAAAATTTATTACAAGGGCAGTAAACCAAGCAGTCCAAAAAAAGAAAATCTCAAACATATTTGCAATCATGAAAATCTGCGAGCCAGGATAGAGAACTAGGAGCTGCCATGAAAATCAGTCAAATCGACCACCTGCAAACACCTCTCGAGCCAAGAGTGTAATCATTCCTCACGGTACAAATCCCTTTGCAAACAACCACCAGGCACCCTGGACCACACTGCAAATCGCTTCTCACCAAACAGGGTCGCTTCTACATTCAATTCCATAAAAATATGGTACCCTCTGTCGCTGAAAATTCATAGAAAATCAAACTTGAAAATGCAATGGTTATAAGCACTTCGCGGGCATTAAGTTTCTTAACCATTCATCCCAGTCGCGCAACCGCGCAGTCTCATCTCTCACCGCCACAAGAATCGGGCTCCATTACATGCTTGGTCGCATGATCACAAGCCGTGGAAATGGCCCTTGTGATCATGCGACCGCAGTCTTTTAACCACAGTCGACAATTGGTCCCAAATCCTCTGCAAAGCCTCCGGCTATATCACCCCCGCAATCGCGATAAATAGTTGGTTAGTCACATGATCACATAAACTAAAAATAGGTTTTGCGAACATGCGACAACCTACAAACTGTAACTGCCAAATCCTCTGCCGCCGCTACTGGAACACTGGCCTGACCCTATCTGGCGAACTGGTGACTGAAGACCTTTCGCCAGATCACGCAAGACCTTATGCCATCACCAAAAGATCTAGTGATCACGCGACCATTGTTCGTTGAATCGCAAGACAAACTAGCGAATCACCAAAACTCCTTGCGAATGTGTGACAAGACCATATTCTATCAGCACCGCCATCTTTTTGTCCAGGCCGCCAAAACCAAGACCCCACCTAGGCCCGCTCGATGCCACATGTCACACCACCACACGCTGCGACCGACGAGATACCCAAGCATGGGCCCATGTTCCAAACTCACCTTCCTGCTAGCACGGACCAATCAGAAACTACCACGACACCACCTGCCAACCGAGCCATTACCGCAATTGCCATGGACACGTGGCACCCTGTCGCATGATCGCATAGCCTGAAAGTGGGCTATGCAAACATGCGACAGCCCGCTTACATTAACCACCACCGGTTAACACCACCACCCGCCGCAACCAGACCACGGACACGTGTCATCTGGTCGCATGATCCCATAGCCCGAAAGTGGGCTATGCAAACATGTGACAGCCAATAGGAAGCTGCGACATCACCGCACTCCGCGACACAAAACTGCAACTAGACCACACTGCGACCACCTGCTATCCACATCGAACGGTGGGCGCATGATCGCATGGGCAAGGAATATTCCATGCGATCATACGCCAACCGTAGATCTTTGATCTCTGATACCGGGCCCCATTGACAAGTCACCGCCACATGGACCAATCGAGCATGAGCCTCACCCTTTAGGGGATCGGACGGTTGTCATAAAAGTGCATAGCCTTGATGCATCCCTCACGCTTTAACAACAACTATTCGATCTTCTAACACATCAGGACCCTCTACTCAATCTGGAAACCAGGTCCCACCACACATCGGACTTGCGCACCTAAACAAGTAAACTGCCAAGCAGCCTTACCAAACTGGGACCCACATGGACAGGTGGCGAGCGGTCACATGATCGCATGTCAGAAAAGTTTGACATGCGGCCATGCGACAGCCAATAGGGAAGAAGCCTTTGAAAATTTGGGCCCACCAAACGGAAGCAACGTTGGAACAGATAAGATCAACGGCAGGCGCATGATCGCATGGGCAAGGAATATTCCATGCGATCACATGCTGACTGTTGATCTCCTCCCTCTGGCCCCACATGGTTGCACTTGCGCGGTTAAGACAAAGAACAAGGAGAGCCGACAGAAAAGAAGATAGGCAAGGTCGAAAACACACAGTGTTTTTTGTGAAAGATCGAAAACACACAAAGCTTTCAACATGATACAAAGGCAAACAAAAAAGTTGAAAATAACATAGGCTTTTATGCAAGCCAAAAAGGTCGAAAACAACATGGATTTTTGAAAACACAGTATGTTTTCGACATTGTGGCAGAAATTTAAAATGCTTCTCGTGGGCCCTAGGATTTGAAAATCTTTCTAGGTTTTGCGGATTAGGAGATGCAGTTTGAACCAGGGCTAGGTGACAACATAAACTACTAGGGGCAGGACACGCATACCATGAAACACTAAATATTTTCATCGCAAGTCAAGACTGAGATTGCAGGCACGACAGGATAACAAAACAAAAACATTGCAGGGAATAGGCCAATTACAAAGGATTTTGCAATGACAGAAAATTGACCTAACAGTGGCTCTGTCTGGGGATGTATGCCTCCTGCAGGCATAGCAAGGACTTAGAATCACTGGTTAAAGTAGACCATCCCACAAGACAAAAATGCAGAGACCAAGCAACATGACAAAAAACTGACAGACCAGGGCAAAACAAGGCAGGGGAAAGCAACCTATATACAAAAATTTACAAGATTTACAACCCTAACTACTGTTCATGGAAAATAGAGTACCTCAAATGAAGTACTGCTTCAAGAGTTGTCCATGAACTGGCAACTCTTGAGTATCACCATTAGAATCCTTGATGATGCAAGAATCTTGGCCCCACTTCTCATGAATCAGATATGGCCCTAACCAGATGGGATCAAATTTACCATGTTTCCCCTTATCCTCCAATCTGGCATTCCAAACTAACACCAAATCACCAGGCTCAAACTTTCTGTCATCAGTCTTTTTATCATATAGATTCTTAATCTGCAACTACAATTTGACATTCCTTGCAACTGATTCTCTTCTAGTTTCATCCAACCTAATGAGGTCCTCAATTCTCAACTACATCTCATCATCAATGTCATCATCATACAACTGCACAAACTTGTACATCTCCAACAAATTATTCTGAGGCATTCTAGCATGAATTCCATACACCAGGTCAAATGGTGCACAACCAATTGCCTTCTTTACAGTTACCCTATCAGCCCATAGAGCTAGTGGCAGCTTTGAATTCCATGCCCTCTTATTCTTCTCCAGAATTCTCTTCAAGATTTTAATCAAACCCTTATTAGTAGATTATGCCTGACCATTTCCTTGCGGATGATAAGGTGAGGAATTAGAAATCTGAATTTCCAAACCTTTGCAAAAGTCCTTATATTCGGCAGACCTGAAGCACATAGCATTATCACTCACTATCCTCTCAGGGCACCCAAACCTTGTAACAATATTATTCATCAGAAAGCCAATTACCACCCTGTTAGTTGCATTCCTTGTAGGTAATGCTTCTACCCACTTTGTAAAGTAGTCAGTGGCAACTAAGATCCATGAATGTCCTCCACTTGACTTGTTTGGTATCTCCCCTATGAAATCAATTCCCCATTGCTGGAAAGGAGCCTAAACTTCTACTGGTTTTAATGGTACATTACCTAAAAACTTAAGCTTACCAGAGAACCTTTGACAAGCATCACATCTCCTTACCAACTGTTCTGCATCCCTGAAGACTGTGGGCCACCAAAATCCTACTCTCAAGATCTTATGAGTAGTTGTTTTACCCATATAATGTCCACCACAAACTCCCTCATGCATCTCCTTCAACAATAGATTAGCCTGATTCTCATCTACACATTTCAATAGTATGCAATCCAGATTTTTTCTATACAGCTTACATTTCACAATCACATACTTGATGGCCTGTAACTTCAATGTCCTCTTTTGATTATCATTCATACTATCTGGACACCTCATGTTTCTCAAATAGTAAATAATATCCTGATACCAAATACAATCATCCATATCACATGTATAGTCAATTTCAGAATGATTTACCTGGTTTTTATCTAGATTGGATTGGGCCATCAGCTTTGCCAATCCCTGTCCTCAAACCAATTTAGTGATCTGGATCTCAACATTGAATTCCTAGACCCTATTGATCCATCTGCATCTTCTTCCAGACACCTCCTGCTGTGAGAAAATATCCTTCACAGCTGCACTTGGCACAAAAGCAATCACAAATGCTCCCATCAAGTAACATCTAAAAGCCTTGATTGCCTTCACAAGTGCATAAGCTTGCTTCTCATTTATGTCATACTTTAATTCTGCAGCCTGCAAAGATTTATTGAAAAATGCAATAGGCTGCTCAAAACCATCCTTATTCTTTTGTAACAAAACTACAACAATAGTGTGAAAGGATGCAAAAGAAAAGATATGCATTGGGACACTATAATCAAGTGCCTTTAGCACTGGTGCATCTTTGATAGCCTGCTTGATATTCTTGAAAGCCTCATCAGGCTCACCTTCCCAATTGATTACAGATCCCTTCTTCAACATCTTGGAAATAGGTCTAGTAACCTCTGCAAAGTTTGTCACAAACCTCCTCAGAAAATTGACCTGACCAAAGAAAGATTGAATCCCTTTAACATTCTTTGGCCTCTAAATTTTATCAATTGCTGCTACCCTCTCTGGGTCAATTCTCACTCCTTGCTTCCCAACTAAGTGGCCAAGCAACTTACCCTCTGTGACACCAAAAGCACATTTTCTTGGGTTTAATGAAACACCAAATTCCAAGGCCCTCACAAATATTTTCTCTAAATGAGCACAATGGTCCTCTTCCTTCTTGGAATAGGTAGTTAGATCATCCTGATACACAACAAGGAAATCATTAATGAAATCTGAGAAGGCAACATCCATTGCCCTCTGAAAAGTAGCACCAGTATTTGTGAGACCAAAAGGCATTCTCACATAAACATATGTTCCCCAAGGTGTTGTAAAGGTTGTCTTGAATTGTTCTGATTCCTTAACAATGACTTGATTGTAGCTAGAGAAACCATCCATCATTGACATCAATTCTGATCTGGTTACTCTCTGCAACATAGCCTCCATATAGGGCAAACAATAATTATCTTTCAGTGAGCTGATGTTCAAATTTTTGAAGTCCACACAAAGCCTGATGTCACCGTTCTTTTTTCTTACAGGAACAAGATTTGACACCCAAGAAGAATGCCTTATAGGCTTGATAATGCCAGCATCTCTCAACTTCATTAACTCTTCTTGCATCTTGGGTGCCAAAGTAGGATTAATAGGCCTTTGCTTTTGCCGAAAAGGTTTAGCATCTTCTCTTAATGGAATAACATGCTGAAATAAATCCTCTCGATAAACCTTTAGGTCATCATATGACCATGCAAAAACATGCCTGAATTTCCTCAATAATTCAATCAAAGGTCTCCTTACCTTTTGAGATATATCTCTACCAATGTACACTTTCTTAGGAGCCTCATGTGATCCAAGATTTATCTCCTCAAGATCAGCATGATCTTCTCTTTTGATATTCTTTTGAACTCTATCTTGGTTGTCAAAAATAGTCTCCAAAACAACAAGCCCCTTGGGCACCTTGTTAGTTCTAAGTTGAATGACCTCATTTCCTAAGACAACCTCCCTTCCTTCTATTGACTCAACCAAGGTTGAATAGTCAAGTTCCTGACCATGATACTGATCCTTGCATTCCATAAACTTCAAAATATCATTATCATCATCAAAAACTTGCCAATTCTCAATATTGTCTAGTATACTAGGCCTAGCCTGAATTTCAACTTTAGAAATATCAAAGAATGTAACATCATTAGGATTGATTGCAATATTGGCCAACAAGTCAGCCATCTTGTTGTTACTCCTATCCCTCCACTCAATATTGAAGGCATCAAACTGCTCAATCAAAACCCACACTACATTCCTATATTGTTTCAACCTTCTATTCTTGGAAGCATACACTGACCTGATTTGGGACACCACCAACTCAGAATCACCAATAACACTTATGCATTTTATACCATGCTTTTGTGCCAACCTTAGTCCTAACAACAGGGCCTCATACTCTGCTATATTGTTGGTACAAAAGAAGTTCAATGTGAAAGAGAACTTCTAGGTGCTTCCATCAGGAGAAATAAGTAAATTACCTACTCCTACACCATCTTTGTTGTTTGCACCATCAAAGTACATGACCCACAAATCACCCTCCACAGAGTCAGCACCTACCTCAGTAGAAATAGGTGACAAAACAAGCTCATTTTCAAACACAGGGATCTCTGCCCTAAAAGCATTTACATCAGTATCCACAAAACATGTAGTTTCATTATCTATGTTTCTCTCAATCATGTGGCATACTCTTGGCTCTCGTTCAATCTTGACAAACTACTCATCAATCTTGAAAGTTGCATAGGACAAATCACATTGTAAACTTCCACCCACGGTAGCACTCCATCTTCTAGATAGCAACATCCCATAATGGGGAGGGATATCCACCACCAAAACACTCATTGTTAACACTTTCTTTGGATATGCTGCCAACCTATATGGCATTGCATTAATAGTCCCTATGACTGGTACCTCCCTCTAATCCATTGCACAACACCTGCCCTGCACTGTATCAACTTTAAGGCCCAACCTCTCCATGATTTTGAAGGGCATGACAATATTAGAGGCACCACTATCAATCATACAATTTCTTAACTTCATCCCATTCACAAGAACACTTAAGAAGAATGGGTCAATATTTTCAAGGCTGGCATTGATAGAACTGTCCAAATATATTGGAGGAATTTGAGACAAAATTCTCTGAGCAGCAACATCCTTCAAAGCTTTATCCTAAGATCCATTGCATGAAGTATCATTTTTGTGAGTATTACCAACCCATGCAATAGCTTTATCTTTATGTTTAGGGATCCTCAATAATTCTGACAATGGAACCTTAATTGTAATTTGTGACAACACAGATAACATATCAACAGGGGCAGAAGCAAGAATCTCAATCTGCACTGCCTTAACATCCTTTTGCTTGTCTGACATATTAGGTGTATTAACCACCTCCATTTTTTCAACCTTAGCCATTGTGTTAACTGGCTTCTCAATCTCACCAGAGATCTTTTCAATTCCAACTCCGTTAGGCTCACAATGTTTACCTTTTACATTCTTGAATTTTACCATGTGATCACCTTTTGATTTGTTCTCATTATGTTCTCTGGAGTTGGTACTCTTTATAAACATTCCTGCAGCTTTCTCATTTGTATTCCTTGCCACCATGCCTCTAGTTTGCACCTGGGCAATCATTTCTACAATAATCCTCTCCATCTCTTCTCTGGAAGGTCTTCTCAAATTTACTGGCTCGGGAAGAGAGTTCATGTTACATGTTTTCTGATCAACGCATTCACCATCAGAAAAAACCTCTTGATGAAAAAGGGCCTGATTATGTCTCTTCACATTCACATCTGCCTCTTCATCAAAATCAGAATCATCTTTATATCCTAGACATGAAGAAGCCATGTTGCAACCAACATCATCTTGTTCTATCTCCTCATCACCACAATCTTGATTTGCAGCCATAGATTGTGCAACCACACAATGCTCTACAGAATGAGGGGACTGGCATGCAAAACACCATGGTACATTCTCCATGACATTTATTGAAGCTTTATGTAGAGGGTCAGGGACACCTCTATCATTATTTCCTCTTGCAGCAGGGGCAATAGGCTTGCCATCCTTCTATTGGGTGTTGTAGGGGTAGTTCTGCAGTCTATTCTACTTACTAAAATTATTTTTGAATCGAGGCCTCTCATTGGTAGGAGCACTGATGTTCCTATTTGTAGGTGCCTTCAAATCCTTCAATGCATTAAGCACCTTATCCAACTTATCTTCTTCTTGCCTCCTAGATCCAACATTCTTATCATTTTTTTTTTTGTATTTCCTGTCCCCAAACAACTTTGGGTCATCTCTCTTTCCACCCAACTTTCCTAATATCTTCATGTTGTTCTCAATATTGACAGTAATCCTAAAAGCATCCCTAAGAGTTCTTGGTTCTTTATCCCTCAATAAATATCCCATCTTCCCATCAAATGCATTGAAGTATGTAGTCAGACAGACATTGTCATCCAACCGCACGACTTGGAACAACCTGTGCATACCGTTTTGAAATCTCATGTTGAATTCAGCTGCAGACTCATTCTAATTTTTCCTTATGGTATTGAATTCATTCAACATGAAGCTAGCATTAGGCCTATCACCATACTGCTCTTTGAAACATTTCTCAAAAGAGTACCAAGTATCAATACACTTATCAGGAAGCCTCTTAAACCAATCTCTAGCATCCTCCATTAGAGATTGAACAAACAATTTCATGACAACATCCTCATGCTCTACCTCATAATCATTAAGTATATCAACAAATAACCTAAGATGCTCCTCACAACTTATAGCATTATTACCAGCAAATTTAGGTACCTTATCTCTAATATCATTTGGAAAAGCATTTGGATAGCCAGGAATTCCATCAAAACTTATTTGCCTATAGCCTTCTAATTGCATAGGTCTTCTTTGAAAGCTCAAACTAGTGTTAACCCTAGGATCAACACTAGCATCTACATTTATCTGTGTATTTGACTGCTGCTTAGGATCTGCACCTATCCTAGCAGATGAAGAAGGAATAGAACTAGTAGCATTACTAAGTGGAAAAGGAGTAGTCATAAATGGCATACCTAGTTCATTGGCAGATGGGCCAAGAGCATTGGCTAAAGAAGCCCGCAAAAATTGGATCTTCCTTTTCTTTTCTGCAATGGCGGCATCAACCTCAGCTTTCTCTAGTTCTCTTGCAAGGTCCTCATCTTCTTTTCTCCTTCTCTCCATTTCAATGTCCTTATTTGAATCAAGTGGTGGGATCCCTGGTATTGTCACTGGTTTGCTTGCTTGGTCACCCACCATCTTCTGCTTTCCTTTCTCATTTATGATAACAGCAGGTCTGGTAATCCTATGCCCATCCTTATCTTTAGGCAAAGGGACATAACTTTGCACTTGTCTAACCACAGGGCCCTCATTTTCAAATTCATGATCCTGCAATAAACGTTCTTGCTCACTCCTCAAGGCATCAAGATCACCAAAAACATCATGCTATAGCATTTTGGGAGTAGAAGCAAGCATTTTGTTTCTCTCCTTCATTTCATTTATTTTTCTCAAGAGAGATTGCCTCTCTATCAAATAGGTGACTGATTCAGTGATTTGTAAACTCAGAATGACTTGTTATGTGATTGTAATTTATTCTCATCGAACGGTTCACCGATTCGGTGATTTGTAAGCTCAGAATGGCTTGTTATGAATCGGTCACCCATTCAATGAGAATCATGTCCAATCACGTAACAAGCCATTCTAAATTTAAAAATTACCGAATCGGTCAACTGTTCAATGAGAATCAATTACAATAATGTAACAAGCCATTGTGAGCTTACAAATCACCGAATCGGTCAACCGTTCGAAGAGAATCAGCTACAATCATGTAACAACCCATTCTGAGCTGACAAATAATCAAATCGGTCAACCATTCGATGAGAATCAATTACAATCATGTATTAAGTCATTCTGAGATTACAAATCATTGAATCAATCAATAGTTCGATGAGATTCAACTACAATCACTTAAAAAGGCATTCTGAGCTTACAAATCAAAAAAATGGTCAACACCATGAGAATCAATTACAATCATGTAACAATCCATTTTGAGCTTACAAATAACTGAATCGGTTAACTATTCAATGAGAATCAGCTACAATCACGTAACAAGCTATTGTGAGTTTAAACATCACCGAATCGGTCAACTGTTTGATTAGAATCAGCTAGAATCACATGACAAACAATTTTGAGCTTACAAATCATCAAATCAGTTCCATGAGAATCAGCTAGAATTAGGTAACAAGCCATTCTCAGCTTACAAATCACCAAATTGGTCAACCGTTTGATGAGAATCAACTACAATCCCATAACAAGCCATTCTGAGCTTACAAATCACCAAATCGATCAACCATTCGATGAGAATCAATTACAATCATGTAACAATCCATTCTGAGCTTACAAATAACTGAATCGATCAACTGTTAGATGAGAATTAGCTACAGTCACGTAACAAGCCATTGTGAGTTTAAAAATCACCAAATTGGTCAACTGTTCAATTAGAATCAGCTAGAATCACATAACAAGCCATTATGATCTAACAAATAATAGAATCGGTCAACCGTTTGATGAGAATCATCTCCAATAACATAACAAGCCATTCTGAGCTTACAAGTCACCGAATCGGTCAACCGTTCGATGAGAATAAATTACAATGACGTAACAAACCATTCTTAACTTACAAATCACCAAAGCAGTCAACCATTCGATTAGAATAAATTACAATCATGTAACAAGCCATTCTGAGCTTACAACTAACTGAATCAGTTAACCGTTTGATGAGAACTAGCTACAATCACGTAACAAGCCATTTTGAGCTTACAAATCATTGAACCAGTCAACCGTTCGATGAGAATACCTTACAATCACGTAACAAGCCATTCTCAGGTTACAAATTAATGAATTGATCAATCGTTCGATAAGAATCAGCTACAATCACATAACGAGCCAATCTGAGCTTACAAATCACCGAATCGGTCAATTGTTCAATGAGAATTAGCTACAATCATGTAACAAGCTATTTTGAGCTTGCAACTCACTGAATCAGTTAACAGTTCGATGAGAACCAGCTACAATCACGTAACAACCCATATGAGCTTACAAATCACTGAATCAGTCAGTCGTTTGATGATAATCAGATAGAATAATGTGACAAGCCATTCTGAGCTTACAAATCACCGAATCGGTCAACTGTTCAATGAGAATCAATTACAATCACGAAACAAGCCATTCTGAGCTTACAAATCACTGAATCGGTCAACCCTTTGCTTAGAATCATCTCCAATTATGTAACAAGCTATTTTGAACTTACAAATCACCGAATCAGTCAATCATTTAATGAGAATCAGTTAAAATCATGTAACAACCATTCTAAGCTTACAAATCATTGAATCAGTCAATCATTCATTTAGAGTCAACTACAATCACGTAACAAGCCATTCTGAGGTTACAAATCACTGAACCGGTCAACCGTTCGATGAGAATAAATTATAATCACGTAACAAGCCAATCTGGGCTTACAAATTACCGAATCGGTCAATCATTCGATGAGAATCAGCTACAATCACGTAACAAGCCATTTTGTGCTAACAAATCACCAAGGTCAGCTATTCGATGAGAATCAATTAGAATCACATAACAAGCCATTCTGAGCTTACAAATCACAAAATTGGTCAACCGTTCGATGAGAATCGGCTATAATCACGTAACAAGCCATTCTGAGGTTACAAACCACCGAATCAGTCAACCGTTCAATGAGAATCAGCTACAATCACGTAACAAGTCATTCTGAGCTTACAAATCATTGAATTGGTCTACCATTCAATGAGAATCTATTACAATCATGTAACAAACCATTCTGAGCTTACAAATCACTGAATCGGTCAATCGTTCAATGAGAATCAGTTATGTAACAACCCATTCTGACCTTACAAATCACAGAATCGGTCAACCATTCGATTAGAATAAATTACAATCACGTAACAAGCCATTGTGTTACTTAAACGGTCAACCGTTTGATGAGTATTAGTTAGAATCACGTAACAAGACATTCTGAGCTTACAAATCACCGAATCAGTCAACCATTCAAAGAAAATCAGCGATAATCATGTAACAACCCATTCTGAGCTTACAAATCATTGAATTGGTCAACCATTCAATGAGAATCAATTACAATGACGTATTAAGCCATTCTGAGCTTACAAATCATTGAATTGGTCAACATTTCAATGAGATTGAGCTACAATCACGTAAAAAGGCATTCTGAGCTTACAAATCACCGAATTGGTCAACTGTTTGATGAGAATCAATGACAATCACATAACAAACCATTCTAAGCTTAAAAATCACTGAATCAGTTAGTTGTTCGATGAGAATCAGCTATAATCACATAACAAGCCATTCTGAGCTTACAAATCACCGAATCGGTCAACCATTCCATGAGAATCACCTGGACTCACGTAACAAGCCATTCTGAGCATACAAATCATCAAATTGGTCAACCGTTCGATGGGAATCAATTACAATCATGTAACAAGCCATTTTGAGCTTACAAATCACCGAATCGATTAACTATTTGATGAGAATCAGCTACAATCATGTAACAAGCCATTCTGAGCTTACAAATCATCAAATCGATCAACTGTTCCATGAGAATAAGCTAAAAATAGGTAACAAGTCATTTTGATCTTACAAATCATCGAATGGGTCAACCATTCGATGAGAATCAATTACAATCACGTATTAAGCCATTCTGAGCTTACAAATAAATAAATCGGTCAACTGATAGATGAGATTCAGCTACAATCACATAACAAGCTATTTTGAGTTTACAAATCACCAAATTGCAGTCAATCATTCGATGAGAATCAGCTACAATCACATAACAAGCCATTTTGAGCTTATAAATCATTGAATCGGTCAACCGTTCAATGAGAATCAATTACAATCATGAAACAATCCATTCTGACCTTAAAAATCATCGAATCAATCAATCGTTTGATGAGAATTAGCTAATATCATGTAACAATCCATTTTGAGTTTACAAATCATCAAATAGGTCAACTGTTTAATGAGAATCAGCTAGAAATACGTAACAAGTCATTTTGAGCTTACAAATAATCGAACCGATCAACCGTTTGAGAAGAATCAGCTACAATCACATAGCAATCCACTTTGAGCTTATAAATCACTGAATCGATCAACCGTTCGATGAGAATCAATAGTGTTTTCTACGAAAGATCGAAAACACACAAAGCTTTCAACATGATACAAAGGCAAACAAAGAAGCCGAAAACAACACAGGCTTTTATGCAGGCCAAAAAGGTTGAAAACAATGTGGATTTTCGAAAACACAGTATGTTTTCGACACTGTGGCAGAAATTTAAAATGCTTCCCGCGGACCCTAGGATTCAAAAATTTTTGTGGGTTTTGCGGATTAGGAGATGCAATTTGAACCAGGGGCAGGTGACAACATAAACTACCAGGGGTAGGACACGCATACCATGAACCACTAAAGATTTTCAGCGCAAGTCAAGACTGAGATTGCAGGCACGGCAGTACAGCAAAACAAAAACATTGCACGGAATAGGCCAATTACAAATGATTTTGCAATGATAGAAAATTGACCTAACAAACCGTTCAATGAGAATTAGCTACAATCACGTAACAAGCCATTCCGAGCTTACAAATCACCAAATCGGTCAACCGTTTGATGAGAATAAGCTACAATCACGTAACCAGCCATTTCGAGATTACAAATTATGGAATCAGTCAACCCTTTGATGGGAATAAGCTACAATTACCTAACAAGCCATTGTAAGCTTACAAATCACTAAATCGATCAACCGATCGATTAGAATCAGCTACAATCACCTAAGAAGCCATTCTGAGCTTATAAATCATCGAATTGTTCGACCATTAGATGAGAATCAATTACAATCACATTAAAGTCTATTTTGAGGTTACAAATCACCGAATCGATGAACTGATCGATGCAAATCAGCAACAATCATGTAACAAAGCATTCTAAGCTTAGAAATCACCGAATCGGTCAACCGTTCGATTAGAATCAGCTACAATCATGTAACAACCATTTTGAGCATACAAATCACCAAATCGGTCAACAGCTCAATGAGAATCAATTACAATCACGTAACAAGCTATTCTGAGCTTACAAATCACCGAATCGGTCAACCGTTAGATGAGAATCAGCTACAATCACATAACAAGGTGGTTAATCGTTCGACGAGAATCAACTACAGTCACGTAACAAGCCATTATGAGCTTACAAATCATCGAATCGATCAAACATTTTGATGAGAATCAGCTAAAATAATGTAACAAGCCATTCTAAGCTTACAAATCACCGAATCAGTCAACGGTTCGATAAGAATCAATTAAAATCCCGTAGCAAGTCATTCTGAACTTACAAATCACCAAATCAGGAAACTGTTCAATGAGAATCAGCTACAATCATGTAACAAGCCATTCTGAGCTTACAAATTATCAAATCGGTCAACCGTTCAATTAGAATAAGCTACAATCACGTAACAAGCCATTCTAAAGTTACAAATTACCAAATTGATGAACCGTTTGATAAGAATCATCTATAATCACGTAACAAGCCATTTTGAGCTTAGAAATCACCGAATCGGTCAATCGTTCGATGACAATCAGCTACAATCACGTAACAAGCCATTCTGAGCTTATAAATCATAGAATCTATCAACCGTTCGATGAGAATCAGCAGCAATCACGTAACAAGCCATTCTGAGGTTACAGATTACCGAATTGGTCAGCCATTCAATGAGAATCAACTACAATCACATAACAAGTCATTTTGAGCTTAGAAATCACTGAATTTGTCAACCGTTCGATTACAATCAGCTACAATCACATAACAAGTCATTCTAAAGTTACAAATCACTGAATCTATCAACCGTTTAAGTACAATCAGCTACAATCATGTAACAAACCATTCTGAGCTTACAAATCACTGAATCGGTCAACCATTTGATGAGAATTAGCTACAATCATGTAACAAGCCATTCTGAGCTTACAAGTCAGCGAATCGATGAACCGTTTGATGAGAATAAAATGGAATCAAGTAACAAACCATTATGAGATTACAAATCACTGAATCGGTGAACCATTTGATGAGAAACAATTACAATCACCCCTAACAAGCCATTCTGAGCTTACAAATCACTGAATCGGTCAACCGTTCGATTAGAATCAGTTACAATGACGTAACAAGCTATTTTGGGCTAATAAATCACCAAATCGGTAAATCATTCGATGAGAATAAATTACAATCACGTAAGAAGATATTATGAGCTTACAAATCATTGAATCAGTCAACCGTTCGATTAGAATCAACTACAATCACGTAACAAGCCATTTTGAGCTTGCAAATCACCGGATTGATTAACCTTTCAATGAGAATTAGCTACAATCACATAACAACCCATTTTGAGCTTACAAATCATTGAATCGGGCAACCGTTCGATGAGAATCAATTACAATCACGTAACAAGCTATTTTAAGTTTACAAATTATTGAATCGGTCAACCGTTTGATGAGAATTAGCTACAATCATGTAACAAGCCATTTTGAGCTTACAAATCACTAAATCGGTCAACCGTTTGATCAGAAGCAATTATAATTACCTAACATTGCCATTTTGAGCTTACAAATCACCGAATCGCTCAATCATTTGATGAGAATAAAAAACAATCATGTAACAAGCTATTCTGAGCTTACAAATCACCAAATCGGTCAACCGTTCGATGAGAATCAGCTGCAATCACGTAACAAGCTATTTTGAGCTTACAAATCAATGAATCGATCAATCGTATAATAAGAATTAGCTACAATCACGTAACAAGCCATTTTGAGCTTAAAAATCACCGAATTGGTCAATTGTTCGATGAGAATAAGCTACAATCACGTAACAAGCCATTCTATGATTACAAATCACCAAGGTCAACCGTTCGATGAGAATCAATTACAATCATGTAACAAGCCATTCTGAGCTTACAAATCACCGAATCAGATAACCGTTCGATGACAATCAGCAACAATCACATACCAAGCCATTCTGAGCTTACAAATCAACGAATCGGTCGACAATTTCATGAGAATCAATTACAATCATGTAACAAGCCATTCTGAGGTTATAAGTCACCGAATCGGTCAATTGTTCGATGTGAATCAGGTACAATCACGTAACAAGCCATTTTGAACTTACAAATCACTGAATCGGTCAACCGTTCAATGAGAATCAGCTACAATCATGTAACAATTCATTTTGAGCTTACAAATCATCGAATCAGTCAACTGTTCAATGAGAATTAGCTACAATCACGTAACAAGTCATTCTGAGTTTAAAAATCATCAAATCGATTAACCATTCAATGAGATTCAGTTACAATCACGTATTAAGCAATTATGAGGTAACAAATCATTGAATCGGTCAACCATTCGATAAGATTAAGCTACAATCACATAACAAGCCATTTTGAGCTTACAAATCAGTGAATCGGTCAACCGTTTGATGAGAATCAACAACAATCACATAACAAGCCATTATATACTTGCGTCCGACCATCGGCGAACAACCTTTTGGTAGCACCTGATCCCCATATCTCATCTCCAGGTCCTATCGTCTTAGATACGTCTATGAGAGGCAAGGTTTGCACAAATCACTGAATTGGTCAACCATTCGATGAGAATAAGCTACAATCATGTAACAAGCCATTCTGAGTTTACAAAACACAAAATTAGTCAATCGTTTGATGAGAATCAACTAGAATCACGTAAAAAATTATAATCTTACAAATCACCGAATCAGTCAATTGTTTGATGAGAGTTAGCTACAATCACATAACAAGCCATTTTGAGCTTACAAATTACCAAACCAATCAACCGTTCGATGAGAATCAGCTACAATCATGTAACAAGCCATTCTAAGCTTACAAATCACCGAATCTGTCAACCGTTCAATGAAAATCAGCTACAATCACGTAACAAGCTATTATGAGCTTACAAATTATCGAATTGTCAACTATTCGATGAGAATCTGCTACAATCACGTAACAAGCTATTCTTAGCTAACAAATCACTGAATCAGTCAACCGTTGGATGAAAAGCAATTACAATCACCTAACAAGCCATTCTGAGCTTACAAATCACCGAATCGGTCAACCATTTGATGAGAAGCAATTACAATCACCTAACAAGCCATTCTAAGCTTACAAACCACTAAATTGATCAACTGTTCGATGAGAAGTAATTACAATCACCTATAAAGCCATTCTGATCTTACAAATCACCAAATCAGTTACGTAAGAAACCATTCTGAGCATTTAAATGATCGTAATTGCTTCTCATCGAACGGTTGACCAATTCGGTGATTTGTAAGCTCAGAATGGCTCGTTAGGTGGTTGTAGATAATTCTCATCAAACGGTTGACTGATTCGATGAATTGTAAGCTTAAAATGTCTTGTTATGTGATTATGGCTGATTCTCATCGAACGGTTGACTGATTCAGTGATTTGTAAGCTCAGAATGGCTTGTTCAACCATTCGATGAGAATCACATACAATCACATAACAAGCCATTCTAAGCTTACAAATCACTGAATCGGTTAATCATTCGATTAGAATTAGCTACAATCACGTAACGGGCCATTATGAGATTACAAATCACTGAATCAGTCAACCATTCGATGAGAATCATCTCCAATCATGTAACAAGAAATTTTAATTTTACAAATCACCGAATCGGTCAACCATTCAGTGAGAATCAATTACAATCACGTAACAAGCCATTCTGGGCTTACAAATCACCAAATTGGTCAACCATTTGATAGGAATCAATTAGAATCACGTAACAAGCCATTCTGATGTCACAAACTACTGAATCGGTCAACCGATAGATGAGAATCAGCTACAATCACGTAACAAGCCATTCTAAGCTTTCAAATCACCGAATCAGTCAACCGTTCGATGAGAATCAGCTACAATCACGTAACAAGCCAGTCTGAGCTTACAAATCATCGAATCAGTCAACCGTTTGATGAGAATCAGCTACAATCACGTAACAAGGCATTCTAAGCTTACAAATCACCGAATCGATCAACCATTCAATGAGAATTAGCTACAATCATTTAACAAGCCATTCTAGGCTTAAAAATTAGCCAATCGGTCAACTGTTCCATGAGAATCAACTACTATCACGTAACAAGCCATTCTAAAGTTACAAATCACTGTATCAGTCAAGTGTTCGATGAGAATCAATTATAATCATGTAACAAGTCATTCTAAGCTTACAAATCACCAAATCGGTCGACTGTTTGATGAGAATCAATTACAATTACGTAACAAGTCATTCTTAGGTTACAAATCACTGAATTAGTCAACCGTTTGATGAGAATCAGCTACAACCACGTAACAAGCTATTTTGAGTTTACAAATCATGGAATCAGTCAACCGTTTAATGAGAATTAGCTACAATCATGTAACAAGTCATTCTGAGCTTACAAATCACTGAATCGATCAACCGTTTAATGACAATCAATTACAATAACGTATTAAGCCATTATGAGCTTACAAAATATTTAATCGAATAACCATTCGATGAGATTCAGCTACAATCATGTAACAAGCCATTTTGAGCTTACAAATCACAGAATCAGTCAACTATTTGATGAGAATTAGCTACAATCACGTAACAAGCCATTCTGAGCTTACAAATCACCAATTAGGTCAACCATTCGATGAGAATCAACTACAATCACATAATAAGCCATTTTGAGCTTACAAATCACCGAATCGGTCAACCATTTGATGAGAATCACATACAATCACATAATAAGCCATTCTAAACTTACAAATCATCGAATCGGTTAATCATTCGATGAGAATTAGCTATAATCACGTAACGGGCCATTATGAGATTACAAATCACCGAATCGGTCAACCGTTCGATGAGAATCATCTCCAATCATATAACAAGCAATTTTGATTTTACAAATCACCAAATTGGTCAACCATTTGATAGGAATCAATTAGAATCACGTAACAAGCCATTCTGACGTTACAAACTACTGAATCGGTCAACCGATAGATGAGAATCAGCTACCATCACGTAACAAGCCATTCTGAGCTTTCAAATCACCGAATCAGTCAACTATTCGATGAGAATTAGCTACAATCATGTAACAAGCCAGTCCGAGCTTACAAATCACCGAATCAGTCAACCGTTCGATGAGAATCAGCTACAATCATGTAACAAGCTATTCTGAGCTTACAAATCACCGAATCGATCAACCATTCGATGAGAATTAGCTACAATCATTTAACAAGCCATTCTAGGCTTAAAAATTAGCCAATTAGTCAACTGTTCCATGAGAATCAGCTACTATCATGTAACAAGCCATTCTAAGGTTACAAATGACCGTATCAGTCAAGCGTTCGATGAGAATCAATTATAATCATGTAACAAGCCATTCTAAGCTTACAAATCACCAAATTGGTCGACTGTTCGATGATAATCAATTACAATTACGTAACAAGTCATTCTTAGGTTACAAATCACTGAATTAGTTAATTGTTTGATGAGAATCAGCTACAACCACGTAACAAGCTATTTTGAGTTTACAAATCATGGAATCAGTCAACTGTTTAATGAGAATTAGCTACAATCACGTAACAAGTCATTCTGAGCTAACAAATCACTGAATCGGTCAACTGTTTAATGACAATCAATTACAATAACCTATTAAGCCATTATGAGCTTACAAAACATTCAATCGAATAACCATTCGATGAGATTCAGCTACAATCACGTAACAAGACATTTTGAGCTTACAAATCATAGAATCAATCAACTGTTTGATGAGAATTAGCTACAATCACGTAACAAACCATTCTGAGCTTACAAATCACCAATTAGGTCAACCATTCGATGAGAATCAGCTACAATCACATAACAAGCCATTCTTAGCTTACAAATCACTGACTCAGTCAACCATTCAATGAGAATCACATACAATCACATAACAAGTCATTCTAAGCTTACAAATCACCGAATCGGTTAATCGTTTGATGAGAATTACCTACAATCATGTAACGGGCCATTATGAGATTACAAATCACCGAATCGGTCAACCGTTCGATGAGAATCATCTCCAATCATGTAACAAGCAATTCTAATTTTACAAATCAATGAATCGGTCAACCATTCAGTGAGAATCAATTACAATCACGTAACAAGCCATTCTGAGCTTACAAATCACCAAATTGGTCAACCATTTGATAGGAATCAATTAGAATCACGTAATAAGCCATTCTGACGTTACAAACTATTGAATCGGTCAACAAATAGATGAGAATCAGCTACAATCACGTAACAAGCTATTCTGAGCTTTCAAATCATCGAATCAGTCAACCGTTCGATGAGAATCAGCTACAATCACGTAACAAGCCAGTCCGACCTTACAAATCACCGAATCAGTCAACCGTTCGATGAGAATTAGCTACAATCACGTAACAAGCCATTCTGAGCTTACAAATCATCGAATTGATCAACCGTTCGATGAGAATTAGCTACAATCATTTAACAAGCCATTCTAGGCTTAAAAATTAGCCAATCGGTCAACTGTTCTATGAGAATCAGCTACTATCACGTAACAAGCCATTCTAAGGTTACAAATCACCATATCAGTCAAGCGTTTGATGAGAATCAATTATAATCATGTAACAAGCCATTCTAAGCTTACAAATCACCAAATTGGTCGACTGTTGGATGATAATCAATTACAATTACGTAACAAGTCATTCTTAGGTTATAAATCACTGAATTAGTCAATCGTTTGATGAGAATCAGCTACAACCACGTAACAAGCCATTCTGAGTTTACAAATCATGGAATCAGTCAACCGTTTAATGAAAATTAGCTACAATCACGTAACAAGTCATTTTGAGCTTACAAATCACTGAATCGGTCAATCGTTTAATGACAATCAATTACAATAACGTATTAAGCCATTATGAGCTTACAAAACATTCAATCGAATAACCACTCGATGAGATTCAGCTACAATCATGTAACAAGCCATTTTGAGCTTACAAATCATAGAATCAATCAACTGTTTGATGAGAATTAGCTACAATCAAGTAACAAGCCATTCTGAGCTTACAAATCACCAATTAGGTCAACCATTCGATGAGAATCAGCTACAATAACATAACAAGCCATTCTGAGCTTACAAATCACTGAATCGGTCAACCATTTGATGAGAATCACATACAATGACATAACAAGCCATTCTAAGCTTACAAATCACCGAATCGGTTAATCGTTCGATGAGAATTATCTACAATCACATAATGGGCCATTATGAGATTACAAATCACTGAATCGGTCAACCATTCAGTGAGAATCAATTACAATCACGTAACAAGTCATTCTGAGCTTACAAATCACCAAATTGGTCAACCATTTGAGAGGAATCAATTAGAATCACGTAACAAGCCATTTTGATGTTACAAACTATTGAATCGGTCAACCGATAGATAAGAATTAGCTACAATCACGTAACAAGCCATTCTGAGATTTCAAATCACCGAATCAGTCAACCGTTCAATGAGAATCAGCTACAATCACGTAATAAGACAGTCCGAGCTTACAAATCACCGAATCAGTCAACCGTTTGATGAGAATCAACTATAATCATGTAACAAGCCATTTTGAGCTTACAAATCATCGAATCGATCAACCATTCGATGAGAATTAGCTATAATCATTTAACAAGCCATTCTAGGCTTAAAAATTAGCCAATCGGTCAACTGTTCCATGAGAATTAGCTACTATCATGTAACAAGCCATTCTAAGGTTACAAATCACCGTATTAGTCAAGCATTCGATGAGAATCAATTATAATCACGTAACAAGTCATTCTAAGCTTACAAATCACCAAATCGGTCGACTGTTCGATGAGAATCAATTACAATTACGTAACAAGCCATTCTTAGCTTACAAATCACTGATTTAGTCAACCATTTGATGAGAATCAGCTACAATCACGTAACAAGCCATTCTGAGCTTATAAATTGTCGAATCGATCAATTGTTTAACGAGAATCATCTACAATAATGTAACAAGCCATTCTGAGCTTTCAAATCACCGAATCGGTCAACCGTTCGATGAGAATTATGTACAATCACGTAACAAGCCATTCTGAGCTTACAAATCACTGAATCGGTCAACCGTTCGATGAGAATGAGCTACACTAATGTAACAAGTCATTCTGAATGTACAAATCACTGAATCGGTCAAATGTTTGATGAGAATCAGCTACAATCACGTAACAAGCTATTCTAAGCTCACAAATCACCGAATCGGTCCACTGTTAAAAAAGAATCATCTCTAATCATGTAACAAGCCATTATGAGCTTACAAATCACTAAATCGGTCAACATTTCGATGAGAATCAATTACAATCACGTAACAAACTATTCTAAGTTTACAAATTACTGAATCAGTCAACTGTTCGATGAGAATCAGTTATAATCACGTAACAAGCCATTCTGAGCTTACACATCATAGAATCAGTCAACCGTTCAATGAGAATCAGCATGTAACAAGCCATTTTGAGCTTACAAATCACCAAATCGGTCAACCGTTCGATGAGAATAAGCTACAATCACGTAACAAGCCATTCTGAGCTATCAAATCACCAAATTGGTGAATCGTTCGATGAGAATCAGCTACAATCATGTAACAAGCCATTCTCAGGTTACAAACCAACGAATCGGTCAACTGTTTGATGAGAATCATCTCCAATCATGTAACAAGCCATTATAAGCTCACAAATCACTGAATCGGTCAACCATTTGATGAGAATCAACTACAATCATGTAACAAGCCATTCTGAGTTTACAAATCACCGAATCAGTCAACCGTTTGATGAGAATCAGGTACAATCATGTAACAAGCCATTCTGAGCTTACAAATCACTGAATCAGTCAACCGTTCGATGAGAATCATCTCCAATCATGTAACAAGCCATTATGAGTTTACAAATCACTGAATCGGTCAACCATTGGATAAAAATCAATTAAATCACGTAACAAGCCATTCTGAGTTTACAAATCACCAAATCAGTCAACCGTTCATTGAGAATCAGCTACGATCACGTAACAAACCATTTTGAGCTGACAGATCATCGAATCAGTCAATTGTTCGATGAGAATCAGCTACAATCACGTAACAAGCCATTCTGAGCTTACATATCATCAAATCGGTCAACCGTTCAAAGAGAATCAACTACAATCACATAACAAGGCATTCTGAGCTTACAAATCACCGAATCTGTCAACCGTTCAATAAGAATCAGCTAGAATCATGTAATAAGCCATTCTGAGCTTACAAATCACCGAATCGGTCAACTGTTTGATGCGAGTCATCTCCAATCACGTAAGAAGCCATTCTGAGCTTAGAAATCACCGATTGGTCAACCGCTCGATGAGAATCAATTAAAATCACTTAACAAGACATTCTGAGCTTACAAATCATCGAATCAGTCAACCGTTTGATGAGAATCAGCTACAATCACCTAACAAGCCATTCTGAGGTTATAAATGATTGAATCGATCAACTGTTTGATAAGAATCAATTAGAATAATGTAAGAAGTCATTCTAAGCTTACAAATCATTGAATCAGTCAACCGTTTGATGAGAATTAGCTACAATCATGTAAGGGGCCATTATGAGATTACAAATCACCGAATCGGTTGACCATTTGATGAAAATTAGCTACAATCACATAACAAGCCCTTCTAAGCTTACAAATCACCAAATCAGTCAACTATTCCATAAGAATCTTTTACAATCACGTAACAAGCCATTCTGAGCTTACAAATCAGTGAGTTGGTCAACCATTCGATGAGAATCAATTACAATCATGTAGCAAGCCATTCTAAGCTTACAAATCACTGAATCGGTCAACTATTTTATGAGATTCAATTACAATCACGTAACAAGCCATTCTTAGCTTACAAATCAGCAAATTGATCAACCGTTTGATGAGAAACAGTTACAATCACGTAACAAGCCATTCTGAGCTTACAAATCACCGAATCAGTCAACCGTTTGATGAGAATCAGCTATAGTCACGTAACAAGCCATTATGAGCTTACAAATCACTGAATTGCTCAACCGTTTGATGAAAATTAATTACAATCTCGTAACAAGCCATTCTGAGCTTACAAATCACCAAATCAATCAACTGTTCGATTAGAATCAACTATAATCACGTAAGAATCCATTCTAAGCTTACAAATCACTGAATTAGTCAACCGTTTGATGAGAATCTACTACAATCATGTAACAAGCCATTCCTAGCTTTCAAATCACTGAATCGGTCAACCGTTCGATGAGAATCATATCCAAATTACATAACAAGCCATTATGAGCTTACAAATCATGAAATCGGTCAACCATTCGATGAGAATCAACTACAATCCCGTAACAAGCCATTATCAGCTTACAAATTATCGAATTAGTCAACTGTTCAATGAGAATCAATTACAATCATGTACAAGCTATTATGAGCTTACAAATTACTGAATCGGTCAACCGTTCGATGAGAATAATTTATGATTATGTAACAACTCATTTTGAGCTTACAAATCACCGATTTGGTCAACTGTTCGATGAGAATCATCTACAATCATGTAACACCCTATTTTGAGCTCACAAATCATTGAATTGATCAACCCTTCAATGAGAATTAGCTACAATCTTGTTACAAGCCATTCTGAGCATACAAATCACCGAATCGGTCAACCGTTCGATGAGAATTAGCTGCAATCATGCAACAACCCATTCTGAGCTTACAAATCACCAAATCTGTTAAATGTTTGATGATAATCAGCTACAATCATGTAACAACCCATTCTAAGCTAATAAATCACCAAATTAGTCAACTATTTGATCAAAATCAGCTACAATCACGTAACAAGCCATTTTGAGCTTACAAATCATCGAATCGATCAATCATTCGATGAGAATCAGCCACAATCATGTAACGAGCCATTCTGAGCTTACAAATCACCTAATCGATCAACCGTTCGATGACAATCAGCTACAATCATGTAACAAGCCATTCTAAGCTTACAAATCACCCAATCAGTGAATCATTCGGTGAGAATCAGCTACAATCACGTAACAAGTCAGTCTAAGGTTATAAATCATTGAATTTGTGAACCGTTCAATGAGAATCAATTACAATCACGTAACAAGCCATTCTAAACTTACAAATCACTGAATCAGTCAACTGTTCGATGAGAATCAATTACAATTACGTAACAAGTCATTCTTAGCTTAAAAATCAATGAATCGGTGAACCGTTAGATGAGAATCAGCAATAATAATGTAACAAGCCATTTTGAGCTTACAAATCATCGGATCGGTCAACCGTTCGATCAAAATTAACTAAAATCATGTAACAAGCCATTTTCAACTTAGAAATCACCGAATCGGTCAACCGTTCGATGAGAATCATCTACAATAATGTAACAAGCCATTCTGAGCTTTCAAATCATTGAATCAGTCAACCGTTCGATTAGAATCAGCTACAACCACGTAACAAGCAATTTTGATCTTACAAATCACCAAATCATTCAACTGTTCGATGAGAATCAACTATAATCACGTAACAAGCCATTCTACAATCATGTAACAAGCTGTTCTGAGCTTACAAATCACCGAATCGGTCAACTATTCGATAAGAATCTGCTACAATCACGTAACAAGCCATTCTGAGCTTACAAATCACCAAATTAGAAAACCATTCGATGAGAATCAATTACAATCACGTAACAAGCTAGTCTAAGCCTACAAATAACTGAATCGGTCAACTGTTTGATCAGAATCAATTACAATCACATAGCAAACCATTCTTAACTTACAAATCACTAAATCAGTCAACCATTCGATGAGAATCAACTACAATCACATAACAAGCCATTCTGAGATTACAAATCATTGAATTAGTCAACCATTCATTGAGAATCAATTACAATCATGTCACACTCCATTCCTATCTTACAAATCACTGAATCGGTCAACCGTTCGATGAGAATCAGGTACAATCATGGAACAAGCCATTCTAAGCTTACAATTCACTGAATCAATCAACCGTTTGATGAGAATCAGCTAAAGTCACATAACAAGTGATTATGAGCTTACAAATCAATGAATATGTTGACTATTCGAAGAGAATCAATTACAATCACATAACAAGTCATTCTAAGCTTACAAATCACTGAATCGCTCAACCATTCGATGAGAATCAGCTACAATCACATAAAAGACCATTTTGAGTTTACAAATCACCGAATCGGACAATCATTCGATAAGAGTCAACTAGAATCACATAAGAAGCCATTCTGAGCTTACAAATCACCGAATGGGTCAACCATTTGATTCAAATCATCTCCAATCACGTCAGAGGCCATTTTGAGCTTACAAATCACCGAATTGGTCAACCGTTCGATGGGAATCAATTACAATCATGTGACAAGATATTTTGAGCTGACAAATCACCGAATAGGTCAATCATTCAATGAGAATCAATTACAATCACTGAATCGGTCAACCTTTGGATGAGAATCAATTACAATCATGTAACAAGCCATTCTAAGCTTACAAATCACTGAATCGGTCAACCGTTCAATGAGAATCAATTACAATCATGTAACAAGCCATTCTGAGTTGACAAATCACCGAATCGGTCAAATGTTCAATGAGAATCAGCTATAATCACGTAACAAGCCATTATGAGCTTACAAATCACTAAATTAGTCCACCATTTGATTAGAATCAATTAACATCATGTAACAAGCCATTCTGAGCTAACAAATCACTTACTTGGTTAATCGTTCGATGAGAATCACCTACAATCATGTAACAAGCCATTCTTTACCTTACAAATCACCAAATTGGTCTACCGTTCGGTGACAATCAGCTACAATAACCTAACAAGCCATTTTGAGCTTACAAATCACCGAATCGGACAACCGTTCGATGAGAATTAGCTACAATCACGTAACAAAACATTCTAAGCTTACAAATCATCGAATCGGTCAACCATTTGTTGAGAATCAGCTATAATCATGTAACAAGCCATTCTGAGATTACAAATCATCGAATCTACCAACAGTTCGATGAGAATCAACTACAGTCACGTAACAAGCCATTCTTAGCTTACAAATCACTGAATCGGTCAACCATTCGATTAGAATCAGCTACAATCACGTAACAAGCCATTCTGAGCTTACAAATCACCGAATCAGTCAACCGTTTGATTAGAATCAGTGATAATCACCTAACAAGCCATTATGAGCTTACAAATCACTAAATATGTTGACCGTTCAATGACAATCAATTACAATCACGTAACAAGTCATTCTGTGCTTACAAATCACCGAATTGGTCAATCGTTCGATCAAAATTAGCTACAATTACATAACGGGCCATTATGTGCTATAAATCACCGAATCGGTCAACTATTCAATGACAATCAACTACAATCTCATAACAAGCCATTTTGAGCTTACAAATCACCGAATCGGTCAACCGTTCAATGAGAATCAATTACAATCATGTAACAAGACATTCTGAGCTTATAAATCATTGAATTGGTCAATCATTCAATGAGAATCCATTACAATCACATAACAAGCCTTTGTGAGCTTACAAATCACTGAATCGGTCAACCGTTCGATGAGAATCAGCTACAATCATGTAACAAGCCATTATGAGCTTATAAATCACCGAATCAGTCAATCATTTGATGAGAAGCAGTTACAATCACGTAACAAGCCACTCTTAGCTTACAAATCATTGAATCGTTCAATCATTTAATGGGAATCAATTACAATCACGTATGAAGCCATTATGATGTTACAAATCATTGAATTGGTCAACCGTTCAATTAGATTCAGCTGCAATCACATAACAAGCCATTCCGAGTTTACAAAACACCGAATTGGTCAACCGTTGGATGAGAATCAACTAGAATCACGTAACAAGCTATTCTGAGCTTACAAATCACTGAATCATTCAACCGTTCGATGTGAAGCATCTCCAATCATGTAACAAGCCATTCTGAACTTACAAATCACCGAATCGGTCAACTGTTTGACGCGAATCAATTACAATCACGTAACAAGACATTATGAGCTTACAAATCACTGAATCGGTCAATCGTTCAATGAGAATCCATGACAATAACATAACAAGTCATTGTGAGCTTATAGGTCACCGAATTGGTCAACCGTTCGATAAGAATCAACTACAATCACGTAACAAGCCATTCTGAGCTTATAAAGCACTGAATCGGTCAACCGTTCGATGAAAATCAGCTACAATCACGTAACAAGTCGTTGTGAGCTTACAAATCACTAAATCGGTCAACAGTTCGATGAGAATCAACTAACATCATGTAACAAGCCATTCTGAGCTTACAAATTACCTACTTGGTCAACCATTCAATGAGAATCAGATACAATCACGTAACAAGCCATTCTGAGCTTGCAAATCACAGAATCGGTTTACCTTTTGATTTAGAGGGAGTAAACCATATCGTGATGGTTTCCCTAGTGACCAGGAAACTATGAAATGAAAAGAATTGTGATTCAAATGATGAAATTCCATGTATGTGAACTAGAAGGCTTTTATGCAGATATCTAGGTCACGATATTCTTAGATAGATGGTTGGGAATTCAAGAAAAGAGCTTAATGCAGCCTAAAGGACAAAGACACAACTTTCTCGTAGAAGGTTGATATTAGAATCAGAGGGAGTATGATAGTTCATCTAAAACAACCTTGGACAAGGAGGCGAGGAGGTTCTTACAAGACCTTAAGGAAGCATCCAGCGGACTGTGACCATGAGATTGAGTCTCATGTATGCTGGCTGAAATGCCTTTATGCTATCTCCTACACTTGGAGTTCGCCTAGAGTGATGCAAACTATATAAGAGAATATCAGTTTGCCATTCAAGTTGCATTATCCCTATAGAACATATGGCTGATTTTCTCACCAAGTTTCTTGTTAGAGGTAAGGTTGTGTACCTTTAAGATAAACTTGGCATGTTGGAGAATTAAGCCTTAGATGAAAAGGCGTGTCATCTATTATCTTGTATGTTATTGCATTCTTCTCCTTGAGAGAGAAGTCTAAGCTGAAAGCCCTTGTTTCCACCCTTTGGGATGAGCCATGATGGATCCACCCTCTGACATGAGTCAAGGTGGATTTCACGTGTGTGACTCCATGACTTATGGGCCCTCCTGTGAACATTGGAGAAAGGTGCAAACTTTTCGACAATGAACACTTGTATTTGATATTACAAGGTGACGATCTTGTAATAGAGATTTGTTATGGTAGACAGTTATATGTCTGTGCACATACCATAATAGGGTTATATGTAATGGAATGTAATGTTCTTATTTACTATATCCTTATATCACAATCTGAGGTGATATGAAAATTAGGTATCACAATCTAACGTGATTCCTCATATCAAGGTGGTATGAAAATTAGGTATCACGATCTAAGGTGATTCCTCATATCAAGGTGGTTTGAAAATTAGGTATCATGATCTAAGGTGATTCCTCATATCACATGTTAGGTGATATGTAAAATTGGGTATCACATGTTAGGTGATTCCTCATATCACATGTTAAGTGATATGTAAAATTGGGTATCACATGTCAGGTGATTCCTCATATCACATGTTAGGTGATATTGAAAATTGGGTATCACATCTTAGGTGATTCCTCATATCACATGTTAGGTGATATGTAAAACTTGGTATCACAAATTATTTAATATATGATTTCTTAGTATCTATATGAATCATATTAGGATCCTTTCTGACTTAGTATTACATATTGATTGGACTCTATGAAACATATCACATAGTGATATGTCTCTACGTAAACTTAGTATCCATATAACAAACATCATGAGACGTATTGTCATTAGACATACCATGGATACTTATGAGCTATGATGAACATCACGTGACTTGATATTCTTGCATATACCATATCTCCTGATATCACAGTGGGGTGATATCTCCTCTCTATCAAAATTAATGATTTATTACATTGATGGATTTTCTCTTCTCTAGCTAAGAGGGAGTGCTGATGTTTTGTATGGTTATAGTTAAGGTCATATGTGTTGACAACGGAGACCTCAACACATTCTATTTGATCATCCTCCCTAGCTAAGAGGGAATATTAATATTTGTAGCTTTAGTCGTATGATCACTTAGAATATATATAATACTTAGATATTGATTAATAATATATATATATATATATATATATATATATATATATATAATTTAAGTTTATATTATTCTAAAATATGATTAAATAGACATGTCCCATGAAGGGACATGTCTCGAATAACCTCATTCCCAATATAAACAAGAGAGATTGCTGCATTTGGAAAACACATACAATATATATAAACTAGACAATGCTATTACATTTGCAGCGATCCGAAACATCTCAACATCATCCAATGAGAATCAATTACAATCACGTAACAACCCATTCTGAGCATACAAATCATCGAACCGGTCGATCGTTCGATGAGAATCAGCTACAATCACGTAACAAGCCATTCTGAGCTTAAAAATCAATGAATCGGTTAGCCATTCGATGAGATTCAGTTACAATCATGTAACAAGTCATTCTGAGCTTACAAATCAATGAATCGGTTGACCTTTCGATGAGAATCAATTACAATCATGTAACAAATCATTTTGAGCTTAAAAATCACTGAATCGGTCAACTGTTCAATGAGAATCATCTCAAATCACGTAACAAGCCATTTTGAGTTTACAAATCACTAAATCGGTCAACCATTCGATGAGAATCAATTACAATCATGTAACCAGCCATTGTGAGCTTACAAATCACCGAATTGGTCAACTGTTCGATGAGAATTAGTTACAATCATGTAACAAACCATTCTAACAGAATCAGCTACAACCATGTAACAAATAGCTGAATCAGTCAACCATTCAAACCGAATCAGCTACAATCATGTAACAAGACATTATGAGCTTACAAATAACTAAATTGATCAACCGTTCGATGAGAATCAGCTACAATCATGTAACAAGTCATTCTGAGCTTACAAATCACCGAATCAGTCAACCGATCGATGAAAATCAGCCACAATCACATAACAAGCCATTTTTAGCTTACAAATCACCGAATCAGTCAACCGTTCGATGAGAATCAGCTACAATCACGTAACAACCCATTCTGAGCTTACAAATCACCGAATCGGTCAACCATTTGATGAGAATCAATTACAATTATGTAACAAGCCATTCTGAGCTTACAAATCACCGAATCGGTCAACTCTTCGATGAGAATCAATTACAATCATGTAACAAGCCATTCTGAGCTTACAAACCACTGAATCAATCAACCGTTTGATGAGAATCAGCTATAATCATGTAACAAGCTATTCTAAGCTTACAAATCACCGAATCGGTCAACCGTTTGATGAGAAGCAATTACAATCACCTAACATGTCATTCTAAGCTTACAAATCACTGAATCTGTCAACCGTTCGATGAGAATTAGCTACAATCATGTGACAAGCCATTTTGAGCATACAAATCATCGAATCGGTCAACCATTTGATGAGAATCAGCTACGATAACGTAACAAGCCATTCTAAGCTTACAAATCATTGAATCGATCAACCATTTGATGAGACTTAGCTATAATCACGTAACAAGCCATTCTAAGCTAACAAATCACCGAATCAATCAACCATTGGATGAGAATCAGCTACAATTACTTAACAAGCCATTCTGAGCTGAGAAATCATCGAATCGGTCAATAGTTTGATGAGAATCAGCTACAATGATGTAACAAGCCATTTTGAGCTTCGAAATAACTGAATCGGTGAACCATTCAATGAGAATCAACTACAATCATGTAATAAGCGATTTTGAGCTTACAAATCACCGAATGGGTGAAC
The DNA here is from genome assembly GCA_027943335.1 of Chamaecyparis obtusa. Lineage (NCBI taxonomy): Eukaryota > Viridiplantae > Streptophyta > Pinopsida > Cupressales > Cupressaceae > Chamaecyparis > Chamaecyparis obtusa. The sequence goes on along the minus strand of BSBK01003129.1, from coordinate 687,113 downwards.
CGTGTGATGAGAATCAATTACAATCATGTAACAATCCATTATGAGCTTACAAATAACTGAATTGGTCAACCGTTCGATGAAAATTAGCTACAATCATGTAACAATCCATTCTGAGCTTACAAATCACCGAATCGGTCAACCGTTCAATGAGAATTAGCTATAATCACGTAAGAAGCCATTCTGAGCTTACAAATCACTGAATCTGTCAACTGTTTAATGAGAATCAAGTAAGATCATGTAACAAGCCATTCTAAGCTTATGAATCACCAAATCGGTCAACCGTTCCATGAGAATCAACTACAATCATGTAACAAGCTATTCTGAGCTTACAAATCATCGAATCGGTCAACTGTTTGATGAGTATCAGCTACCATCACCTAACAACCCATTCTGAGCTTACAAATAACTGAATCTGTCAACCGTTTGATGAGGATCAGCTACAATCACGTAACAAGCCATTTTGAGCTTACAAATTCTTGAATCGGTCAACCGTTAGATGATAATCAGCTACAATAATGTAAGAAGCCATTCTAAGCTTATAAATCACTGAATCGGTCAACCGTTTGATGAGAATCAGCTACAATCAAGTAACAAGCCATTCTGAACTTACAAATCTCCAAATCGGTCAACCGTTCGATGAGGATCAGCTACAATCACGTAACAAGCCATTCTGATTTTAGAAATCACCAACTCGGTCAACCGTTCAATGAGAATCAACTATAATCACCTAACAACCTATTTTGAGCTTACAAATTACTGAATCGGTCAACCGTTCGATGAGGATCAACTACATTCACGTAACAAGCCATTTTGAGCTTACAAATCCCTGAATCGGTCAACCGTTCGATGAGAATCAGCTACAATAACATAAGAAGTCATTCTAAGCTTATAAATCACTGAATCGGTCAACTGTTTGATGAGAATCAGCTACAATAATGTAAGAAGCCATTCTGAACTTACAAATCTCCTAATTGGTCAACCATTCAATCAGAATCAGCTACAATCATGAAATAAGCCATTCTGACCTTACAAATCACCGAATCGGTCAACCGTTCGGTGAGAATCAACTATAATCACGTAACAACCCATTATGAGAGTACAAATCACCAAATCGGTCAATAGTTTGATGAGAATCAATTACAATCACGTAAAAAGCCATTCTGAGCTTACAAATCACTGAATCGGTTAACCATTCAATGAGAATTAGCTAATATCGCGTAACAAACCATTCTGAGCTTACAAAATATTGAATCGGTCAACTGTTCGAAGAGAATCAGCTACAATGATGTAATAAGCCATTTTAAGCTTACAAATCACCGAATCGATCAACTGTTGGAAGAGAATCAGCTAGAATTACGTAACAAGCTATTATGAGCTTACAAATCACTGAATCATTTAATCGTTCGATAAGAATTAGCTAAAATCATGTAACAAGCCATTCTAAGCTTAGAAATCATCGAATCGGTCAATAGTTCGATGAGAATCAGCTACAATCACATAACAAGCCTTTCTAAGCTTACAAATCACCGAATCAGTCAACCGTTCGATGAGAATCAATTACAATCATGTAACAAGCCATTTTGAGCTTACAAATAACCGAATTGGTCAACGATTCAATGAAAATAAGCTACAATCATGTAACAATCCATTCTGAGCTTACAAATCACCGAATTGGTCAACAATTCGATGATAATCAACTACAATCATGTAAGAAGCCATTCTGAGCTTACATATCACCAAATCGGTCAACCGTTTGGTTGACTGATTCGGTGAGTTGTAAGCTCAGAATGGCTTGTAGCTGGTTCTCATCGTACGGTTCATCGATTTAGTGATTTGTAAGCTCAAAATGGCTTGTTACGTGATTCTAATTGATTCTCATCGAACGATTGACTGATTCAATAATTTGTAAGCTCAAAATGTCTTTTTACATGATTATAGATGTTTCTCATAGAACGGTTGACCGATTCGATGATTGGTAAGCTTAGAATGGCTTGTTACGTGACTATAATTGATTCTGATCAAACGGTTGACCGATTTGGTGATTTGTAATCTAAAAATGGGTTGTTATGTGATTTTAGATGATTCTCATAGAACAGTTGACCGATTCGATGATTTGTAAGCTTAGAATGGCTTTTGTAAGCTCAAAAGGGCTTTTTACGTGATTGTAGCTGATTCTCAATGAAAGATTGATAGATTCGATGATTTGTAAGCTCAAAATGGCTTGTTACGTGATTGTAATTTATTCTCATCGAATGGTTGACTGATTCGACGATTTGTAATCTCAAAATGGTTTGTTACAGATTCTAGTTGATTCTAATCGAACGGTTGACCGATTCGGTCATTTGTAAGCTTAGAATGGCTTGTTAGGTGGTAGTAATTGCTTCTCATCGAACGGTTGACCGATTTTATTATTTGTAAGCTCAGAATGGCTTCTTGTCGAATGGTTGACTGATTCGATGACTTGTAAGCTTAGAATGGCTTGTTACGTGATTCTAGCTGATTCTCTTCGAAGGGTTAACTAATTCGATGATTTGTAAGCCATTCTGAGCATCGAATGGTTGACCGATTCAATTATTTGAAAGTTCAGAATGGCTTGTTACGTGATTGTGATTGATTCTCATCAAATGGTTGATCGATTCGATGATTTGTACGCCCAGATTGGCTTGTTACGTGATTGTAGCTTATTGTCATCTAACAATTGATCGATTCACGGTTGACCGATTCAATGATTTGTAAATTCAGAATGGCTTGTTACATGATTGTAGCTGATTTTCATCGAACGGTTGATCGATTCAGTGAAGTGTAAGCTCAGAATGGCTTGTTAAATGATTGTAGCTGATTCTCATCGAACGGTTGACCGATTCAGTGAAGTGTAAGCTCAGAATGGCTTGTTAAATGATTGTAGCTGATTCTCATCGAACGGTTGACCGATTCAATGATTTGTAAGCTCAGAAAGGCTTCTTACGTGAGTGTAGCTGATACTCATCGAATGGTTGACCGATTCGGTGATTTGTAAGCTCATTATGGCTTGTTACGTGACTGTAGCTGATTCTCATTGAAAGCTTGATTGATTCGGTTATTTGTAAGCTTAAAATGGCTCGTTACATGATTATAGCTGATTCTCATCGAACGGTTGACTGATTCAGTGATTTGTAAACTCAGAATGGTTTATTAGGTGATTGTAATTGCTTCTCATTGAATGATGGTGATTTGGTGATTTGTAAGCTCAGAATGACTCGTTACATGATTGTAGTAGTTTCTCATCGAACGGTAGGCCGATTCGGTGATTTGTAAGCTCATAATAGCTTGTTACATGATTGTAGATGATTCTCATCAAATGATTGATCGATTCAGAGATTTTTAAACTCAGAATGGCTTGTTACATGATTGTAGCTGATTCTCATCGAACGGTTGATGGATTCGGCGATTTGTAAGCTCATTATGGCTTGTTACATGATTGTAGCTGATTCTCATCGAACGGTTGATGGATTTGATTATTTGTGAGGTGAGAATGGCTCGTTACATGATTGTAGCTGATTCTCATCAAATGGTTGACCGATTCAGTGATTTGTAAGTTCAAAATGGCTTGTTATGTGATTGTAATATATCCTCATTGAACAATTGACCGATTCGATGATTTTTATATTAAAAAGGGCTTGTTACATAATTGTAGTAGATTCTAATCAAACGGTTGACCTATTCGGTGATTTGTAAGCTCAGAATGGTTTGTTAGGTGATCTTAATTGCTTCTCATCAAGTGGTTGACCAATTCAGTGATTTGTAAGCTCAGAATGGCTTGTTACGTGATTGTAGTTGATTCTCATTGAACGGTTGATAGATTTGATGATTTGTAAGCTCAGAATGGCTTGTTGCTTGATTGTAGCTGATTCTTATCGAACGGTTGACCAATTCAATAATTTGTAAGCTCAGAATGGCTTGTTATGTGATTGTAATTGATTCTCATCGAACGATTGACCGATTTGATAATTTGTAAGCTCAGAATGGCTTGTTACATAATTGTAATTGATTCTCATTGAGCGGTTGACCGATTCGATGATTTGTAAGCTGAAAATGGTTTGTTACATGATTGTAGCTGATTCTCATCAAAGAAATAATCGATTTGGGCATTTGTAAGCTCTGAATGGCTTGTTACCTAATTGTAGCTGATTCTCATCAAACCGTTGACCGATTCGATGATTTGTAAGCAATGAATGACTTGTTACATGATTGTGGTTGATTCTCAGTGAATGGTTGATTGATTCAGCAATTTGTAAGCTTGAAATTGCTTCTTAGATAATTGTAGTTGATTCTCATCGAAAGATTGATGGATTCAGTGATTTGTAAGCTCAGAATGGCTTGTTACGTGATTGTAGCTGATTCTCATCAATCGGTTGACCAAATAGGTGATTTGTAAGCTCAGAATGGCTTGTTACATGAATGTAGTTGATTCTCATCGAAGGGTTGACCGATTCGGTGATTTGTAAGCTCACAATGGCTTGTTATGTGATTCTCATCGAACTGTTGACCAATTTGGTGATTTGTAAGCTTAGAATGGCTTGTTACATGATTGTTGTTGATTCTCATCGAGCGGTTGACTAATTCGGTGATTTGTAACCTCAAAATGGCTTCTTACGTGATTGTAGCTGATTGTCATCAAATGGTTGACCAATTTGGTGATTTGTAAGCTCAGAATGCCTTGTTACATGATTGTAACTTATTCTCATTGAACAATTGACCGATTCGGTGATTTGTAAGCTCATAATGGCTTGTTATGTGATTGTAGCTGATTATCATCAAATGGTTAAACGATTCAGTGATTTGTAAGATAAGAATGGCTTGTTACGTGATTGTAATTTATTCTCATCAAACAGTTGATTGATTCGATGATTTCTAAGCTGAGAATGGCTTGTTACGTGATTCTAATTGATTCTCATCGAACGGTTGATCGATTCAGGGATTTGTAAGCTGAGAATGGCTTGTTACGTGATTGTAGCTGATTCTCATCGAATCGTTGACCGATTCGGTGATTTGTAAGCTCATTATGGCTTTGTTATGTATTGTATTTGATTCTCATCGAATGGTTGACCGATTCAGTTATTTGTAAGGTGAGAATGACTCATTACGTGATTGTAGCTGATTCTCATTGAACGGTTGACCGATTCGCTTATTTGTAAGCTCAGAATGGCTTGTTAGGTTATTGTAATTGCTTCTCACTAAACGGTTGACCGATTGGGTGATTTGTAAGCTCAAAATGGCTTGTTATGTGATTGAAGTTGATTCTCATTGAATGGTTGACTGATTCGATGATTTGTCACCTTATAATGGCTTGTTACGTGATTCAAGCTGATTCTCATCCAATGGTTAACCAATTTGGTGATTTGTAAGCTCAGAATAGCTTGTTAGATGATTGTAGCTGAGTCTCATTAAACGGTTGACCGATTCGGTGATTTGTAAGCTCAGAATGGTTTGTTTCATGATTGGAGCTGATTTTCATTGAACGGTTGACCAATTTATTTATTTCTAAGCTTAGAATGGTTTGTTATGTGATTGTAATTGATTCTCATCGAATGGTTGACCGATTTGGTGATTTGTAAGCTCAGAATGGCTTGTTATGTGATTGTAGCTAATTTTCATCAAACGGTTGACCGATTCGGTGATTTTTAAGCTAAGAATGGATTGTTACATGATTGTAGCTGATTCTCATCGAACGGGTGACCGATTCGGTGATTTGTAAGTTTAGAATGTCTTGTTACGTTATTGTAGCTAATTCTGATCAAATGGTTGACTGATTCAATTATTTCTAAGGTTAGAATTGCTTTTTACGTGATTGTAGCTGATTCTCATTAAACGGTTGACCGATTCGGTGATTTGTAAGCTCAGAATGGCTTGCTACATGATTGTAGTTGATTATCATCGAACGGTTGACTGATTTGGTGATTTGTAAGCTCAGAATGGCTAGTTACCTGATTGTAGCTGATTCTCATGTAACAGTGGACCGATTGAGTGATTTGTAAGCTCAAAATGGCTTGTTACATGATTGTAGCTAATTCTAATCGGACGGTTCACCGATTTGGTGATTTGTAAGCTTAGAATGGCTTGTTATGTGATTGTAATTTATTGTCATCAAACGTTTGACGGATTCAGTGATTTCTAAGCTTTGAATGGCTTGTTACGTGATTTTAGCTAATTCTCATCGAATGGTTGACAGATTCACTGATTTGTAAGTTTAGAAACAGTTTGTATGTGATTGTAGCTGATTCTTATTGAACGTTTCATTGATTCGATGATTTGTAAGCTCAGAATGGCTTGTTACGTGATTGTAGCAGATTCTCATCGAACGGTTGATCGATTCAATGATTTGTAAGCTCACAATGGCTTGTTACATGATTGTAGCTGATTGTTACGTTGTTGTAGCTGATTCTGATTGAATGGTTGACCAATTTGGTTATTTGTAAGCTCAGAATGGCTTTTTATGTGATTGTAGCTGATTGTCATGTGATTGTAGTTGATTCTCATCGAATGGTTGATCGATTCAATTATTTGTAAGCTCAGAATGGCTTGTTACGTAATTATAGCTGATTCTCATCAAACAGTTGACCGATTCGGTTATTTGTAAGCTCATAATGACTTTTTAATTGATTATAGATGATTATCATCGAACGGTTGCTCGATTTGGTGATTTGTAAGCTCAAAATGGCTTGTTACGTCATTGTAGCTGGTTCTCATCGAATGGTTCACCATTTTGTATATTTCTAAGTTAAGAATGGCTTGTTACTTGCTTGTAATTGATTCTCATCAAACGGTTGACTAATTCAATGATTTGTAAGCTCAAAATGGCTTATTACATGACTGTAATTGATTTTCATCGAACGATTAACCAATTCGGTGATTTGTAAGCTTAGAATGGCTTGTTACATGATTGTAGTTGATTCTCATGCAACAGTTCACCAATTCGGTGATTTGTAAGCTCAAAATGGCTTGTTACTGATTGTAATTAATTCTCATCAAATAGTTTACTGATTCGATGATTTGTAAGCTCAGAATGGCTTGTTACGTTATTGTAATTGATTTTCATCGAACGATTGACGGATTCGGTGATTCGTAAGCTCAGAATGGCTTGTTACATGATTGTAGTTGATTCTCATCGAATGGTTGACCAATTCAGTTATTTGTATGCTCAGAATGGCTTGTTATGTGATTGTAATTGTTTCTCATCTAACAGTTGACCGATTCGGCGATTTGTAAGTTCAGAATGGCTTGTTACGTGATTCTAGCTTATTCTCATCGAACGGTTCACCATTCGGTGATTTGTATGGTCAGAATTGCTTGTTACATGATTGTAATTGGTTCTCGTCGAATGAATGACCGATTCGGTGATTTGTAAGCTCAGAATAGCTTCTTATGTGATTGTAGCTGATTCTCATCAAACGATTGACCGATTAAGTAATTTGTAAGCTCATAATGGCTTGTTACATGATTGTAGCTAATTCTCATCAAACAGTTGACCGATTCGGTGATTTGTAAGCTCAACATGGCTTGTTACGTGATTATAGCTGATTCTCATCGAACGGTTGACCGATTCAGTGATTTGTAAGCTTAGAATGGCTCGGTACGTAATTGTAGCTGATTCTCATCAGCCGGGTGCCCGATTTGGTGATTTGTAAGCTTAGAATGGCTTGTTATGTTATTTTAGTTCATTCTCATCGAACGGTTGACCGTTTCAGTTATTTGTAAGCTCAGAATGGCTTGTTACATGTATGTAGCTGATTCTCATGGAACGATTCACCGATTCAATGATTTGTAAGCTCAAAATGGCTTGCTACATGATTATAGCTTATTCTCATTGAACAGTTGACCAATTCGGTGATCAGGAAGCTCAGAATGGCTTGTTACATCATTGTAGCTGATTCTCATCAAATAGTTGACCAATTCGATGATTTGTAACCTCCAAATGGTTTGTTACAGGATTGTAGTTGATTCTCATCGAACGGTTGACTGATTCAGTGATTTGGAGTTTAGAATGGCTTGTTACGTGATTGTTAAAATGGCTTGTTACATCATTGTAGTTGATTTTAATCGAACATTTAACTGATTCGATGGTTTGTAAGCTCAGAATGGCTTGTTATGTGATTGTAGTTTATTCTCATTGAACGGTTGGTCAATTTAATGATTTGTAAGCTCAGAATGGCTTGTTACGTGATTGTAACTGATTCTCATAGAATGGTTGGTCGATTCTATGATTTGTTAGCTCAGAATGGCTTGTTACGTGATTGTAGCTAATTCTCAATGTACGGTTCACCGATTCAGTGATTTGTAAGCTCAAAATATCTTGTTACGTGATTGTAGTTGATTCTCATCGAACGGTTGACCAATTCAGTTTTTTGTAAACTTAGAATGGCTTATTACGTGATTATAGCTGATTCTCATCAAACAATTGACCGATTTGTTGATTTGTAATTTGAGAATGGCTTGTTATGTGATTTTAGCTGATTCTCATCGAATGGTTCACTGATTTGGTAATTTGTAAGCTTCAAATGGCTTGTTACGTGATTATAGCTGATTATCATTGAATGGTTAACCGATTCGGTGATTTCTAAGCTCAAAATGGTTGTTTACATGATTGTAGTTAATTCTCATCGAACAGTTGACAGATTTTGTGATTTGTAAGCTCACAATGGCTTGTTACTTAATTGTAGCTGATTCTCATCAAACAGTTGACCGATTCGGTGATGTGTAAGATCAGAATGGCTTGTTACGTGATTGTAATTGATTCTCATTGAAGGGTTGATTGATTCAGTGATTTGTAAGCTCAAAAAGGCTTGTTACATGGTTGTAACTGATTTTTATCAAATGATTGACCGATTCGGTGATTTGTAAGCTTAGAATGGCTTGTTACATGATTGTAATTGATTCTCATTGAAGGGTTGACCGATTTAGTGATTTGTAAGCTCAAAAAGGCTTGTTACATGATTGTAGTTGATTCTCATCAAATGGTTGACTGATTCAATGATTTGTAAGCTCCTAATGGCTTGTTACATGATTATAATTGAGTCTCATCGAATGGTAGACCGATTTCATGATTTGTAAGTTGAGAATGGCTTGTTACGTGATTTTAGCTGATTCTCATCGAACGGTTGACCGATTCAAGGATTTTTAAGCTTAGAATGGATTGTTACGTGATTGTAGTGGATTCTCATCGAACGATTGACCGATTCAGTGATTTTTAAGCTCAGAATGGCTTGTTATAAAATTGTAGCCAATTCTGATCGAACGATTGACCGATTTGGTGATTTGTAAGCTCATAATGGCTTATTAAGTGATTGCATCTGATTCTCATCGAATGGTTGACCAATTCGATGATTTGTAAGCTCATAATGGCTTGTTACGTGATTGTAGCTAATTCTCATCGAATGGTTGAGTGATTCGATGATTTGTAAGGTCAGAATAGCTTCTTACATGATTGTAGCTGATTCTCATCAAACGGTTGACCGATTCACTGATTTGTAAGCTCATAATGGCTTGTTACGTGATTATAGCTAATTCTCATTGAACGATTCACCGATTCAGTATTTTGTAAGCCCAGAATGACTTGTTATGTGATTGTAGTTGATTCTCATAAAATGTTTGACCGACTCGATGATTTGTAAGCTCATAATGGCTTGTAACGTGATACTAGCTCATTCTCATTGAACGGTTGACCCATTCAATGATTTTTAAGCTCAGAATGGCTTGGTATGTGATTGTAGCTGATTCTTATCAAACGGTGGACGGATTCGGTGATTTGTAAGCTCAGAATGGCTTGCTACATAATTGTTGCTGATTCTCATCAACCGGTTGACCGATTCGGTGATTTGTAAGTTCAGAATGGCTTGTTACGTGATTGTAGCTAATTGTCATCAAACGATTGGCCGATTCGGTCATTTGTAAGCTCAAAATGGCTTGCTACATGATTGTAATTGATTCTCATCGAACGGTTGACCGATTAAGTGATTTGTAAGCTCAAAATGCCTTGTTACATGATTATAGTTGATTCTCATTGAATGGTTGACTGATTCGATGATTGGTAAGCTCAGAATGGCTTGTTACGTGATTATAGCTGATTCTCATTAAATGGTTCACCGATTCAGCAATTTGTAAGCTCATAATGGCTTGTTAAGTGATTGTAGCTAATTCTCATGAAACAGTTGACCGATTTAGTTATTTATCAGCTCAAAATGGCTTGGTACGTGATTGTAGCTGATTCTCATCGAACGGTTGATTGATTCGGTGATTTGTAAGCTCAAAATAGTTTGTTACTTGATTGTAGCTGACTCTTATCGAACGATTGACCGATTTAGTTATTTGTAAGCTCAGAATGGCTTGTTACGTAATTGTAGCTGATTTTGATCTAACGATTGATCGATTCGGTGATTTGTAAGCTCAGAATGGATTGTTTTGTGATTGTAGCTGATTTAGTTATTTGTAAGCTCAGAATGGCTTGTTACATAATTGTAGCTGATTTTGATATAACAGTTGACCGATTCGGTGATTTGTAAGCTTAGAATGCCTTGTTATGTGATTGTAGCAGATTCTCATCAAACGGTTGACCCATTCGATGATTTGTTTGCTCAAAATGGCTTGTTACGTGATTGTAGCAGATTCTCATCGAACGGTTGACAGATTCGATGATTAGAAGCTTAGAATGGCTTTTTACGTTATTGTAGCTTATTGGCATCGAATAGTCGACTGATTCGGGGATTTGTAAGCTCAGAATGGCTTGTTACATGATTGTAGCTAATTATCATCGAATGGTTGACCGATTCGGTGATTTGTAAGCTCAGAATGGCTTATTACATAATTGTAAGTCATAATCATAGAATGGTTGATCGATTTGGTGATTTGTAAGCTCAGAATGGCTTGTTCTCATCGAACGGTTGACCTATTCGATGATTTGTAAGCTAAGAATGGCTTTTTACATGATTGTAGCTAATTCTCATCAAACGGTTGATTGATTCAGTGATTTATAAGCTCAAAATGGCTTGTTACATGATTGTAACTGATTCTTATCGAACGGATGATTGATTTGTTAATTTGTAAGCTCAGAATGCCTTATTACATGATTGTAGCTGATTCGTATCAAACAGTAGATTGCTTCTGTGATTTGTAAGCTCATAATGGCTTGTCGATGATTTGTAAGCTCAAAATGGCTTGTTACGTGATTGTAGCTGATTCTCATCAAATGGCTGACTGATTTGGTGATTTGTAAACTACAAATGGCTTGTTATGTGATTGTAACTAATTCTCATGGAACGGTTGACCGATTTGTCGATTTGTAACCTTAGAATGGCTTCTTACGTGATTGTAGCTGATTCTCATCGAACGGTTGACCGATTAAGAGATTTGTAATACAAAATGGCTTGTTACGTGATTAGAATTGATTCTCATCGAACGGTTGACCGATTCGGTGATTTGGATGCTCAGAATGGCTTGTTACGTGATTGTAGCTGATTCTAATCTAACTGTTGATCGATTTAGTGATTTGAAAGCTTAGAATAGCTTGTTACGTGATCATAGCTGATTCTCATCGAATGGTAGACCAATTTGGTGATTTGTAAGCTCAGATTGCTTTATTACGAGATTATAACTGATTCTCATCCACTAGTTGATCGATTCGATAATTTGTAAGCTCAAAATGGCTTGTTAAGTGATTGTAGCTGATTATCATCGAACGGTTGATCGATTCGGTGATTTGAAAACTCAAAATGTATTGTTACATGATTGTAGCTGATTCTCATCGAACCATCCATTGATTCAATAAATTGTAAGCTTAGAATGGCTTGTTACGTGATTGTAGCTGATTCTCATCAACTGGTTGAACGATTCGATGATTTGATAGCTCAGAATGACTTGTTACATGATTGTAGCTCATTCTCATCGAACGGTTGATCGATTCGATGATTTGTAGGCTCAAAATGGCTTGTTACATGATTGTAGCTGATTCTCATCAAATGGTTGACCGATTCGATGATTTGTAAGCTCAGAATGACTTATTACGTGATTGTAGCTAATTCTAACCGAATGGTTGACCAATTTGGTGATTTGTAAGCTCAAAATGGCTTGTTACATGATTATAGTTGATTCTCATCAAACGATTCACCGGTTCGGTGATTTGTAAGCTCAGAATGGCTTGTTACATGATTGTAATTGATTCTCATTGAACGGTTGACCTATTCAGTGATTTATAAACTCACAATGGCTTCTTACATGATTGTAATTGATTCTCATCGAACAATTGACCGATTCGGTGATTTGTAAGCTCAAAATAGTTTGTTACATGATTGTAGCTGATTCTCATCGAATGATTGACCGATTCGGTGATTTGTAAGCTCAGAATGGCTTGTTAATTGATTGTAGCTAATTCTCATCGAATGGTTGACTGACTCGGTGATTTGTAAGCTGAGAATGGCTTGTTACATGATTGTAGTTGATTCTCATCGAATGGTTGACTAATTCAACAATTTGTTAGCTCAAAATAGCTTCTTACGTGAATGTAGCTGATTCTCATTGAATGGTTGACCGATTCGGTTATTTGTAAGCTCATAATGGCTTGTTACGTGATTATAGCTGATTCTCATCAAACGGTTCACTGATTCAGTGTTTTGTTAGCTCAAAATGGCTTGTTACGTGATTGTACCTGATTCTCATCAAATGATGGATCGAGTCAGTGATTTGTAAGCACAAAATAGCTTTTTACATGATTTTTGTTGATTCTCATTGGACGGTGTACGGATTCGGTGATTTGTAAGATCAGAATGGCTTATTACATGATTGTAACTGATTCTCATCGAACGGTGGATGGATTTGGTGATTTGTAAGCTCAGAATGGCTTATTACGTTATTGTAGATAAGTTTGATCTAACGGTTGATTGATTCGGTGATTTGTAAGCTCAAAATGGCTTGTTACGTAGTTGTAGTTGATTCTTATCAAACGGTTGACCGATTCAGTTATTTGTAAGCTCAGAATAGCTTGTTATGTGATTGCAATTGATTCTCATCGAACGATTAACCGATTTGGTGATTTGTAAGCTCAGAATGGCTTGTTACGTGATTGTAGATATTTTCATTGAACTGTTGACCAATTAAGTAATTTTTCAGCTCATAATGGCTTGTTACGTGACTGTAGGTGATTCTGATCAAACAGTTGACCAATTCGATGATTTGTAAGCTTAGAATGCCTTGGTACATGATTGTAGTTGATTCTCATTGAACATTTGACCGATTCGGTGATTTGTAAGCTCAGAATGGCTTGCTACGTGACTGTAATTGATTCTCATCGAATGATTGACCGATTCAGTGATTTGTAAACTCAAAATGGCTTGCTACGTGATTATAATTGATTCTTATCAAACGGTAAACTAATTCGGTGATTTATAAGCTCAAAATGGCTTGTTACATGATTGTAGCTGATTCTGATCGAATGGTTGACTGATTCGGTGACTTGTAAGCTCAGAATGGCTTGTTACGTGATTGGAGCTGATTCTCATCAAATGATTGACTGATTCAGTGATTTGTAAGCTGAGAATGGCTTGTTACTTTATTGTGGCTGATTGTCATCAAATGGTTGATCGATTCAGTGATTTGTAAGCTTAGCATGGTTTCTTACGTGATTGTAGCTTATTCTGATCAAACGGTTGATCGATTCGATGATTTGTAAGCTCAGAATGACTTGTTACATGATTGTTGCTAATTCTGATTGAACGGCTGACCGACTCAGTGATTTGTAAGCTCAAAATAGCTTGTTTCATAATTGTGGCTGATTCTCATTAAATAGTTGACCGATTTGGTGATTTGTAAGCTCAGAATGGCTTGTTACATCATTGTAGCTGATTCTCATTGAGCAATGGACCGATTCAGTAATTTGTAAGCTTAGAATGGCTTTTTACGTGATGGTAGCTGATTCTCATCAAACGGTTGACCGATTCGGTGATTTGTAAGCTCGGAACGGCTTGTTACATGATTGTAGCTAATTTTCATCGAACGGTTGACAGATTCGGTGATTTTTTTACTCAGAATAGCTTGTTACATGATTTTAGTAGATTCTCATCAAATGATTGACCTATTCTGTGATTTGTAAGCTCAGAATGGTTTGTTACATTATTGTAGGTGATTCTCATCCAACGATTGACCGATTGGGTGATTTGTAAGCTCAGAATGGCTTGTTACGTTATCGTAGCTGATTCTTATCGAATGGTTGACCGATTCAGTTATTTGTAAGGTCAGAATGGCTTGTTATATGATTCTAGCTGATTCTCATTGAACGGTTGACCTATTGAGTGATTTGTAAGCTCATAATGGCTTGTTACATGATTGTAATAGATTCTCATTGAATGGTAGACCAATTCAGTGATTTGTAAACTCAAAATGGCTTGTTATGTGATTGTAGCTAATTTTAATCAAATAGTTTACCTATACGGTGATTTGTCAACTCAGAATGGCTTGTTACGTGATTGTAGCTAATTCTCATTAAACAGTTTTCTAATTCCATGGTTTGTAAGCTCAAAATGAGTTGTTACATGACTGTAGCTAATTCTCATCAAATAGATGATTGATTTGGTGAATTATAAGCTCAGACTGGCTTGTTACGTGATTATAGTTAATTCTCATCGAATGCTTGACTGATTGGGTGATTTGTAAGCTTAGAATGGCTTGTTATGTGATTGTACCTAATTCTCATCGAAAGATTGACCAGTTTGGTGATTTGTAAGCTCAGAATGACTTTTTACGTGATTGTAGCTGATTCTAATCAAACGGTTGACCGATTCGGTGATTAGTAAGCTCAGACTGGCTTGTTACGTGATTGTAGATGATTCTCATCAAATGGTTGACCGATTCAATGATTTGTAAGCTCAAAATGGCTTCTTACGTGATTGAAGCTAATGCTTATTGAATGGTTAACCAATTTGGTGATTTGTAAGCTCAGAATAGCTTGTTACATGATTGTAGCTGATTTTAATTGAACAGTTGACCAATTCGGTGATTTTTAAGATCAGAATGGCTTGTTAAATTATTGTAATTGATTGTCATCGAAGGATTGATTGATTCGATGATTTTTAAACTCAGAATGGCTTGTTACATGATTGTAGCTGATGCTCATCGAATGATTGACCGATTCAGTGATTTGTAAGCTCACAATGGCTTGTTACATGATTGTAACTTATTCTCATCGAACGGTTCACTGATTCAATGATTTGCAAGCTCAGAATGGCTTGTCACGTGATGATTCCCATCAAGCGGTTGACCGCTTCGATGATTTGTAAGGTCAGAATGGCTTCTTACATGATTCTAATTTATTCTCATCGAACGGTTGACCTATTCAGGGATTTGTAAGCTTAGAATAGCTTTTTACATGATTGTAGCTGATTCTCATCGAACAATTGACCTATTCAATTATTTTTAAGCTCAAAATGGCTTGTTACGTGCTTTTAGCTGATTCTCATCGAAGGGTTGACCGATTCGGTGATTTGTAAGCTAAGAATGGCTTGTTACGTGATTGTAGCTGATTCTCATCCAACGGTTCATCGATTCCATGATTTGTTAGCTTAGAATGGCTTGTTACGTCATCGTAGCCAATTCTCATCAAAAAGTTGACAAATTTGGTCATTTGTAAGCTCAGAATGGCTTTTCACATGATTGTAGCTGATTCTGATCGAATGGTTATACAATTCAGTTATTTGTAAGCTCAGAATGCCTTGTTACATGATTGTAGCTGATTCTCATCGAACGATTGACCGATTCGGTGATTTTTAAGGTCAGAATGGCTTTTTACGTGATTGTAGCTGATTCTCGTTGAACGATTGACCGATTCGGTGATTTTTAAGCTCAAAATTGCTTGTGACCTGATTGTAGCTCATTCTCAATGAACGGTTGACCAATTCTATGATTTCTAAGCTCAGAATGCGTTGTTACGTGATTGTAAGTGATTCTCAACAATCGGTTGAACGATTCAATGATTTGTAAGCTTAGAATGGCTTGTTATGTGATTTTAGCTGATTCTCATCAAACATTTCACTTATTTAGTGATTTGTAAGCACATAATTGCTTGTTACATGATTGTACCTGATTCTCATCGAAGGGTGGACCGATTCGGTGATTTGTAAGCCTGGAATGGCTTTTTACATGATTATAGTTGATTCTCATGGAACGGTTGACCTATTTAGTGAATTGTAAGCTCAGAATAGCTTTTTACGTGATTTTAGCTGATTCTCATCGAACGGTTGATCGATTCAGTGATTTATAAGCTCATAATGGCTTGTTATGTGATTGTAATTGAATCTAATCAAATAGTTGACTGATTCGGTGATTCGTAATCTCAGAATGGCTTGTTACGTGACTGTAGCTGATTCTCATCAAATGGTTGACCGATTTGGTGATTTGTCAACTCAAAATAGCTTGTTACGTGATTGTAGCTGATTCTCATCGAATGGTTGACCGATTCAATGATTTGTAAGCTGACAATGGCTTGTTAGGTGATTGTAGTTGATTCTCATTGAACGGATGACCGATTTGGTGATTTGTAAGCTTAGACTGGGTTCTTACATGATTGTAATTGATTCTCATCAAACGGTTGATAGATTTAGTGATTTGTAAGCTTTGAATGGCTTGTTACGTGATTGTAGCTGATTCTCATCAAATGGTTGACCGATTCAATGATTTCTAAGCTCAGAATGGCTTGTTACATGATTGTAGTTATTTCTCATCAAAAAGTTGACTGATTCTATGATTTGTAAGCTTAGAATGACTTATTATGTGATTGTAGCTAATTTTCATCGAACAGTTGACCGATTCACTGATTTGTAAGCTGACAATGGCTTGTTACGTGATTGTAGCTGATTCTCATTGAACGTTTCACTGATTCGGTGATTGGTAAGCTCAAAATGGCTTGTTACATGATTTTAGCTGATTCTCATTTAACAGTTTGTTGATTCAGTTATTTGTAAGCTCAGAATGGCTTGTTATGTGATTGTGATTGTGATTGATTGTCATCAAACCGTTGATCGATTCAGTGATTTGTAAACTCAAAATGGCATGTCACGTGATTGTAGTTGATTCTCATCAATGGGTTGCCCAATTCAGTGATTTGTAAGCTCGAAATGGCTTGTTATGTGAAATTGTAGCTAAGGCTCATCGAACGGTTGACCGATTGGGTGATTTATAAGCTTAGAATGGCTTGTTACATGATTCTAGCTGATTCTCATTGAATGGTTGACCGATTCGATGAGTTGTAAGGTCTTAATGGCTTGTAAGGTGATTGTACTTGAATCACATCAAACGGTTGACTGATTCAATTATTTCTAAGCTCAGAATGGTTTGTTACGTAATTGTAGGTGATTCTCATCAAACGGTTGATCGATTCATATATTTTTAAGTTGAGAATGGCTTGTTAAGTGATTATCGTTGATTCTCATCAAATAGTTGACCGATTCAGTGATTTATAAGCTCATAATGGCTTGTTAAGTGATTGTCGCTGATTCTCATCAAATAGTTGACTGGTTCGGTAATTTGTAAGCTCAGAATGGCTTATTATGTGATTGTGGCTAATTCTTATCGAACGATTGACCGATTTGGTGATTTCTAAGCTCAGAATGGCTTGTTACATGATTATACCTGATTGTAATCAAATGGTTGACCGATTCAGTAATTTGTAAGCTTAGAATGGCTTGTTACATGATTGTAGCTGATTCTCATCAAACGGTTGACCAATTTGGTGATTTTTAAGCTTAGAATGGCTTGTTACGTGATTATAGCTGATTCTCATTGAACAGTTGACTGATTTGGTGATTTGTAAGCTCAAAATGCCTTGTTACCTGATTGTAGCTGATTCTCATCAAACGATTGACTAGTTTGGTGATTTGTAAGCTTAGAATGGCTTGTTATGTGATTGTAGCTGATTCTCATCGAACAATGGACCGATTCGGTGATTTGTAAGACTAGAATGGCTTTTTACATGATTGTAGCTAATTCTCATCGAACGGTTGACCTATTCAGTGATTTGTAAGCTCAGAATAGCTTTTTATGTGATTGTACCTAATTCTCATTGAATAGTTGACTGATTCAGTGATTTGTAAGCTCAGAATGGCTTGTTACATTATTTTAACTTATTCTCATCAAATGGTTGACCGAATGGGTGATTTGTAACCTCAAAATAGCTTTTTACGTGATTATACTTGATACTCATCGAATAGTTCACCGATTAAGTAATTTGTAAGCTTAAAATGGCTTGTTACATTATTGTAGATGATTCTCATCGGACGGTTGACCAATTCGGTGATTTGTCAGCTTAGAATGGCTTGTTACATGATTGTAGCTGATTCTCATCAAACAGTTCACCGATTCGATGATTTGAAAGCTCAGAATGGCTTGTTACGTGATTGTAGCAGATTCTCATAGAATGATTGACCAATTTTGTGATTTGTAAGCTTAGAATGGCTTGTCACACAATTGTGGCTAATTTTCAACAAATGGTTAACCGATTCGGTAATTTCTAAGCTCAGAATGGCTTGTTATATGATTTTAGTTATTTCTCATCAAACAATTGACTGTTTCGGTGATTTATCATCTCAGAATGACTTGTTACGTGATTGTGGCTGATTCTAATCGAACGGTTGACTGATTTGGTGATTTGTAAGCTCATAATGGCTTGTTACGTGATTATGGATGATTCACATCAAACGGTTCATTAATTCAGTGATTTGTAAGCTGAGAATGCCTTGTTATGTGATTGTAGCTAATTCTCATCGAACGGTTGATCGATTTGATGATTTGTAATCTCAAAATGACTTTTTTCATGATTGTAGCTGATTCTCATCGAACGGTTGACCGATTCAATGATTTTTAAGCTTAGAATGGCTTGTTATGTGATTGTAGCTGATTCTCATCAAATGGTTGACAATTTTGGAGATTTGTTAGATGAAAGTGGCTTTATACGTGATTGTGGCTGATTTTCATTGAATGGTTCACCAATTCGGTGCTTTGTAACCTTAGGATGACTTGTTACATGATTGTAGCTGATTCTCATCAAACAGTTGACTGATTCAGTGATTTGTAAGCTCAGAATGACTTTTTATGTGATTGTAGGTGATTCACATTGAACGGTTAACCGATTCGAAGGTTTGTAAGCTCATAATGGCTTGTTACATGATTGTAGCTAACTCTCAATGAACAGATGACTGATTCAATGATTTGTAAGCTCAGAATGGCTTGTTACATGATTTTAGCTAATTCTCATTGAACAGTTGACTGATTCGGTAATTTATAAGTTTAGAATGGCCAGTTACGTGATTGTAGTTGATTCTCATCGAACGATGGATTGATTCGGTGATTTGTAAGCCCAGAATGGCTTTGTCATGATTGTAGCTGATTCTCATCAAACGGTTGACGTATTCAATGATTTGTAAGCTCAAAATAACTTTTTACGTGATTGTAGCTTATTTTCATTGAACGTTTGATCGATTCAGTGATTTGTAAGCTCATAATGGCTTGTTACATCATTGTAGCTGATTCTCATCAAATTATTGATCGATTTGATGATTTATAAGCTTAGAATGGCTTGTTACATGATTGTAGTTGATTCTAATTGAACGGTTGAGCGATTTAGTGATTTGTAATCTCTGAATGGCTTGTTACGTGATTGTAGCTCATTCTCATCGAACGGTTGACCGATTCACTGATTTGTAAGCTCAGAATGGCTTGTCACATGATTGTGGCTGATTCTTATTGAACGGATGATCGATTCGGTCATTTGTAAGCTCAGAATGGGCTCTTACATTATATAGTAATTGATTCTCATCGAATGCTTGAGCTATTCAGGGATTTGTAAGCACAAAATGGCTTTTTACATGATTGTAGCTGATTCTCATCGAACGGTTGATTGATTAAGAGATTTGTAAGCTCAAAATGGCTTCTTACATTATTCTAATTGATTCTCATCGAACGGTTTACTGATTCAGTAATTTCTATGTTAAGAATAACTTGTTATGTGATTGTAGTTGATTCTCATCAAATGATTCACCGATTCAGTGATTTTTAAACTCAGTATGGCTTGTTACGTAATTGTAGTTGATTCTCATCGAACGGTTGATCGATTTGGTGATTTGTAATCTCAGAATGGCGTGTTACGTGATTGTAGCTAATTTTAATCAAACAATTGACAGAGTCAATGATTTGCAAGCTCAGAGTGGCTTGTTACGCTATTTTAGTTGATTCTCATCAAACAACTGACTGATTCAATGATTTTTAATCTCATAGTGGCTTGTTAAGTGGTTGTAGTTGATTCTTATCAAGTAGTTGATGGATTCATGGATTTGTAAGCTCAGAATGGCTTCTTACATGAATGTAGCTGATTCTAATCGAATGGTTGACCAATTTAGTGATTTGTAAGTTTAGAATGGCTTTTCATGTGATTGTAGCTGATTCTCATCGAATGGTAGATCGATTCGATCATTTGTAAGCTCAGAATGGCTTGTTACATGATTGTAGCTAATTCTCATTGAATGGTTGATCGATTCGATTATTTGTAAGCTCAGAATGGCTTGTTACGTGACTTTTGCTAATTCTCATCGAATGGTTGAGTGATTTGGTGGTTTGTAAGCTTAGAATAGCTTATTTCCTGATTGTTGCTAATTCTCATCGAACGGTTGACCAATTCGGTTATTTGTAAGCTTAGAATGGCTTGTTACATGATTGTAGCTTATTCTCATCGAACTGTTGACCGATTCGGTGATTTGTAAGCTCAGAATGGCTTGTTACGTGATTGTATCTTATTCTTATCGAATGGTTGACCGATTCAGTTATTTGTAAGCTCAAAATAGTTTTTTAGGTGATTGTAACTGATTCTCATCGAGCGGTTGACCGATTCGATGATTTTGAAGCTTAGAATGGCTTGTTACGTGATTAAAGCTGATTCTAATTGAACAATTAACCGATTCGATGATTTGTAAGCTTAGATTGGCTTGTTATGTGATTGTAGCTGATTCTTATCGAACGGTTGACCGATTCGGTGATTTGTAAGCTCAGAATGGCTTGTTACATGATTATCGCTGATTCTCATCGAATAGTTGACTAATTTGATGATTTGTAAGCTCATAATGGCATGTTACATGTTTGTAGTTGACTCTCATCAAATGGTTGACCGATTTGGTGATTTGTTAGCTCAAAATGACTTGTTACGTGATTGTAATTGATTCTCATCGAACTGTTGATAGATTTAGTAAATTGCAAGCTCAGAATGGCTTGTTATGTGATTGTATCTGATTCTCATCGAACGGTTGATCGATTTGGTGATTTTTAAGCTCAAAAAGGCTTGTTATGTGATTATAGCTGATTCTCATCGAATGGTTGACCGATTCAGTGATTTGTAAGCTCAAAATGGCTTGTTACGTGATTGTAATTGATTCACATCGAATGGTTGACTGATTCAGTTATTTGTAAGTTTAGAATGGCTGTTTATATGATTGTAGCTGATTCTCATCAAACGATTGACTGATTCATTGATTTGTAAGATAAGAATGGCTTGTTACATGATTGTAGTTGATTCTTCTCGAACTATTGAGCAATTCAGTGATTTGTAAGCCCAAAATTGCTTGATACGTGATTGTAATTGATTCTCATCAAACAGTTAACCAGTTCAGTGATTTGTAAGCTCAAAATGACTTGTTACATGATTGTAGCTGACTCTTATCGAATGGTTCACCGATTGGGTGATTTGTAAGCTCAAAATGGCTTGTTACGTGATTGTAGTTGATTCTCATCGAACGGCTGATCGATTTGGCGATTTGTAAGCTCAGAATGGCTTGTTATGTTATTGTAGCTGATTCCAACGGTTGAGCAATTTAGTTATTTGTAAGCTCAAAATGGGTTTTTATGTGATTGTAGCTAATTCTCATTGAACAATTGATCGATTTGGTGATTTGTAAGCTTAAAATGGCTTGTTATATGATTGTAGCCGATTCTAATCAAACGGTTGATTGATTCGATGATTTGTACGCTTAGAATGGCTTGTTACATAATTGTAATTGATTCGCATCGAACGGTTGACCGATTTAGATATTTGTAAGCTAAGAATTGCTTGTTACGTGATTGTAGCTGATTCTCATCGAACGATTGACTGATTCGGTGATTTTATGCTCAGAATGGCTTATTACAATTGTAGCTAATTCTAATCAAACGGTTGACCGATTCGGTGAATTGTGAGCTTAGAATAGCCTATTACATGATTTTAGCTGATTCTCATTGAACGGTTCACCAGTTTAGTGATTTGTAAATTTAAAATGGCTTGTTACATGATTGTAGCTAATTCTCATCGAACGATTGACCGATTCGGAGATTTGTAAGCTCAGAATGACTTGTTGCGTGATTGTAGCTGATTCTCATCGTACGGTTAACCGATTCGGTGATTTGTAAGCTCAGAATGGCTTGTTACGTGATTGTAGCTAATTCTCATTGAATGGTTGACCGATTTAGTGATTTGTAAGCTCAGAATTTAGTGATTTATGTGATTGTAGTTGATTCTGATCGAACAGTTCATCGATTCGGTGATTTGTAAGCTCAGAATGACTTGTTACATGATTGTAGTTGATTCTCATCAAACGGTTGATCAATTTGGTGATTTGTAATCTTAAAATGGCTTGTTACCTGATTGTAATTAATTCTCATCGAACGGTTGACTAATTATATAATTTGTCAGCTCAGAATGGCTTGTTCGTGATTGTAGCTGATTCTCATCGAACATTTGATCGATTCAGTGATTTGTATGCTCAGAATGGCTTTTCACATGATTGTAATTGATCGTAGCTGATTCTCATCGAAGGGTTGATTTGGTGATTTGTAAGCTTAGAATGGCTTGTTACATGATTGTAGTTGATTCTCATCGAACAGTTGACCGATTGGGTGAATTGTAAGCTTAGAATGGCTTGTTACATGATTTTTGCTTATTCTTATCGAACGGTTGACCGATTCGATAATTTGTAAGCTCAAAATGACTTGTTACGTGATTGTAGCTTATTATCATCGAAGAGTTGACCAATTAGGTGATTTGTAAGCTTAGAATGGCTTGTTACGTGATTGTACCTAATTCTCATCGAATGATTGACTGAGTCGGTGATTTGTAAGCTCAAAATGGCTTGTCATGTGATTGTAGCTGATTCTCATCGAATGGTTGACCGATTTAATGATTTGTAAGCTCAGAATGACTTGTTACGTGATTGTAGCTGATTCTCAACCGCTCAATGAGAATCAGCTACAATCACATAACAAGCCATTCTGAGCTTACAAATCATGCAATCAGTCAATCATTCGATGAGAATCAGCTACAATCACATAACAAGCCATTCTGAGCTTACAAATCACCGAATCGGTCAACTATCCGATGATAATCAGTTACAATCATGTAACAATTCATTCGGACCTTACAAATTACCGAATCAATCAACTATTCGATGAGAATAGGCTACAATCACGTAAAAGCATTCTAAGCTTACAAATCACCGAATCAGTCAACCGTTCGATGAGAATCAGCTGTAATTACGTGATTGTAGATTATTCTCATCGAATGATTGACCGATTCGGTGATTTCTAAGCTCATAATGACTTGTACATGATTGTAATTGATTCTCATCAAACGGTTGATGGATTCAGTGATTTGTCAGCTCAGAATCGCTAGTTACATGATTATAGTGATTCTCATCGAACGGTTGAACAATTTGGTGATTTGTAAGCTCATAATGGCTTGTTACATGATGTAGCTGATTCTAATCAAACGGTACACTGATTCGGTGATTTGTCAGCTCAGAATGGCTTGCTACATGATTGTAGCTGATTCTCATCGAATGGTTGATCGATTCGGTGATTTGTAAGCTCAGAATGGCTTGTTACATGATTGTAGTTGTTTCTCACCAAATGGTAGACCGATTCAGTGATTTGAAATTTTAGAATAGCTTATTACGTGATTGTAATTGATTCTCATCAAACAGTTGACCGATTCTATGATTTGTAAGCTCAAAATGGTTTCTTATGTGATTGTAATTAATTCTCATCGAACGGTTGACTTATTTGGTGATTTGTAAGCTCAGAATGGCTTGTAACGTGATTGTAACTGATTCTCATCAAATGGTTCACTGATTTAGTGATTTGTAATCTCAGAATGGCTTGTTACGTGATTGTTGTTGATTCTCATCAAACAGTTGATAGATTCAGTGATTTGTAAGTTGAGAATGGCTTGATACATGATTATAGCTGATTCTGATTGAACGGTTGACTGATTCAATGATTTGTAAGCTCAGAATGGTTTGTTATGTGATTGTAGTTAATTCTCATCCAACGATTGACCGATTCAATGATTCATAATCTCAGAATGGCTTCTTACATGATTGTAGCTGATTCTCATCGAATGGTTGAACAATTCGGTGATTTGTAAGCTCAGAATGACTTGTTACATGATTGTAGCTTATTCTCATTGAACGGTTGACCGATTCGGTGATTTGTAAGCTCAGAATAGCTTGTTACGTGATTATAACTAATTCTCATCGAATGGTTCACTGATTCAGTGATTTGTAATCTCAGAATGGCTTGTTACATGATTGTAGCTAATTCTCATCTAACGGTTCACCGATTCGGTGATTTTTAAGCTCAGAATGGCTTGTTACGTGATTGTAGCTGATTCTCAATGAATGGTTGACTGATTCGGTGACCTTTAAACTAAGAATGGCTTGTTATGTGATTGTAGCTGCTTCTCATCGATCGGTTGACTGATTCGGTGATTTGTACACTCAGAATAGCTTGTAACGTGATTGTAGCTGATTCTCATCAAACAATTGAACAATTCGATGATTTGTAAGCTCAGAATGGCTTGTTACATGATTGTAGCTAATTCTCATCCAACGGTTGACCGATTCAATGATTTGTAAGCTCAGAATGCCTTGTTACATGATTGTAGCTGATTCTCATTGAACGGTTGAATAATTCAGTGATTTGTAAGCTCAGAATGGCTTGTTAGGTGATTGGAGCTGATTCTCATCGACCTGTTGACTGATTCGGTGATTTGTAAGCTCAGTTTGGCTTGTTACATGATTGTAGCTAATTCTCTTCGAACAGTTGAGCGATTCAGTGATTTGTAAGCTCAGAATATCTTGTTACATGATTGTAGCTAATTCTAATTGAACGGTTGATCGATTTAGTTTTGTACGCTCAAAATGGCTTGTTACGTAATTGTAATTGATTCACATCAAAGGGTTGACCGATTCGGATATTTGTAAGCTCAGAATGGCTTGTTACATGATTGTAGTTGATTATCATCAAACGGTTGACCGATTCGGTGATTTATAATTTCAGAATGGCTTGTTATGTGATTGTAATTGATTCTCATCGAACGGTTGACTGATTTGGTAATTTGTAACCTCAGAATGGCTTGTTACATGATTGCAGCTGACAGATTTGGTGATTTGTAAGCTTAGAATGGCTTGTTATGTGATTGTATCTGATTCTCATCGAATAGTTAATCGATTTGATGATTTGTAAGCTCAGAATGGCTTGTTACGTGATTGTAGCTTACTCTCATAAAATGGTTGACCGATTCAGTGATTTGTAAGATCAGAATGGCTTGTTATGTGATTGTAGATGATTCTCATCCAACGGTTGACCTATTTGATGATTTGTAAGTTCAGAATGACTTGTTACATGATTGTAGCCGATTCGGTGATTTGTAAGCTCAAAATAGTTTTTTATGTGATTGTAATTGATTCTCATCGAACAGTTGACCGATTTGATGATTTGTAAGCTCATAATGGCTTGTTACATGATTGTAGCTGATTCTCATCAAACGGTTAACAGATGTAGTGATTTACAGCTTAGAATGGCCTGTTACGTGATTGTAACTGATTCTCATCAAACGGTTGACCATTTCAATGATTTGTAAGCTCATAATGGCTTGTTACATGATTGTAGCTGATTCACATGAAACGGTTGACCAATTCGGTAAATTGTAAGCTGAGAATGGCTTGTTACATGATTGTAGCTGATTGTCATCAAATAGTTGACCGATTCGGTAATTTGTAAGCACAAAATGGCTTTATATGTGATTGTAGCTGATTTCCATCGAACGGTTGACCAATTTGGTGATTTGTAAGCTCATAATGGCTTATTATGTGATTGTAGTTAATTCTCATCGAACAGTTGACCGATTCGGTGATTTGTAATCTCAGAATGGCTTGTTATGTGATTGTAATTGATATGTGATTGTAGCTGATTCTCATCGAATGGTTCACCAATTCAGTGATTTGTAATCTCAGAATGGCATGTTATGTGATTGTAGCTGATTCTCAGCAAATGGTTAACTGATTCATTGATTTATAAGCTCAAAATGGCTTGTTACGTGATTGTAGTTGATTCTCCTCGAAGAGTGAACTGATTTGGTGATTTGTAAGCTCAGAATGGCTTATTACATGATTGTAGTTGATTCTCATCAAATAGTTGACTTATTCAGTGATTTGTAAGCTCAGAATGGCCTATTACATGATTGTAGCTGATTCACATCGAATGGTTGACTGATTCGGTGATTTGTAAGCTCATAATGGCTTGTTACATGATTTTAGCTGATTCCCATTAAATGGTTGACCGATTTGAAGATTTGTAAGCTTACTCTTGTTATGTGATTGTAGCTGATTCTCATCGAACGGTTGATCGATTCAATGATTTTAAGCTTATAATTGCTTGTTACATGATTGTAATTGATTCTCATTGAACTGTTGACCGATTCGGTGATTTGTAAGCTCAGAATGGGTTGTTACGTGATTGTAGCTGATTGTCCTTGAACGTTTGACCCATTCGATGATTTTTATACTCAGAATGGCTTGTTACGTTACTATAATTGATTCTCATTAGACAGTTGACCGGTTTGGTGATTTGTAAGCTCATAATGGCTTGTTACGTGATGGTAATTGATTCTCATCAAACGATTGACAAATTCAGTGATTTTTAAGCTTAGAATTGCTTGTTACGTGATTTTAGCTGATTCTCCTTGAACGTTTGACCCATTTGGTGATTTTTATGCTCAGAATGACTTGTTACATTATTGTAATTGATTCTCATCAAACGCTTCACCGATTCGATGATTTGTAAGCTCAGAATGGCTTTTTACGTGATTGTAGCTGATTCTCATCAAAAGGTTAACTAATTCGATAATTTGTAAGCTGTGAATGGCTTGTTACATGATTTAGCTGATTTTGATCGAACTGTTGACCGATTCGGTGATTTGTAAGCTCAGAATGACTTGTTATGTGATTGTAACTAATTCTAATCGAATAGTTCTCTGATTTAGTAATTTGTAAGTTCAGAATGGCTTGTTACCTGATTGTAGCTGATTCTGATCGAACGATTTACCGATTCGGTGATTGTTAAATTCAAAATGGCTTTTTACGTGATTGTAGCTGATTCTCATCGAATGGTTCACTGATTTGGTGATTTGGAAGCTCAGAATGGCTTGTTACGTGATTGTAGCTAATTCTCATTGAACGCTTCACCGACTCAGTGATTTGTAAGCTCAGAATGGCTCTTTATGTGGTTGTAGCTGATTCTCCTCGACCGCTTGACTGATTCAGTTATTTGTAAGCTCAAAATGGTTTATTACATGATTGTAGCTGATTCTCATCGAATGATTGACTGATTCGGTGATTTGTAAGCTAGAAATGGCTTGTTATTATAGCTGATTATCATCCAATGGTTGATCGATTCGATGATTTCTATTCTCAAAATGGCTTGTTACGTTATTGTAGTTGATTATCATCGAACGGTTGACCGATTAGAAGATTTGTAATCTCAGAATGACTTGTTACATGATTGTAGCTGATTCTCATCGAACAGTTGCCTGATTCGATGATTTGCAAGCTAGGAATGACTTGTTACATGATTGTAGCTGATTCTCATCCAATGGTTGACCGATTCGGTGATTTGTAAGCTCATAATGACTTGTTACATTATTGTAGCTGATTCTCATCAAACAGTTGACCGATTCGAAGATTTGTAAGCTTAAAATGGCCTGTTACATGTTGTAGCTGATTCTCATCGAACAATTGACCGATTCGGTGATTTGTAAGATCAGAATATCTTGTTACATGATTGTGATTGATTGTCATCGAACAGTTGACCAATTCAATGATTTGTAGGCTCAGAATGGCTTGTTATATGATTGTAGTTGATTCTCATCAAATGGTTGACCGATTTGATGATTTGTAAGCTTAGAATGGCTTGTTACATGATTGTAGCTCATTGTCATCAAATGGTAGACCGATTTGATGATTTGTAAGCTTAGAATGGCTTGTTACATGATTGTAGCTCATTGTCATCAAATGGTAGACCGATTCGATGATTTGTAAGCGTAGAATAGCTTGTTACGTGATTGTAGCTGATTTTCATCAAATGGTTGACTGATTCGGTGATTTGTAAGTTCAGAATGGCTTGTTTCATAATTGTAGCTAAATCTCATTGAACGGTTGACCGATTTGGTGATTTGTAAGCTTAGAATGGTTTGTTACATGATCGTAGCTGATTCTCATTGAATGGTTGACCGATTTGATGATTTGTAAGCTCAAAATGGCTTGTTACGTGATTGTAATTGATTCTCATCGAATGGTTGAATAATTTGGTAATTTGTAAGCTCAGAATGGCTTGTTACGTGATTATAATTGATTCTTATCAAACGATTGACTGATTCATTGATTTCTAATCTGGAAATGGCTTGTTACGTGATTGTAATTGATGAGAATAAGCTAGAATCATGTGACAAGCTATTCTGAGGTTAGAAATCAACAAATCGGTCAACAGTTCAATGAGAATTAGCTACAATCACTTAAAAAGCTATTCTGAGCATACAAATCATTGAATCATCCAACCGTTCGATGACAATCAACTACAATCAGGTAACAAGCCATTTTGAGCTTATAAATCACCAAATCGGTCAACTGTTTGCTAAGAATTAGCTACAATCATTGAATCGGTCAACCGTTTGATGAGAATCAGCTATAATCACATAACAAGCCATTCTAAGCTTATTAATCACCGAATAAGTCAACCATTTGATGAGACTAAGCTATAATCACGTAACAAGACATTCTGAGATTATAAATCACTGAATTGGTCAACCGTTTAATGAGAATCAGCTACAATCATGTAAGAAGGCATTTTGAGCTTAGAAATCATTGAATCAGTCAACTGTTCTATTAGAATCAGTCAACTGTTCTATTAGAATCAGCTACAATCATGTAACAAGCCATTTTGAGCTTACAAATCATAGAATCGGTCAATCGTTCAATGAGAATCAGCTACAATCATGTAACAAGCCATTCTGAGATTATAAATAACCAAATCGGTCAATCATTTGATGAGAATCAATTACAATCAAGTAAAAATCCATTCTGATCTTACAAATCACCGAATTGGTCAACCTTTCGATGAGAATCAATTACAATCATGTAACAAACCATTATGAGCTTACAAACTATCGAATCAGTTATTTGTTTGATTAAAATCAACTATTATCAGGTAACAAGTGATTCTGAGCATACAAATCACTGAATCATTCAACTGTTCAATGAGAATCAGCTACAATCATGTAACAAGTGATTCTAAACTGACAAATCATCGAATCGGTCAGCCGTTTGATGAGAATCAATTACAATCACATAAAAAGCTATTTTGAACTTACAAATCATCGAATCGGTCAACCATTTGATGAGAGTCAATTACAATAATGTAATAAGCCATTCTGAGCTTACAAATCATGGAATCGGTTAGCCATTTGATGAGAATCAAATACAATCATATAACAAGCCATTCTAAGCTTACCAATCACCGAATCGGTCAACCATTTGATGAAAATCAGCTACAATCATGAAACTAGCCATTCTGAGTTTAAAAATCATCGAATCGGTCAATGGTTTGATAAGAATCAATTACAATCATGTAACAAGCCATTTTGAGCTTACAAATCATTGAATCGATCAATCGTTCGATGAGAATCAATTAAAATCATGTAAGAAGCCATTCTAAGCTTACAAATTATGAAATCAGTGAACCGTTTGATGAAAATCAATTACAATCATGTAACAAGCCATTCTGAGCTGACAAATCATCAAATCGGTCAATCATTCGATGAGAATCAACTACAATCATGTAACAAGCTATTCTGTGCTTAGAAATCACTGAATCGGTCTACCGTTCGATGATAATCAGCTACAATCATGTAACAAGCCATTCTGAGCTTACAAATCATCGAATCAATCAATCATTCAATGAGAATCAGCTATAATCACGTAACAAGCCATTCTAATCTTACAAATCACCCAAATCAATCAACCATTCGATAAGGATCAGTGACAATCATGTAACATGCCATTTTGAGCTTACAAATACTTGAATCGGTCAACCGTTCAATGAGAATCAGTTACAATCATGTAACAAGCCATTCTGAGCTTACAAATCACTGAATCAGTCAACCGTTCAGTGAGAATCAGCTACAATCAAGTAACAAGCCATTCTCAGCTTACAAATCATCGAATCAGTCAATCTTTCATTAAGAATTCACTACAATGATGTAACAAGTGATTCTAAGCATACAAATCACCGAATCAGTCAACCATTCAATGAGAATCAGCTACAATCACGTAACAAACCATTCTAAACATACAAATCACCAAATTGGTCAACTGTTTGATGAGAATCAATTACAAATCACCGAATCGGTCAACCGTTCAATGACAATCAGCTACAATCATGTAACAAGCCATTCTGAGCTTACAAATCACCGAATCAGTCAATCATTCGATGAGAATCAGCTAAAATCACGTAACAAGCTGTTCTGAGCTTACAAATCACCGAATCGATCAACTATCTGATGAGCATCAGCTACAATCACATAACAAGCCATTTTGAGCCTACAAATTACTGAATCGGTCAACCGTTCGATAAGATTCAATTACAATCATGTAACAAGCCATTTTGAGCTCACAAATTACCGAATCGGTCAACTATCTGATGAGAATTAGCTACAATCATGTAACAGGCCATTCTGAGCTTACAAATTATCGAATCATTCAATCGTTTGATAAGAATCAGCTACAATCACGTCAGAAGCCATTCTGAGCTTTCAAATCATTGAATTGGTCAACTATTCGATGAGAATCAGCTACAATCATGTAAAAAGCTATTTTGAGCTTACAAAGCACTGAATCGGTCAATCGTTCAATGAGAATCAATTACAATCACGTAACAAGCCTTTTTGAGCTTACAAATTACTGAATCAGTCAACCGTTCGATGAGAATTAATTAAAATCACGTAACAATGCATTTTGAGCTTAGAAATCATAGAATCGGTTAACCTTTCGATTAGAATCAACTATAATCACATAAAAAGCCATTTTGAGCTTACAAATCATCAAATTGGTCAACTATTCAATGAGAATTAGCTACAATCACGTAATAAGCCATTTTGAGCTTACAAATCACTGAATTGATCAACCGTTTGGTGAGAATCAGGTATAATCATGTAACAAGCAATTCTCAACTTACACATCATTGAATTGGTCAACTATTTAGTGAGAGTCAATGACAACCATGTAACAAGCGACTCTAAGCATACAAATCACCAAATTAGTCAACCGTGTAACAAGGAATTCTCAGCTTACACATAGTATTGGTCAACTGTCCAGTGAGAGTCAACAAAAACCATGTAACAAGCTATTCTGAGCTTACAAATCACTGAATCAGTAACTCGTTTGATGAGAATCAGCTACAATCACGTAACAAACCATTATGCACTTAAAAATCATCGAATCAGTCAATCGTTTGATGAGACTCAGCTACAATCATGTGAAAAGCCATTTTGAGCTTACAAATACATGAATCAGTCAACCATTCGATGAGAATCAGCTACAAGCATGTTATAAGCCATTCTGAGCTTACAAATCACTGAATCGGTAAACCATTCGATGAGAATTAGCTGCAAGCTTTAACAAGCCATTTTGAGCTTACAAATCACCGAATTGGTCAACCGTTAAATGAGAATAAGCTACAATCATGTAACAAGCCATTATGAGCTTACAAATCACCGAATCCGTCAACCATTTGATGAGAATCAGCTACAATCACGTAACAAGCCATTCTACGCTTACAGATCACTGAATCGGTCAATCGTTCGATGACAATCAACTACAATCACATAACAAATCATTCTGAGCGTACAAATCACCGAATCGGTCAATCGTTCGATGAGAATCAGCTAGAATCACGTAACAAGCCATTCTAAGCTTACAAATCACCGATTCCCTCAACTATCTGATGAGCATCAACTATAATCATGTAACAAGCCATTTTGAGCTTACAAATTATCGAATCGGTCAACTGTTCAATAAGATTCAATTACAATCATGTAACAAGCCATTCTTAGCTTACAAATAATCAAATCGGTCAACCGTTTGATGAGAATCAACTACAATCATGTAACAAGCCATTGTGAGCTTAGAAATCATTGAATCGGTCAGCTGTTCATTGAGAATCAGCTATAACCATGTCAAAAGCCAT
This sequence comes from Chamaecyparis obtusa, assembly GCA_027943335.1. Taxonomy (NCBI): domain Eukaryota; kingdom Viridiplantae; phylum Streptophyta; class Pinopsida; order Cupressales; family Cupressaceae; genus Chamaecyparis; species Chamaecyparis obtusa. Next base: position 654,512 of record BSBK01003129.1, on the reverse strand, counting down.
TCTCAGCTTACGAATCATCAAATTGGTCAATCATTCAATGAGAATCAATTACAATCATGTAACAAGCCATTCTGATCATACAAATCACCAAATTAGTCAACCATGTAACAATCAATTCTTAGCTTACACATCACTGAATTGGTCAACTGTTCGGTGAGAGTCAATGACAACCATGTAACAAGCTATTCTATAAATCACCGAATCGGTCAACCATTCGATGAGAATCAGCTACAATCATGTAAGAAGCCATCTTGAGCTTACGAATTACTAAATCGATTAAACATTTGATGCGAATCAGCTATAATCACATAACAAGCCATTCTGAGCTTACAAATCACCGAATCGGTCAACCGTTTGATGAGAATCAGCTAATATCACGTAACAAGCCATTCTGAGCTTACAAATTACCAAATCAATCTACTGTTCGATGAGAATCAATTACAATCATGTAACAAGCCATTCTGAGCTTACAAATCACCAAATCAGTCAAACGTTCGATGAGAATCATCTACTAACAAGCCATTTTGAGGTAACAAATCACCGAATCGGTCAATTGTTCGATAAGAATTAACTACAATCACGTAACAAGCCCTTCTGAGCTTACAAATCACTGAATTGGTCAACTATTTAATGAGAATCAACTACAAGCACGTAACAAGCCATTTTGTGCTTACAAATCATCGAATTGATGAACCGTTCGATGAGACTCAGCTACAATCATGTAACAAGCCATTCTGAGCTTACAAATCATTGAATCGATCAACCGTTCGATGAGAATCAGCTACAATCATGTAACAAGGCATTCTGAGCTTACAAATCACTGAATCGATCAACTGTTCCATGAAAATAGCTACTGTAAAACCGTTCGATGAGAATCAATGAAATTCATGTAACAAGCCATTATGAGCTTACAAATCATCGAATCGTTCAACTATTCGCTGAGAATCAATTAGAATCACGTAATAAGCCATTATTAGCTTACAAATCACCGAATTGATCAACTGTTCGATGAGAAACAATTATAATCAGTAACAAGCCATTTTGAGCTTACAAATCATCGAATCAGTCAATCGTTTGATGAGAATTAGCTACAATCATGTAACAAGCCATTGTGAGCTTAAAAATTATTTTATCGGTCAGCTGTTCATTGAGAATCAGCTATAATCACGTCAAAAGCCATTCTCAACTTACAAATCACCGAATTGGTCAATCGTTCGATGAGAATCAGCTACAAGCACGTAACTAGCCATTCTGAGCTTACAAATGGATGAATCGGTCAACCATTCAATGAGAATCAGCTACAATCATATAACAAGCCATTCTGATATTACGAATCACCAAATCGGTCAACTGTTCGATGAGAATCAATTACAATCATGTAACAAGCTATACTGAGCTTACAAATCACTGAATCGATCAACCGTTCGATGAGAATCAACTACATTCACGTAACAAGCCATTCTGAGCTTACAAATCACTAACTTGGTCAACCATTCGATGAGAATGAACTACAATCACGTAACAAGCCATTTTGAACTTATAAATCACTGAATCGGTCAACTATTCTATGAGAATCAACTACAATGACGTAAGAAGCCATTCTAAGCTTATAAATCATCAAATCAGTCAACTGTTCAATGAGAATGAGCTACAATCACGGAAGAAGCCATTCTAAGCTTACAAAATATCAAAACGGTCAACCGTTTGATGAGAATCAGCCACAATCACGTAACAAGCCATTCTGAGTTTACAAATCTCTGAATCAGTCAACTGTTTGGTGAGAATCAGCTACAATGTCGTAAAAAGCCATTTTGACCATACAAAATACCGAATCATTCAACTGTTTGATGAGAATTAGCTACAATCACGTAACAAGTCATTTTGACCTTACAAATTATTGAATAAGTCAACTGTTCGGTGAGAATCAATTACAATCACGTAACAATCTAGTCTAAGCTTACAAATCACTGAATCAGCCAACCATTCGCTGAGAATTAGTTACAATCATGTAACAAGCCATTCTGAGCTTAGGAAACACCGAATTGGTCAACTATTTGATAAGAATCAGCTATAATCACGTAACAAGCCATTATGAGCTTACAAATCACCGAATCAGTCAACTGTTTGATGAGAATCAGCTACAATCACGTAACAAGCCATTCTGAGCTTACAAATCACCGAATCAGTCATCTGTTTGATGAGAATCAGCTACAATCACGTAACAAGCCATTCTGAGCTTACAAATCACTAAATCGGTTAACCATTCAATGAAAATTAGCTACAATCACGTCACAAGGCATTCTGAGGTTACAATCACCAAATCAGTTAACCATTCAATGAGAATCAATTACAATCATGTAAGAAGCCATTCCGAGCTTACAAATCGGTGAATCGATCAACTGTTCGGTGAGAATCAGCTACAATCACGTAACAAGCCAGTCTGAGCTTACAAATCACTGAATAAATCAACCATTTGATGAGAATCAACTACAATCATGTAACAAGCCATTCGGAGCTTAAAAATCACCGAATGGTCAACCGTTCCATGAGAATCAGTTACAATTATGTAACAAGCCATTCTGAGCTTACAAATCATCAAATCGATCAACCGTTCATTTAGAATCAGCTACAATCACGTAACAAGCCATTCTGAGCTTACAAGTCACCAAATCGGTCAACCGTTCGATAAGAATCAATTACAATCACGTAACAAGTCATTCTGAGTTTACAAATCACCGAATTGGTCAACCGTTCGATAGGAATCAGCTACAATCACGTAACAAGTCATTCTGAGCGTACAAATCATCGAATCGGTCAACCGTTTGATGAGAATATGTTAAAATTATGTAACAAGACATTCTGAGCTTACAAATCATGGAATCGGTCAAACGTTCGATGAGAATCAATTACAATCATGTAAAAATCCATTATGAGCTTACAAATCACCAAATCGGTCAACCTCTCGATGTGAATCAATTACAATCACGTAAAAAACAATTCTGAGCTTACAAATCACTCAATAGGTCAACCGTTCAATGAGAATTAGCTACAATCACGTAACAAGCCATTTTCAGCTTACAAATTATCAAATCGATCAACCGTTTGATGAGAATCAGCTACAATCATGTCAAAAGCCATTCTGAGTTTACAAATTCCCAAATTGGTCAATTGTTCGATAAAAATTAGCTACAATCACATAACAAGCCATTTAAAGCTTACAAATTACCGAATTGGTCAACCGTTCGACGAGAATTAGCTACAATCACGTAACAAGCTATTCCTAGCTTACAAATCACCGAATCAGTAAAGCATTTGATGACAATCAATTACAATCACGTAACAAGCCATTCTTAGCTTACAAATCACCGAATCGGTCAACCGTTCGATAAGAACAAATTATAATAACGTAACAAGCTATTTTGAACTTACAAATCACTGAATTGTTAAACCATTCGGTGAGAACCAACTACAATGATGTAACAAGCCATTCTGAGCTTATAAATCATCGAATCGGTCAACTATTCAATGAGAATCAGCTACAATCATGTAACAAGCCATTTTCTGAGCTTACAAATCACTGAATCGGTCAACCGTTTGATAAAAATCAACTACTATAACATAACAAGCCATTTTGACCGTACAAATCACTGAATCGGTTAACCGTATGATGAGAATCAGCTACAATCATGTAACAAGCCATTCTGAGCTTACAAATCACTGAATCTGTCAACCGTTCGATGAGAATCAGCTACAATCATGCAAAAAGCCATTTTGGGTTTAAAAATCATCGAATCGGTCCACTATTCAATGAGAATCAGCTACAATCATCGAGTCGGTCAACCATTCGATGAGAATCAGCTATAATCACGTAACAAGCCATTCTTAGCTTACCAATAACTGAATCGGTCAACTATTTGATTGGAATCAATTACAACCATGTAACAATCCATTCTGAGCTTATAAATTAGTGAATCAGTCATCCTTTCATTGAGAATCAATTAAAATCACATAACAATCCATTCTTAGCTTAAAAATCAGCGAATCGGTCAACCGTTCGATGAGAATCCGCTACAATCAAGTAACAAGCTATTTTGAGCTTACAAATCACTAAGTCGGTTAACCGTTCAATTAGAATCAACTATAATCATGTAACAAGCCTTTCTTAGCTTACAAATCATCGAATCGATCAACCGTTCGATAACAATCAGCTAAAATCATAAAACAAGCCATTCTGAGCTTACAAACACTGAATCGGTCAACCGTTTGATGAAAATCAATTACAATCACGTAACAAGCCATTCTAATCTTACAAATCATTGAATCCATCAACTATTCGGTGAGAATCAGCTAGAATCACGTAACAAGCCATTCTGAGCTTACAAATCACCGAATCGGTCAACCGTTCACTGAGAATTAGCTACTATCATATAACAAGCCATTCTGAGTATATAAATCACCAAATCGGACAACCGTTCGATGAGAACCAATGACAATCATGTAACAACACATTCGAAGATTACAAATCATCAATCTGTCAACTGTTCGATGAGAATCAGCTACAATCATGTAACAAACTATTTTTTGAGCTTACAAATCACCGAATCGGTCAACTATTCAATGAGAATCAACTACAATCACGTAACAAGCCATTCTAAGCTAACAAATACCTGAATCAGTCAATCATTTGATGAGAATCAGCTACAATCATGTAACAAGCCGTTATGAGCTTACAAATCACCGAATCGGTCCATCGTACGATGACAATCAGCTACAATCATGTAACAAGCCATTCTTAGCTTACAAATCATCGAATCGGTCAACCGTTCGATGAGAATCAGCTACAATCATGTACAAGCCATTATGAACTTACAAATTATCAAATCGGTCAACCGTTCGATGAGAATCAGCTACAATCACGTAAAAAGCTATTCTAGGTTTAAAAATCACTGAATCAATCCACTGTTTGATGAGAATCAACAACAATCACGTAACAAGCCATTTTGAGCTTACAAATCTCTAAATCGGTCAACTGTTCGATGAAAATAAGCTAAAATAATGTAACAAGTCATTTTGAGCTTACAAATCACCGAATCAGTGAACTCTTCAATGTGAATCAGCTACAATCACGTAACAACCCATTCTAACCTTACAAATCACTGAATCTGTCAACCGTTCGATGAGAATCAGCTACCATCATGTAACAAGCCATCTTGAGCTTACAAATCACTGAATTGGTGAACCGTTTGATGAGAATCAGCTACAATCACGTAACAAGCCATTCAGATCTTACAAATTTTCAAATTGGTCAACCGTTCGATGAGAATCATCTATAATCACGTAACAAGCCATTTCGATCTTACAAATCATTGAATCGGTCAATCATTCGATGAGAAGCACCTACAATCATGTAACAAGCCATTCTTAGCTTACAAATGACCAAATTGGTCAACCGTTCGATGAGAATCACCTACAATCATGTAAGAAACCATTCTGAGGTTACAAATCACCAAATTGGTCAACTACTTGATGAGAATCGGCTACAATCACATAACAAGTCATTTTGAGCTTACAAATCAGTGAGTAAGTCAACTATTTGATGAGAATTAGCTACAATCATGTAACAAGCCATTCTAAGCTAACAAATCATCGAATCGGTCAACTGTTTGATGAGAATCAACTACAATCACGTAACAAACCATTCAGAGCTTACAAATCACCAAATCGGTCAGCCGTTCGATGAGAATCAACTATAATCACGTAACAAGCAATTTTGAGCTTACAAATCACCGAATTATTTAAGAGTTCATTGAGAATAAGCTACAATCAGGTAACAAGCCATTCTGAGCTTACAAATCACCGAATTAGTCAACCGTTCGATGAGAATAAGCTTACAAATTATCGAATCGGTCAAGTGTTTGATGAGAATTGGCTACAATCACATAAAAAGTCATTCTGAGCTTACAAATCAATGAATTGGTCAACTGTTCAATGAGAATCACTTACAGTCACATAACAAGCCATTCTGAGATTACCAATCACCGAATGGGGCAAGCGTTCAATGAGAATCAATTACAATCATGAAAGAAGCTATTCTGAGCTTACAGATCACTGAATCAATCAACTGTTTGATGAAAATTAGCTATAGTCACGTGACAAGCCATTCTAGGCTTACAAATCACCGAATCGGTCAATCATTTGATGAGCATCAGGTACATTCATGTAACAAGCCATTCTGAGCATATAAATCAATTAATCGGTCTACTGTTTGATGAGAATCAGCTAGAATCACATAACAAGCAATTTTAAGCTTACATATCACAAAATCGGTCAATCATTTGATGAGAATCAGCTACAAACACGTAACAAGGCATTCTGAGCTTACAAATCACTGAATCGGTCAACTATTTGATGAGAATCAGCTAGAATCACGTAACAAGCTATTCTGAGCTTACAAATCATCGAATTGGTCAACTGTTCGATAAGAATCAGCTACAATCACGTAAGAAGCCATTTTGAGCTTACAAATCACCGAATCGGTCAATTGTTTGATGAGAATCAGCTACAATCACATAACAAGTCATTCTGAGCTTACAAATAATTGAATCGGTAAACCTTTTGATGAGAATCATCTACAATCACATAACAAGCCATTCAAAGCTTACAAATAATTGAATCGGTCAACCCTTGGATGAGAATTAGCTACAATCATGTAACAAGTCATTTTGAGCTTACAAATCATCGAATCGGTCAACCATTTTATGAGAATCAGCTACAATCACATAACAAACAATTTTGAGCTTGCAAATCACCAAATCGATGAATCACGTAACAAACCATTTTGAGCTTAAAATCATCGAATCGGTCAACTGCTCGATGATAATTTGCTAGAATTACGTAACCACCAAATCAGTCCACCATTCGATGAGAATCAACTACAATCATGTAGCAATCCATTCTAAACTTACATATCACCGAATCAGTCAACCGTTCGATGAGAATCAGCTACAATCATGTAACAAGCCATTCTGAGCTTACAAATCACCAAATCGGTGAACCGTTTGATGAGAATAAGCTACAATTATGTAACAAGTCATTCTGAGCTTACAAATCACCGAATCGGTCAACCGTTTGATGGGAATTAGCTACAATCACGTAAGAACACATTCTAAGCTTCCAAATTGCAGAATCGGTCAACTGTTCAATGAGAATTAGTTAGAATCATGTAACAAGCCATTCTGAGCTTACAAAACACTAAATCAGTAAACCGTTTAGTGAGAATCAGCTACAATCATGTAAAAAGCCATTATGATTTTACAAATCATCGAAACGGTCAACTCTTCGATGAGAATCAGGTACAATCATGTAACAAGCCTTTTTGAGCTTCCAAATCACTAAATCTGTCAACCATTCGATGAGAAGCACCTAAATTATTTAGCAAGCCATTCTGAGCTTACAAATCACCGAATCGTTCAATCGTTCGATGAGAATTAGCTACAATCACGTAACAAGCCATTATGAGCTTACAAATCAATGAATCGATCAACTATTCGATGAGAATAAGCTACAATCATGTAACAAGCCATTCTCATCTTACAAATCACCGAATTAGTCAAACGTTCGATTAGAATAAGCTACAATCATGTAAATAGCCATTCTGAGCTTACAAATCACCGAATCAGTGAATCGTTCAATTGGAATCAACTACAATGATGTAACAAGCCATTCTGAGCTTACAAATCACCGAATCGGTCAACTATTCGATGAGAATAAGCTACAATCATGTAACAAGCCATTCTAAACTTACAAATCACTGAATCAGTCAACCGTTCGATGAGAATAAGCTACAATCATGTAATAAGCCATTCTGAGCTTACAAATCATCGAATTAGTGAACCGTTCAATGAAAATTAGCTACAATCAAGTAACAAGCCATTTTGAGCTTACAAATCATCGTATCGGTCAACTGTTCAATGAGAATCAACTACGATCACATAACAAGGCATTCTGAGCTTACAAATCACCAAATCAGTGAACTGATTAATAAGAATCAACTACAATTACCTAACAAGCCATTCTGAGCTTACAAATCATTGAATTGGTCAACTGTTTGATGAGAATCAGCTAAAATCACGTAACAAGCCATTATGAGCTTCCAAATCACTCAATCGGTCAACCGTTTGATGAGAAGCACCTACAATCATGTAATAATCCATTTTGAGTATACAAATCTTTGATGAGAATAAGTTACAATCATGTAACAAGTCATTCTGAGCTTACAAATCACCGAATCAGTCAAGTATTTGATGAGAATTAGCTAAAATCACGTAACAAACCATTCTGAGCTTACAAATCACTGAATCAAACAACTATTCGATGAGAATCAGCTACAATCATGGGACAAGCCATTTTGAGCTTACAAATCATCGAATCGGTCAACAGTTGGATGAGCATCAGCTACAATCACGTAAGAACCCATTTTGAGCTTACAAATCACTTAATCGGTCAACTTTTTGATGAGAATTAGCTACAATCACGTAACAAGCCATTCTTAGCTTACAAATCACCGAATTGGGTAATCATTCGCTGAGAATCAACTAAAATCATGTAACAAGCCATTCTGAGCTTACAAATCACCGAATTGGTCAACCGTTCGATTAGAATCAGCTACGATCACGTAAAAAGCCATTCTGAGCTTACAAATCACCAAATCAGTCAACCCTTCTATGAGAATCGGCTACAATCACGTAATAAGCCATTCTGAGCTTAGAAATCATCGAATCGGTGAACTGTTTGATGAGAATCAGCTACAATCACGTAAAAAGTCATTCTGAGCTTATAAATAATCGAATAGGTCAATTGTTTGATGAGAATCAACTACAATCACGTAACAAGCTATTTTGAGCTTACAAATCACCGAATCGGTCAGTGGTTTGAAGAGAATCAGCTACAATCACATAACTAGCCATTCTGAGCTTACAAATCATAGAATTGGTCAACCGTTCGTTGAGAATCAGCTACAATCATGTGACAAGCCATTCTGAGCTTACAAATCACTGAATCGGTCAACCGTTTGATGAGCATTAGCTAGAATCATGTGACAAGCCATTCTGAGCTTACAAATCACTTAATTGGTCAATTATTTGATGGGAATCAACTACAATCATGTGACAAGCCATTTTGAGCTTACAAATCACTGAAACGGTCAATTGTTTGATGAGAATCAGCTACAATCATGTAACAAGCCATTCTGAAGTTTACAAATCATCGAATCGATCAACTATTCGATAAGCATCAGCTACAATCACGTAATAGGCCATTCAAAGCTTATGAATCATCGAAAAGGTAAACCGTTCGATGAGAATCAGCTACAATCATGTAGGAAGCAATTCTGAACTTACAAATCATTGAATCGGTCAACTTTTTGATGAGAATCAGCTACAATCACATAACAAGTCATTCTGAGCTTAAAAATCACCTAGTGAGTCAACTGTTTGATCTATATAAGCGAAAATCATTTAACATGTCATTCTAAGCTTACAAATCATCAAATCAGTCAACTGTTTGATGAGAACAAGCTACAATCACGTAACAAGCTATGCTGAGCTTACAAATAATCGAATGGGTCAACTGTTTGATGAGAACCAGCTAAAATCACGTAACAAGCCCTTCTGAGCTTACAAATCACTGAATCAGTCAACCATTCGATGAGAATCAGCTACAATCACGTAACAAGCCATTCAAAGCTTACAAATAAACTGAATCGGTCAACCATTTGATGAGAATTAACTACAATCACGTAACAAGCCATTCTCAGCATACAAATCACCGTTCAGTCAACTGTTCGATGATAATGAGCTACAATCACGTAACAAGCCATTCTGAGCTTACAAATCATCTAATTGGTGAACCGTTTGATAAGAGTCAGCTACAATCATGTAACAAGCCATTCTGAGCTGACAAATCATCGAATCGATCAATTGTTCAATGAGAATCAACTATAATGATGTAACAAGCCATTCTGATCTTACAAATCATCAAATTTGTTAACCGTTCGATGAGAATCAGCTACATTAAAGTAACAAACCATTATGAGCTTACAAATCACCAAATTGGTCAACCGTTCGATGAGAATCATCTACAATAACGTAACAAGCCATTTCAAGCTTACAAATCATCAAATTGGCCATCTGTTCAATGAGAATCAGCTACAATTATGAAACAAGCGATTCTGAGCTTACAAATCATCGAATCGGTCCACCGTTCGATTAGAATCAGCTAAAATCATTTAACAAGCCATTCTGAGCTTAGAAATCACCGAATCGGTGAATCATTCGATGAGAATCAGCTACAATCATGTAACAAGCCATTTTGAGCTTACAAATCACCGAATCGGTGAACCTCTCGATCAGAATCAGCTACAATCAGGTATCAAGCCATTCTCAGCTTACAAATTATCGAATCGGTCAACCGTTCGATGAGAATCACCTACAATCATGTAAAAAGCCATTTTGAGTTTTCAAATCACCAAATCGGTTCAATGTTTGATGAGAATCGGCTACAATAATGTAACAAGCCATTCCCAGCTTACAAATCACTGAATCGGTCAACAGTTCGATGAGAATCAGGTACAATCATGTAACAAGCCATTCTGACTTTACAATTCACCGAATTGGTACAATCACGTAACAAGCCATTATGACCTTACAAATCACTGAATTGGTGAACCATTTAATGAGAATTAGGTACAATCATGTAACAAGCCATTTTGAGATTAAAAATCACCAAATCAGTCAACCATTCGATGGTAATTAGCTACAATCACATAACAAGCCATTCTGAGCTTACAAACCATCAAATCAGTCCACCATTCGATGAGAATCAACTAAATCATGTAACAAGCCATTCTGAGCTTACAAATCACCAAATCGGTCAACCGTTCGATGAGAATCAGCTACAATCATGTAACAAGCCATTCTGAGCTTACAAATCACCAAATCGGTCAACCGTTTGATGAGAATAAGCTACAATCATGTAACAAGTCTTTCCGAGCTTACAAGTCACTAAATCGGCCAACTGTTCCATGAGAATTTCAGGTAACAAGCCATTCTCAGCTTACAAATCACCGAATCAGTCAACCGTTCGCTGAGAATCAGCTACAAACATATAACAAGACATTCTGAGATTACAAATCACCGAATTGGTCAACTGTTCAATGAGAATAAGCTACTATCATGTAACAATGAGAATTAGCTAAAATCACGTAACAAGCCATTCTGACTTTACAAATCACCGAATCAGTCAACTGTTCAATGAGAATCAGCTACAATCATGTAACAAGCCATTTTGAGCTTAAAAATCATCGAATCAGTCAATCGTTTGATGAGAATCAGGTACAATAATGTAACAAGCCATTCTGAGCTTACAAATCACTGAGTCGGTCAACTCTTCGATCATAATCAATTACAATCACGTAACAAGCCATTCTGAGAAGACAAATCACTGAATCAGTCAACCGTTGGATGAAAATCAGCTACAATCACATAACAAGCCATTCTGAGCTTGCAAATCATCAAATCGATCAACTGTCGATGAGAATCAGCTATAATCACGTAACAAACAATTCTGAGCATACAAATCACTGATTCGGTCAACCATTTGATGAGAATCAGCTAAAATCATGTAAAAAGCTAAAACATGTAAAAAACCATACTGAAATTACAAATCATCGAATAAGTCAACTATTCGATGAGAATCAGCTTCAATCACGTAAAAAGCCATTCTGAGCTTACAAATCATCGAATTGGTCAACCGTTTGATGACAATCAGCTACAATCATGTAACAAGCCATTCTGAGCTTACAAATCATCGAATCGGCTAACTATTCAATGAGAATCAGCTACATTCAGGTAAAAGCCATCCTAAGCTTACAAATCACCGAATCGGTCAACCGTTCGATGAGAATCAGCTACAAACATGTAACAAGCCATTATGAGCTTACAAATCACCGAATCAGTCAACTATTCGATGAGAATCAGCTACAATCATTTAACAAGCCATTCTGAGCTTAAAAATTATCGAATCAGGTAATTGTTCGATGAGAATTAGCTATAATCACGTAACAAGCCATTCTGACCTTACAAATCACTGAATCGATCAACCGTTCGATGAGAATCAACTACAATCATGTAACAAGCCATTCTGAGTTTACAAATCATCAAATCGGTCAACCGTCAATGAGAATCACCTATAATCACGTAACAAACCATTCTGAGCATACAAATAACCGATTCGGTCAGCCGTTCGATGAGAATCAGCTACAATCATGGAAAAAGCCATACTAAGCTTACAAATCACCAAATAAGTCAACCGTTTAATGAGAAGCAACTACAATCATGTAAAAAGCCTTTCCGAGCTAACAAATCATTGAATCGGTCAATCATTCGATGACAATAAGCTACAATCACGTAAAAAGCTATTCTGAGCTTACAAATCACTGAATCGGTCCATTGTTCGATGAGAATTAGCTACAATAACATAACAAGCAATATTGAGCTTACAAATCACCAATCGGTCCATCCTTCGATGAGAATCAGCTACAATAATGTAACAAGCCATTTTTAGCTTACAAATCACCGAATCGGTCAACCGTTCGATGAGAATCAGCTATAATCATGTAACAAGCCATTTAGAGCTTATAAACCATCGAATCGGTCAACTGTTCGATGAGAATCAGCAACAATCATGTAAAATTCCATTCTCAGTTGACAAATCACCGAATCAGTCCACTGTACGATGAAAATAGCTACAATCACGTAACAAGCCATTCTAAGATTACAAATCATCGAATCGGTGAACCGTTCGATGAGAATCATCTACAATCCTGTAACAAGTCATTCTGATCTTGGAAATCACTGAATCAATCAACCATTCGATTAGAATTAGCTACAATCATGTAACAAGCCATTCTGAGCTTACAAATCATTGAACCGCTCAACCGTTTGGTGAGAATTAGCTACAATCATGTAACAAGCCATTCTGAGCTGACAAATCATCGAATCGGTCAATCATTTGATGGGAATTAGCTACAATCACATAAGAACAGATTCTGAGCTTCCAAATCACCGAATCAGTCAATTGTTTAATGAGAATTAGCTAGAATCACGTAACTAGCCTTTCTAAGGTTACAAATCACCAAATTGATGAACCGTTCACTGAGAATCAGATACAATCATGTAACAAGCTATTCTGAGCTGACAAATCACCGAATCGGTCAATCGTTTGATGGAATTAGCTACAATCTCAGATTCTGAGCTTCCAAATCATCGAATCAGTCAATTGTTTAATGAGAATTAGCTAGAATCACGTAACTAGCCTTTCTAAAGTTACAAATCACCAAATTGATGAACCATTCAATGAGAATCAGATACAATCATGTAACAAGCTATTCTGAGCTTACAAATCACCGAATCGATCAACCTTTGAATGAGAATTAGCTACAATCACGTAACAAGCCATTCTGAGCTAACAAATCACCGAATTAGTCAACCGTTGATGAGAATCAGCTACAATCATGTAATAAGCCATTCTGACCTTACAAATCACTGAATCAGTCAACTATTCGATGAGAATAAGCTATAATCATGTAACAATCCATTCTGAGCTTACAAATCACCGAATCAGTGAACCGTTCGATGAGAATCAGCTAAAATCATGTAACAAGCCATTCTAAGCTTACAAATCACCGAATCGGTAAATCGTTCAGTGAGAATCAGCTATAATCATGTAAAAAGCCATTATGATTTTACAAATCACCGAAACGGTCAACTCTTTGATGAGAATCAGTTATAATCACGTAACAAACCTTTCTGAACTTCTGAATCACTAAATCTGTCAATCATTTGATGAGAAGCACCTTAATTATGTAACAAGCCATTTTGAGTTTACAAATCACCAAATCGGTCAACCATTCGATGAGAATAAGCTACAATCATGTAACAAGCCATTATGAGCTTACAAATCACCGAATCAGTCAACTATTTGATGAGAATAAGCTACAATCATGTACCAAGGTATTCTCATCTTACAAATCACCGAATCAGTCAACCGTTCGATGAAAATAAGCTACAATCATGTAACTAGCCATTCTGAGCTTACAAATGACCAAATCAGTGAACCGTTCAATGAGAATCAACTACAATCACGTAGCAAGCCATTGTAAGCTTACAAATCACCGAATCGGTCAACTATTCAATGAGAATAAGCTACAATCATGTAACAAGCCATTCTAAGCTTACAAATTACTGAATTAGTCAACCGTTCGATGAGAATAAGCTACAATCATGTAACAAGATATTCTGAGCTTACAAATCATCAAATCAGTGAACCGTTCGATGAGAATTAGCTACCATCATGTAACAAGCCATTTTTAGCTTACAAATTATCATATCAGTCAACCATTCAATGAGAATCAACTACGATCACATAACAAGCCATTCTGAGCTTACAAATCACCAAATCAGTGAACCGATCGATGAGAATCAGCTACAATGAGGTAACAAGCCATTTTGAGCTTACAAATCATCAAATCGGTCAATCGTTCAATAAGAATCAGCTACAATTAGGCAACAAGCCATTCTGAGCTGACAAATCATCGAATCAATCAACTGTTTAATGAGAATCAGCTAAAATCACGTAATAAGCCATTATGAGCTTCCAAATCACTGAATCGGTCAACCGTTCGGTGAGAAGCACCTACTATCATGTAACAATCCATTTTGAGCATACAAATCACCGAATCTACAATCACGTAAGAAGCCATTCTCAGCTTACAAATGACCGAATTATTCAACCGTTTGATAAGAATCAGCTACAGTCACGTAACAAGCCATTCTAAGCTTACAAATAATAGAATCGGTCCACCGTTCGATGCGAATTAGCTACAATCATGTAACAACCATTCTGACCTTACAAATCACCCAATCGGTCAGCTCTTTGATGGGAATAAGCTACAATCACTTAACAAGTCATTCTGAGTTACAAATCATCGAATCAGTCAACTATTTGATGAGAATCAGCTACAATCATGTAACAAGCCATTCTGAGCATACAAATCACCGAATCAGTCAATCATTCGATGAGAATGAACTACAATCAGGTGACAAGCCATTCTAAGCTTACAAATCATCAAATTGGTCAACCATTTGATGAGCATCAGCTGCAATCACATAACAACACATTTTGAGCTTACAAATCACTTAATCGGTCAACTTTTTGATGAAAATTAGCTACAATCACGTAACAAGCCATTCTCAGCTTACAAATCACCAAATTGGTTAATCATTCACTGAGAACCAGCTACAATCATGTAACAAGCCATTCTGAGCTTACAAATCACTGAATCGGTCAACCGTTCGATTAGAATCAGCTACGATCACGTAGAAGCAATTCTGAGCTTATAATCACAAAATCAGTCAATCGTTCTATGAGAATCAGCTACAATCACATAACAAGCCATTCTAAGCTTAAAAATCACCAAATCGGTCAACCGTTCGGTGAGAATCAACTAGAATCATGTAAAAAACTATTCTAAGCTTACAAATCACTGAATCCGTGAACCGTTCGATGAGAATCAACTACAATCACGTAACAAGCCATTCTGAGCTTACAAATCATTGAATTGGTGAACTATTTGATGAGAATCATCTACAATCACGTAAAAAGTCATTCTGAGCTTATAAATAACCGAATAGGTCAATTGTTTGATGAGAATTAGCTACAATCATGTAACAAGCCATTCTGAGCTTACAAATCACCGAATCAGTTAGCTGTTTGATGAGAATCAACTACAATCACATAACAAGCAATTCTGAGCTTACAAATCACTGAATCGGTCAACCGTTCGTTGAGAATTAGCTACAATCACGTGACAAGCTATTTTGAACTTACAAATCACCGAATCGATCAACCATTTGATGAGCATCAGCTAGAATCATATGACAAGCCATTCTGAGCTTCCAAATCACTTAATTGGTCAACTATTTGATGGGAATCAGCTACAATCATGTAACAAGCCATTCTCTGTTGATATATCACCGTATCGGTCAACCGTTCAATGAGAATAAGCTACAATCACATAACAAGCCATTCTGAGCTTACAAATCACAGAATCGGTCAACCGTTCGGTGAGAATCAACTACAATAACGTAACAAGCTATTCTGAGCTTACAAATCAGTGAATCAGTGAATCGTTCGATGAGAATCAACTACAAATATGTAAGAAGTCATTCTGAGCTTACAAATTACTGAATCGGTTGACTCTTTGATGAGAATCAGCTACAATCATGTAAAAAGTCATTTTGAGCTTATAAATCATCGAATAAGTCAACGGTTTGATGAGAATTAGGTACAATCACGTAACAAGCCATTCTTAGCTTACAAATCACCAAATCGGTCAACTGTTTGATGAGAATAATCTACAATCATGTAACAAGCCATTATGAGCTTACAAATTACCGAATCGGTCAACTATTCCATAAGCATCAGCTACAATCACGTAACAGGCCATTCAAAGCTTATGAATCACTGAAATGGTAAACCGTTCGATGAGAATCAGCTACAATCATGTAGGAAGCAATTCTGAACTTACAAATCACCGCATCGATCAACTTTTTGATGAGAAACAGCTACAATCACATAACAAGTCATTCTGAGCTTAAAAATCACCAAGTCAGTCAACTGTTTGATCAGAATAAGCTACAATCACTTAACATGTCATTCTGAGCTTACAAATCATCGAATCAATCAACTGTTTGATGAGAACAAACTACAACCACGTAACAAGCCATGTTAAGCTTACAAATACCTGAATGGGTCAACTGTTTGATGAGAATCGGCTAAAATCACATAACAAGCCATTCTGAGCTTACAAATCACTGAATCAGTCAACCATTCGATGAGAATTAGCTACAATCATGTAACAAGTCATTCAATACTTACAAACAAACTGAATCGGTCAACCGTTCGATGAGAATTAACTACAATCACGTAACAAGCCATTTTGAGAATACAAATCACTGTTCAGTCAACTGTTCGATGATAATGAGTTACAATCATGTAACAAGCCATTTTGAGCTTACAAATCATCTAATTGGTGAACCGTTCGATAAGAGTCAGCTAAAATCACATAACAAGCCATTCTGAGCTGACAAATTATCGAATCGGTCAATTGTTCAATGAGAATCAACTATAATCATAGAACAAGTCATTCTAAACTTACAAATCATCGAATCGGTTAACCGTTCGATGAGGATAAGCTACATTAAGGTAACAAGCCATTATGAGCTTACAAATCACCGAATCGATCAATCGTTCGATGAGAATCATCGACAATCACGTAACAAGCCATTTCGAGCTTACAAATCATCAAATTGGCCATCCGTTTAGTGAGAATCAGCTACAATTATGAAACAAGAAATTTTGAGCTTACAAATTATCAAATCGATCCACCGTTTGATTAGAATAAGCTAAAATAATTTAACAAGCCATTTTGAGCTTAGAAATCACCGAATCGGTGAACCATTCCATGAGAATCAGCTACAATCACGTAACAAGCCATTCTGAGCTTACAAATCACCAAATCGGTGAACCTCTCGATGAGAATCAGCTACAATCACGTATCAAGCCATTCTGAGCTTACAAATTACTGAATCGGTCAACCGTTCGATGAGAATCACCTACAATCATGTAAAAAGCTATTTTGAGTTTTCAAATCACCTAATCGGTCCAATGTTTGATGAGAATCGGCTACAATAATGTAACAAGCCATTCCTAGCTTACAAATCACTAAATCGATCAACTATTCGATGAGAATAAGCTACAATCACATAACAAGCCATTCAAAGCTTACAAATCACAAAATTGGTAAACCGTTTGATGAAAATCATCTACAATCAAGTAACAAGCCATTCTGGGCTTAGAAATCATTAAATTGGCCAATCCTTTGATGAGAATCAGCTCAAATCATTAAAAAAACCATACTGAGCTTACAAATCACCGAATCGGTCAACCGTTCGATGAGAATTAGCTACAATCACTTAAAAAGCCATTTAGAGCTTACAAATCGCTACATTAGTCAACTGTTTGATGACAATCAGCTACAATAACGTAAAAAGTCATTCTGAGCTTACAAATCACTAAACCGGTCCATAGTTCAATGAGAATCAGCTATAATCACGTAACAAGCCATTATGAGCTTACAAATCATCGAATCGGTCCACTGTTCAATGAGAATCAGCTACAATCATGTAATAAGCCATTCTGAGCTTACAAATAATCGACTCGGTCAACCGTTCGATGAGAATCAGCTACAATCATGTAATAAGCCATTTTAAGCCTACAAATCACCTAATCGGTCAACCGTTCGATGAGAATCAGCTACAATCATGGAACAAGACATTCTAAGCTTACAAACCATCGAATCGGCCAACCATTCGATGAGAATCAGCTACATTCAGGTAACAAGCCATTCTGAGCTTACAAATCACTGAATCGGTCAACAGTTTGATAAGAATCAGGTACAATCATGTAACAAGCCATTTTGACCTTACAATTCACCGAATCAATACAATCACGTAACAAGCCATTATGACCTTACAAATCACTGAATCGGTGAACTGTTTAATGAGAATTAGCTACAATCACGTAACAAGCCATTTTGAGATTAAAAATCACCTAATCAGTCAACTGTTCGATGGGAATTAGCTACAATCACGTAACAAGCCATTTTATGCTTACAAATAATTGAATTGATCAACCGTTTGATCAGAATCAATTACAATCATGTAGCAAGCCATTCTGATCTTACAAATCACTGATTCGGTCAACTATTGGATGAGAATCAGCTAGAATTATGTAACAAGCCATTTTGAGCTTACAAATCATTGAAACGGTCAACCTAACCGTTCAGTGAGAATCATCTACAATCACCTAACAAGCTAGTCTAAGCTTCCAAATCACTGAATCGTTCAACCATTTGATGACAATCAGCTATAATCACGTAACAAGCCATTCTGAGCTTACAAATCACTGAATTGGTGAACCGTTCGATGAGAATCATCTACAATCATGTAACAAGCTATTCTGAGCTTATAAATCACCAAATCAGTCGACTGTTCAATGAGAATCAGCTAAAATCATGTAACAATTCATTCTCAGCTTACAAATCACTGAATCGGTGAACCGTTTGATGAGAATTAGCTACTATCATGTAACAACCCATTATAAGCTTAAAAATTACCGAATCAGTCAATCAATTGATGAGAATCAGCTACAATCATGTAACAAGTCATTCGTAGCTTACAAATCATCGAATCAGTCAACGGTTTGATTAGAATCAATTACACTCACGTAACAAGCCATTATGAACTTACAAATAACCCAATCGGTCAACCATTCGATGAAACTTAGCTACAATTATGTAACAAGCCATTTTGAGCTTACAAATCATCGAATTGGTCAACTGTTTGATGAGAATCAATTACAATCACGTAATAAGCCATTCTAACCTTACAAATCACCGAATCGATCAACCGTTGGATGAGAATCAGCCACAATCACATAACAAGCCATTCTGAGTTTACAAATCACCCAATTGATCATCCATTCAATGAGAATCAGCTAGAATCAGGTAACAAGCCATTCTGAGCTTACAAATCATGTAAAAAGCTATTCTGAACTTATAAATCACCGAATCGGTCCACCGTTCAATGAGAATAAGGTACAATAAGCTAACAAGCCATTTTGAGCTTAAAAATCACCATATTAGTCAACTATTTAAAGAGTATCAACTACAATCACGTAACAAGCCATTCTAAGCTTACAAATGACTGAATCGGTCAACCGTTTGATGAGAATCAGCTATAATCACGTAACGATCCATTCTAAGCTTAAAAATCACTGAATGGGTCGACTATTCAGTGAGAATCAACTACAATCATGTAACAAGCTATTTTGAGATTACAAATCACCGAATCGGTGAAACATTCAATGAGGATTAGCTACAATCATGTAACAAGCAACTCTACGTTTACAAATCAACAAATCGGTCAATCGTTTGATGAGAATCAGCTAGAATCACGTAACAAACCATTTTGAGCTTCCAAATCACTGAATCGGTCAATCATTTGATGAGAATCAGTTATAATTGTGTAACAAGCCATTTTGAGCTTACAAATCATCGAATCATTTAATTGTTCAATGAGAATCAGCTAAAATCATGTAACAAGTCATTCTAAAATTATAAGTCACTGAACCGGTCAATCGTTTGATGAGAATCAGCTAGAATCACGTAACAAGGCATTTTAAGATTACAAATCAACGTATTGGTCAACTGTTTGATGAGAATAGGCTACAATCATGTAACAAGCCATTCTGAGCTTATAAATCACTGAATCGATTAACCATTCAATGAGAATCAGCTACAATCATGTAACAAGCCATTTTGACCTTACAAATCACCGAATCGGTCAACTATTTGTTGAAAATTAGCTACTATCATGTAACAAGCCATTATGAGCTTACAAATCACCAAATTGGTCAACTATTTGATGATAATCAACTACAATCATGTAACAAGTCATTATAAGCTTACAAATCACTAAATCAGTCAATTGTTTGATGAAAATTAGCTACAATCACGTAAGAAGCCATTCTTAGCTTACAAATCACCGAATCGGGGGCAAGCGTTTAAAGAAAATTAGCTAAAAAAACCTAACAAGCAATTCTGAGCTTAGAAATCACCAAGTCTGTTAACTATTTGATCAGAATCAGCTACAATCATGTAACAAGCCATTTTGAGCTTACAAATCAATGATTCAGTCAACTCTTCAATGAGAATCAGCTACAATCACGTAATAAGCCATTCTGAGCTTACAAATCACTGTATCGGCCAACTATTCAATGAGAATCAGCTACAATCATGTAATAAGCCATACTAAGCTTATAAATCATCGAATCGATCAACAGTTCGATGACAATCAGCTACAATCACGTAAAAAGCCATTCTATGCTTACAAATCACCAAATCGGTTCACCATTCGATGAGAATCAGCTACAATCACGTAACAAGCCACTCTGAGCTTACAAATCATCGAATCGGTCCATCGTTCGATGAGAATTAGCTACAATCATGTAATAAGCCACTCTCAGCTTACAAATCACCGAATCGGTCCACCGTTCGATGAGAATTAGCTACAATCATGTAACAAGCCATTCTGAGCTTACAAATCACTGAATCAGTCAATTGTTCGCTGAGAATGGGCTACAATCATGTAACAAGCCATTATGAGCTTCCAAATCACCAAGTTGGTCAACTATTCGAGGAGAACTAACTACAATCATGTAACTAGCCATTTTGAGCTTACAAATCACTGAATTGGTCAATTGTTTGATGAGAATCAGCTACAATCACGTAACAAGCCATTTTGAGCTTACAGATCACCCAATGGGGCAAACGTTGAATGAGAATCACCTACAATTATGTAACAAGCTATTCTAAGCTTACAAATTACCGAATCGGTGAACCATTCGATGAGATTCAACTACAATCATGTAAGAAGCCATTTTGAGCTTACAAATCACCAAATTAGTCAACTATTTGATGAGAATTAGCTACAAGCATGTAACAAGTCATTCGAAGCTTAAAAATCACTGAGGAAGTTAACTATATGATGAGAATAAGCTACAATCACATAACAAGCCATTATGAGCTAATAAATCACCTAATCAGTCAACTGTTTGATGAGAATCAGCTACAATCACACAACAAGCCATTCTGAGCTTAAAAATTACCGAATCGGTCAACCATTTGATGAAAATAAGCTACAATCATGTAACAAGCTATTCTTAGCTTACAAATCATCAAATTGGTCAACCGTTCGATGAGAATCAACTACAATTATGTAACAAGCCATTCTGAGCTTGAAAATGACTAAATCGATCAACGGTTCCATGAGAATAAGCTACAATCATGTAACATGCCATTCTGAGCTTACAAATCACCAAATCAGTCAACCATTTGATAAGAATAAGCTACAATCATGTAACAAGCCATTCCGAGCTTACAAATCACCGATCGGTGAACCGTTTGATGAGAATCAACAACAATCATGTAACAAGCCATTTTGAGCTTACAAATCACTAAATCGGTGAACCACTCGATAAGAATTAGCTACAATTAGGTAACAAGCCATTCTCAGCTTACAAATCATCGAATTGGTCAACCGTTGGATGAGAATCAGCTACAATCATGTAACAAGCCATTCTAAGCTTACAAATCATATAATCGGCCAATCATTCGATGAGAATCAGCTACATTCAGGTAACAAGCAATTCTAGGCTTACAAATCATTGAATCGGTCAACCATTGGATGATAATCAGCTACAATCATGTAACAAGCCATTATGAGCTTAGAAATCACTGAATTGGTCAACCGTTTGATGAGAATCAGCTACAATTACGTAACAAGCCATTCTGAGCTTACAAATCATCGAATCGGTCAACCATTTGATGAGCGTCAACTACAATCACATAACAAGCCATTCTGAGTTTACAAATCACTTAATCGGTCAACTATTGAAATAGAATCAGCTACAATAACGTAAGAAGCCATTTTGAGTTTACATATCATCGAATTAGTCAACTGTTCGATTAGAGTCAGCTACAATTAGGTAACAAGCCATTCAAAGCTTACAAATCACCGAATCGGTCAACCATTTCATCAGAATTAGCAACAATCACATAACAAGCCTTTTTGAGCTTACAAATCACCGAATTGGTCAACCGTTTGATGAGAATCAACTACAATCATGTAACAAGCTATTCTAAGCTTACAAATCACCGAATTGATCAATCGTTCGATGAGAATCAGCTACAATCATGTAAAAAACCATTCTGAGCTTGCAAATCACCGAATCAGTCAACCGTTCAATGAGAATCAGCTGCAATCACGTAACAAAGCCATTTTGAGCTTACAAATCACCGAATTAGTTAATCATTTGTTGAGAATCAGCTACAATTACGTAACAAGCCATTCTGAAGTTACAAATCACCGAGTCAGTCCACTGTTTGATGAGAATCAGCTACAATCACGTAACAAGCCATTCTAAGCTTACAAACCACTGAATCGATGAACCGTACAATAAGAATCATCTACAATCATGTAACAAGCCATTCTCAGCTTACAAATCACCGAATTGGTCAACTTTTGGATGAGAATCAATTACAATGACTTAAAAAGAAATTCTGAGCTTACAAATCACTGAATTAATCAACCGTTCGATGAGAATTAACTACAATCATGTAACAAGCAATTCTGAGCTTATAATCACCAAAGCGGACAATTGTTTGATGAGAATCAACTACAATCACATAATACGCCATTTTGAGCTCGCAAATCATCGAATTAGTCAACCCTTCACTAACAATCAACTACAATCACATAACAAGCAATTTTGAGCTTACAGATCACCGTATCGATTAATAGTTTGATGAGAATCAGTTACAATCACGTAACAAGCCATTTGGAGCTTACATATCATTGAATTGGTGAACCGTTTGATGATAATCAGCTATAATCACATAACAAGCCATTCTGAGCTTACAATTCATTGAATTGGTGAATCATTTAATGAGAATCAGCTACAATCATGTAACAAGGCATTCTAATCTTACAAATCACCGAATCGGTCAACCATTCAATGAGAATCAGCTACAATTATGTGACAAGCCATTTTATAGCTTACAATCATGTAACAAGCCATTCTGAGCTGACAAATCATCGAATCGGTCAATTGTTCAATGAGAATCAATTATAATCACGTAACAAGCCATTCTGAGCTTACAAATCATCGAATTGGTTAACCGTTCGATGAGAATCAACTACATTAAAGTCACAAGCCATTATGAGCTTACAAATCACCGAATCGGTCAACCGTTCAATGAGAATCATCTACAATCACATAACATGCCATTTTGAGCTTACAAATCATCAAATTGGCCATCCGTTCAATGAGAATCAGTTACAATTATGAAACAAGCCATTCTTAGCTTACAAATCATCGAATCGGTCCACCGTTCGATTAGAATCAGCTAAAATCATTTAACAAGCCATTCTGAGCTTAAAAATCACCGAATCAATGAACCGTTCGATGAGAATCAGCTACAATCATGTAACAAGCCATTCTGAGCTTACAAATCACCGAATCAGTGAACCTCTTGATGAGAATCAGCTACAATCACTTATCAAGCCATTCTGAGCTTACAAATTACCGAATTGGTCAACCGTTGGATGAGAATCACCTACAATCATGTAAAAAGCCATTTTGAGTTTTCAAATCACCGAATCGGTTCAATGTTTGATGAGAATCAGCTACAATAATGTAACAAGCCATTCCCAGCTTACAAATCACTAAATCGGTCAACTATTCGATGAGAATAAGCTACAATCACATAACAAGCCATTCAAAGCTTACAAATCATGAAATTGGTGAACTGTTCAATGAGAATCATCTACAATCACGTAACAAGCCATTCTGAGGTTAGAAATGATTGAATCGGCCAATCCTTGATGAGAATCAGCTCAAATCATGAAAAAAACTGTATTGAGTTTACAAATCATCGAATCGGTCAACCGTTCGATGAAAATTAGCTACAATCACTTAAAAAGCTATTTTGAGCTTACAAATCACTGAATCAGTCAACCGTTTGATGACAATCAGCAACAATAACGTAAAATATCATTCTGAGCTTTCAAATCACTAAACCGGTCCACAGTTCGATGAGAATCAGCTATAATCACTTAACAAGCCATTATGAGCTTACAAGTCATCGAATCGGTCCATGGTTCAATGAGAATCAGCTACAATCACGTAATTCTAAACTTACAAATAATTGACTTGATCAACTGTTCGATGAGAATCAGCTACAATCATGTAACAAGCCATTTTCAGCTTACAAATCACCTAATCGGTCAACCATTTGAAGAGAATCAGCTATAATCACGTAAAAAACTATTATGAGTTTACAAATCACCAAATCAGTCCACTGTTCGATGAGAATCAAGTACAATCACGTAACAAGCCATTCTGAGCTTACAAACCATAGAATCGGCCAACCGTTCGATGAGAATCAACTACATTCAAGTAACAAGCCATTCTAAGCTAACAAATCACTGAATCGGTCAACAGTTTGATGAGAATCAGGTACAATCATGTAACAAACCATTCTGACCTTACAATTCACCGAATTGGTACAATCACGTAACAAGCCATTATGACCTTACAAATCACTGAATTGGTGAACCATTTAATGAGAATTAGGTACAATCATGTAACAAGCCATTTTGAGATTAAAAATCACCAAATCAATCAACCGTTCGATGAGAATTAGCTACAATCACGTAACAAGCCATTCTGAGCTTACAAACCATCGAATCGGTCCACCATTCAATGAGAATCAACTACAATCATGTAACAAGCCATTCTGAGCTTACAAATCACCGAATCGGTCAACTGTTTGATGAGAATCAACTACAATCATGTAAATGGCCATTCTGAGCTTACAAATCATCGAATCGGTCAACCGTTTGATGAGAATAAGCTACAATCATGTAACAATTCATTCTGAGCTTACAAATCACCGAATTGGCCAACTGTTCAATGGGAATTACCTACATTCATGTAACAAGCCATTCTGAGCTTACAAATCACCAAATCAGTCAACTGTTCGATGAGAATCAGCTACAAACACATAACAAGACATTCTGAAATTACAAATCATGAAATTGGTCAACTGTTCGATGAGAATAAGCTACTATCTTGTAACAATGAGAATTAGCTACAATCATGTAACAAGTCATTCTGACTTTACAAATCACCGAATTGGTCAACCGTTCAATGAGAATCAGCTACAATCATGTAACAAGCCATTTTGAGCTTAAAAATTACCGAATCGGTCAACCGTTTGATGAGAATCAGGTACAATAATGTAACAAGCTATTCTAAGCTTACAATCACTGAGTCGGTCAACTGTTTGATCAGAATAAATTACAATCACATAACAAGCCATTCTGAGATGACAAATCACCGAATCGGTCAACTGTTGGATGAAAATCAGCTACAATCACATAACAAGGCATTCTGAGCTTGCAAATCATCAAATCGGTCAACCGTCGATGAGAATCAGCTATAATCACCTAACAAACAATTCTGAGCATACAAATCACTGATTTGGTCAACCATTTGATGAGAATCAGCTAAAATTATGTAAAAAGCCATACTAAAATTACAAATCACCGAATAAGTCAACTATTCGATGAGAATTAGCTACAATCATGTAAAAAGCCATTCTGAGCTTACAAATCATCGAATTGGTCAACCGTTCGATGACAATCAGCTACAATCATGTAACAAGCCATTCTGAGCTTACAAATCATCGAATCGGCCAACTATTCAATGAGAATCAGCTACATTCAGGTAATAAGTCATTCTAAGCTTACAATTCACCGAATCGGTCAACCGTTCGATGAGAATCAGCTACAAACATGTAACAAGCCATTTTGAGCTTACAAATCACTGAATCGGTCAACTGTTCGATGAGAATCAGGTACAATCATGTAGCAAGCTATTATGAGCTTAAAAATCATCGAATCAGGCAACCGTTTGAGGAGAATTAGCTACAATCATGTAACAAGCCATTCTGACCTTACAAATCACTGACTCAGTCAACCATTCGATGAGAATCAACTAGAATCATGTAACAAGCCATTCTGAGCTTACAAATCATCAAATTGGTCAACCATCGATGAGAATCAGCTATAATCACGTAACAAACCATTCTGAGCATACAAATCACTGATTCGGTCAACCGTTCGATGATAATCAGCTACAATCATGTAAAAAGTCATACTGAGCTTACAAATCACCGAATAAGTCAACCGTTCAATGAGAAGCAACTACAATCATGTAAAAAGCCTTTCTGAGCTAACAAATCATTGAATCGGTCAATTGTTCGATGACAATAAGCTACAATCACGTAAAAAGCCATTTTGAGCTTACAAATCACTGAATCAGTCCATTGTTCGATGAGAATCAGCTACAATAACATAACAGCAATTTTGAGCTTACAAATCACCAATCGGTCCATCCTTCGATGAGAATCAACTACAATAATGTAACAAGCCATTCTTAGCTTACAAATCACCGAATCGATCAACCGTTCAATGAGAATCAGCTATAATCATGTAACAAGCCATTCAGAGCTTACAAACCATCGAATTGGTCAACCGTTCGATGAGAATCAGCTACAATCATGTAAAATGCCATTCTCAGTTTACAAATCACTGAATCTGTCCACTGTACGATGAAAATATCTACAATCACGTAACAAGCCATTCTGATCTTACAAATCACTGAATCGGTCAACCATTCGATTAGAATTAGCTACAATCATGTAACAAGCCATTCTGAGCTTACAAATCATTGAATCGATCAACCGTTTGGTGAGAATTAGCTACAATCATGTAACAAGCCATTCTGAGCTGACAAATTACCGAATCGGTCAACTGTTTGATGGGAATTAGCTACAATCATGTAAGAACACATTCTGAGCTTCCAAATCACCGAATCAGTCAACTGTTTAATGAGAATTAGCTAGAATCACGTAACTAGCCTTTCTAAGCTTACAAATCACCAAATCGGTGAACCATTCGATGAGAATCAGCTAAAATCATGTAACAAGCTATTCTGAGCTTACAAATCACCGAATCGATCAACCTTTGAATGAGAATTAGCTACAATCACGTAACAAGCTATTCTAAGCTAACAAATCACCGAATTAGTCAACCGTTGATGAGAATCAGCTACAATCACGTAACAAGTCATTCTGACCTTACAAATCACCGAATCGGTCAAATATTCGATGAGAATAAGCTACAATCATGTAACAACCCATTTCGAGCTTACAAATAACCGAATCAGTGAACCGTTCGATGAGAATCAGCTAAAATCATGTAACAAGCCATTCTAAGCTTACAAATCACCGAATTGGTAAACTGTTTAGTGAGAATCAGCTACAATCATGTATAAAGCCATTATGATTTTACAAATCACCGAAACGGTCAACTCTTCGATGAGAATTAGCTACAATCACATAACAAGCCTTTCTGAGCTTCTAAATCACTAAATCTGTCAACCATTCGATGAGAAGCACCTAAATTATGTAACAAGCCATTCTGAGCTTACAAATCACCGAATCGTTCAACCATTCGATGAGAATCAGCTACAATCACATAACAAGCCATTCTGAGCTTACAAATCACTGAATCTGTCAACTATTCGATGAGAATAAGCTACAATCATGTAACTAGCCATTCTGAGCTTACAAATCACCAAATCAGTGAACTGTTCAATAAGAATCAACTACAATCACGTAACAAGCCATTCTAAGCTTACAAATGACTGAATCGGTCAACTATTCGATGAGAATAAGCTACAATTATGTAACAAGCCATTCTGAGCTTACAAATCACTGAATCAGTCAACCGTTCGATGAGAATAAGCTACAATCATGTAACAAGTGATTCTAAGCTTACAAATCATCAAATCAGTGAACTGTTCGATGAGAATTAGCTACCATCACATAACAAGCCATTTTGAGCTTATAAATTATCATATCGGTCAACCGTTCAATGAGAATCAACCGCGATCACATAACAAGCCATTCTGAGCTTCCAAATCACTGAATCGGTCAACTGTTTGATGAGATTCAGCTAAAATCATGTAATAAGCCATTATGAGCTTCCAAATCACTGAATTGGTCAACCGTTCGATGAGAAGCACCTACTATCATGTAACAATCCATTTTGAGCATACAAATCACTGAATCTACAATCACGTAAGAAGCCATTCTCAGCTTACAAATGATTGAATTATTCAACCGTTTGATAAGAATCAGCTACAGTCACGTAACAAGCCATTCTGAGCTTACAAATCACGGAATCGGTCCACCGTTCGATGCGAATCAACTCCAATCACGTAACAAGCCATTCTGACCTTACAAATCACCCAATCGGTCAACTCTTTGATGAGAATAAGCTACAATCACATAACAAGTCATTCTGAGTTTACAAATCAATGAATCAGTCAACTATTTGATGAGAATCAGCTACAATCATGTAACAAGTCATTCTAAGCTTACAAATCACTGAATCAGTCAACCGTTCGATGAGAATGAACTAAAATCAGGTGACAAGCCATTCTGAGCTTACAAATCATCGAATCGGTCAACCGTTTGATGAGCATCAGCTACAATCACGTAACAACACATTTTGAGCTTATAAATCACTTAATCCGTTAACTTTTTGATGAGAATTAGCTACAATCACGTAACAAGCCATTTTAAGCTTACAAATCATCGAATTGGTTAATCATTCACTGAGAATCAGCTACAATCATGTAACAAGCCATTCTGAGCTTACAAATCACCGAATCATTCAACCGTTCGATTAGAATCAGCTACAATCACGTAAAAAGCCATTCTGAGCTTATAAATCACCAAATCAGTCAACCGTTCTATGAGAATCAGCTACAATCACATAACAAGCCATTCTGAGCTTAAAAATCACAGAATCGTTCAACCGTTCAGTGAGAATCAACTACAATCATGTAACAAGCTATTTTGAGCTTACAAATCACTGAATCCATGAACCGTTCGATGAGAATCAACTACAATCACGTAACAAGCCATTCTAAGCTTACAAATCACTGAATCGGTGAACTATTTGATGAGAATCAGCTACAATCACGTAAAAAGTCATTCTGAGCTTATAAATCACCGAATAGGTCAACTGTTTGATGAGAATCAGCTACAATCACGTAACAAGCCATTCTGAGCTTACAAATCACCGAATCAATTAGCTGTTTGATGAGAATCAACTACAATTACATAACAAGCCATTCTTAGCTTACAAATCACTGAATCAGTCAACCGTTCATTGAGAATCAGCTACAATCACATGACAAGCCATTCTGAGCTTACAAATCACCAAATCCGTCAACCATTTGATGAGCATCAGCTAGAATCATGTGATAGGCCATTCAGAGCTTCTAAATCACTTAATTGGTCAACTGTTTCATGGGAATCATCTACAATCATGTAACAAGCCATTCTCAGTTGACATATCACCGGATCGGTTAACTGTTCGATGAGCTTACAAATCACTGAATCGGTCAACCGTTCGGTGAGAATCAACTACAATAACGTAACAAGCTATTCTGAGCTTACAAATCACTGAATCAGTGAATTATTCGATGAGAATCAACTACAAACATGTAAGAAGTCATTCTGAGCTTACAAATTACTGAATCAATCAACTTTTTGATGAGAATCAGCTACAATCACATAACAAGTCATTCTGAGCTTAAAAATCACTGAGTCAGTCAACTGTTTGAGCAGAATAAGCTACAATCACTTAACATGTCATTCTGAGCTTACAAATCATTGAATCAGTCAACTATTTGATGAGAACAAACTACAATCATGTAACAAGCCATGCTGAGCTTATAAATACCTGAATGGGT
Source organism: Chamaecyparis obtusa (assembly GCA_027943335.1). NCBI lineage: Eukaryota > Viridiplantae > Streptophyta > Pinopsida > Cupressales > Cupressaceae > Chamaecyparis > Chamaecyparis obtusa. The sequence goes on along the minus strand of BSBK01003129.1, from coordinate 623,879 downwards.
CAACTATTTGATGAGAATCAGCTCAAATCACGTAATAAGCCATTTTGAGCTGACAAATCATTGAATCGGTCAATTGTTCAATGAGAATAAACTATAATCATGGAATAAGCCATTCTGAGCTTACAAATCATTGAATCGGTTAACCGTTCGATAAGAATAAGCTACATTAAGGTAACAAGCCATTATGAGCTTACAAATCACCAAATCGGTCAATCGTTTGATGAGAATCATCTACAATCATGTAACAAGCTATTTCGAGCTTACAAATCATCAAATTGGCCATCCGTTTAGTGAGAATCAGCTACAATTATGAAACAAGAAATTTTGAGCTCACAAATCATCGAATCGATCCACCGTTCGATTAGAATCAACTAAAATAATTTAACAAGCCATTCTGAGCTTAGAAATCACCGAATCGGTGAACCGTTTGATAAGAATCAGATACAATCATGTAACAAGCCATTCTGAGCTTACAAATCACCGAATCGATGAACCTCTCGATGAGAATCAGCTACAATCATGTATCAAGCCATTTTGAGTTTTCAAATCACCAAATTAGTTCAATGTTTGATGAGAATCGGCTACAATAATTTAACAAGCCATTCCCAGCTTACAAATCACTAAATCGGTCAACTGTTCGATGAGAGTAAGCTACAATCACATAACAAGCCATTCAAAGCTTACAAATCATGAAATTGGTGCACTGTTTGATGAGAATCATCTACAATCACGTAACAAGCCATTCTGAGTTTAGAAATCATTGAATCGGCTAATCCTTTGATGAGAATCAGCTCAAATCATGAAAAAAACCATACTGAGCTTACAAATCACCGAATCGGTCAATCATTCAATGAGAATTAGCTACAATCATTTAAAAAGCCATTTTGAGCTTACAAATCACTAAATTAGTCAACTGTTTGATGACAATCAGCTATAATAATGTAAAAAGTCATTCTGAGCTTAGAAATCACTAAACCGGTCCACCGTTTGATGAGAATCAGCTATAATCATGTAACAAGCCATTATGAGCTTACAAATCATCAAATCGGTCCACAGTTCAATGAGAATCAGCTACAATCACGTAATAAGCCATTCTAAGCTTACAAATAATTGACTTGATCAACCGTTCGATGAGAATCAGCTACATTCACGTAACAAGCCATTTTCAGCTTACAAATCACCTAATCGGTCAACCATTTGATGAAAATGAGCTACAATCATGTAAAAAACCATTCTGAGTTTACAAATCACCGAATCTGTCCACTATTCGATGAGAATTAGCTTACAAATCACTCAATCGGTCAATAGTTCGATGAGAATCAGGTACAATCATGTAACAAGCCATTTTGACCTTACAATTCACCGAATCGGTACAATCACGTAACAAGCCATTATGACCTTACAAATCATAGAATCGGTGAACCGTTTAATGAGAATTAGCTACAATCATATAACAAGCCATTTTGAGATTAAAAATCACCGAATTAGTCAACCATTTGATGAGCATTAGCTACAATCATGTAACAAGCCATTCTGAGCTTACAAATCACCGAATCGATCAACCGTTTGATCAGAATCAATTACAATCATGTAACAAGCCATTCTAATCTTACAAATCACTGATTTAGTCAACTGTTGGATGAGAATCAGCTACAATTATGTAACAAGCCATTTTGAGCTTACAAATCATTGAAATGATCAACCGTTTGATTAGAATCAGGTACAATCATGTAACAAGGCTATCTAAGCATACAAATCATCAAATAGATCGACCGTTTGATGAGAATGAGATAAAATCCATTAACAAGCTATTTTGAGCTTAAAAATCACTAAATATGTCAACCGTTCAGTGAGAATCATCTACAATCACCTAACAAGCCAGTCTAAGCTTCCAAATCACTGAATCGTTCAACCATTTGATGAGAATCAGTTATAATCACGTAACAAGCCATTGTGAGCTTACAAATCACCGAATCGGTGAACCGTTCGATGAGAATCATCTACAATCATGTAACAAGCTATTCTGAGCTTATAAATCACCAAATCAGTCGACCGTTCAATGAGAATCAGCTAAAATCATGTAACAATTCATTCTTAGCTTACAAATCACTAAATCGGTGAACCGTTCGATGAGAATTAGCTACTATCATGTAACAACCCATTATAAGCTTAAAAATTACCGAATCAGTCAATCGATTGATGAGAATCAGCTACAATCATGTAACAAGTCATTCGTAGCTTACAAATCATCGAATCAGTCAACCGTTTGATTAGAATTAATTACACTCACGTAACAAGCCATTATGAATTTACAAATAACCCAATCAATCAACCGTTCGATGAAACTTAGCTACAATTATGTAACAAGCCATTTTGAGCTTACAAATCACCGAATTGGTCAACTGTTTGATGAGAATTAGTTACAATCACATAATAAGTCATTCTAAACTTACAAATCACCGAATCGATCAACCGTTGGATGAGAATTAGCTACAATCATGTAACAAGCCATTCTGAGCTGACAAACCACTGAATCGGTCAACTATTTAACAAGAATTAGCTACAATCATGTAACAAGCCATTCTAAGCTTACAAATCACCGAATCGGTCAAACGTTCGATGATAATCAGCTACAACCATCTAACAAGACATTCTGAGCTTACAATTCACCGAATCAGTCAATCATTTGATGAGAATCAACTACAATCACGTAACAAGCCATTCTAAGCTTACAGATCACTAAATAGGTGAACCGTTCGATGAGAATCAATTACAATCATGTAAAAAGCCATTCTAAGCTTACAAATCACCGAATCAGTCCACCGTTCAATGAGAATCAGCTACAATCATGTAACAAGTCATTCTAAGCTAACAAATCATTGAATCGGTGAACCGTTCGATGAGAATTAGAAACAATTATGTAACAAGCCATTCTGAGCTGACAAATCACTGTATCGGTGAACCGTTTGATGAGAATCAATAAAAATTACGTAGCAAGCCATTATGAGCTTACAAATCACCGAATCCGTCAACCGTTTGATGGGAATCACCTACAATAATGTAACAAGCCATTCTGAGCTTAAAAATCATCAAATCGGCCAATCGTTCGATCAGAATCATTTACATTTAGGTAACAAGCCATTCCGAGCTTACAAATCACTGAATAGGTCAACCGTTTGATGAGAATCAGCTACAATAATGTAACAAGCGATTCTGAGCTGACAAATCATTGAATCTATCAAACGTTAAATGAAAAGCAGCTACAATCACGTAACAAGCCATTCTGATATTACAAATCATTGAATCAGTCAACCATTCGATGAGAATCAGCTATAATCATGTAAAAAGCCATTCTGAGCTTACAAATCATCGAATCGATCAACTGTTCGATGAGAATCAGCAACAATCACGTAAAAAGACATTCTTAGCTTACAAATCATCAAATCGGTCAACTATTTGATGAGAATCAGCTATAATCACGTAACAAATCATTTTGAGCTTAAAAATCACCATATCAGTCAGCTATTTAAAGAGTATCAACTACAATCACGTAACAAGCCATTCTGAGCTTACAAATGACTGAATCGGTCAACCATTTGATGAGAATCAGCTATAATCACGTAACGAGCTATTCTAAGCTTAAAAATCACTGAATGGGTCGCCTATTCGGTGATAATTAGCTACAATCATGTAACAAGCTATTATGAGCTTACAAATCACCAAATCGGTGAAACATTCAATGAGCATTAGCTACAATCATGTAACAAACCACTCTAAGTTTACAAATCAATGAATCGGTCAATCGTTCGATGAGAATCAGCTAGAATCATGTAAGAAGCCATTCTGAGCTTCCAAATCACTGAATCGGTCAATCATTTGATGAGAATCAGTTATAATTATGTAACAAGCCATTTTGAGCTTACAAATCACTGAGTCATTTAATTGTTCAATGAGAATCAGCTACAATCATGTAACAAGCCATTCTGAAATTACAAATCACTGAATCGGTCAACCGTTTGATGAGAATCAGCTAAAATCACGTAACAAGGCATTTTATGCTTACAAATCAACGTATCGGTCAACTATTTGATGAGAATAGGCTACAATAACCTAACAATCCATTCTAAGCTTATAAATCACCGAATCGGTCAACCGTTCAATGAGAATCAGCTACAATCACGTAACAAGCCATTTTGACTTTACAAATCACCGAATCGGTCAGCCATTTGTTGAGAATCAGCTACTATCATGTAACAAGCCATTCTGAGCTTACAAATCACCAATCGGTCAACTATTTGATGATAATCAACTAGAATCATGTAACAAGTCATTCTAAGCTTACAAATCACTGAATCAGTCAATTGTTTGATGAAAATCAGCTACAATCATGTAACAAGCCATTCTTAGCTTACAAATCACTGAATCGGGTAAGCGTTTAATGAAAATGAGCTAAAAAAACCTAACAAGCAATTCTAAGCTTAGAAATCACTGAGTCAGTTAACGATTTGATCAAAATTAGGTACAATCATGTAACAAGTCATTCTGAGCTTACAAATCAACGATTCAATCAACTCTTCGATGAGAATCAGCTACAATCACGTAATAAGCCATTCTGAGCTTACAAATCATTGTATCGGCCAACTATTCGATGAGAATAAGCTACAATCATGTAAAAAGCCATACTAAGCTTATAAATCATCAAATCGGTCAACAGTTCGATGACAATCAGCTACAATCACCTAAAAAGCCATTCTGTGCTTACAAATCACCGAATCGGTTCACCATTCAATGAGAATTAGCTACATTCATGTAACAAGCCACTCTGAGCTTACAAATCACCGAATCGGTCCATCGTTTGATGAGAATTAGCTACAATCATGTAACAAGCCACTCTTAGCTTACAAATCACTGAATCGGTCCATCGTTTGATGAGAATTAGCTACAATCACGTAACAAGCCATTCTGAGCTTACAAATCACCGAATCAGTCAATTGTTCGCTGAGAATAGGCTACAATCATGTAACAAGCCATTATGAGCTTCCAAATCACCAAGTTGGTCAACTATTCGAGGAGAACTAGCTACAATCACGTAACTAGCCATTTTGAGCTTACAAATCACTGAATCGGTTAATTATTTGATGAGAATCAGCTGCAATCACGTAACAAGCCATTTTGAGCCTACAGATCACCCAATGGGTCAAACATTGAATGAGAATCACCTACAATCACGTAAAAAGCCATTCTAAACTTACAAATTACTGAATTGGTGAATCCTTCGATGAGATTCAACTACAATCACGTAAGAAGCCATTTTGAGCTTACAAATCACCAAATTAGTCAACTGTTTGATAAGAATTAGCTACAAGCACATAACAAGTCATTCTAAGCTTAAAAATCACCAAGGAAGTCAACTATTTGATGAGAATAAGCTACAAACACATAACAAGCCATTCTGAGCTAACAAATCACCTAATCAGTCAAGTGTTTGATGAGAATCAGCTACAATCACACAACAAGCCATTCTGAGCTTACAAATTACCAAATCGGTCAACCATTTGATGAAAATAAGCTACAATCATGTAACAAGCTATTTTGAGGTTATAAATCATCAAATTGGTCAACCGTTCAATGAGAATCAACTACAATCATGTAACAAGCCATTCTAAGCTTGAAAATGACCAAATTGATCAACCATTCCATGAGAATAAGCTACAATCATGTAACATGCCATTCTGAGCTTACAAATCACCGAATCAGTCAACCATTTGATAAGAATAAGCTACAATCACGTAACAAGCCATTCTAAGCTTACAAATCACCGATTGGTGAACCGTTCGATGAGAATCAACAACAATCATGTAACAAGCCATTTTGAGCTGACAAATCACTAAATCGGTGAACCACTTGATGAGAATTAGCTACAATCAGGTAACAAGCCATTCTGAGCTTACAAATCATCGAATCGGTCAACGGTTGGATGAGAATCAGCTACAATCATGTAACAAGCCATTCTAAGCTTACAAATCATGTAATCGGCCAATCATTCGATGAGAATCAGCTACATTCAGGTAACAAGCAATTCTGGGCTTATAAATCACCGAATCAATCAACCATTCAATGATAATCAGCTACAATCATGTAAAAGCCATTGTGAGCTTAGAAATCACCGAATCGGTCAACCGTTTGATTAGAATTAGCTACAATCACGTAACAAGCCATTTCAAGCTTACAAATCATCGAATCGGTCAACCGTTTGATGAGGGTCAGCTACAATCACGTAACAAGCCATTCTGAGTTTACAAATCACTTAATCAGTCAACTGTTGAAATATAATCAGCTACAATAATGTAAGAAGCCATTCTGAGTTTACATATCATCGAATTAGTCAACTGTTCGATTAGAGTTAGCTACAATTAGGTAACAAGCCATTCAAAGCTTACAAATTATCGAATCGGTCAACCGTTTCATGAGAATTAGCTACAATCACATAACAAGCCATTTTGAGCTTACAAATCACTGAGTCAGTCCACTGTTCGATGAGAATCAGCTACAATCACGTAACAAGCCATTCTAAGCTTACAAATCACCAAATCGATCAACCGTTCAATGAGAATCATCTACAATCATGTAACAAGCCATTCTCAGCTTACAAATCACTAAATTGGTCAACCTTTGGATGAGAATCAATTACAATGACGTAAAAAGAAATTCTTAGCTTACAAATCACTAAATTAGTCAACCATTCGATGAGAATCAACTACAATCATGTAACAAATAATTTTGAGCTTATAATGACCAAAGCGGACAACTGTTCGATGAGAATCAACTACAATCACATAACAGGCCATTTTGAGCTCACAAATCATCAAATTAGTCAACCCTTCGCTGACAATCAACTACAATCACATAACAAACAATTTTGAGCTTACAAATCACCGTATCGGTTAACGGTTTGATGAGAATCAGCTACAATCACGGAACAAGCCATTCTAAGCTTACATATCATTGAATTGGTGAACTGTTCAATGATAATCAGCTACAATCATGTAACAAGCCATTCTGAGCTTACAATTCATCAAATTGGTGAACCGTTTAAGGAGAATCATCTATAATCATGTAACAAGGCATTCTAATCTTACAAATCACTGAATCGGTCAACCATTCAATGAGAATCAACTACAATCATGTAACAAGCCATTTTGAGATTACAAATTGCTGAATCGGTCAACCATTTAATCAGAATCAACTATAATCCTGTAACAAGCCATTTTGAGCTTACAAATCACCGAATCAATCCACCATTCAATAAGACTCAACTACAACCACGTAACAAGCCATTCTGATCTTAAAAATCACTTAATCGATCAACCGTTTGATGAGAATCAGCTACAATCATGTGACAAGCTATTTTATAGCTTACAAATCACCAAAATGGTCAACCTTTGGATGAGAATCAAATACAATCATGTAAAAAGCCATTCTAAGTTTACAGATCACTGAATCGGTTAACCGTTTGATGAGAATCAACTACAATCACATACAAGCCTTGTTGAGCTTACAAATCACCAAATCAGTCAACCGTTCGATGAGAATCAATTACAATTACATAAAATGTCATTCTGAGCTTACAAATCACTGAATCGGTCAACAGTTTGATGAGAATTAGTGGCAATCGTGTAACAAGCCATTCTAAGATTACAGATCACCGAATTGGTCAACCATTCGATGAGAATCAGCTACAATCACGTAACAAGCCCTTTTTAGCTTACAAATCATCGAATCGGTCAATTGTTCAATGGGAATCATCTACAATCACGTAACAAGTCATTCTATGATTAGACATAACCAAATCGGTCAACAGTTCGATGAGAATAAGATACAATCATGAAACAAATGATTCTCAGCATAGAAATCACTGAATCCGTCAACTATTTGATGAGAATCAGCTACAATCATGTTACAAGCCATTCTGAGCTTACAAATCACTGTATTGGTCAACCGTTTGATGGGAATTAGGTACAATCATGTAACAAGGCATTCTGAGATTACAAATCACCGAATCGATCAACCATTCAATGAGAATCAGCTACAATCATGTAACAAGTCATTTTGAGCTTACAAATCACTGAATCGGTCAATACTTCGATGAGAATCAGCTACATTCATGTAACAAGCCATTCTGAGCTTACAAATCACCAAATCGGTCAACCGTTTGATGGGAATCAGCTATAATCATATAACAAGCTATTTTGAGCTTACAAACCACTGAATCTGTTAACCGTTCCATGACAGTCAACTACAATCACGTAACAATCTATTCTAAGCTTACAAATCATGGAATTGGTGAACCGTTCGATGAGAATCAGCTACAATAACGTAACATGCCATTCTAAGCTTAAAAATCACCAAATCAGTCAACCGTTCGATGAGAATCAACTACAATAATCTAACAAGCCATATTGAGTTTATAAATTTTTGAATCAGTCAACCATTCGATAAAAAATAATTGCAATCACGTAACAAGCCATTTTGAGCTTAAAAATCACTGAATCGGTCAATCGTTCGATCAGAATCAGCTACAATCACGTAACAAGTCATTTTGAGCTTACAAATCACCGAATCAATCAACCATTCGATGAGAATCAACTACAATCACGTAACAAGCCATTTTGAGCTTACAAATTACCAAATCAGTCCATCGTTTGATGAGAATCAGCTACAATCAGGTAACAAGCCATTGTGAGCTTACAAATAACCGAATGGATGAACCGTTAGATGAGAGTCAGATACAATCACGTAATAAGCCATTCTGAGCTTACAAATCACTGAATCGGTCAACCGTTCCCAGCGACAATCATGTAAACCCTTTCTGAGCTTACAAATCACCGAATCAGTCTATCATTTAATGAGAATCAGCTACAATCATGTAAGATGCCATTCTGAGTTTACAAATCACTGAATCGGTCAACCGTTCAATGAGAATCAACTACAATCACGTAAGAAGCAATTCGGAGCTTAAAAATGACCGAATCAATCAACCATTCAATGAGAATAGGCTACAATCACGTAAAAAGGCAGTGTGAGCTAACAAATCACCGAATCTGTCAACCGTTCATTGAGAATCAGCTACAATGACGTAACAAGCCGTTATGAGCTTACAAATCACCGAATTGGTAAACCATTCGATGAGAATCAATTACAATCATGTAACAAGCGATTTTGAGATTAAAAATAACCGAATCGGTGAGAATCAGATACAATCACGTAACAAGCTATTATACGCTTAAAAATCACCGAATCGGTCAACCGTTCGATTAGAATTGGCTACAATTACGTAACAAGCCATTTTGAGCTTACAAATCACTGAATAGATCAACTGTTCATAGCGACAATCACATAACAAGCCTTTTTGAGCTTAAAAATCACTGAATTGGTCAATTATTTAATCAGAATCAACTACAATCATGTAACAAGCCATTTTGAGATTATAAATCATCGAATCAATCAACCGTTTGATGACAATTAGCTACAATCACGTAACAAGCCATTATGAGCTTACAAATCACCGTATCGATCAACCGTTCGATGAGAATCAGCTACAATCACGTAAGAAGCCATTTTGAGCTTACAAATCACCAAATCGGTCAACCGTTTGATTAGAATCAGCTACGATCATGTAACAAGCAATTATGAGCTTACAAATTAGTGAAATGGTCAATCGCTCGATGAGAATCAGCTACAATCATGTAACAAGCCATTCTCAGCTTACAAATCACTGAATCGATCAATCGTTCAATGAGAATCAGCTACAATCACGTAACAAGCTATTCTGAGCTTACAAATCATTGAATCGGTCAACTGTTTGATTAGAATCAGCTACAATCATGTAATAAGCCATTCTGAGCTTACAAATCATTGAATCGATCAACCGTTCGATTAGAATCAGCTACAATCACGTAACAGGCCATTATGAGCTTACAAATCACCGAATCGGTCAATCGCTCGATGAGAATCAGCTATAATAATGTAACAAGTTGTTCTGAGCTTACAAATCATCGAATCGGCCAACCGTTCAACGAGAATCACTTACAATCATGTGACAAGCCATTCTGAGCTAATAAATCACCTATTCAGTCAACCATTCAATGAGAATTAGTTACAATCACGTAACAAACCATTATGAGCTTAAAAATCAATGAATCGGTCAACCGTTTGATAAGAATTAGCTACAATAACGTAACAAGCCATTCTGAGCTTACAAATCACCGAATCGGTCCACCGTTTGATGAGAATTAGCTACAATCATGTAACAAGCCATTCTGAGCTTACAAATCACCAAATTGGTCAACTGTTTGATGAGAATAGGCTACAATCATGTAACAAGCCATTCTTAGATTAAAAATCACCGAATAGGTCAACCGTTTGATGAGAAATAGCTACAATGATGTAACAAGACATTCTGAGCTTACAAATCACTGAGTCGGTCAACTGTTCGATGAGAATCACTTACAATCATGCAACAAGATTTTTTGTGCTTACAAATCACTGAATCGGTCAACTATTCGATGAGAATCAATTACAAACATATAACATGACATTGTGAGCTTACAAATCACCGAATCAGTCAACTGTTTGATGATTATCAAATACAATCACGTAATAAGCCATTCTGAGTTTACAAATCATTGAATGGGTCAATCGTTCAATGAGAATCAACTAGAATTATGTCACAAGCCATTCTGAGCTTACAAATCACTGAATCGGTCAACTGTTTGATGAGAATCAGCTACAATCACATAACAAGCTATTCTAAGCTTACAAATCACTGAATCGGTCAACCATTCAATGAGAATTAGCTACAATCATGTAACAAGCCATACTGAGCTTAAATATCATCAAATCGATCAACCGTTCGATGAGAATCAGCTACAATCATGTAACAAGCTATTCTGAGCTGACAAATCACTGAATCAGTCAATAGTTAGATGAGAATCAGCTATAATCATATAACAAGCCATTCTAAGCCTACAAATTATCGAATTAGTCAACTATTTCATGATAATAAGCTACAGTTATGTAACAAGCCATTCTAAGCTTACAAATCATCGAATCGGTGAACTGTTCAATGAGAATCAGCTACAATCACGTAACAATCCATTTTGTGCTTACAAATCATTGAATCGGTCAATTGTTGGATGAGAATCAACTACAATTATGTAAAAAGCTATTCTGACCTTAGAAATCACCGAATCGGTCCACTGTTTGATGACAATCACTTACAATCACGTAATAAGCCATTTTGAGATTACAAATCACCGAATCGGTCAACCTTTCGATGAGAATTAGCCAAAACTATGTAGAAAGCCATTCTGAGCTTACAAATCACCGAATTGGTCAACCATTCGATGAGAATCAACTACAATCACGTAAAAAGCCATTATTAGGTTACAAAGCATCGAATCAGCCAACAGTTCAATAAGAATCAACTACAATCACGTAACAAGCCATTGTGAGCTTACAAATCACCCAATCGGTCAACCATTGGATGAGAATCAACTACAATCATGTAAAAAGTCATTCCTAGCTTACAAATCATAGAATCGATCAACCGTTCAATTAGAATCAACTACAATCATTTAACAAGCCAAACTGAGCCTACAAATCACCGAATTGGTCAACCATTCAATGAGAATTAGCTACAATCATGTAACAAGCCATTTTGAGCTTAAATGTCATCAAATTGGTGAACCGTTCGATGAGAATTAGCTACAATCCTGTAACAAGCCATTCTGAGCTTACAAATCACCGAATCGGTTAACCGTTCGATGAAAATCAGCTACAATCACATAACAAACCATTTTGTGCTTACAAATCACCGAATTAGTCAATTGTTGGATGAGAATCAAGTACAATTATGTAAAAAGCCATTTTGAGCTTACAAATCACCTAATTGGTCCACTGTTCGATGACAATCACTTACAATCATGTAATAAGTCATTCTGAGATTACAAATCATCGAATCGGTCAACATTTCGATGAGAATCAGCTACAATCATGTAAAAAGCCATTCTGAGCTTACAAATCAATGAATCGATCAATTGTTCAATGAGAATCAGCTACAATCATGTAACAAGCCATTCTAAACTTACAAATCATCGAATCAGTCAACAGTTTGATGAGAATCAACTAAAATCATATCACAAGCCATTTTGAGCTTACAAATCACCTAATCGATCAACTGTTCAATGAGAATCATCTACAATCATGTTACAAGCCACTTTGAGCTTACAAATCATCGAATCGGTAAACCGTTCGATGAGAATCAGCAACAATCATGTAACAAGCAATTCTAAGCTTACAAATCATCGAATCGATCAACTGTTCGATGAGAATTAGCTACATTGACGTAACAAGCCATTATGTGCTTACAAATCACTGAATCGTTCAACCGTTGCATGAGAATCAACTTCAATCACGTAAAAAGCTATTATAAGCTTACAAATCTTCAAATTGGTCCATTGTTCGATGAGAAATACTTACAATCATGTAACAAGCCATTCTAAGCCTACAAATCATTGAATCGGTCAACTGTTCGATCAGAATCAGCTACAATCACGTAACAAACTATTTTGAGCTTACAAATCACCGAATCGATCAACCATTTGATGAGAATCAGCTACAATCATGTAACAAGCCATTCTAAGCTTACAAATCACCAAATCGGTCAACCATTCGATGAGAATCAGGTACAATAACGTAACAATCGATTCTGAGCTTACAAATCACTGAATAGATCAAGCGTTCGATGAGAATCAGCTACAATCATGTAACAAGCCATTCTGAGCTTACAAATCATTGAATCGGTCAATCGTTCAATGAGAATCAGCTACAATCATGCAACAAGCCATTCTGAGCTTACAAATCACCGAATCAGTCAACTGTTCAATGAGAATCAGCTATAATCACGTAACAAGCCATTCTGAGCTTACAAATCACCAAATCCGTGAACTGTTCAATGAGAATCAGCTACAATCACCTAACAAGCTATTATGAGCTTATAAATCACCGAATCGGTCAACCATTTGATGAGGATCACTTACAATCACGTAACAAGCCATTGATAGCTTAGAAATAAATGAATCAGTCAACCGTTCAATGAGAATCAGCTACAATCATGTAACAAGCCATTCTGAGCTTACAAATCACTGAATCGGTGAACCATTGAATCATTCGATGAGAATTAGCTACAATCACGTAACAAGCCATTCTTAGCTTACAAATCACCGAATCAATCAACTCTTCGATGAGAAATAGCTACAATGAAACAAGCCATTATGAGCTTACAAATCATCGAATCGGTCAATACTTTGATGAGAATCAGGTACAATCATGTTATAAGCCATTTTAAGCGTATAAATCACTGAATTGGTGAACCGTTAGATGAGAATTAGCTATAATCACGTAACAAGGCATTCTGAGCTTACAAATCACCAAATTGGTGAACTATTCAGTGAGAATCAGCTAAAATCATGTAACAAGCCATTTTGACCTTACAAATCACCGAATCGGTGAACCATTCGATGAGATTCAGCTACAATTATGAAACAAGTCATTCTAAGCTTACAAATCATCGAATCGGTCAACCGTTCGATGAGAATCAACTACAATCATGTAACAAGCCATTCTGAGCTTAAAAATCACTGAATCAGTCCACCGTTCGATGAGAATCACCTACAATTACGTAACAAGACATTCTGAGCTTACAAATCACCGAATCGATCAATCGTTCGATAAGAATAAGCTACAATCAGGTAACAAGCCATTATGAGCTTACAAATCACCGAATCAGTAAATCATTCAATGACAAATAGCTACAATGACATAACAAGCCATTATGAGCTTACAAATCATGGAATCGGTCAACGGTTTGATGAGAATCAACTACAATCATGTAACAAGCCATTCTGAGCTTACAAATCACCAAATCAGTCTGCTGTTCGATGAGAGTCAGCTACAATAATGTATCAAGCCATTCTGAGCTTACAAATCACATAATCGGTCAACTGTTCGATGAGAATCAACTATAATGACGTAAGAAGCCATTCTGAAGTTAAAAATCACTGAAACAGTCAACTGTTCGGTGAAAATCAGCTACAATCACGTAACAAGCCATTCTAAGCTTACAAATCACCGTATCAATTAACCATTTGATGAGTATCAGCTACAATCACATAACAAGCTATTCTGAGCTTACAAATCATCGAATTGGTCAATCGTTTGATGAGAATCAGCTAGAATCATGTAACAAGTAATTCTGAGCTTACAAATAATCGAGTCAGTCAACTCTTCAATGAGAATCAATTACAATCACGTAATAAGCCATTCTGAGCTTTCAAATCATCGAATCGGTCAATTATTCGATGAGAATCACTTACAATAACGAAACAAGCCATTCTGAGCTTACAAATCATTGAATCGGTGATCCATTCAATGAGAATTAACTACAATCACGTAACAAGCCATTCTCAACTTACAAATCACGGAATCAGTCAACCGTTCAATGACAAATAGCTACAATGACGTAACAAGCCATTCTGAGCTTACAAATCATCGAATCGATCAATAATTTTATGAGAATCAGCTACAATCATGTAACAAGCCATTCTGAAATTACAAATCACCGAATCGGTCAACCGTTGCATGAGAATGAACTACAATCACGTAAAAAGCCAATTTGAGCTTACAAATCACTGAATTAGTGAACTGTTCGATGAGAATCACTTACAATCATGAAACAAGCCATTCTAAGCTTACAAATCACTGAATCGGTCAATTGTTCGGTGACAATCAACTACAATCACGTAACAAGCCATTCTGAGTTTACAAATCATTGAATCGGTCGACCTTTCGATGAGAATTAGCAATAATTACGTAACAAGCCATTCTGAGCTTACAAATCACCGAATCAGTCCACTGTTGGATGAGAATCAGCTACAATCACGTAACTAGACATTCTGAGGTTACAATTCACCAAATCGATCAATCATTTGATGAGAATCAGCTACAATCATCAAATCGGTCAATCATTTTATGAGAATCAAGTACAATTATGTAAAAAGCCATTCACAGCTTACAAATTCACCGTATAGGTTAACTATTCGATGAGAATCGGCTACAATCACGTAGCAAGCCATTTCGAGCTTACAAATCACGGAATCGGTCTACCGTTCATTGAGAATTAGCTACAATGATGTAATAAGCCATTTTGACCTTCCAAATCACCGCATCGATGAACCGTTCGATAAGAATCAGCTAGAATCACGTAACAAGCCATTCTGAGCTTAGAAATCACCAAATCGGTGAACCATTTGATGAGAATCAGCTATAATCCCGTAACAAGCCATTCTAAGATTACAAATCATTGAACAGGTGAACCGTTCGATGAGAATCAGCTACAATCATGTAACAAGCCATTCTGAGCTTACAAATAAATGAATTGATCAACCGTTCGATGGGAATCAGCTAGAATAATGTAACAAGCCATTTTGAGCTTATAAATCACTGAATTGGTCCACCATTCATTGAGAATCAGCTACAATGATGTAGCAAGCCATTTTGCGCTTCCAAATCATCAAATCTGTAAACCGTTTGATGAGAATTAGCTACAATCACCTAACAAGCCATTTCGAGTTTACAAATCACCGAATATGTCAACTATTCGATAAGAATCAACTAAAATCATGTAGCAAGCCATTTTGAGCTTACAAATCACCGTATCAGTCCACTGTTCAATGAGAATCAGTTACAATCACATAACAAGCCATTCGAAGCTTACAAATCACTGAATCGGTCAACCGTTCGGTGAGAATCAGCTAAAATCATGTAAGAAGCCATTGTAAGCTTATTAATCATTCGATGAGAATCAGTTATAATCACGTAACAAGCCATTTTGAGCTTACAAATCATCGAATTGGTTAAGCATTTGATAAGAATCAGCTATAATTACGTAACAAGCCATTTTGAGCTTACAAATCTGTGAATCAGTGAACCATTCGATGAGAATCAAGTACAATCATGTAAAAAGCCATTATGAGCTTACAAATAATTGAATCGGTCAACCGTTTGATGACAATCAACTATAATCATGTAACAAGTCATTCTGAGCTTACAAATCACTGATTCAATTGATCGTTTGGTGAGAATCATCTACAATCAGGTAACAAGCGATTCAGTGCTTAAAAATCACTGAATCGGTCAATTGTTTGATGAGAACCAGCTATAGTCACATAACAAGCCATTCTAAGCTTACAAATTACCAAATCGGTCAACCGTTCGATGAGAGTCAGCTACAATAATGTAACAAGTCATTCTGAGCTTATAAATCACCAAATCAATCAACTGTTCGATGAGAATCAAGTACAATCATGTAACAAGCCATTTTGTGGTTACAAATCAGCGAATCAGTCAACCGTTCGATGAGAATTAGTGACAATGATGTAACAAGCTATTTTGAGCATAAATATTACTAAATCAGTCAACCATTCAATGAGAATTAGCTGAAATCACGTAACAAGCCATTCTAAGCTTACAAGTCACCGAATTAGTCAACCGTTCGATGAGAATCAACTACTATTACATACAAGCCATTCTGAGCTTGCAAATCATGAAATTAGTCAACTGATTGATGAGAATCAGCTACAGTCACGTAACAAGCCATTATGAGGTTACAAATCATCAAATCGGTCAACTGTTCGATGAGAATCTGGTACAATCATGTGACAAGCCATTCTGAGCATACAAATCACTGAATTTGTGAACCGTTTGATGAGAATAAGCTCTAATCACGTAAAAAGCCATTCTAAGATTACAAATCACCGAATTAGTCAGCCGTTTGATGAGAATCAGCTACAATCACGTAACAAGCCATTCTGAGCTTACAAATCACTGATTCCATCAAATATTCATAGAATCCATCAAATGTTTGATGAGAATCAGCTACAATCACATAACAAGTAATTCTGAGCTTACAAATCACCGTATCGGTTAACCATTCGATGATAATCAGCTACAATCACGTAACAAGCCATTCTGAGCTTATAAATCATCGAATCAGTCCACCGTTTGATGAGAATCAGCTACAATCACGTAACAAGACATTCTGAGCTTACAATTCACCGAATCGATCAACCATTCAATTAGATCAACTACAATCATGTAACAAGCCATTCTGTAGTTAAAATTTACCGAATTGGTCAACCGTTCGATGAGAATTAGCTACAATCATGTAACAAGTCATTTCGAGCTTACAAATCACTGTATTGGTCAACAGTTTGATGAGAATCAGTTGCAATCATGTAACAAGCCATTTTGAGCTTACAAATCACCGTATCAAGCAATCATTCAATGGGAATCACCAACAAACATGAAACAAGCCATTCTAAGATTACAAATCACCGAATCGGTGAACCGTTACATGAGAATCGGCTACAATCTCTTAACAAGCCATTCGGAGCTTTCAAATCCTCGAATTGGTTAACCGTTCGATGAGAATCAGCTACAATCACGTAACAATCCATTCTAAGCTTACAAACCATCGAATCACAACAATCACTTAAAAATCTATTTTGAGGTTACAAATCACCGAATCGATCAACCGTTCAATGAGAATAAGCTACAATCATGTAACAAGCCATTCCAAGCTTACAAGTCATTGAATCGGTCACATGTTCTTTGAGAATCAGCTACAATCACGTAACAAGCCATTCTGAGTTTACAAACCACCGAATCGATCAACCGTTTGATGAGAATCAACTACAATCACGTAACAAGCCATTTGGAGCTTAAAAATCACTAAATCAATGAGAATCAGCTACAATAATGTAACAAGTCATTCTGAGCTTACAAATCACCGATTCGATCAACCGTTCGATGAGAATCAACTATAATCACGTAACAAGCTATTTTAAGCTTACAAATCACCGAATCGGTCAACCGTTTGATGAGAATCAGCTACAATCACATAACAAGCCATTCTAACCTTACAAATCACCGAATTCATCAATTGTTCAATGAGAATGAGCTACAATCACATAACAAGCAATTTTGAGTTTACAAATCACCGTATATGTTAACCGTTCACAGAGAATCAGCTACAATCACGTAACAAGCCATTCTGATCTTACAAATTATCAAATCGATCAACCATTCGATGAGAATTAATTTCAATCACGTAGTAAGCCATTCTAAGCTTAGAAATTATAGAATCGGTCAACTGTTAGATGAGAATCATCTAGAATAATGTAACAAGCCATTCTGAGATTACAAATCACCAAATCGTTCAATCGTTCGATGAGAATTAGCTACAATCATGCAAAAAACCACTCTGAGCTTACAAATCATCGAATCTGTCAACTGTTCGATGAGAATCAGCTACAATCACATAACAAGCCATTCTGAGCTTACAAATCACTGTATTGGTCAACCACTCAATGAGAATCAGCTACAATCACGTAATAAGCCATTCTGAGATTACAAATCACCGAATCAATCAACCGTTCGATGAGAATCAACTACAATTACTCAAAAAGCAATTCTGAACTTACAAATCACTGAATCGTTCAACCGTTCGATGAGAATCAGCTACAATCATGTAACAAGCCTTGAGCTTACAAATCACTGAATCGGTCAACCCTTTTATGAGAATCAATTACAATCATGTAACAAGCCATTCTGAGCTTACAAATCACCGAATTGGCCAACCGTTCGATGAGAATGAGCTACAATCATGTAACAAGCCTGTTTCAACTTAGAAATCACCAAATCGGTCAACTGTTCACAACGATAATCACATAAAAAGCATTTCTGAGCTTACAAATCATCGAATCGATCAATCATTTGATGAGAATCAGCTATAATCATGTAACAAGCCATTTTGAGCTTACAAATCACCAAATCGGTCAACGGTTCGATGTGAATCAACTACAATCAGGTAACAAGCTATTCTGATATTACAAATCACCGAATCGATCAATCGTTCAATGAGAATCAACTACAATCATGTAACAAGCCATTCTGAGCTTACAAATCATCAAATCAGTCAATCGTTCGATGGGAATCAGCTACAATCACGTAGCAAGCCATTTTGAGCTTTTTAATCACTGAATCAGTCAACCGTTTGATGAGAATCAGCTACAATCACGTAACAAGCTTTTTTGAGCTTACAAATCATCGAATCGGTCCACCGTTCAATGAGAATCAGCTACAATCACATAACAACACATTCTGAGCTTACAAATCAATGAATTGATCAACCATTTGATGAGAATCATCTACAATCATGTAACAAGCCATTCTCAGCTTACAAATCATTGAATTAGTCAACCTTTGGATGAGAATCAATTACAATTTCATAAAAAGCCATTCTAAGTGTACAAATCACCGAATCAGTCAACTGTTTGATGACAATCAGCTACAATCAAGTAAGAAGCCATTCTGAGCTTATAATCACCGAAGCGGACAACCGTTCAATGAGAATCTGCTACAATCATGTAACAAGAAATTTTGAGATTACAAATCACCAAATCAGTCAGTCGTTCGATGAGAATCAGCTATAATTATGTAACAAGCAATTCTAAGCTTATAAATCAATGTATCAGTTAACCATTTGATGAGAACCAGGTACAATCACGTAACCAGCTATTATGAGCTTATAAATCACTGAATCGGTGAACCGTTCGATGATAATTAGCTACAATTACATAACAAGCCATTCTGAGCTTACAAGTCACCGAATCGGTGAGCTGTTTGATGAGAATCTGCTACGATCACGTAAAAAACCATTCTGAGCTTACAAATCACTGAATCGGTCAACTGTTCGATGAGAATCAGCTATAATCTTGTAACAAGCCATTTTGAGCTTACAAACCATCGAATTCATAAACTATTCTATGAGAGTCAGCTACAGTCGCTTATAAAGCCCTTCTGAGCTTACCAATCACTGAATCAGTCTACTGTTAAATGAGAATAAGCTACAATCATGAAACAAGCCATTCTAAGCTTATAAATCCTGAAATCGGTGAACCGTTCGATGAGAATCAGCTACAATCATGTAACAAGCCATTCTGAGCTTACAATTCACCGAATTGGTGAACCATTCGATGAGAATCAACTACAATCATGTAACAAGCCATTCTAGCTTACAAATCACCAAATCAATCAACCATTCAATAAGAATCAACTACAATCATGTAACAAGCCATTTTGAGCTTACAAATCACCAAATCAGTCCACTGGTCAATGAGAATCAGCTACAATCACGTAACAAGCCATTATGAGCTTACGAATCATTGAATGGATCAACCGTTCAATGAGAGTCAACTACAGTCACGTAACAAGCCATTCTGAGCTTACAAATCACCAAATCGGTCAACCGTTCACAGCGACAAACACATAACAAGCTTTTTTGAGCTTACAAATCACTGAATTGGTGAACTATTCGATGAGAATGAGCTACAATCACGTAACAAGCCATTCTGAGCTTACAAATCACCAAATTGGTCAACCGTTCGATGAGAATCAACTACAATTACATAACAAGCTATTTTGAGCTTACAAATTGCTGAATTGGTCAACCATTTGGTGACAATCAATTATAATCATGTAACAAGTGATTCTAAGATTACAAATCACCGAATCAGTCAACCATTCGATGAGACTCAGATACAATCACGTAACAAGCCATTCTAAGCTTTAAAATAATCAAATCAGTCAACCGTTCAATCAGAATTAGCTACAATAATGCAACAAGCCATTCTGAGCTTACAAATCACTGAATTGGTCAATCGTTCATAGCGACAAATACATAACAAGCATTTTTGAGCTTACAAATCACCGAATTGGTCAATCGTTGATCAGAATTGGCTATAATCATGTAACAAGCCATTCTGAGCTGACAAATCACCGACTCGGTCAACCCTTTGATAAGAATTAGCTACAATCATGTAACAAGTCATTCTCAGCTTACAAATCACCGAATCGATTAATCATTCGATGAGAATCAGCTACAATCACGTAACAAGCCATTTTGACCTTACAAATCATCGAATCGGTCAACCGTTCGATGACAATCAAGTATAATAACGTAACAAGCCATGCTGAGCTTACAAATCACCAAAATGGTCAACGGTTCGATGAGAATCAATTACAATCACATAACAAGCCATTCTGGGATTAGAGATCACCGAATTAGGCAACCATTTGATGAGAATCAGCTACAATCATGTAACAAGTCATTCAGAGCTTTCAAATCACCGAATCTGTCAACCTTTTGATGAGAATCAGCTAGAATCACGTAAAAAGACATTTTGAGCTTAGAAATCATTGTATCGGTGAACCGTTCGATGAGAATCAGCTACAATCACGTAACAAGCCATTATGAGCTTACAAATCACCGAATCGGTCAACCATTCGATGAGAATCAGCTACAATCATGTAACAAGCCATTCTGAGCTTACAAATCAGTGAAATGGTCAATCATTCGATGAGAATCACCTACAATCATGTAACAAGCCATTCTGAGCTTACAAATCAGTGAAATGGTCAATCTTTCGATGAGAATCACCTACAATCATGTAACAAGCCATTCCAAGCTTAAAAATCACCGAATCCATCAACCATTCGATGACAGCTACAATCACGTAACAAGCCATTCTGAGCTTAAAATTAACCGAATCGGTTAACCATTCAATGAGAATTTGCTACAATCACGTATCAAGTCATTCTAAGCTTACGAATCACTGAATTGGTCAATTGAACAATGAGAATCAGCTACAATCACATGACAAGCCATTCCTGAGCTTAAAAATCACTGAATTGGTCAACCATTCGATAAGAATCAGCTACAATAACGTAACAAGCCATTCTGAGCTTACAAATCATCAAATCAGTCAACCATTTGATGAGAATCAGCTACAATCATGAAACAAGCCATTCTGAGCTTACAAATCAATGAATCGACCAACCGTTGGATGAGAATCAACTATAATCACATAACAAGCCATTCTAAGCTTACAAAT
The DNA here is from genome assembly GCA_027943335.1 of Chamaecyparis obtusa. NCBI lineage: Eukaryota > Viridiplantae > Streptophyta > Pinopsida > Cupressales > Cupressaceae > Chamaecyparis > Chamaecyparis obtusa. The sequence goes on along the minus strand of BSBK01003129.1, from coordinate 601,806 downwards.
CACTGAATCAGTTACAATAATGTAAAAAGCTATTCTGAGCTGAAAAATCACTGAATCGGTCAACCGTTCGATGAGAATCAGCAACAATCATGTAAAAATCTATTCTGAGATTAAAAATCATTGAATCGGTCAATAGTTTGATGAGAATAAGCTACAACCACGTAAAAATCCATTTGGAGCTTACAAATCACCGAATCGGTCCACTGTTCAATAAGAATCAGCTACAATCACGTAACAAGTTATTCTGAGGTTAAAATCACCGAATCAGTCAACCGTTCGATGAGAATCTGCCACAATCACGTAACAAGCCATTCTGAGCTTACAAATCACTGAATCGATCAACCGCTTGATGAGAATCAGCTAGAATCACGTAACAAGCCATTCTGAGCTTACAAATTATCGAATCGATCAACCGTTTGGTGAGAATCAGCTACAATCACGTAAAAAGCCATTCTGAGCTTACAAATCACCGAATCGGTCCACCGTTCAATGAGAATCAGCTACAATCATGTAACAAGCCATTTTGAGCTTACAAATGACCAAATCGGTCAACCGTTCGATGAGAATCAGCTACAATCATGTAATAAGCCATTCTGAGCTTACAAATCATCGAATCAATCAACCTTATCCGTCAACCATTCGGTCAAAATCAGCTACAATAATGTAACAAGCCATTCTGCGATTACAAATTACCAAATTGGTCAACAGTTTGATGAGAATCAGCTACAATCACGTAACAAACCATTCTGAGGTTACAAATCATCGAATCCATCAACTATACGATGACAATCAGCTACAATCAAGTTATAAGCCATTCTTAGCTTACAAATCATCAAATCGATCAACTGTTTGATGAGAGCTAGCTACAATCACGTAACAAGCAATTTTGATCTTACAAATCACCGAATCGGTCAATCGTTTGATGAGAATCTGCTACAATCATGTAAGAAGCCATTCTCAGCTTACAAATCACTGAATCGGTGAACTATTCGATGAGAATCAGCTATAATGACGTAACAAGCCATTCTGAGCTTACAAATCACCGAATCAGTCAATCATTCGATAAGAATTAGCTACAATCACGTAACAAGCCATTCTGAGCTTACAAATCAGAGAATCAGCCAACCGTTTAATAAGAATCAATTACAATCAAGTAACAACCCATTCTGAGATTAGAAATCACCGAATTGCTGAACCCTTCGATGAGAATTAGTCAACCGTTCAATGAGAATCGGCTACAATCACGTAACGAGCCATTCTTAGCTTACAAATCACCAAATTAGTCAATCATTCGATGAGAATAAGCTACAATCACGTAAAAATCCATTTTGAGTTTACAAATCACCAAATCGATCAACCGTTGGATGAGAATCAGCTACAATCATGTAAAAAGCCATTCTGAGCTTTCAATGAGAGAAAGCTATAATCATGTAACAAGCCATTCTGAGCTTACAAATAATCGAATGGGTCAACTGTTCACTCAAAATAAGCTACAATCATGTAACAAGGATTTTTGAGTTTACAAATCATTGAATCGGTCAACCGTTGGATGAAAATAATCTAAAATCACATAAAAAGCCATTCTGAGCTTACAAATCATTGAATTGGTCAACCGTTCAATGAGAATCAGCTACAATCACGTAAAAAGCCATTTTAAGATTACAAATCAACGAATCGATCAACCATTCGATGAGAATCAGCTACAATCACGTAACAAGCCATTCTGAGCTTACAAATCATTGAATCGATCAACTGTTCGATAAGAATTAGCTACAATCACGTAACAAGCCATTCTGAGCTTACAAATCACTGAATCGGTCAAACGTTCGATTAGAATCACCTAAAATCACATACCAAGCCATTCTGAGATTACAAGTCACTGAATTGGTGAACCGTTCGATGAGAATCAATTACAATCATGTCACAAGTAATTTTGATTTTACAAATAACCAAATCGGTGAACCGTTTGATAAGAATCGGCTACAATCACGTAACAAGTGATTCTAAGCTTACAAATCACCCAATCAAGTACAATAACGTAACAAGCCATTTTGAGCTTACAAATCACTGAATCGGTCAACAGTTCAATGACAATCAGCTACAATCACGTAACAGGCCATCCTGGCTTACAAATCACCGAATCAGTCAACATTTGATGAGAATGATCTACAATCACACAAAAAGCCATTATGATCTTACACATCACCAAATCTGTCAACCATTCGATGAGAATAACGTAAAATCACATAGCAAGCCATTCTGAGTTTACAAATCACCCAATCGGTCAACCGTTGTATGAGAATCAGCTACAATCATGTAAAAAGCCATTCTGAGCTTACAAATCACTAAATCTATCAACCGTTTGATGAGGATCAGCTACAATCACCTTACAAGCCATTCTCAGCTTACAAATCACCGAATCGGTCAATCGTTCGATGAGAATCACCTACAATCATGTAACAAGCCATTCCGAGCTTACAAATCATTGAATCGATCAACCGTTCAATGAGAATCAACTACAATCACGTAACAAGCCATTCTCAGCTTACAAATCACTTTATCGATCAACCGTTAGGTGAGAATCACTTACAATCATGTAAGAAGCCATTCTAAGCTTCCAAATCACTAAATCGGTCAACCATTTGATGAGCATTAATTACTATCATGTAACAAGCCATTCTGAGCTTACAAATCACCGAATCGGTGAATTGTTCGATGAGAATCACCTACAATTTTGTAACAAGCCATTCCGAGCTTATAAATCACCAAATCGGTCAATTGTTCGATGAGAATCACCTACGATCATGTAACAAGCCATTCTAAGCTTACAAATCACCAAATTGGTCAATCTTTCGGTGAGAATTAGCTACAATCATGTAAAAAGCTAGTTTGAGCTTACAAATCACCGAATCGGTCAACCGTTCAATGAGAATCAGCTACACTCACGTAACAAGCCATTCTGAGCTTACAAATCTCTGAATCGGTCAATTGTTTGATGATAATTAGCTACAATCACGTAACAAGCTATTCTAAGCTTACAAATTACTGAATTGGTCAACCGTTCGATGAGAATTAGCTAAAATCATGTAACAAGCCATTATGAGCTTACAAATCACAAAATCGATGAACCATTCGATGAGAATCAAGTACAATCAAGTAAGTAGCCATTCTGAGCTTACAAATCACTGAATTGGTCTACCATTAAATAAGAATCAGCTACAATCACGTAACAAGTGATTCTAAGCTTATAAATCAATGAATCAGTCAACTGTTCGATGAGAATCAGCTATAGTCACGTAACAAGCCATTCTAAGCTTACAAATCACCGAATTGGTGAACCGTTCGATGAGAATTAGCTATAATCATGTAAAAGGCCATTATGAGCTTACAAATCACCGAGTCAGTCAATCGTTCGATGAGAATCATCTACAATCACGTAACAAGCCATTGTGAGCTTAGAAATCACCGAATCGGTCAACCGTTTGATGAGAATTAGCTGAAATCATGTAACAAGTGATTGTGAGCTTACAGATCACCGAATCGGTCAACCGTTTGATGAGAATAAGCTACAATCATGTAACAAGCCATTCTGAGCTTACAAATCACCAAATCAGTGAACTGTTTGCTGAGAATCAGCTGCAATCACGTAAGAAGTTATTCTGAGCTTTCAAATCACGTAATAAGTCATTCTGAGCTTTCAAATCACCGAATCGGTCAACTACTCAATGAGAATCACTTACAATAATGAAACAAGCCATTCTGAGCTTACAAATCATCCAGTCGATCCACCCTTCGATGAGAATCAACTATAATCATGTAACAAGCTATTCTCAACTGACAAATCCTCGAATAGGTCAACCATTCGATGAGAAATAGCTACAATGATGTAACATGCCATTCTGAGCCTACAAATCATTGAAGTGGTCAATGGTTCGATGAGAATCAGCTATAATCACATAACAAGCCATTCTGAGCTTAGAACTCACCGAATCGGTCAACTGTTTGATGAGAATTAGCTACAATCACATAAAAAGCCATTATGAGCATACAAATCACCGAATCAGTCAACCGTTCGATGAGAATTAGCTACAATCATGTAACAAGTCATTTTGATCTTACAAATCACCGAATCAGTCAACCGTTCGATGAGAATAAGCTAAAATTATGTAACAAGACATTTTGACCTTATAAATCATCGAATTGGCAAACCATTCACTGACAAGCAGCTCCAATCATGTTACAAGTCATTCTTAGCTTACAAATCATTGAATCAGTCATCTGTTCAATGCGAATCAATTACAATCACTTAATAAGCCATTCTGAGCTCTCAAATCACTAAGTCGGTCAATTATTCGATGAGAATCACTTACAATAATGAAACAAGCCACTCTGGGCTTACAAGTCACCAAATCGATCAACCGTTCGATGAGAATTAGCTACAATCATGTAACAAGCCATTCTGAGGTTACAAATCACTGAATCGATCATCTGTTTGATGAGAAATAGCTACAATGATGTAACGAGCCATTCTTAGTTGGCAAATCATCGAATCAATCAACCATTCGATGAGAAATAGCTACAATGATATAACAAGCCATTCTGAGCTTACAAATCATCGAATCAGTCAATGGTTCGATGAGAATCAGCTACAATCACATAACAAGCCATTCTGAGCTTACAAATCACCGAATTGATCAACTGTTTGATGAGAATAATCTACTATCATGAAACAAGTCATTATGAGCTTACAAATCACTGAATCGATGAACCATTTGATGAGAATTAGCTACAATCACATAACAAGCCATTTTGATGAGAATTAGTTACAATCACGTAACAAGCCATTCTAAGCTTACAAATCACCAAATCGGTGAACCATTCAATGAGAATTAGCTACAATCACCTAACAAGCCATTCTAAGCTTAAATATCATCGAATCGGTCAACCATTTGATGAGAATCAGGTACAATCACGTAACAAGCCATTCTGAGCTTACAAATCACTGAATCAGTCAACGGTTCGATTAGAATCACTTACAATCATGCAACAAGATTTTTTGAGATTACAAATCACCGAATCGGTCAACCATTGAATGAGAATTAGCTACAATCACGTAACAAGCCATTATGAGCTTAAATATTATCAAATTGGTCAACCGTTCGATGAGAAATAACTACAATCATGTAACAAGCCATTCTGAGCTTACAAATCACCAAATCGGTTAACCATTCGATGAGAATCAACTACAATCATGTAATAAGCCATTCTGAGCTTACAAATCCCTGAATCGGTCAACAGTTCGATGAGAATCAGCTACAATCATGTAACAAGCCATTCTGAGCTTACAAATTTTTGAATCAATCAATCGTTTGATGATAATTAGCTACAATCATGTAACAAGCCATTCTGAGCTCACAAATCACTGAATCGGTGAACTGTTTGATGAGAATAAGCTACAATCACGTAACAATGCATTTTGTGTTTACAAATCATCGAATCGGTCAACCGTTTGATGAGAATCAGCTACAATCACGTAACAAGCCATTCTGAGCTTACAAATCACCGAATCGGTCAACCATTCAATGAGAATTAGCTACAATCATGTAACAAGCCATTCTAAGCTTAAATATCATCAAATCAATCAACCGTTCGATGAGAATTAGCTACAATGATGTAACAAGCCATTCAAGGCTTACAAATTATTGAATTGGTTAACCTTTCGTTGAGAATTAGCTACAATCACATAATAAGCCATTCCGATCTTACAAATCTTGAATCGGTCCACTGTTCGATGACAATCACGTACAATCACGTAATAAGCCATTCTGAGATTACAAATCATCGAATCGGTCAACCTTTCGATGAGAATTAGCTACAATCAATTAAAAAGCCATTTTGAGCTTACAAATCACCGAATCAATCAACCGTTCAATGACAATCAACTACAATGATGTAACAAGCCATTTTGAGCATATAAATCATCGAATCGGTCAACTGTTCGATGAGAATCAGCAACAATCATGTAACAAGCCATTCTGAGTGTACAAATCACCGAATCATTCCATTGTTTAATGAGACTCAACTACAATAACCGAATCGGTCAACCGTTCGATAAGAATCAGCTACAGTCACGTAACAAGCCATTCTGAGCTTACTAATCATCGAATCGGTCCACTGTTTGATTAGAATCCGCTACAATCATGTAAAAATCCATTATGAGCTTCCAAATGATCGAATCGGTCCATCGTTCCATAAGAATAAACTACAATGATGTAACAAGCCATTTTGTGCTTATAAAGGACCAAATCGGTGAACCGTTCGATGAGAATCAGCTAGAATCACGTAACAAGCTAGTCTGAGCTTACAAGTCACCGAATTGGTCAACCATTCAATGAGAATCAACTACAATCATGTAACAAGCCATTCTGAGAGTGCAAATCATCGAATCCATCAACCGTTCGATGAGAATCACGTAACAAGCCATTTTCAGCTTACAAATCACCGAATCAGTCAACCGTTTGATGAGAATAAGCTACAATCACGTAATAAGCCATTCTGAGCTTACAAATCATTGAATCAGTCAACCATCTGATGAGAATCAACTATAATAATGTAACAAGCCATTCTGAGCTTACAATCATCGAATCCATCAATCGTTCGATAAGAATCAACTACAGTCACGTAACAAGCCATTCTAAGCTTACAAATCACCGAATCGGCCAACCATTCGATCAGAATCAATTACAATCATGTTACTAGCCATTCTAAGCTTACAAATTAATGAATCGATGAACCGTTCAATGAGAATCAGTTACAACTACATAACAAGCCATTTTGAGCTTACAAATCACCGAATCGGCCAACCATTCAATGAGAATCAATTACACCTAACAAGCCAGTCTAAGCTTACAAATCACTGAATTGGTCAACCGTTCGATGAGAATCAGCTACAATCACGTAACAAGTGAATATTAGTTTACAAATCACTGAATCGATCAACCGTTTGATGAGAATCAGCTACAATCACGTAACAAGCCATTCTAAGCTTATAAATCACCGAATCGGTCAACCGTTCGATGAGAATCGATTAGAATCACATAACAAGCCAATCTGAGCTTACAAATCACCGAATCGGTGAACTGTTTGATGAGAATCAGCTACAATAACGTAATAAGCCATTTTGAGCTTACAAATCCTTGAATTGGTCAATTGTTAGATGAGAATCAGCTAGAATTACGTAACAAGCCATTATGAGCTTACAAATTACCCAATCGGTCAGCCGTTGAAGGAGAATGAATTAAAATCATGTAACAAGCCATTCTGAGCTTACAAAGTACCCAATCAGTCAACCATTCAATGAGAATGAATTACAATCACGTAACAAGCCATTCTGACCTTACAAATCACCCAACCGGTCAACCATTTGGTGAGAATCAGCTAGAATCATGTAACAAGCCATTTTGAGCTTACAAATTGCCAAATCGGTCCACTGTTCGATAAGAATTAGCGACAATCACGTAACAAGAAATTCTAAGCTTACAAATCACCAAATTGATCATCCGTTCAATGAGAATCAGCTACAATCACATACCAAGCCATTCAAAGCATACAAATCACTGAATCAGTGAACCATTCAATGAGAATCAGCTACAATCACATAGAAAGCCATTATGAGCTTACAAATCACTAAATCGGTCAACCGTTCAATAAGAATTAGCTATAATTATGAAACAAGCCATTCTAAGCTTACAAATCACTGAATCGGTCAACCACTCGATGAGGATCAAGTATAATCACCTAAAAAGCCATTCTAACCTTACAAATCATCGAATCGGTCAACCGTTCAATGAGAATTAGCTACAATAATGTGACAAGCCATTTCGAGCTTAAAAATTATCGAATCGGTCAACCATTCATTGAGAATCAGCTACAATCACGTAACAAGTCATTTTAAGCTTACATATCACCTAATCAGTCAACAGTTCGATGAGAGTCAATTACAATCATGTAACAAGCTATTTTGAGCTTACAAATCACTGAATCAGTGAACCATTCGATGAGAATCAGCTACAATCATGTAACAAGCCCTTTTGAGCTTACAAATCACCGAATCGGTCAACCTTTGGATGAGAATCAGTTACAGTCATGTAACAAGCCATTTTGAGCTTACAAATCATCGAATCGGTCAACTGTTTGATGAGAATCAACTATAATCACATAACAAGCCATTCTGAGCTTACAAATCACTGAATCCTTCCACCATTTAATGAGAATCATCTACAATCACATAACAAGTCATTCTGAGTTTACAAATCATTGAATCAATCAACCGTTCAATGAGAATCACTTGTAATCATGTAACAAGAGATTCTGGGCTTGCAAATCATCGAATCGGTCAATCGTTCGATGAGAATGAATTACAATTATGAACAAGCCATTTTGAGCTTACAAATCACCGAATTGGCCAACCATTCGGTGAGAACCAGCTACAATCACGTAACCAGCCATTCTGAGTTTACAAATCACTGAATCAGTCAACCATTTGATGAGAATTGGCTACAATCACGTAATAAGCCATTCTATGCTTAAAAATCAATAAATTGGTCAACGATTCGATGAGTATCAACTAGAATCACATAAGAAGCTATTTTGAGATTACAAATCACCAAATTGGTCAACCATTCGATGAGAATCAGCTACAATCACGTAACAAGCCATTCTAAGCTTACAAATCACCGAATCGGTCAACTGTTTGATGATAATCAGATACAATAACGTAACAAGCCATTCTCAGCTTACAAATCACTGAATCGGTCAACCGTTCGATGAGAATCAACTATAATCACGTAACAATGCATTATGAGCTTACAAATCACTGAATCGATGAACTGTTTGATGAGAATCAGCTACAATCACGTAACAAGCCATTCTGAGAGTGAAAATCATCAAATTCATCCACCGTTCGATGAGAAAGAGCTATAATAACGTAACAAGCCATTCTGAGCTTACAAATCACCAAATCAGTCAACCATTTGATAAGAATCACTTACAATCACGTAACAAGCCATTCTAAGCTACAAATCACCAAATAGGTCAAGTGTTCGATGAGAATCAGCTACAATCATGTAACAAGCCATTCTGAGCTTACAAATCACCCAATCGATGAATTGTTCGATGAGAATCAGCTACAATCATGTAGCAATCCATTCTAAGCTTACAAATCACTGAATCGGTGAACTGTTGATGAGAATCAGCTACAATCACGTACCAAGCTATTCTGAGCTTACAAATAACCGAATCAACCAGCCGTTCGATGGGAATCTATTACAATCACGTAACAAGCCATTCTAAGCTTACAAATCACCGAATCATTTAACTGTTCAATGTGAATCAACTACAATCACGTAGCAAGCCATTCTGAGCTTACAAATCACTGAATTGGTCAACCATTCGATGAGAATCAGCTACAATCACATAACAAGCCATTCCAAGCTTACAAATCACCAAATCGGTGAACCGTTTGATGAGAATCAACGACAATCATGTAACAAGCCATTCTGAGCTTACAAATCACTGAATCGGTGAATCGTTCGATGAGAATCAGCTACAATCCTATAACAAGCTATTCTAAGCTTACAAATCACCAAATCGGTCAACCATTTGATGAGAATCAACTACAATCATGTAACAAGCCATTTTGAGCTTACAAATCATCGAATGGGTCAACCGTTCGATGAGAATCAGCTACAATCAAGTGACAAGCCATTCTAAGCTTACAAATCACCGAATCAGTCAACCGTTTGATGAGAATAATCTACAATCATGTAAAAACCCATTTTGAGCTTACAAATCACCGAATCGGTCAACGGTTGGATTAGAGTAAGTTACAATCATGTAACAAGCCATTCTGAGCTTAAAATCATCAAATCGGTAAACCGTTTAATGAGAATCACCTACAAACACGTAATATACCATTATTGGCTTACAAATCACCAAATTGGTCAACTGTTTGATTAGAATCAACTACAATCACGTAACGAGCCATTATGAGCTTACAAAACACCAAATCAGTCAACCGTTTGATGAGAATCACTTACCATTATGAAACAGGCCATTCTGAGCTTAGAAATCGCTGAATCATTCAACCGTTCGATGAGAATTAGATACAATCACGTAACAAGCCATTTTGAGCTTACAAATCACCAAATCGGTCAACCATTCGATGAGAATCACTTCCAATCAAGTAACAAGTAATTTTGAGCTTACAAATCACTGAATCATTCAATAGTTCAATGAGAATCAGCTACAATCACGTAACAAGACATTCAAAGTTTACAAATCATCGAATCGGTCGAACGTTTGATGAGAATCAGCTATAATCATGTAACAAGCCATTCTGAACTTACAAATCATTGAATCGGGGAACCGTTTGTTGAGAATCAGCCATAATCTTGTAACAAGCCATTCTAAGCTTACAAATAATTGAATCGGCCAACCGTTCAATGAGAATCAGCTACAATTACGTAACAAGCCATTCTAGCCTTATAAATCACCGAATCGGCCCACAGTTTGATGAGAATCAGCTACAATTATGTAACAAGCCATTTGAGCTTACAAATCACCGAATCGGTCAACCGTTTGATGAGAATCAGCTACAATCACTTAACAAGCCATTCTGAGCTTACAAATCACCGAATCGATAAACCATTCGATGAGAATTAGGTACAATCAGGTCAAAAGCCATTATAAGCTTACAAATCACCGAATCGGTTAATCGTTCGATGAGAATTAGCTACAATCACGTAACAAGCCATTCTGAGCTTACAAATCAACCAATTGCTCAACCGTTGGATGAGGATCAACTAAAATAATGAGAAAAAGCCATTCTGAGCTTACAAATCACTGAATCCATCCACCGTTCGATGAGAATCAGTGACAATCATGTAACAAGCAATTTTGAGCTTAGAAATCACTGAATCGGCCAACCGTTCGATGAGAATCGGCTACAATCACATAACAAGCTATTCTGAGCTTACAAATCACCGAATCGGTAAACCATTTGATGAGAATTAGGTACAATCACGTCAAAAGCCATTATAAGCTTACAAATCACCAAATCGATTAACCATTCGATGAGAATTACCTATAATCACGTAACAAGCCATTGTGAGCTTACAAATCAACCAATTGCTCAACTGTTGGATGAGGATCAGCTACAATAATGAAAAAAAGCCATTCTGAGCTTACAAATCATTAAATCGGTCAACCGTTCGATGAGAATCCACTAGAATCATGTAACAAGTCATTTTGAGCTTACAAATCATCGAATTGGTGAACTATTCAATGAAAATCAGCTACAATCAACAAACAAGCCATTCTGAGGTTACAAATCACCGAATCGGTCAACTGTTCGATGAGAATCAACTACAATCACATAAAAAGCCAGTCTGAGCTTACAAATCACTGAATCTATCAATCGTTCAATGAGAATCAGCTACAATCATGTAATAAGCCATTTTGAGCTTACAAGTCACTGAATCGGTCAACCATTCACTGAGAATCAGCTACAATCATGTAACAAGCCATTTTGAGTTTAAAAATCATTGAATGGGTCTACCGTTCAATGAGAATCAGCTACAATTACGTAACAAACCATTCTGAGCTTACAAATCACTGAATCTGTGCACTATTCGATGAGAATCAGCTATAATGATGTAACAAGCCATTCTGAGCTTACAAATCATCGAATCCATCAACCGTTCAATGAGAATCAACTACAATCACGTAACAAGCAATTCTAAGCTTACAAATAATTGAATCGGTCAACCGTTCCATGAGAATCAGGTACAATTATGTAAAAAGGCATTCTGAGCTTACAAATCACTGAATTGGACAACTGTTCAATCAAAATCAGCTACAATCATGTAACAAGCCATTTTGAGCTTACAAATCACCGAATCGATCAACAGTTTGATGATAATTAGTTACAATCACATAACAAACCATTATGAGCTTACAAATCACCGAATCGGGGAACCGTTCGGTGAGAATCAGCTACAATCTTGTAACAAGCCATTCTAAGCTTACAAATCACCAAATCGACCAACCGTTTAATGAGAATCAGCTATAATTATGTAACAAGCCATTCTGAGCTCACAGATCACTAAATCGCACCACCGTTCGATGAGAATCAACTACAATCACGTAACAAGCCATTCTGAGCTTACAAATCATTGAATTGGTCAACCGTTTGATGACAATCAACTACAATGATGTAAAAAGCCATTTTGAGCTTACAAATCATTGACTCGGTCCACCGTTCGATGAGAATCTGCTATAATCACGTAACAAGCCATTCTGAGGTTACAAATCACCGAATTGGCCAATCGTTCAATTAGAATAAGCTACAATCATGTAATAAGCCATTTTGAAATTACAAATCAGTGGATCGACCAACCTGCTCAATGAGAATCAGGTACAATCACGTAACAAGCCATTCTGAGCTTATAAATCACTGAATTGGTCAACCATTCTATGAGAATCAATCACAATCATGTAGCAAGCCATTCTGAGCTTAGAAATCACTGACTCAGTCCACCATTCGATAAGAATCAGCTACAATGATGTAACAAGCCATTATGAGCTTGCAAATCTCCAAATCATTCAACCGTTTGATGAGAATCAGCTACAATCATGTAAAAAGGGAATCTGAGCATACAAATCATCGAATCGGTCAACCGTTCAATGAGAATCAGCTATAATCACGAAACAAGCCATTTCAAGCTTACAAATCACCGAATCGGTCAATTGTTTGATGAGAATCAGATACAATCACGTAACAAGCCATTCTGAGCTTACAAATCACCGAATCAGTCAACTCTTTGATGAGAATGAATTACAATCACGTAACAAGCCATTATAAGCTTACAAATCACAGAATCAGTCAACCATTAGATGAATTACAATCATGTAACAAGCCATTCTAAGCTTACAAATCACCGAATCGGTCAACAATTCGATGAGAATGAACTACAATCATGTACAAAGCCATTCTGAGCTTACAAATAATCGACTCAGTCCACCATTCGATGAGAATCAACTACAATCACGTAACAAGCCATTCTGAGCTTACAAATCACTAAATTGGTCAATCATTCAATGAGAATCACTTACAATCAGGTAACAAGCCATTCTGAGCTTACAAATCATCGAATTGGTCACTCGTTCGATGAGAATCAGCTACAATCACATAAGAAACCATTCTAAGCTTAGAAATTACCAAATTGGTCAGTCATTCGAGGAGAATCAACTACAATCATGTAACAAGCCATTTTGAGTTGACAAATCACCGAATCGATCAACCATTCTATGAGAATCACCTATAGTGATGTGACAAGCATTATGAGCTTACAAATCACTGAATCGATCAACCGTTCAATGAGAATCAGGTACAATCACGTAACAAGCCATTATGAGCTTACAAATCAAAGAATCGGCCAGCCATTCAATGAGAATTAGCTATAATCATGTAACAAGACATTCTGAGCTTACAAATAACCAAATCGGTCAATTGTTTAATGAGAATCAATTACAATCATGTAATAAGCCATTCTGAGCTTTGAAATCACCGAATCAGTGAATTATTCGGTGGGAATCACTTAGAATCAAGAAACAAGCTATTTTGAGCTCACAAATCACCCAATCAATCAATTGTTCGATGAGAATAAGCTACAATAACGTAACAAGCTATTCTAATCTTACAAATCACCAAATCGATCAACCGTTAGATGAGAATCACTTACGATGACATAACAACCAATATTGAGCTTATAAATGATTGAATCAATCAACCATTCGATGAGAATCACTTACAATCATGTAACAAGCCATTCTTAGCTTACAAATGATCAAATTGGTCAACTGTTCAATGAGAATCACCTACAATCACGTAACAAGCCATTCTGAGCTTACAAATCATTGAATCCATCAACCGTTCGATGAGAATCAACTACAACCATGTAACAACACATTCTAAGTTTACAAATCACCGAATCGGTCAATCATTCGATGAGAATCAACTACAATCATGTAAAACCCCATTCTAAGCTTAAAAATTACCGAATCAGTCAACCGTTTGATGACAACCAACTAAATCATGTAACAAGCCATTCTGAGCTTACAAATCACTGAATCGGTCAACTGTTCCATAAGAATAAGGTAAAATCACGTAGCAAGGCATTCTGAGTTGAGAAATCATCGAATCGATCAACCATTCGATGAGAATCAGCTATAATTACGTAACAAGCCATTTTGAGCTTACAAATCACCGAATCGGTCAACCATTCTATGAGAATTAGCTACAATAATGTAAGAAGCCATTCTGAGCTTACAAATCATCGAATCAATCAATCATTCAATGAGAATCAGCTATAATCATGTAACAAGTGATTCTGAGCTTACAAATCACTGAATAGGTGAACCATTCGATGAAAATCAGCTACAATCACGTAACAAGCCATTCTAAGCTTACAAATCACTGAATCGTTGAACTGTTCCATGAGAATCAACTAAAATCTTTTAACAAGGCATTTTGAGCTTACAAAACACTGAATCGGCCAACTGTTTGATGAGAATCAACTACAATCACGTAACAAGCCATTCTATGCTTACAAATCACTGAATTAGTTAACTGTTCGATGAGAATTAGCTACAATCACGTAAGAAGCCATTTTGAGCTTAACAAATACTAAATCTATGATCTATTCGATGAGAATCAACTACAATCTTGTAACAAGCCATTCTGAGCTTAAAAATCACCGAATCGGCCAACTGTTCGATGAGAATCATCTAAAATTAGGTAAAAGCCATTCTGAGCTTACAAATCAATGAATAAGCCAATTGTTTGATGAGAATCAGCTACAATCACGTAACAAGCCATTTTGAGCTTACAAATTACTGAATCAGTCAACCGTTAGATGAGAATCAACTACAATCACGTAACAAGCCATTATAAGCTTACAAATCACCAAATTGGACAACCGTACGATGTGAATCAGCTAAAATCATGTAAAATGCCATTTTGAGCTTACAAATCACCGACTCTGTCCACCATTCGATGAGAATCAACTACAATCACATAACAAGCCATTCTGATTTTAGAAATCAACCGTTCAATGAGAATCAGCTACAATTATGTAACAAGCCACCAAATAGGTCAAGCGTTCGATGAGAATCAGCTACAATCACGTAACAAGCCATTTTGAGCTTGCAAATCATCGAATCGGTGAACCGGTCAATGAGAATCAGCTACAAACATGTAGCATGCCATTCTGAGCTGAAAAATCACCAAATCGGTCAACCATTAGATGAGAATCAACAACAATCACATAACAAGTCATTCAGAGCTTAGAAAATAGCAAATCGGTAAACTGTTCAATGAGAATCAGCTACAATCATGTAAAAAGCTATTCTAAACTTACAAATACCTGAATCGGTCCACTGTTTGATGAGAATCAGCTACAATCAGGTAACAAGACATTCTGAGCTTACAAATCCTTGAATCAATCAACTATTCAATGAGAATGAATTACAATCACGTAACAAGGCATTCTGAGCTTAAAAATCACCGAATCAGTCAACCCTTCGGTGAGAATGAATTAGAATAATGTAACAACCCATTCTAAGCATACAAATCAAGGAATTGGTCAACGGTTTGATGAGAATCAACTACAATCATGTAACAAGCCATTCTGAGCTTACAAATCACCGAATTGGTCAACCATTCGGTGAGAATGAATTACAATCACGTAACAAGCCATTCTGAGCTTACAAATTATAGAATTGGTCAACCATTTGGTGAGAATCAGCTATAATCATGTAACAAGCCATTCTGAGCTTACAAATCACCGAATAGGTCAACGGTTTGATGAGAATCAGCTACAATCATGAAATAAGCCATTCTGAGCTTACAAATCACTGAATCGGTCAACCATTTGATGAGTATCAGCTAGAATCATGTAACAAGTCATTCTGAGCTTACAAATCACCAAATCAATCAACCGTTCGATGAGAATCAACTACAATCATGTAACAAGCCATTCTAAGCTTACAAATCACTGAATCGGTCAACCATTCGATGAGAATCAACTACAATCACGTAAAAATCTATTATGAGCATACAAATCACCAAATCAATCAACCGTTCGATGAGAATCTGCTCTAATTACGTAAAAATCCATTTCGAGCTTACAAATCATTGAATCGGTTAAGCATTCGATGATAATCAGCTACAGTCATGTAACAAGCCATTTTGAGGTTACAAATCATCGAATCGGTGAACCGTTTGATGAGAATCAACTACAATCATATAACAAGTCATTATGAGCTTAAAAAATATCGAATCTGTCAACCGTTCGATGAGAATCAACTACAATCATGTAAAAAGCCATTCTTAGCTTATAAATCACTGAATCTATCAACCGTTCAATGAGAATTAGGTACAATGATGTAATAAGCCATTCTGACCTTACAAATCATCAAATCGGTGCACTGTTCAATGAGAATCAATTGCAATCACGTAACAAGATATTATAGGTTTACAAATCACTGACTTGGTCAACCGTTCGATGAGAATCAGCTACAATGCCGTAACAAGCCATTCTGAGCTTACAAATCATCAAATCGGTCAACGGTTCATTGAGAATAAGCCACAATCAAGTAACAAGCCATTCTGAGCTTACGAATCACAGAATCGGTCAACCGTTCGATGAGAATTAGCTACAATCACGTAATAAGCCATCTTGAGCTTATAAATCACTAAATTGTTGAACCGTTCGATGAGAATTAGCTACAATCACGTAACAAGCCATTCTGAGCTTATAAATCACTGAATCGGTCAACTGTTCGATGAGAATCAATTACAATCACGTAAAAAGTAATTGTGAGCTTACAAATCATCGAATCGATGAACTGTTTGATGAGACTCAATTATGATAATTTAATAAGCCATTTTGAGCTTACAAATCACCGAATCGATCAACCGTTGGATGAGAATCAGCTACAATCACGTAACAAGCCATTCTCAGCTTAGAAATTAATGAATTAGTCAACCGTTCGATGAGAATCAATTGCAATCATGTGACAAGCCATTTTGAGCTTACAAATCACCGAATCGGTCAACCGTTAGATGAGAATAACCTACACTCACGTAACAAGCGATTCTAAGCTTACAAATCACCAAATCGGTCCACTATTCAATGAGAATCAGCTACAATCACATAACAAGCCATTGTAAGCTTACAAATTACTAAATCGGTGAACCGTTCAATGAGAATCAGCTACAATAATGTAACAAGCCATTCTGAGCTTACAAATCATAGAATCAGTGAATCGTTCGATGAGAATTAGCTACAATTATGTAACAAGCCATTCTGAGCTTACAAATCACCGAATCAGTGAACCATTTCATGAGAATCAACTACACTCATGTAACAAGCCATTTTGAGCTTACAAATCACTGCATCGGTCAACTGTTCGATGAGAATTAGCTACAATCACGTAACAAGGCATTCCTAGCTTACAATTCATGGAATCAGTCAACTGTTTGATGAGAATCAATTACAATCACCTAACAAGCCATTCTGAGCTTACAAATCACCGAATCTGTCAATCATTTGATGAGAATCAACTACAATCACGTAACAAGTCATTCTGAGCTTACAATTTGCCGAATCAATCAACTGTTTGGTGAGAATCAGCTACAATCACATAACAAGCCATTTTGAGTGTACAAATCACCGAATCGGTGAACCGTTCAATGAGAGTCAACAACAATCACATAACAAGCCATTCTCAGCTTACAAATCACCGAATTGGTCAACACTTCAATGAGAATCAGCTACAATCACGTAAAAACAAATTCTAAGCTCACAAATCACTGAATTGGTCAACTGTTCTATGAGATTCAGCTACAATCATGTAACAAGCCATTCTAAGCTTACAAATCACCGAATCGGTCAACCATTTGATGAGAATCAGCTACAATCATGTAACAAGCCATTTTGAGCTTACAAATAACCGTATCGATCAACCATTCGAAGAGAATTAGCTACAATCATTTAACAAGCCATTCTGAGCTTACAAATCATCGAATCGGCCAATAGTTCGATGAGAATCACCTACAATCACATAATAAGCCATTTTGAGCTTATAAATCATTGACTCGGCCAACTGTTAGATAAGAATGAGCTACAATCACGTAACAAGCCATTCTGAGCTTATAGATCACCGAATCTGTCAACCATTCGATGAGAATCAATTATAATTACCTAACAAGCCATTCTGAGATTACAAATCACTGAATTGGTCAACCGTTTGATGAGAATCAGCTACAATCACGTAACAAGCCATTTTGAGCTTACAAATCACCGAATCAGTTAACCGTCTGATGAGAAACAGCTACAATCATGTAACAAGCCATTTTGAGCTTACAAATCACCGAACCAGCTACAATAATGTAACAAGCCATTTTGAGCTTAGAAATCACTGAATCAACCAACCGTTCGATGAGAATCAGCTACAATCATGTAACAAGCCATTCTGAGCTTACAAATCATTGAATCGATCAATCGTTCTATTAGAATCAACTACAATTATGTAAAAGACCATTCTGAGCTTACAAATCATCTTATCATGTAATAAGCCATTTTGAGCTTACAAATCATCGAATCGATTAACTGTTCAATGAGAATCAGATATGATCACGTAACAAGCCATTTTGAGCTTACAAATCACCGAATTGGTGAACCGTGCCATGAGTATCAGCTAGAATCACGTAACAAGCCATTCTAAGCTTACAAATCAGCTACAATCATGTAACAAGCCGTTGTGAGCTTAAAAATCACCAAATCGGTCAACCATTCAATCAGAATCAATTACAATCACGTAACAAGCCATTTTGAGCGTACAAATGATCGAATCGGCCAATTATTCGATGAGAATCAACTACAATCACGTAACAAGCCATTTTGAGCTTACAAATCACTGAATTGATCAACTGTTCAATGAGAATCAATTACAATCATGTAATAATCTATTATGAACTTTCAAATCACCGAATCGGTCAATTGTTTGATGAGAATCAGTTACAATCATGAAACAAGCCATTCTGAGCTTACAAATCTCTGAATTAGTCAACCATTCAATGAGAATCATCTACAATCACGTAACAAGCCATTTTGAGCTTACAAATCATTGAATCGGTCAACCGTTCGATGCAAATCAATTACAATTACGTAGCAAGCCATTTTGAGCTTTTAAATCACTGAATCGGTCAACCGTTCGATGAGAATCACATACAATCACGTAACAACCCATTTTGAGCTTACAAATCACCAAATCAGTCAACCGTTCGATGAGAATCAATTAGAATCATGTAACAAGCCATTCTGACCTTACAAATCATCGTATCGGTCAATTATTTAATGAGAATAAACTACAATCATGTAAAAACCTATTTCAAGCTTACGAATCACTGAATCGGTCAACCATCTAATGAGAATCAGCTATAATCACGTAACAAGCCATTATGAGCATACAAATCACTGAATTGGTCAACCGTTCGATAAGAATCAGCTACAATCATGTAACAAACCATTCTAAACTTACAAATCAGCGAATCAGTCAACCGTTCGATGAGAATCAGCTATAATCATGTACGAAGCCATTCTAAGCTTACAAATGATCGAATCGGTGAACCGTTCGATGAGAAACAAATAGAATCATGTAACAAGCCATTATGAGCTTACAAATCATCGAATTGGTCAACCGTTCAATGAGAATCAGGTACAATTATGTAAAAAGCCATTATGAGCTTACAAATCACCGTATCGGTTAACCAGTCATTGAGAATTAGCTACAATAACGCAACAAGCCATTCTGAGCTTACAAATCACCGAATCGGTGAACTGTTCGATGAGAATCAGCTACAATCATGTAACAAGCCATTTTGAGTTTAGAAATCACCGAATTGGTTAACCATTCGATGAGAATCAGCTATAGACACATAACAAGCCATTTTGAGCTTACAAATCACCGAATACGTCCACCGTTCGATGAGAATCAGCTACAATCATGTAACAAGCCATTTTCAGCTTACAAATCACTGAATCGGTCAACTATTCGATGAGAATCACTTACAATTACGTAACAAGCCATTCTGAGCTTACAAATCTCTGAATCGGTCAACTGTTCGATGAGAATGAGCTACAATCATGTAACAAGCCATTATGAGCTTACAAATCACCGAGTCAATCAACCGTTCGATGAGGATCAGCTACAGTCACCTAACAAGCCATTCTGAGCTTATAAATCATCAAAATCGGTCAACCGTTCGATGAGAATGAGCTACAATCATGTAACAAGCCATTCTGAGGTTACAAATCATCCAATCAGTCAACTGTTTGATGAGAATTAGCTAGAACCACGTAACAACCCATTGTCAGCTTACAAATTACCAAATCGATCAACTGTGTGATGAAAATCAGCTACAATCACGTAGAAGCCATTCTTCTGAGCTTACAAATCATCGAATCGGTTAATCGTTTGATGAGAATCAGCTACAGTCACGTAAGAAGCCATTCTGAGGTTACAAATCACTGAATCGGCCAACCATTTGATGAGAATCAACTACAATCATGTAACAAGCCATTCTAACCTTACAAATCACCAAATCGGCCAACCATTTGATGAGAATCAGCTACAATCACAAAACAAGCCAATTTGAGCTTACAAATTACCCAATCAGTCAACTGTTTGATGAAAATCAATTACAATATAACATAACAAGTGATTATGAGCTTAAATTACCAAATTAGTTAACCGTTCGATGAGAATCAGTGATAATCATGTAAAAATCCATTTCGAGCATACAAATCACCAAATTGATCAACCGTTCGATGAGAATTAGCTATAATTACGTAACAAGCCATTCTGAGCTTGCAAATCACTAAATTGGTCAACCGTTCGATGAGAAATAGCTATAATCACATAACATGCCATTCTAAGCTTACAAATCACTAAATTGGTGAACCGTTCGATGACAATCAACAACAATCACGTAACAAGCCATTATGAGCTTACAAATCACAAAATCGGTGAACCATTTAATGAGAATCAACTACAATCACGTAACAAGCCATTATGAGCTTACAAATTAACAAATCGATCAACCATTCAATGAGAGTCAATTATAATCATGTAATAAGCAATTCTGAGGTTACAAATCACTGAATTGGTCAACTATTTCATGAGAATGAATTACAATCACGTAACAATCCATTCTGAGCTTACAAATCAATGAATATGTCAACCATTCGGTGAGAATCAACTACAATCACGTAAGAAGCCATTCTCAGTTGACAAATCACCAAATGAGACAACTGTTGTATGACAATCAGCTGCAATCATGTAACAAGCCATTGTGAGCTTACAAATCTTTGAGTTGGTCAACCGTTCGATAAGAATCAGCTACAATCACGTAACAAGCCATTCTAAGCTTACAAATTATCAAATAAGTTAATTGTTCGATGAGAATCAGCTACAATCACGTAACAAGCTATTGTAAAATTACAAATCACTGAATCGGTCAACCGTTCAATGAGAATCAACTACAATCACATAACAAGCCATTTTGTGCTTACAAATCACCACATCGGTCAACTGTTTGATGAGAATCAATTACAATCACGTAACAAGCCATCCTGAGCTTACAAATCACCGAATCGGTCAACCATTTGATGAGAATCAATTACAATCACGTAACAAGCTATTTCAAAGCTTAAAAACCACCGAAACAGTCAACCGTTTGATGAGAATCAGCTACAATCATGTAACAAGCCATTATGTGCTTACAAATCACTGAATCCATGAACCATTTGATGAGAATAAATTACAATCATGTAACAAGCAAATCTGAGCTTACAAATCACCGAATGGGTCAACCGTTCGATGAGAATCAATCACATAACAAGCCATTCTGAGCTTACAAATCACCGAATCGGTTAACCGTTCGATGACAATCACTTACAATCATGTAACAAGAAATTTTGATCTTACAAATCACTGAATCAGTCAACCGTTCGATGAGAATCAATTACAATCACGTAACAAGTCATTTTGAGCTTACAAACCACTGAATCGGTCAACCGTTAGATGAGAATTAGCTACAATCATGTAAAAAGCCATTCTGACCTTACAAATCACTGAGTTGGTCAACCATTCGATGAGAATAAGCTATAAGCACGTAACAAGCCATTTTGAGCTTACAATTAACTGAATCAGTCAACTATTCGATGAGAATCAGCTACAATCATGTAAGAATCTATTATGAGCTTACAAATCACCGAATCGGTCAACCGTTCGATTAGAATCAACTACAATCATGTAACAAGCCATTCTGAGCTTACAAATCATCGAATTGGTCAATCGTTCGATGAGAATCAACTTTAATCACGTAACAAGCCATTCTAACGTTACAAATCACTGAATCGATCAACCGTTCAATGAGAATCACTTACAATCATGTAAGAAGCCATTTTGAGTTTACAAATCACTGAATCAGTCAACCGTTCGATGAGAATCAGCTACAATCAAGTAAGAAGCCATGTTGAGCTTACAAATCACTGAATCGATCCACCGTTCCATGCGAATCAACTACAATGATGTAACAAGCCATTCCAAGTTTACAAATAACCGAATTGGTGAACAGTTCGATAAGAATCAGCTACAATCACTATAGAGCCATTCTAAACTTACAAATAATTGAATTGGTGAACGGTTTGATGAGAATGAGCTAAAATCATGTAACAAGCCATTCTTAGCTTACAAATTATCGAATCGAGTGATCATTCGATGAGAATCAGCTATAATCATGTAACAAGCCATTCTAAGCTTATAAATCAATGAATCGGTGAACTGTTCGATGAGAATCAACTACAATCATGTTACAAGCCATTCTGAGCTTAAAAATCACCACATCGGTGAACCGTTCAATGAGAATCAGCTACATTCACGTAACAGGCCATTCTGAGCTTAGAAATAACCCAAATCGGTCAACCATTTGATGAGAATCAGGTACAATCATGTAAAATGAAATTCTGAGCTTACAAATCATCAAATCGGACAATTGTTCAATGAGAATTAGGTACAATCACGTAGCAAGCCATTTTGAGCTTACAAATTACCAAATCGGTCAACCGTTGGATGAGAATCAGCTGCAATGACGTAACAAGCCATTGTGAGCTTACAAATCACTGAATTGGTCAACTGTTCGATGAGAATGAGCTACAATCATGTAACAAGCCATTTTGAGCTTAAAAATCACCAAATCGGTGAACCATTTGATGAGAATTAGCTACAATCATGTAACAAGCCATTTTGAGCTTACAAATCATCGAATTGGTCAACCGTTCGATGACAATCAGCTACAATCATGTAACAAGCCATTCTGAGCTTACAAATTACTTAATCGGTCAACTGTTCGATGAGAATCAAGTAGAATCATGTAACAAGCCATTCTGAGTTTACAAATCAAAGAATCGATCAACCATTCGACGAGAATTAATTACAATGACGTAACAAGCTATTTTGAGGTTACAAATCATCGAATCGGTGAACCGTTCAATGACAATCAGTTATAATCACGTAACAAACCATTCTGAGCTTTTAAATCACTGAATCGATGAACTATTTGATGAGTATCAGCTACAATCACGTAACAAGCCATTCTGAGCCTACAAATCATTGAATCGGTCTACCGTTCGAGGAGAATCTGCTACAATTACGTAACAGGACATTCTAGGCTTACAAATCCTCGAATAGGTCAACTATTCGATGAGAATCAGCTACAATCACGTAACAAGCCATTTTGAGCTTACAAATCATCGAATCGCTCAACCATTCGATGAGAATCAGTTACAATCACGGAATAAGCCATTCTGAGCTTACAAATCATCGAATCAGTGAACTGTTCGATGAGAATTTGCTACAATCACGTAACAAGCCGTTGTGAGTTTACATATCAGGGAATCTGTCAACCGTTCAATGAGAATCAGCTACAATCACGTAACAAGCCATTCTGAGCTTACAAATCACTGACTCGGTCAATCATTTGATGAGAATCAACTACAATCACGTAACAAGCCATTGTGAGCTTATAAACCACTGAATCAGTCAAACTGTTTGATGAGAATCATCTGCAATCATGTAACAAACCATTCTAAGCTTACAAATCACAGACTCGGTCAACCGTTCGATGAAAATTAGTTACAATCACGTAACAAGCCATTCTGAGCTTACAAATAATGAAATCAGACAACTGTTGATGAGAATCAGCTACAATCATGTAACAAGCCATTCTGAGCTTACAAATCACCGAATCGGTCAACCATTCAATAAGAATCAGCTACAATCATGTAAAAAGCCATTCTGAGCTTACAAATCACTGAATTGGTGAACCGTTTGATGAGAGTCACATACAATAACGTAACAAGCCATTCAGAGCTTTCAAATCACCGAATCGGTCAACCATTCGATTAGAATCAGCTACAATCATGTGACAAGCAATTATGAGCTTACAAATCACTAAATAAGTCAACTGTTTGATGTGAATGAGCTACAATCACGTAACAAGCAATTCTGAGCTTATAAATCACTGAATCGGTTAGGCGTTTGATGAGAATCAGATACAATCACATAATAAGCCATTTTGAGCTTACAAATCACCGAATCGGAGAACCGTTTGATGAGAATCAGCTACAATCATGTAATAAGCCATTCTAAGCTTGTAGATCACTGCATCGGCCAACCATTCGATGATAATTAGCTACAATCATGTAACAAGCCATTCTGAGCTTAATCACCGAACCGGTCAACCATTCGATGAGAATCAATTACCATTATGTAAAAGGCCATTTTGAGCTTACAAATCTCTGAATTGGTCAACCGTTTGATGAGAATCAGCTACAATCACGTAAAAAGTCATTGTGAGCTTACAAATCACTGAATTGGTCAACTGTTCAATGAGAATTAATTACAATCACGTAACAAGCCATTCTGAGCTTACAAATAACTGAATCAGTGAACCGTTCGATGAGAATCAACTATAATCAAGTAATAAGATATTCTGAGCTTACAAATCACCGAACCGGTCAACCTTTCAATGAGAATCAATTATAATCATGTAACAAGCCATTTTGAGCTTACAAATCACTGAATCGGTCAACCATTCAATGAGAATCAGCTACAATCACGTAGCAAGCTATTTTGATGTAACAAATTAGTGAATCGATGAACCATTCGATGAGAATTAGCTACAATCATGTAACAAGCCATTTTGAGTTTACAAATCACTGAATCGGTCAACCGTTCGATGAGAATCAGCTACAATCACGTAAAAAGCCATTGTGAGCTTTACAAATCATCGAATCGGTGAACCGTTCAATGAGAATTAGCTACAAGCACCTAAGAAGCCATTCTGAGCTTACAAATCATCGAATCGGTCAACCGTTTGATGAGAATCAGCTACAATGACGTAAAAGCCATTCTGAGCTTACAAATCATTGACTCGGTCCACTGTTCGATGAGAATCAGTTACAATCTCGTAACAAGCCGTTCTGAGATTACTAATCATAGAATCGGTCAACTGTTTAATGAGAATCAGCTAGAATCATAGAACAAGCCATTCTAAGATTACAAGTCACCGAATCGGTGAACCGTTTGATGAGAATCAATTACAATCATGTAACAAGCCATTCTGAGCTTACCAATTATCGAATCGGTCAACCGTTCGATTAGAATTAGCTACAATCACATAACAAGCCATTATGACCTTACAAATCACCGAATCGGTCAACCGTTCGATGAGAATTAGCTACTATCATGTAACAAGCCATTTTGAGCTTACAAATCACTGAATCAGTCAACCGTTCGATGAGAATCAATTACAATCATGTAATAAGCCATTCTGAGCTTACAAATCACTGAATCGATCAACCGTTTGATGAGAATCAGCTTCAATCATAGAGCAAGCCATTCGGAGCTTACAAATCACTGAATCTGTCAACCATTTGATGAGAATCAGTTACAATCACATAACAAGCCATTCTGAGCTTACAAATCACTGAATCGTTCAACCGTTCGATGAGAATCAATTACAATCATGTAACAAGTCATTCTGAGGTTACAAATCACCAAATCGGGCAACCGTTCGATGAGAATCAACTACAATCATGTAACAAGCCATTATGTGCTTACAAATCCTTGAATCGCTGAACCCTTCAATGAAAATCAGCTACAATCATGTAACAATCCATTCTAAGCTTACAAATCACCGAATCAATCAACTGTTTGATTAGAATCAGCTATAATCACATAACATGCCATTTTGAGCTTACAAATCACCGAATCAATTAACCGTTCAATGACAATTAACTACAAACATGTAACAAGCAATTTTGAGCTTACAAATCATCGAATCAATGAACTGTTCAATAAGAATCAGCTACAATGACATAACAAGCCATTCTGAGCTTACATATCACCGAATCGGTCAACCATTTGAGGAGAATGAACTACAAATAGGTAAAAAGCCATTCTGAGCTTACAAATCACCGACTTGGTCAACCGTTCGAGGAGAATTAGCTACAATCACATAACAAGCCATTCTGAGCATACAAATCACCGAATCGGTCAACCGTTCGATGAGAGTCAGCTACTATCATATAACAAGCAGTTCTGAGCTTACAAATCATCGAATCGGTCAACCATTCAATGAGAATCGACTGCAATCATGTAACAAGCCATTCTGATCTTACAAATCACCGAATTGGCCAACCATTCGATGAGAATCAATTAAAATCATGTAACAAGCCATTCTAACCTTAAAAATCACCGAATCGGTGAACCGTTTGATGAGAATTAGCTACAATAACGTAATAAGGCATTCTGAGATTACAAATCACCAAATCGGTCAACTGTTCGATGAGAATCAGCTACAATCATGTGACAAGTCATTTTGAGGTTACAAATCACCGAATCAGTCAACCGTTCAATGAGAATTAGCTAAAATCACGTAACAAGCTATTCTAAGCTTACAAATCAATGAATCGGTCAATCGTTCGATGAGATTTAGCTACAATCATGTAAAAATCCATTCTGAGCTGACAAATCACCAAATTGGTCAACCATTCGATGAGAATTAGCTGCAATCACGTAACAAGCCATTCTAGTCTTACAAATCACCGAATCAGTGAACCGTTCGATGAGAATTAGCTACAATCACGTAACAAGCCATTTTTTGCTTACAAATTACCAAATTGGTCAACCATTCAATGAGAATGAATTACAATCACGTAACAAACCATTTTGAGCTGACAAATCACTGAATCGGTCAACTGTTTGATGAGAATCAACTACAATCACGTAACAAGGTAGTTTAATCTTATAAATCACCGAATCGGTCAACTATTTGATGAGAATGAGCTACAATCATGTAACAAGCCATTCTGAGCTTACAAATCACTGAATCGGTCAACAGTTCAATGAGAATTAATTACAATTATGTATAAAGCCATTCTGGGCTCATAAATCACCGAATTGGTCAACCGTTCGATGAGAATCAGCTAAAATAACTTAACAAGGCATTCTGAGTTTACAAATCACTGAATCGGTCAATAGTTCGATGATAATCAACAACAATCAGGTAACAAGCCATTCTGAGCGTTCAAATTGCCAAATCGGTCAACCGTTCGATGAGAATTAGCTACAATTATAAGAGAAGCAATTCTAAGCTTACAAATCACTGAATCGGTTAATTGTTCAATTTGAATCAACTACATTAATGTAACAAGCCATTCTGAGCTTACAAATCACTGAATTAGGCAACAGTTCGCTGAGAATCAGCTAGAATCACGTAACTAGCCATTCTGAGCTTACAAATCATCAAATCGATCAACTGTTCGATGATAATCAGCTACAATCACGTAACAAGCCATTCTGAGCTTAAAAATCACTGATTGGTCCATCGTTTGATGAGATTCAGATACAATCACGTAACAAACCATTTTGAGCTTACAAATCACTGAATCGGTCAAGTATTCGATGAAAATTAACTACAATCATGTAACAAGCCATTCTAAGCTTACAAATCTTGAAATCGGTGAACCGTTCAATGAGAATCAGCTATAATCATGTAACAATCCTTTCTGAGCTTACAAATCACTGAATCGATCAACGATTCGATGAGAATTAGCTACAATCATGTAACAACCCATTATGAGCTTACAAATCTCCTTATTGGTGAACCGTTCGATGGGAATCAACTACAATTATGTAACAAGCCATTTTGAGCTTACAAATCACTTAATCTGTGAATCATTCGATGAGAATCAAGTACAATCATGTAACAAACCATTATGAGCTTACAAATCACTGAATCAGTCAACCGTTCGATAAGAATCAGCTACAATCAAGTAACATCCATTTTGAGCTTACTGATCATTGTATCGGTCAACCGTTCGATGAGAATCAGCTACAAACATGTAAAAAGCCATTCTAAGCTTACAAATTAGTGACTCGGTCCACCGTTTGATGACCATCATCTATAATCAAGTAACAAGCAATTCTGAGCTTACATATCAATGAATTGGTCAACCGTTCGAAGAATTTCAATTACAATCACGTAACAAGCAATTCTGAGCTTACATATTATCGAATCGGTCAATCGTTTGATGAGAATCAACTATAATCACATAACAACCCATTCCAAGTGAAAGAAATCTCTGAATTGGTCAACCATTCGATGAGAATTAATTATAATCACGTAAAAAGCCATTCTCAGCTTACAAATCACTGACTCGGTCAACCATTCGATGAGAATCAGCTACAATCACTTAACAAGCCATTCTGAGTTTAGAAATCATTGAATCGGTCAATCTTTCGATGAGAATCAGCTACAATCACATAACAAGCCATTTTGAGTTTTAAAATCACCAAATCTGTCAACTATTTGATGAGAATCAATTACAATCATGTAACAAGCCATTCTGAGCTTACAAATCATCGACTCGATCAACTATTCGATGAGAATCAGGTATAATCACATAACAAGCCATTTTAATCTTCAAAATCACCGAACTGGTCAACCATTCGATTAGAATAAATTACAATCACGTAGCAAGCCATTTTGAGCCTACAAATCATCGAATTGGTCAACTGGTCAATAAGAATAAGCTACAATCAGGTAACAAGCCATTTTATGCTCACAAATCACCGAATTAGTGAACCGTTCAATCAAAATTAGCTACAATCACGTAACAAGCCATTCTGAGCTTACAAATCACCGAATCTGTCAACCATTTGATGAGAATCATTTACAATGACTTAACAAGCCATTCTAAGTTTGCAAATCACTGGATCGGTCAACCGTTCAATGAGAATCAGCTAAAATCAGGTAACAAGACATTCTGAGCTTACAAATCACCGAATCGGTCAACCATTTGATGAGAATTAGCTATAATCATGTAAAAAGCCATTCTAAGCTTACAAATCACTGACTCGGTCCACCGTTCGATGAGAGTCAACTACAATCATGTAACAAGCCATTCTGAGCTTCCAAATCACTGAATTGGTAAACTGTTCGATGAGAATCATCTAGAATCACGTAACAATCCATTCTCAGCTTACAAATCACTGAATCGGTGAACCGTACGATGAGAATGAATTACAATCATGTAGCAAGCCATTCTGAGCTTACAAATTATCGAATCGGTCAACCATTCAATGAGAATTAGCTACAATCACATAACAAGCCATTATGAGCTTAAAAATCACTGATTCAGTCAACCGTTTGATCAGAATCAATTACAATCACATAACAAGCCATTCTGAGCTGACAAATCACCAAATTGGTCAACTGTTTTATGAGAATGAGCTACAATTATGTAACAAGCCATTCTGAGCTTACAAATCATCGAATCGATCAACCATTGGATGAGAATCAGCTACAATCACGTAAAAGGCCATTATAAGCTTACAAATCACTGAATAGTCCAACGATTTGATGAGAATCAATTACAATCACGTAACAAGCCATTCTAAGCTTATAAATCATTGAATCAGTCAAGCATTTGATGAGAATTAGATAAAATCATGTAACAAGCCATTCTGAGCTTACAAATCGCTGAATCGGTCAACCATTTGATGAGAATCAATTAAAATCTCATGAAAAGCCATTCTGAGCTTACAAATCACTGAATCGATCAACTGTTCGATTAGAATTAGCTATAATCATGTAACAAGCCATTTTGAGCCTACAAATCATTGAATTCATTAACCGTTTGATGAAAATCAACTACAATCACGTAACAAGCCATTTTGAGGTTACAAATCATCGAATCGGTCAACTGTTTGATGAGAATCAACTACAATCATGAAATGAGCCATTCTGAGCTTACAAATCACCGAATCGGTTAACCATTTGATGAGAATAAGCTACAATCACGTAAAAAGCCATTTTGAGCTTACAAATCACCCACTTTGTTAATCGTTCGATGACAATTAGCTACAATCATGTAACAAGCCATTCTAAGCTTACAAATCATCAAATTGGTCAACTGTTCGATGAGAATCAGCTACAATCACGTAACAAGCCATTATGAGCTTACAAATCATTGAATCAGTCAATCGTTCGATGAGAATCAGCTACAATCATGTAACAAATCATTCCGAGCTTACAAATCACCAATTTGGTCAACTGTTCAATGAGAATTAGCTACAATCATGTAATAAGCCATTACAAGCTTAAAAATCACCGAATCAGTCAACCGTTTGATGTGAATCAACTACAATCACGTAAAAAGCCATTTTGAACTTACAAATCAGCAAATCAGTCAACCGCTCGATGAGAATCAACTATAATCACGTAACAATCTATTATGAGCTTACAAATCACTAAATCGGTCAACCATTGGATGAGAATCAGCTACAATCATGTAACAAGCCATTCTGAGCTTACAAATCATTGAATATGTCAACCATTCGATGAGAATCAGCTATAGTCACGTAGCAAGCCATTCTGAACATACAAATCATCGAATCGGTGAATCGTTCAATGAGAATCATCTAGAATTAGGTAATGAGCCATTCTAAACTTACAAATCAGCAAATCGATCAACTTTTCGATGAGAATTAGCTACAATCACGTAACAATCCATTCTGAGCTTACAAATCTCCGTATCGGTCAACCGTTGGATAAGAATGAACTTCAATCACGTAACAAGCCATTCTAAGCTTACAAATCATCAAATCGGTGAACCGTTCGATGAGAATCAACTACAATTACATAAAAAGCCATTCTGAGCTTACAAATCACCGAATCAATAAACCGTTCGATGAGAATCAGCTACAATCACATAAGAAGCCATTCTGAGCTTACAAATCACTGAATCGATGAACCGTTCGATGAGAATCAACTACAATCACGTAAGAAGCCATTCTGAGCTTACAAATCACTGAATCTATGAACTGTTCGATGAGAATCAACTATAATAACGTAACAAGCCATTCTGAAATTACAAATCACTGAATTTGTCAACTGTTTGATGAGAATCAGCTACAATCAGGTAACAGGCCATTTTAGAGCTTACAAATCACTGAATCAGTCAACCGTTGGATGAGAGTCAGCTACAATCATGTAACAAGCTGTTAGGACCTTACAATCACGTAACAAGCCATTATGAGTTTACAAATCACCAAATCTAGGAACCGTTCGATGAGAATCAACTATAATAATGTAATAAGCCATTCTTAGCTTACAAATCATCAAATCGGTCAACTATTCGATGAGAATCAGCTACAATGACATAACAGTCTATTCTGAGCTTACAAATCATCGAATTGGTCAACCATTCGATGAGAATCAACTACAATCATGTAACAAGCCATTTTGAGCTTACAATTCACCGAATTGGTTAACCCTTCGATGAGAATCAGCTACAATCACATAACAAGCAATTCTGAGCTTACAAATCTCTGAATTTGTCAACCGTTCGATGAGAATCAGTTACAATAACACAACAAGCCATTTTGAGCTTACAAATCATCAAATCATTCAATCATTCAATGAGAATCAACTACAATCACGTAACAAGTGATTTTGAGCTTACAAATCACCGAATCGATCAATCGTTCAATGAGAATCAGCTACAATCACGTAACAAACCATTTTGAGCTTACAAATCACTGAATCAGCTACAATCATGTAACAAGCCATTCTGAGATTACTAATCACCGATTTGGTCAACCATTGAATGAGAATAAGCTATAATCATGTAACATGTCATTCTGAGCTTACAAATCACCGAAATGGTCAACCATTCAATGAGAATTAGCAACAATCACATAGCAAGCTATTATGAGCTTACAAATCATCGAATCAGTCAACCATTCGATGAGAATCAACTATAATCACGTAACAAGCTATTCTGAGCTTACAAATCACTGAATCGGTCAATCGTTCGATGCGAATCAGCTACAATCACATAAAAAGCCATTTTGAGCTTACAAATCACCGAATTGGTCATCCTTTCGATGAGAATCAATTACAATCACCTAACAAGCCATTCTGAGCTTAGAAATCATCAAATAAGTCAACCGTTCGATGAGAATCAGCTATAATCACGTAACAAGCCATTCTGAGTTTACAAACCACTGAATTGGTCAACCGTTTAATGAGAATTAGCTACAATCACGTACCAAGCCATTTCAAGCGTAAAAATCATTGAATCGGTCAATCGTTCGATAAGAATTAGCTACAATCATGTAAAAACTAATTCCTAGCTTATGAGTCACCGAATCAGTCAACTGTTAGATGAGAATCAACTATAATAACATAACAAGTCATTCTGAGCTTACAAATCACCGAACCGGTCAACTGTTTGATGAGAATCAACTACAATCATGTAACAGGCTATTTTGAGCTTACAAATCACTGAATTGGTCAACCGATCAATGAGAATCAGCTATAATCATGTAACATTCTATTTTGAGCTTACAAATCACCGAATCGGTCAACCGTTTGATGAGAATCAATTACAATCATGTAACAAGAAATTATGAGCTTACAAATCATCGAGTCGGTCAACCTTTTGATGAGAATCAATTACAATCACGTAAAAAGTGATTCTAAGCTTACAAATAACCGAATTAGTCAACCGTTCGATGAGAATCAACTACAATCACGTAAAAAACCATTTCAAGCTTACAAATCACTGAATCGGTCAACCGTTTGATCAGAATTACATACAATCATGTAACAAGCCATTTCGAGCTTACAAATCACCGAAATGGGCAACCGTTTAATGAGAATCAATTACAATCACGTAACAAGCCATTCTGAGTTTACAAATCATCGTATCAGTGGACCGTTCGATGAGAATCACCTACAATCATGTAACAAGGCATTTTGAACTTACAAATGACTGAATCGATTAACCATTCGAAGAGAATCAACTACAATCATGTAACAAGCCATTCTGAGCTTACAAATCACCGAATGGGTCAACTGTTCACTGAGAATCAACTACAATCATGTAACAGACGATTCTTATCTTACAAATAATCGAATCGGTCAACCGTTCGATGAGACTTAGTTACAATCACGTAAAAAGCCATTCTGAGCTTACAAATCACCGAGTTGGTGAACCGTTTGATGACAATCAGCTACAATCATGTAACAAGCCATTCTGAATTTACAAGTCTCCGAATTGATCAACTGTTCAATGAGAATCAACTAAAATCACGTAACAAGCCATTTTGAGCTTACAAATCACTGAATCGGTCAACCATTTGATGAGAATCAGCTACAATCATGTAACAAGACATTTTGAGCTTACAAATCATCAAATCAGTCAACCATTCATTGAGAATCAGCTACAATCATGTAACAGACCATTATGAGCTTACATATCACCCAATCATTCAACCATTCGATGAGAATCAACTACAATCACGTAACAAGCCATTCTGAGCTTAAAATCATCGAATTCATCAACGGTTCAGTGAGAATCAACTGCAATCACATAACAAGCCATTCTGAGCTTACAAATCACCATATCGGGCAATCATTCAATGAGAAACAACTATAATCACGTAACAAGACATTCTAAGCTTACAACTCAACGAATCGATGAACTGTTCAATTAGAATCAGCTACAATCATATAACAAGCCATTCTCAGCGTAGAAATCACTGAATCGGTCAACCATTCGATGAGAATAAGCTACAATTATGTAAAAAGCCCTTTTGAGCTTACAAATCACCGAATCAATCAACCGTTCGATGAGAATCAGCTATAATCACTTACTAAGCCATTCTCAGCTTACAAATCACTGAATCGGTCAACCATTCGATGAGAACCAATTTTAATCACGTAACAAGCCATTCTAAGCTTACAAATCACTGAATCTATCAATTGTTTGATGAGAATCAGCTACAATTACGTAAAAGGCCATTATGAGCTTAAAAATCACTGAACTGGTCAACCATTCGATGAGAATTAGCTACAATCATGTAACAAGCCATTCTGAGCTGACAAATCACTGAATCAGTCAACCGTTTAATGAGAATCAGCTACAACCATGTAAAAGGCCATTCTGAGCTTATAAATCTCTGAATCGTCTAACCATTCGATGAGAATCAATTACAATCACGTAACAAGCCATTTTGAGCTTACAAATCACCGAATCAATCCACCGTTCGATGAGAATCAGCAATCACGTAACAAGTCATTCTGAGTTTAAAAATCACTGACTCAATCAACCGTTCAATGAGAATCAACTACAATCACATAACAAGCCATTCTTAGCTTCCAAATTATAGAATCAGTAAATGGTTCGATGAGAATCAACTACAATCACGTAACAAGCCATTCTAAGCTTACAAATCACTAAATCAGTGAACCGTTCGATGAGAATCAGCTACAATCATGTAACAAGCCATTGTCGGTTTAGAAATCATCGAATCGGCCAAATTTTTGATGAGAATCAGCTACAATAACATAACAAGCCAATTTGAGCTTACAAACCACCAAATCTCACAACCGTTCAATGAGAATTAACTACAATCACCTAACAAGCCATTTAGAGCTTACAAAATGCTGAATCGGTCAACTGTTCGATGAGACTCAGCTACAATCATGTAACAAGCCATTCTGAGCTTACAAATCATCGAATTGGTCAACCATTCGATGAGAATCAGCTACAATCATGTCAAAAGCCATTTTGAACGTACAAATCAATGACTCGATCCACCGTTTGTTGAGAATCAGCTACAATCACGTAACAAGTCATCTTGAGCTTCCAAATCATAGAATCAGTGAATCGTGCGAGGAGAATCATCTACAATCATGTAACAAGCCATTCGGAGCTAACAAATCACTGGATCGGTGAACTGTTCTATGAGAATCAATTACAATCATGTAACAAGCCATTCCGAGCTTACAAGTTAACGAATCGGTGAATGCTTCGATGAGAATCAGCTAAAATCATGTAACAAGCCATTTTGAGCTTAGAAATCATTGAATCTATGAATCGTTCAATGAGAATCAGCTATAATCAAGTAACAAGCCATTGTGAGCTTAGAAATTACCAAATCAGTCAACCATTCGATGAGAATCAGCTACAATCATGTAACAAGCCATTCTGAGCTTACAAATCACTGAATCGATCCACCGTTCAATGAGAATCAGCTACAATGATACAACAAGCCATTCTAAGCTTTTAAATCATCGAATCAATGAACCGTTTGATCAGAATCAGCTACAATCACGTAACAAGCCATTCTCAGCTTACAAATCACCGAATCACTCAACCGTTTGATGAGAATCAAATACAATCACTTAAAAAGCCATTCTGAGCTTCCAAATCACCGAATCAGTCAATCGTTCGATGAGAATCAGCTACAATCACGTAACAAGCCATTTTCAGCTTACAAATCACTGAATCGGTCAACCGTTGGATGACAATTAGCTACAATCACGTAACAAGCCATTTTGAGCTTACAAATCACCGAATCGGTCAACCGTTCAATGAGAATTAGCTAGATTCATGTAACAAGTCATTATGAGATTAAAAATCACTGAATCGGTCCACCGTTCAATGAGATTCAGCTACAATCATGAAACAAGCCATTCTAAGCTTACAAATCACTGAATTGGTCAATTATTCGATGAGAATCAGCTACAATCAGGGAACAAGCCATTTTGAGGTTACAAATCACCGAATCATTCAACTGTTCGATGAGAATTAGCTACAGTCATGAAACAAGCCATTCTGAGCTTACAAATCAGTGAATCGGTCAATCGTTCGATGAGAATCAGCTACAATCATGTAACAAGCCATTCTTAGCTTACAACTCATTGAATCGGTCAACAATTTTGTGAGAATAAGCTAGAATCTCGTAACTAGCCATTCTAACCTTACAAATCACTGAATTGGTCAATCGTTCGATGAGAATCAGCTAAAATCATGTAACAAGCCATTTTGAGGTTACAAATCACCGAATCGGTCAACTGTTCGATGCGAATCAACTAGAATCACGTAAAAAGCCATTCTCAGCTTACAATTCACCAAATCGGTCAACCGTTTGATGAGAATCAGCTACAATCATGTAACAAGCTATTATGAGCTTACAAATCACTTAATTGGTCAACTGTTCGAAGAGAATCAACTACAATCATGTAACAAGCCATTCTGAGCTTACAAATCATCGAATCAGTCAACTATTTGATGAGAATCAGCTACAATCATGTAACAAGCCATTCGATGAGAATGACCTACGTTCATGTAACAAGCCATTCTAAGCTTCCAAATCACCGAATCGATGTACCGTGCGAGGAGAATAATCTACAATCATGTCATAAGCCATTCCAAGCTTACAAATCATCGAATCAATCAATCATTCGAGGAGAATCAGCTACAATCACGTAACAAGCCATTCCGAGCTTACAAATCACCGAATCGGTCAACAGTTTGATGACAATTAGCTACAATCACATAACAAGCCATTTTGAGCTTACAAATCACCGAATTGGTCAACCGTTCAATGAGAATTAGCTAGAATCATGTTACAAGCCATTATGAGATTATAAATCACCGAATCGGTCCACCGTTCAATGAGATTCAGGTACAATCATGTAACAAGCCATTCTAAGCTTACAAATCACCAAATTGATCAACCATTCAATGAGAATCGGCTAGAATCACGTAACAAGCCATTCTGAGCTTACAAATCACCAAATCGGTCAACCATTCGATGAGAATCAGGTAAAATTATGTAACAAGTCATTATGAGGTTACAAATTACCGAATCGGTGAACCATTCAATTAGAATCAACTACAATAATATAACAAGCCATTATGAGCTTAGAAATCACTGAATCGGTCAACCGTTCAATGAGAATCAGCTACAATCATGTAACAAGCCATTCTGAGCTTACAAATCATAGAATCGGTAAACTGTTTGATGAGAATCAACTACAATCATGTAATAAGCCATTTTGAGAATAAAAATCACTAAATCGGTCAACCTTTCAATCATAATCAGCTACAATCACGTAACAAGCCATTTTGAACTTACAAATCACCGAATTAGTCAACCATTTGATGAGAGTCAGGTACAGTCACGTAACAAGCCATTCCTAGCTTATAAATCACTAAATTGGTCAACCATTCGATGAGAATGAGCTACAATCACGTAACAAGCCATTATGAGCTTACACATCACCGAATTGGTCAACCATTCGATGAGAATCAGCTACAATCACGTAAAAAGCCAGTCTAAGGTTACAAATCATTGAGTCCATCCACCGTTCATTGAGAATTAGCTACAATCACGAATAAGCTATTATGAGCTTCCAAATAACTGAATCAATGAACCGTGTGAGGAGAATCATCTACAATCATGTAAAAAGCCATTCTGAGCTTACAAATCACCAAATCGGTGAACTGTTCGATTAGAATCAATTACAACCATGTAACAAGCCATTATGAGCTTACAAAATACTGAATCATTCAACCATTCCATGAGAATCAATTACAATCATATAAAAAGCCATTCTGAGCTTATAAATCACCGAATCAGTCAAACATTTGATGAGAATTAGGTAAAATCATGTAACAAGCCATTCTGAGCTTACCAATCACCGAATCGGTCAACCGTTCGATGAGAATCAGCTAATATCATATAACAAGCCATTTTGAGCTTACAAATCACTGAATCAGTCAACTATTCGATGAGAATAAGCTACAATCATGTAACAAGTCATTCTCAGCTTACAAATCACCGAACCGGTCAACCGTTCAATGAGAATCCGCTATAATCAAATAATAAGCCATTCTGAGCTTACAAATGTCTGAGTCGGTGAACCATTCAATGAGAATAAATTACAATCACGTAACAAGCCATTTTGATTTTGCAAATCAATGAATCGGTGAACCGTTCAATCAGAATTAGCTACAATCACGTAAAGAGCCATTTTGGGCTTACAAAACACTGAATCAATCAATTGTTCAATGAGAATCAGATACAATCTACAATCACATAACAAGCCATTTTGAGCTTCCAAATCACCGAATCGGTGAACCATGCGACGAGAATCATCTACAATCATGTAGCAAGCCATTCCAAGCTTCATTGAACCTTTTGATGAGAATCAATTACAATCATATAACAAGCCATTTTGAGCTTACAAATTAACGAATCGGTCAACTGTTCGATGAGAATTAGTTACAATTACATAACAAGCCATTCTGAGTGTACAAATCATTGAATCAGTCAACCGTTCAATGAAAATCAATTACAATCATGTAAGAAGCCATTCTGAGCTTACAAATCACCTAATCGGTCAACCTTTCGAGGAGAATCAGCTACAATTACGTAACAAGCCATTCTGAGCTTACAAATTACCAAATCGGTCCATTGTTCGATGAGAATCAGCTACAATGATGTAACAAGCCATTATGAGCTTTTAAATCATCGAATCGGTGACCCGTTCGATGAGAATCTGCTACAATCACCTAATAAGCCATTTTGAGCTTACAAATCATTGAATCGATAAACCAATTGATTAGAATCAACTACAATCACATAAAAAGCCATTCTGAGCTTACAAATCACCGACTCGTTCCACCGTACGATGAGAATCATCTACAATTACGTAACAATCAACTTTGAGCTTACAAATCAGCAAATCGGTCAACCATTTGATGGAAATTAATTACAATCACGTAACAAGCCATTCTAAGCTTACAAATCCCTGAATTGGTGAACCATTCAATGAGAATCAGTTACAATCATGTAACAAGGCATGTTGAGCTTACAAATCACCGAATCAGTCAATCGTTTGATGAGAATCAACTACTATCACATAACAAGCCATTATGAGCTTATAAATCACCTGAATCGGTCAACTGAAATGATGAGAATCAGCTACAATCATAAAAAAAGCCATTACGAGTGTACAAATTAGTGACTCAGTCCACTGTTCAATGAGAATCAATTACTATCACGTAACAAGCCATTCTGAGCTTACAAATCATCGAATTGGTCAACCATTTGATGAGAATCAGCTACAATCATGTAACAAGGCATTCTAAGCTTTGAAATCACTAAATCGATCAACCGTTTGATGAGATTCAACTACAATGATGTAACAAGCCATTTTGAGGTTACAAATCACCAAATCGGTCAACTGTTTGATGAGAATCAGCTAAAATCACTTAACAAGCCATTCTGAGCTTATAAATCATCGAATCAGTCCATTGTTCAAAGAGATTCAGCTACAATCACATAACAAGCCATTCTAAGCTTACAAATCTCAAAATCGGTCAACCGTTCGATGAGAATCAGCTATAATAATGTAACAAGCTATTCTGAGCTTACAAATCACTGAATTGGTCAACTGTTCGATGAGAATTAGCTAAAATGATGTACCAAGTCATTATGAGCTTACAAATCACCGAATCGGTCAACCGTTTGATGAGAATTAATTGAAATCATGTAGCAAGCCATTTTGAGCTTATAAATCACCGAATCGGTCAACCGTTTGATGAGAATCAGCTATAATCATGTAAAAAGCTATTTTGAGGTTAGAAATCTTTGACTCGGTCCACCGTTCGTTGAAAATTAGCTACAATCATGTAACAAGCCATTCTAAGCTTCCAAATCACTGAATCGGTGAACCGCGCGAGGAGAATCATCTACAATCACTTTACAAGCCATTTCGAGCTTAGAAATTATCGAATCGGTGAACCGTTTAATGAGAATCAATTACAATCATTTAACAAGCCATTCTGAGTTTACAAATTAACAAATCAGTTAACCATTTGTTGAGAATTAGCTACAATCAAATAACAAGCCATTCTGAGCTTACAAATCATCAAATCAGTCAACCATTCGATTAGAATCAATTACAATCACGTAACAAGCTATTGTGAGCTTACAAATTATCGAATCGGTCAACTGTTCAATGAGAATCAATTACAATCATGTAACAACCCATTTTGGGCTTACAAATCATAGAATGGGTCAACTGTTTAATTAGAATAAGGTACAATCACGTAACAAGCCATTTCAAGCTTACAAATCACCAAATCGGTCAACCGTTCGATGAGAATCAACTATAATCACGTAAAAATCCATTATGAGTTTACAAATCATTGACTCGGTCCACTGTTCATTGAGAATTAGCTACAATCACGTAACAAGCCAATCTGAGCTTCCAAATCACCGAATCGGTGAACCGTGCAAGGAGAATGATCTACAATCATGTAACAAGCCATTCCAAGCTTACATATCATCAAATCGGTGAACCGTTCGATTAGAATCAATTAAAATCATGTAACAAGCCATTTTGAGCTGATAAATTAATGAATCAGTCAACCGTTTGATGAGAATTAGCAATAATCACATAACAAGCCATTTTGGGCTTACAAATCACCGAATCAGTCAACCATTTGATGAGAATCAATTACATTCAAGTAGCAAGCCATTCTAAGGTTATAAATCACCAAATCGATCAACTGTTCGATGGGAATCAACTACAATCACGTAACAAGCCATTCTGAACTTACAAATCACCAAATCAGTCAACGATTCGATGAGAATCAGCTACTATCATATAACAGGCCATTCTAAGCTTACAAATCACTGAGTCGGTGAAATGTTCGATGAGAATTAGCTACAATCATGTAACAAGCCATTATGAGCTTACAAATCACCGAATTGATCAATCGTTCGATGAGAATATGCTACAATCACGTAAAAGGCCATTCTGATCTTACAAATCACTGAACTGGCCAACCATTTGATGAGAATCAATTACAATCACGTAATAAGCCATTCTAAGATTACAAATCACCGAATCGGTCAACCGTTCAATGAGAATCAGCTATAATCATGTAACAAGCCATTCTGAGCTTACAAATCACCAAATCAGTCGTTCGATGAGAATCAACTAGAATCACGTCACAAGCCATTCTAAGCTTACAAATCATTGAATCAGTCAACCGTTTAATGATAATTAGCTAAAATCACGTAACAAGCCATTTTGAGCTTACAAATCACCGAATCGGTCAACCGTTCGATGAGAATCAGCTACAATCACATAACAAGCCATTCTGGGCTTACAAATCACTGAATTGGTCAATTGTTCAATGAGAATGAGCTGCAATCATGTAACAAGCGATTCTAAGCTTAGAAATCACCGAATTAGTGAGCCATTCAATGAGAATCAGCTACAATCACATAACAAGCTATTATGAGCTTACAAATCACCAAATCGGTCCACCGTTAAATGAGATTCAGCTACAATCATGTAACAAGCCATTCTGAGCTTACAAATGACCAAATCGGTCAACCGTTCGATGAGAATTAGGTACAATCACGTAACAAGCCATTCTAAAGTTACAAATCACCGAATTGGTTAACCGTTCAATGAGAATCAGCTAAAATTACGTAACAAGTAATTATGAGATTACAAAGCACCGAATCGATCAACCGTTTGATGAGAATCAGTTACAATAATGTAACAAGATATTCTGAGCTTACAAATCACTGAATCGTCAACTGTTCGATACGAATCAACTACAATCACGTAAAAAGCCATTTTAAGACTACAAATCAGCTACAATCATGTAACAAACCATTTCGAGCTTGCAAATCACCAAATTGGTCAATCGTTCAAAGATAATTAGCTACAATCACATAACAAGCCATTCTAAGCTTACAAATCTCCAAATCGGTCAACCGTTTGATGAGAATCAGCCACAATCACTTAACAAGCCATTCTAAGCTTACAAATCATCGAATCAGTGAATCGTTCGATGAGAATCAGCTACAATCATGTAACAAGCTATTCAGAGCTTAAAAATCACCGAATCAGTTAACCGTTCGATGAGAATCAGCTACCATCACATAACAAGCCATTCTGAGCTTACAAATAATTGAATCGGTGCACCGTTTGATGAGATTTAGCTACAATCACATAACAAGTGATTCTGACCTTACAAATCACCGAATCAGTCAACCGTTTGATGACAATTAGCTACAATCACGTAACAACCCATTCTGAGCTTACAAATCACCAAATTGGTTAACCGTTCCATGAGAATCATCTAAAATTACATAACAAGTCATTATGAGCTTACAAATCACCGAATCGGTCAACCGCTCGATGAGAATCAATTACAATCATGTAACAAGTCATTCTAAGCTTACAAATCACCGAATTTGTCAACAGTTCTGTGAAAATCAAATAGAATCATGTAACAAGTCATTCTGAGCTTACAAATCATGAAATCGGTCAACCATTCGATGAGAATCAGCTACAAACTTA
Source organism: Chamaecyparis obtusa (assembly GCA_027943335.1). Taxonomy (NCBI): domain Eukaryota; kingdom Viridiplantae; phylum Streptophyta; class Pinopsida; order Cupressales; family Cupressaceae; genus Chamaecyparis; species Chamaecyparis obtusa. Next base: position 558,860 of record BSBK01003129.1, on the reverse strand, counting down.
TGAATCGGTGAACTATTCAATGAGAATCAGCTACAATCATGTAACAAGCCATCCTGAGTTTACAAATCATGGAATCAGTCAACCGTTCGATGAGAATCAATTACAATTACTTAACAACCCAATCTGAAATTACAAATCACCGATTCGGTCAACCGTTTGTTGAGAATCAACTACAATCACGTAACAAGCCTTTCTGAGCTTACAAATCTCTGAATCGGTCAACCATTTCATTAGAGTCAGCTATAATCACATAACAAGCCTTTCTGAGCTTACAAATCACTGAATCGGTCAACTGTTCGATGAGAATCAACTATAATCACCTAGCAAGCCATTTGGAGCTTACAAATCACTGAATCAGTCAATTGTTTGATGAGAATCAGCTACAATCATGTAATAAGCCTTTCTGACCTTATAAATCATTGAATCGGTCAACCGTTTGATGAGAATCAGCTACAATCATGTAACAAGCTAATCCAAATTTACAAATCACTGAATTGGTCAACCATTCGATGAGAATCAGCTACAATCATGTAACAAGTCATTCTGAGATTATAAATCACTGAATCGGTCAACTGTTCAATGAGAATTAGCTACAATAACGTAACAAGCCATTCTAAGCTTACAAATAATCAAGTTGGTTAACCGTTCGATGAGAATCAGCTACAATCATGTAACAAGCCATTGTGAGCATAGCAATCACCGAATCGGTCAACCGTTCGATGAGAATCAACTACAATCATGTAACATGCCATTTTGAGCTTATAAATCAATGAATAGGTCAACCATTTGATGAGAATCAATTATAATAATGTAGCAAGCAATTCTGAGCTTATAAATCATTGAATTGGTCAACCATTCGATGAGAATTAACTACAATCACGTAACAAGCCATTCTTAGCTTACAAATCATTGAATTATTCTATGAGAATCAACTACAATCACGTAACAAACCATTTTGAGCTTACAAATCATTGAATCAATCAATCGTTCGATGAGAATCAATTACAATCATGTAACAAGCCATTCTGAGCTTACAAATCACCGAATCGGTCAACCATTCGATGAGAATCATCTACAATCACGTAACAAGCCTTTCTGAGCTTAAAAATGACTGAATCAGTCAGCCGTTCGATGAGAATCAGTTACAATCACCTAACAAGTCTTTCTGAGCTTACAAATCACCGAATCGGTCAACTGTTCGATGAGAATCAGCTACAATCACATAACAAGGCATTCTGAGCTTACAAATCACTGTATCGGTCAACCATTCGATGAGAATCAGCTACAATCACATAACAAGCCATTTTGAGGTTACAAATCACTGATTTGGTAAACCGTTCGATGAGAATCAGCTACAATCATGTAACAAGAAATTCTAAGCTTACAACTCACCGAATTGGTGAACCGTTCGATCAGAATTAGCTACAATCATATAACAAGCCATTCTGAGCTTACAAATCACCGAATCGGTCAACCATTCAATGCGAATCAGCTATAATCACATAACAAGCCATTCTGAGCTTACAAATCATCGAATCGGTCAACGATTTGATGAAAATCAATTATAATCATGTAAGAAGCCATTGTGAGCTTACAAATCACCAAATCAGTCAACCGTTGGATGAGAATTAGTTACAATCATGTAAGAAGCCATTGTGAGCTTACAAATCAGGGAATTGGTCAACTATTCAATGAGAATCAATTACAGTCACATATTAAGCCATTTTGAGCTTACAAATCATTGAATTGGTCAACCGTTCAAAAAGATTCAACTACAATCATGTAACAAGCCATTCTGAGCTTACAAATCACCAAATCGGTGAATCGTTTGATGAGAATCAACTACAATAATGTAACAAGCCATTTTGAGCTTACAAATCATTTAATCAGTAAACTGTTCAATCAGAATCAATTGAAATAATGTAACAAGCCATTCCGAGCTTACAAATAATTGAATTAGTCAACCATTCGATGAGAATCAACTACAATCATGTAATAAGCCTTTCTATGCTGACAAATCACCAAATCAGTAAACTGTTCAATGAGAATCAGCAGCAACCACCTAACAAGCCTTTCTGAGCGTACAAATCCTTGAATCGACCAACCGTTCGATGAGAATCAATTACAATCATGTAACAAGCCATTATAAGCTTACAAATCACCAAATCATTCAACTGTTTGATGAGAATCAGTTGCAATCATGTAACAAGTCATTCCGAACTTACAAATCACCGAATCGGTCAACCGTTCAATGAGAATTAGCTACAATCACGTAACAAGCCATTTTGAGCTTACAAATCACTGAATCGGTCAACGGTTCAATAAGAATCAGCTAGAATCACATAACAAGCTATTCTGAGCTTACAAATCACCGGATCGGTCAACTGTTCAATGAAAATAATCTACAATCACGTGAAAAGCCATTCTAAGGTTACAAGTCACCGACTCGGTCCACCGTTCGATGAGCATCATCTATAATCACGTAACAAGCCATTTTGAGCTTACATGTTAACAAATCGGTCAACTGTTCGAAGAGAATCAATTACAATCATGTTACAAGCCATTAAGAGCTTACAAATTATCGAATAGGTCAACTGATTGATGAGAATCAACTATAATCACATAACCATCCATTCTGAGCTTACAAATCATTGAATCAGTCAATCGTTTGATGAGAATCAAATACAATCACGTAAAAAGCCATTCTGAGCTTACAAATCATCGACTTGGTCCATCGTTCAATGATAATTAGCTACAATCACATAACAAGCCATTCTGAGCTTACAATGTCAACCATTCGATGAGAATCAATTACAATCATGTAACAAGCCATTCTGAGCTTACAAATCACCAAATCGGTCAACTGTTTGCTTAGAATCAGCTACAATCACATAATAAGCCATTTTGTGCTTACAAATCACTGAATTGGTCAACTGTTCGATGAGAATCAATTACAATCACGTAACAAACCATTCTGAGCTTACAAATCACCGAATAGGTGAACCGTTCATTCAGAATTAGCTACAATCACGTAAGAAGCCATTATGAGCTTAAAAATCATCGCATCAGTCAACCGTTCAATGAGAATTATCTATAATCATCGAATCGGTCAACCATTTGGGGAGAATAATCTACAATGACGTAACAAGCTATTTTGAGTATGCAAATCACCGAATCGGTCAACCGTTCAATGAGAATCAACTATAATAATGTAACAAGCCATTTTGAGCTTACAAATCACCGAATTGATGGACCATATGATAAGAATTAGCTACAATCATGTAACAAGCTATTTTGAGCTTATAAAACACCGAATCAGTCAAACATTTGACAAGACTTAGCTACAATCATGTAACAAGCCATTTTGAGCTTACAAATCACCAAATTCGTCAACCATTCGTTGAGAATCGGCTACAATCATGTAACAAGCCATTCTTAGCTTACAAATAACCCAATCAGTAAATCATTTGATGAGGCTTAGCTACAATCACGTAACAAGCCATTCTGAATTGACAAATCACCAAATCTCTCAATCATTCAATGAGAATCAACTACAAGAGTGTCACAAGCAATTCTGAGCTTACGATTCACCGAATCCATCAATCGTTCAATGAGAAACAGCTAAAATCATGTAACAAGCCATTCTGAGGTTACAAATCACCGAATCGGTCAACCGTTCGATGAGAATCAATTAAAATCATGTAACAAGCCATTCCGAGCTTACAAATCATTGAAATTGTCCACCGTTCGATGAGAATCAGCTACAATGACGTAACAAGCCATTTTGAGCTCACAAATAACCGAATCGGTGAACCGTTCGATGAGAATTAGCTGCAATCATGTGACAAGCCATTCTAAGCTTACAGATCACTAAATCAGTCAACTGTTCGATAAGAATCAACTACAATCAAATAACAAGCCATTCTGAGCTTACAAATCATCGAATCGATCAAACATTCATTGAGAATCAGCTACAATGACGTACCAAGCCATTTTGAGCTTACAAATCACCGAATCGGTCAACCATTCGATGAGAATTAGCTACTATCATGTAACAAGCCATTCTGAGCTTACAAATGATCGAATTGGTCAACTGTTCGATGAGAATTAGCTACAATCATGTAACAAGCCATTATGAGCTTACAAATCACCAAATCAGTCAACCATTCGATGAGAATCAAATACAATCATGTAACAAGCCATTCTGAGCTTACAAATCACTGAATCGGTCAACCGTTCGATTAGAATGAGCTACAAACATGTAAAATATGATTTTGAGCTTACAAATCACCGAATCGGTTAACTGTTCGATGTGAATCAGCTACAATCATGTAACAAGCTATTCTGAGATTACAAATCACCGAATCGGTCAACCGTTTGATGAGAATCAATTAGAATCACGTAACAAGTGATTCTAAGCGTACGAATCACTGAATCGGTCAATCGTTCGATGAGAATCAGCCACAATCACGTAAAAAGCCATTTCGAGCTTACAAATCACTGAATCAGTGAACCGTTCGATGAGAATCAGCTACAATCATGTAACAAGCCATTCTAAGCTCACAAATCATCGAATTAGTCAACCGTTCAATGAGAATTAGCTGCAATCACATAACAAGCCATTCTGAGCTTACAAATCACTGAATCAGTCAACCGTTCAATGAGATCAGCTACAATCATGTAACAACCCATTCTGACCTTACAAATCATTGAATCAACTACAATCACGTAACAAGCCATTTGGAGCTTTCAAATCATGGAATCGGTCAACCGTTCAATGCGAATCAATTACAATTATGTAACAAGCCATTCTAAGCTTACAAATCACCGAATTGGTTAACCATTCTATGAGAATCAGCTATAATCACGTACAAGCCATTTTGAGCTTATAGATCACCAAATTGGTCAACCGTTCATTGAGAATCAACTACAATCACGTAACAAGCCATTTTGAGCTTACAAATCATTGAATCGGTCAACCATTTGATGAGAATCAACTACAATCATGTAAAAAGCCATTATGAGCTTACAAATCACTAAATCAATGAACCGTTCGATGAGAATCAGCTACAATCATGTAACAAACCATTCCGAGCTTACAAATCACCAAATTTGTGAACTGTTTAATGAGAATCAGCTAAAATCACGTAACAACACATTCTGAGCTTACAAATCATTATATCGGGCAATCATTCGATGAGAATCAGGTAGAATCATGTAACAAGACATTCTAAGCTTTAAACTCACTGAATCGGTGAACCGTTGGATCAGAATCAACTACAATAATATAACAAGCCATTCTGAACTTAGAAATCATCGACTCGAGCAACCATTCGATGATAATCAGCTACAATCACGTATCAAGGCATTATGAGATTACAAATCACTGAATCAATCAACTGTTTGATGAGAATCAGCTACAATCACTTAACAAGCCATTATGTGCTTACAAATCACCGAATCGATCAACCATTCGATGAGAATCAATTACAATCACGTAACAAGCCATTCTCAGCTTACAAATTACTGAATTGGTCAACCGTTTGATTAGAATTAATTACAATCACGTAACAAGCGATTCTCAGCTTATAAATCATCGAATTGGTCAACTGTTCGATGAGAATCAGCTACAATCACGTAAAAAGCTATTTCAAGCTTACAAATCCTCAAATCGATCAACCGTTCAATGAGAATTAGCTACAATCTCATAACAAGCCATTCTGAGCTTACAAATCACTGAATTGGTCAACCATTCAATGAGAATCAATTACAATCACGTAACAAGCCATTCTGAGCATACAAATCACCAAATCGGTCCACTCTTCGATGAGAATCACCTACAATCACGTAACAAGCCATTCTAAGCTTACAAATCACCGAATCGGTCAATCGTTCGATGAGAATGAGCTACAATCACGTAATAAGGAATTCTAAGCATACAAATCATCGAATCAGTGAATAGTTTGATGAGAATCACCTACAGTCATGAAACAAGCCATTCTAAGCTTACAAATCAGTGAATCGGTCAACCGTTTAATGAGAATCAATGAAAATCACGTAACAAGTGATTTTGATCTTACAAATCACCAAATGAGTCAACTGTTTGATGAGAATCAATTACAATCAGGTAACAAGGGATTTTGAGCTTACAAATCAGTGAATCGGTCAATTGTTCGATGAGAATAAACTATAATCACGTAAAAAGCCATTCCAAGCTTCAAATCACTGAATTAGTCAACCGTTCAATGAGAATCAGCTACAATCACGTAACAAGCCATTCTGAGCTTACAAATGATCGAATCAGTTAAACGTTCGATGAGAATCAATTACAATCATGTAACAAGCCATTCTAAGGTTACAAATCACTGAATCGGTCAACCGTTTGATGAGAATCAGCTATAATCATGTAACAAGCCATTTTGAGCTTACAAATCAATGAATCGGTCAACCATTCAATGAGAATCAATTACAATCATGTAACAAGCTATTCTAAGGTTACAAATCACTGAATTAGTCAACCGTTTGATTAGAATCATCTACAATCACGTAACAAGTCATTATGAGCTTACAAATTACCTTATCGGTCAACCGTTTGGTGGGAATCAATTACAATCACCTAACAAGCGATTCTAAGCTTACAAGTCACCGAATGGATCAACCGTTAGATGAGAATCAGCTATAATAACGTACAAAGCCATTGCAAGCTTACAAATCACCGAATTGGTCAACCGTTCGATGAGAATTAGCTACAATCACGTAACAAGCCATTTCAAAATTACAAATCACTGAATCAGTCAACTGTTTGATGAGATTCAATTACAAATCGCTGAATCAGTCAACTGTTTGATGAGAATTAGCTACAGTCACGTAACAAGGCATTCTAAACTAACAAATCACCAAATCGATCAACTGTTCGATGAGAATCAGCTACAATCACATAACAAGCCATTCTGAGCTTACAAATCACCCAATCCGTGAACTGTTTGATGAGAATCATCTACATTCACATAATAAGCCATTTTGAGCTTACAAATCACCCAATCCCTGAACTATTTGATCAAGATCAGCTACAATCACATAACAAGCCATTCTGAGTGTACAAATCATCGAATCGGTCAGACGTTTGATGAGAATCAGCTATAATCATGTAACAAGTCATTCAGAGCTTGCAAATCAATGAATCGGTTAACCATTTGATGATAATCATCTACAATCACGTAACAAACCATTCTGAGCTTACAAATCATCGAATCGGTCCACTATTCGATGAGAATTAGGTACAATCATGTAACAATCCATTCTGAGCTTACAAATCACCGAGTCGGTCAATTGTTCAATGAGAATCACTTATAACCATGTAACAAGCCATTCTAATCCTACAAATCATCGAATCTATCAACCGTTCAATGAGAATTAGGTATAATTACATAACATGCCATTCTGAACTTACAAATCATCGAACCGGTCCACTGTTTGATGAGAATCCATTACAATCACATAACAAGCCATTATGATCTTACAAATCACCAAATTAGTCAACCGTTCGATGAGAATCATCTATAATCACGTAAAAAGTGATTCTGAGCTTACAAGTCACTGACTCAATCCACCGTTCGATGAGAATCAGCTATAATCATGTAACAAGCCATTCTAAGCTTCCAAATCATCGAATCATTGAACCGTTCGATAAGAATAATCTACAATCACGTAACAAGCCATTCTAAGCTTACAAATCATCGAATCAGTGAACTGTTCAATGAGAATAAATTACAATCATGTAACAAGCCATTCTAAGCTTACAAATCATCGAATAAGCCAACAGTTCGGTGAGAATAAGCTAGAATCACGTAACAAGCCATTATGAGCTTACAAATCAACAAATCAGTCAACAGTTTGATGAGAATCAGCTACAATCACATAACAAGCCATTATGAGCTTACAAATAACTGAATCGGTCAACCATTGGATGCGAATCAACTACAATCATGTATAAAGCCATTCTGGGCTTTGAAATCACCAAATCAGTCAACCGTTTGATGAGAATCAACTACAACCATGTAAAAATCCATTTTGAGCTTACAAATCTCAGAATCGGTGAACCATTCAATCAGATTCAGCTACAATCATGTAACAAGCCATTCTGAAGTTACAAATCATCGAATCGGTCAACCGTTCAATGAGAATCAATTACAATTACTTAACAAGCCATTCTAAGCTTACAAATCATTGAATCAGTCAACCGTTTGATGAGAATCAACTACAATAACGTAACAAGCCTTTCTGAGCTTACAAATCACTGAATCGGTCAACCATTTGATGAGAATCAGCTACAATCATGTAACAAGCCTTTATGAGCTTACAAATCACTGAATCAGTCAATCATTTAATGAGAATCAACTACAATCACCTACCAAGCCATTCTGAGCTTACAAATTACTGAATCGGTCAACTGTTTGATGAGAATCAGTTGCAATCACGTAACATGCCTTTCTGAGCTTATAAATAATCGAATCAGTCAACCGTTTGATGAGAATCAACTACAATCACGTAACAAGCCATTCTGAACTTACAAATGATTGAATCGGTAAACCGTTCAATGAGAATCAACTACAATCATGTAACAAGCCATTCTGAGCTTAGAAATCACCGAATCGGTCAACCGTTCGATGAGAATCAGCTACAATCACCTAACAAGCCTTTGTGAGCTTACAAATAACCGAATCGATTAACCGTTTGATGAGAATCAGCTACAATCATGTAACAAGCCATTCTGAGCATACAAATCACTGAATCTATCAACCATTTGATGAGAATCAATTTTAATTACTTAACAAGCCGTTCTAAGCTTACAAATCACCGAATCGGTCAACCGTTAGATGAGAATCAACTACAATAACGTAACAAGCCTTTCTGAGCTTACAAATCACTGAATTGGTCAACCATTTGATGAGAATTGACTACCATCATGTAACAAGCCATTCTAAGCTTACAAATCACCGAATCAATGAATCGTTCAATGAGAATCAACTACAATCATGTGACAAGCCATTCTGAGCTTACAAATCATTGAATCGGTCAACCGTTTGATGAGAATCAATTACAATCACGTAACAAGACATTCTCAGCTTACAAATCACCAAATCGGTCAACAAGTTTGATGAGAATCAGCTACAATCACGTAACAAGCCTTTCTGAGCTTACAAATTACCAAATCGGTCAACCGTTCGATGAGAATCAGCTACAATCACCTAACAAGTCTTCTTGAGCTTATGAATCACTGAATCGGTCAACAGTTCGGTGAGAATCAGCTACAGTCACCTAACAAGCCATTCTGAGGTTACAAATTACTGAATTGTTCAACCATTTGATGAGAATCAGCTACAATCATATAAAAAGCCATTCTAAGCTTACTAGTCACCGACTCAGTACACCATTCGATGAGCATCATCTATATTAACGTAACAAGCCATTTTGAGCTTAAATATCAATGAATCGGTTAACCGTTCGAAGAGAATCAATGACAATCACGTAAGAAGCCATTCTGAGCTTACAAATTATCGAATCGGTCAACCGTTTAATGAGAATTAGCTATAATCACATAACAAGCCATTCTAAGCTTACAAATGACTGAATCGGTCAACCGTTCGATGAGAATTGGTTACAATCACGTAAAAAGCCATTCTCAGCTTACAAATCACCGACTCGATCCATGCTTCGATGAGAATCAGCTACAATGACGTAAGAAGCCATTTTGAGCTTACAAATTATTGAATCGTTCAACCGTTCGATGAGAATCAATTACAATCACGTAACATGCCATTCTAAGCTTACAAATCACCGAATCGGTCAACCGTTCGATGAGAATCAGCTACAATCACGTAACAAGCCTTTTTAAGCTTACTAATCACCGAATCGGTCAACCATTCGACGAGAATTAGCTACAATCATGTAACAAGCCAGTCTTAGCTTACAAATCATCGAATCGATCAACCGTTCGATGAGAATCAGGTACAATCACATAACAAGCCATTTTGAGCTTACAAATCACCAAATCTATCAACCATTCGATGAGAATCAATTACAATCACGTAACAAGCCATTCTGAGCTTACAAATCATCGAATTGGTCAACTGTTCTATGAGAATCAACTACAATGATGTAACAAGCCATTTTGATTTTACAAATTACCGAATCATTCATCCGTTCGATGAAAATCAATTACAATCACGTAACATGCCATTCTGAGCTTACAAATCACCGAATTAGTCAACCGTTCGATGAGAATCAACTACAATCATGTAACAAGCCTTTCTGAGCTTACTAATCACCGAATTGGTCAACCGTTCGATGAGAATCAACTACAATCATGTAAGAAGCCATTCTGAGCTTACGAAAAATTGAATCGGTCAATCGTTCGATGAGAATCAGGTACAATCACATAACAAGCCATTCTAAGATTAGAAATCACCAAATCTATCAACCCTTTGACGAGAATCAATTACAATAATGTAACAAGCCATTTTGAGCTTACAAATCACCGAATCGGTGAACTGTTCGATGAGAATTAGCTACAATCACATAACAAGCCATTTTGAGATTACAAATCACTGAATCGGTCAACCATTCATTAGGAATCAGGTACAATCACATAACAAGCCATTGTGAGCTTACAAATCACCAAATCTATCAACCATTCGATGAGAATCAATTACAATCATGTAACAAGCCATTCTGAGCTTACAAATCACTGAATCGTTCAACCATTCGATGAGAATCAGTTACAATCAGGTAACAAGCCTTTCTAAGCTTACAAATCATCGAATTGGTCAACTGTTCGATGAGAATCAGCTACAATCACGTAACAAGCCATTCTGAGAGTACAAATCACCAAATCGGTCAACCATTCGATGAGAATGAGCTACAATAATGTAACAAGCCATTCCGAGCTTAGAAATCACCGAATCGGTCAACCATTCGATGAGAATCAATTAGAATCATGTAACACAACATTATGAGCTTACAAATCACCATATCAGTCAACTGTTCGATGAGAATCAGCTACAATCATGTAACAAGCCATTTTGAGCTTACAAATCACCGAATCGGTTAATCGTTCGATGAGAATCAACTTCAATCATATAACAATCCATTCTGAGCTTACAAATCACCAAATCGGTCAACCGTTTGATGAGAATTAACTACAATCATGAGACAAGCCATTCTGAGCTTACAAATCACCGAATCGGTCAATCGTTCGATGAGAATCAGCTACAATCATAAAACAAGCCATTCTGATATTACAAATTATCAAATCGGTCAACCATTTGAAGAGAATCAGTTACAATCATGTAAAAAGCCATTTCGAGCTTACAAATCACCGAATCAGTCAGCCGTTCGATGAGAATTAGCTACAATCACGTAACAAGCCATTCTAAGCTTACAAAGAACCGAATCGGTCAACTATTCGATGAGAATCAGCTACGATCATGTAACAAGCCATTCTAAGCTTACAAATCACTGAATCGGTTAACCGTTCGATGAGAATCAGCTACGATCATGTAACAAGCCATTTTGAGCTTACAATTCACCGAATTGGTCCACTGTTCAATGAGATTCAACTACAATCACGTAACAAGACATTCTAAACTTACAAATCACCGAATCGGTTAACCTCGATCGGCTACAATCATGTAACAAGCCATTTTGAGATTATAAATCACCGAATCGATCAACCGTTCGATGAGAATCAGCTACATTCACGTAATAAACCATTCTAAGCTTACAAATCACTGAATTGGTCAACCTTTCGATGAGAATTAGTTACAATCACATAAAAAGCCATTCTGAGCTTACAAATCACTGAATCGGTCAACCGTTCGATGCGAATAAACTACAATCACGTAAAAGCCATTCTGATCTTACAAATCACCAAATCAGTCAATCGTCCGATGAGAATCAGCTACAATCACGCAACAAGCCATTATAATCTTACAAATCACTAAATCGGTCAATCGTTTGATGAGAATCAACTACAATCATGTAAAAAGCCATTCTAAGCTTACAAATGATCGAATTAGTCAACCGTTTGATGAGAATTAACTACAATCATGTAACAAGCCATTCTGAGCTTACAAATCTTCAAATCAGTGGACCGTTCGATGAGAATCAACTACAATCACGTACCAAGCCATGTTTAGATTACAAATCATCGAATCGGTCAACCGTTCAATGAGAATCAATTACTATCACTTAAGAAGCCATTCTGTGCTTACAAATCTTCGAATCGGTCAACCATTTGATGAGAATTAGCTACAATAATGTAACAAGCCTTTTTGAGCTTACAAATCACTGAATCGGTCAACTGTTCGATGAGAATCAGCTACAAACATGAAACAAGCCTTTCTGATTGTACAAATCACCAAATTGGTAAACCATTCGATGAGAATTAGCTATAATCAGGTAAAAAGCCATTCTAAGCTTAGAAATCACCGAATTGGTCAACCCTTCAATGAGAATAAGCCACAATCACGTAACAAGCCATTGTGAGCTCACAAATCACCGAATCGGTGAATCGTTTGATCATAATTAGCTACAATCACGTACCAAGCCATTCTGAGCTTACAAATAACCGAATCAGTTAACCGTTTGATGAGAATCATCTACAATGACGTAACAAGCCATTTTCAATTTGCAAATCATCGAATTTGTCAACCGTTCAATGAGAATCAACTATAATCACATAACAAGCATTTTGAGCTTACAAATCACCGAATCAGTGAACCGTTCAATCAGAATTTGCTACAATCATGTAATAAGCCATTATGAGCTTACAAAATATAGAATTGGTCAATTGTTCAACAAGAATTAACTACAATCATGTAACAAGCCATTCTGAGCTTAAAAATCACTGAATCCGTCAACCGTTTGATGAGAATCAGCTACAATCATGTAAAAACCCATTATGAGCTTACAAACCTCTGACTTGGTTAACCGTTTGATGAGAATCAGCTACAATCACGTAACAAGCTATTCTCAGCTTCCAAATCACTGAATCGGTGAACCGTTCGATGAGAATCATCTATAATCACATAGCAAGCCATTGTAAGCTTACAAATCACTGAATCAGTCAACTGTTTGATGAGAATCAGTTACTATCACGTAAAAAGCCATTCTGAGCCTACAAATCACCGACTCGATCCACCGTTTGATGAGAATCAGCTACAATCACGTAACAAGCCATTCTGAGATTAAAAATTATCGAATCGGTGAACCGTTCGCTAAGAATCAGCTTCAATCATGTAACAAGCCATTCTGAGCTTACAAATCACTAAATTAGTTAACCGTTCAATGAGAATCAACTACAATCACGTAACAACCCATTCTGAGCTTACAAATCACTGAATCTGTCAACTATTCGATGAGAATCAACTACAATCACATAACAAGCCAATCTAAGCTTACAAATCACCGTATCGGGCAACCGTTCGATGAGAATAAACTACAATCATGTAACAAGCCATTGTAAGCTTAGAAATCACCGAATCGGTGAACCATTCAATCAGAATTAGCTACAATAATGTAACAAGCCATTTTGAGCTAAACCACCGAATTAGTCAACCATTCGATGAAAATCAATTAAAATGACGTAATGATCCATTCTGAGCTTACAAATCAACAAATCGGTCAACGGTTCGATGTGAATTATCTACAATTAAGTAAAAGGCCATTCTAAGCTTAAAAATCACTGAATCGGTCAACCGTGTGATGAGAATTGGTTACAATCATGTAACAAGCCATTCTGAGCTCACAAATCACCGAATCGATCAACCGTTTGATGAGAATTAGCTACAATCATGTAACAAGCCTTTCTGAACTTACAAATCACTGAATTGGTCAACTGATCGATGAGACTATTAGAAATAGGAAATACTGAGAGGGGGGGTGAATCAGTATTTCACAAACTTTTTCTTTTGCCCACTTATGGATATAACAGATTACTTTAGTGCATACAAAGATTATCAAGCTGATTAACAAACATAGCAGTAAATAGAAAGAACTCATAACACATGATATGTTCTCGAGGAAACCCTGGCCAAGGGAAAACCCCGGTGGGGATGGTACCCACAAAGATCACTAATCAAAAGTATCCTGTTAGGGATAGTGGACCCTGTTAAGAGTCAATTTACAATATATAGTAGATCTATCCTGGTTAAAGGACTTTAGGCCTTGTTAGAAGCCTTAACCCTGTTAGGAGTTAGATTACAAAACCTGATCACTAGCTGAGCTCACTACCCAAACAAGTAATACAAAATATTTCTGACAGTAGTATGGCATTGCTTATAACTTTTCATCAATAGCCTTTGCTGCTATCACAATATACAACTATCGCAAGTTATCTTTTCTTTCTTTTTACACATCACACTGTTCATACACTTTTTCATTACATTTCAAGTATGCCTAATGTATGAGTTATTAGAGCTAATAAATTTATATGGTAGGCTTCCAAAATCTTTATCCAAGAGTAAACATCTAGGATGTCGTCCCTTCATAATGTTAAGTCATTATTTTGACAAGCAAAAATAATCCCTTAACTCTTTCGCTAATACTGTCTCCAAAACTGTTCTGTCTGCAAAAACTGTCTTCGGTAAACTTTGAATAACTTCGTCCGCACTGCTCCAAACTTTATGTGCACTGGGATGGGGTATCCTCATACTCTATAGAAGCTTCAGTTAACTGTGCAAACAAAAATATTGCTCCAGTGGACGTCGCCAACTAAATCTTCATCGGGTGCTCTGTCAGGATCACTGTATCCATACTTAGACAATTTCTTCCTTCAACTTGCCATACTTGCATTCTAGATTCTGCGCTCTCAATAGAGATCATATATTTCCATAATGACAACATCTATGCATCCACATTAGCCAAATTGCCAACAATCTCCCCCTTTGTCATTGGTGGCAACATATGGGAAAATTGGCTAAGTGTGCAATCAAAACTTCAAAGTATTTACACAAAATTTGTGGCCAAATGTTATACAACACATATACAATATTGTACTCCATAGAATAGCTCCCCCTATGAGTATCCTTGCTCAACATATTTTCAATTTTCTGCTATCTCTCCCCCTTTGACAACAATGACAAAGATAGGGTGTACAAAACTTTTAAAAACTTGATACCTTGTTATCAGCTATTACAAAGCCGGTAGGCTTGCAACACAGTCGCCAAACTCTGACTTCCATGATTCAAAATCTTTCTCCCATATCTTCCTGATGGATTCAGCAACATTGAGTAGAGTACTCAATATGTATGCTGTTGTCTGACAAGCTTGCAGGGAATTAAAGCTAAACTTTTGAAAAGATGTCTTTGCTGAAAGACACTGTTCAATTTGGTCTTTAACAATTGAGGTCTTGATTGAGATATGCTCTCTCAAGATGTTAATCCTGAGCATCTTTCTGTTCTTCTCCTCTACTAACATTCTGATTTCATCATTTAACTTCCTTATGTTCTTCTCTATAGAACTTATCTTTACATTTGGGCTTGACAAGGTGTTTGTTTCAGCTGTAATTGCATCTATCTTCTCTCTGATCTTCTTATCTTCTTCAGCTGTTAGGATTTCTGATTTTGTGCATTGTATATACAAACTCTTTCCAATCTCAAAATGTTTCCTCAAATTCTTTATGCATACATCCAAATTACCAATATCATTTTGAATATTTACACTTAAATTTTGTTGCATTTCTGCTTCAAAAGCTTCCTGAACTTTTATTCTAGCAATATCCTTTAAGTAGAAAAATTCAGAGTCAAAAGAGGTTATTACTATTTTAGCTTTCTCAAGTGGATCCGATTCAAATACCTTAGTGCTGATCACACTCTCAAGTTTCTCTGTCAAAACTCTAACTTTGCCTTCAAGGTCCTTCACCTTCTTATTCTTTCCAATAATTTTATTAAGAGATGTGATAAACTCAAGCTGATCATCATCTTCAACCTCTTTTCCAAGGTCTTAAAAAATTGAACCAATTTGTCTCTTCTTATTGTTAGGTGCACTAGGGGTAGTGACCTCTGTCAAAATTTGTTTATCTTTAACTATTTTCTCTGTTGGAACTGATTCTGATACTGCTGGTGCTTCCACTGCCTCTGTATCCTTTTATGATTCTGTAATCTTCTCTTGCTTTTCTAAAGCCAAATTGTCAACAATGTTTCCTAGATCATGAAATACTACATCATCTGACTCTAGTGTCACTTTGGTTCCTTCAATGTCCATTGATTCTTTGCCAATATTGATATGTGAAGAAGATGGAACTTCTTCAATACCAACTTCCTCTGCATGCGATCCTCTGATTCAACATGCTTTCTTGCAACTATATCTGCAAGAACTTGCATTACTGCTTGCTCTGTCTCTTTCTGTACTTCCTCCTTTTTGCCTCCCATTATAAGGATTCTTCTTCTCTTAGTTCTCAATAAAGTTCCAAGAGACTTCAAGAATCTCTTCAAATGATCTTCATCCTCAACTTCACAGAACTGTTTGATTACATGTTCTCTCATCTTTATGTCCTCTTCTTGTGCTCTCTATTTTCTATTCACAAGTTATACAAATCTTCTGGGATCTTACCATGAATAGTGCTAAGTTTCTTATCTGTCACAATCATATGTGTAATCATTGCATTTTCAAAATTCAATCTGTCAAATGATCCATATAGATCATAGAATTTATTTAACTTAGCGAAGTCTTCATGCTTCAATATATCTTCATTAACTCTTTCAATTCTTGGTTTCCAAATTTTCTTCTTGATTGAAACTTCATCATCATCTTTAATTACTGCTACATTTCTGGATACAGGTGGTACAATCACTTTTTGTCTCTTGCTGGGTCCTGTTGCACTCACTTTTACTCTTTTTCTAGGAATAGGAGAAAAAGATTTATCTCCTTCATCTTTTTCAAGTACTTCAACTTTTACCTTTACTACAATAGGATCAACAGGGTCTGCACTAGATGCCTTTTGTGGGATTACAAGATTTTCACTTTGCTTCAAGGCTTCTACAGTCTTCTTAGCTATGTTAAACTCATGACTTGACATACCTGATTCTTTCAGTATTTTCTTCATAGTAGATTCAACTCTCCTTCTAGATTGCTTCTTTTCTCTCAAACTTATTGTAGAGTTGAAATTCTCTTCATAGGTTCCAAACCTATTTGCATGACCATCCAACTCACACTTTAACAGTCTATTCACATATCCTACTGTTTCTGCTTCAGATACTTCATAGCCAAGAGGGTCTATGAATTCCATTCTAGGCTCAACTGCTTCAATGTAGGTGAAATCAATGTCTACCATAAAACAAATGTCATCTTTATGCTTTTCAACTAAGGATTGAGGAATCCTTGATTTGTTCTTAAAATATTTTGAAAAGTCTTCAATACAAGCTTCACACTGTCATTGACTTTATCAAATAGGTGCTTCATGTAGATTGAGTTTATTCTTTCCATTGTGTTCACATTGTCACTCCAATCAACTGTGTAAGGAAATCTTCTCAAAATATGGAAAAACATAAAGGTTATCAGAGATGAAAACCTAAACTATGTGTACTTAGCCTTCTTAATCTTTTCTAAGTTCTCAAATAACTGAATTTTCAAAATTTCACATAGGTCTACTTGTTTCTTCTCAATACACATAAGATAAGCTACATGAACCATTCCTATAGCCATGTCATCTTCCCTTGAACTACCACATAATTTAGTTGTTAGGATCTTGCAAAGGTACCTAACATCATCTTGCTTAATCTTACTTATCGCAATTCCTCTACCATTATAACTAGATCCAGTGTTGTCTAAAAAAATCTTTCTTGTGTTCTTTTCATTCAGTGGAATCTCTCCAACTTTTGATAATCTAGTAAGATCATGAATTAGGTCGGCAGTTATATCAATAACTCTATCCTCCATCCAGAATTTCCCATTGTGGATTCTACTTAAAATGATCTTGGTACATTCCTCATCATTAAATTCATACTTCATAGAATATTTGATAATTTCATTGTTCTCTAGGTGCCCATAAGCTGGTTTAACTGACATGTCTTGATTATACAATTTCCTATAATCATCACTAAAATTTGCATCTCCCAAAGTTTCAAACTTGCAACCTAAATATCCTTTAACATTCTCAATGTGTAATACTCCGTCTGGTACGAATGATAGTGCTAGTCTGTTATCAATTTCAGTTGGTTCTACTAGTTCTTTCTTAATCTTAGGTCTATTCTTATCCTTAACATTATGAACCATAGAAATATCCATCTTATCAACTGACTAAAGATAAAAAATACCTCAACTTTGCAAATCTAGGGTTTCGGTATGATCGTTGTTGCAAACTGCTTCCAAACTTCTTCAAATCATCCCTAACTTGCTTTTTCTTCTTTCAAATCTCTTTTCAATCACTTTTTAATCATGATAACTTTGATTTTGACCTTATAACACTTCACATTAACTTGATCTGACATCGCATTCATTCATTTTGCCGCTAAAACCTCAAAAAGCTAATTCTGCAAACCTACAACCATAAAAATTTTTGTGACCTCGCAAAACATGATATTTTCTTTTGCGCACTTAACCATAGCATCATTACAACATAAAAAACCTATATCTAACTGCGCAAAACTTAACTCATTCAAATTCCTAATCTACACTAATCCTAATCCTAAACTACAGAAACTTACATAATTTAAGTACTTAAAGAAGGGTCAGGTAAAGATTCATCCTTACCATTAGTTACATTACCTTCCTGACTACTTTCAGTGCTAAATATACCTCCTTGATCTGTGCCTTTATCAAATTTTACTTCATCTTTATTGCTACAACAACCTTTCTCTTTGTTTCCTGTATTTTCATTCCTCCTTGCATTGTTGCTAGGGTTAGGGTTATGATGATAACCTCCATTGTTCATTCTGCAAAATCTTGTTGAGTGTCCAAACTTGTTGCATATTTGACAAATGATTCCATTGTTTCCAAATCTTTGTCCTTGCTAGTTAATCTATGACCTGCAATTTCTAGCACTATGTCCTACTTTGTTGCATCTAAAACATACTACCACTTTTCTTTGATTCATTTCTTCAATAGATTTCTTATCTGCATTGTTAGTATTCCCAATCATTCTATCATAATTATTCAAAATTACTTTAGGTCTTCTACATTCGTTAGCTCTGTGTCCAAAACTATGACAATTATAACAATGTCCATTAAGAGGTTTAAATTGCTTACCTGTGCAATCTCTCTTCATGTGCCCAATAATATTACAAGCAAAACATCTACCTTTGAATTCTCTTTGCATAATCCATGAAAGTAAGAAGCCAGATCTGAAGACATCTGAAAGAGTGGAGGAAATAAAGCTAGATGAGAACACATTGGAAGATCCACCTAAAGAAGAACCACCTAGAGAAAAAGAAGAATCAAAGCAAGAAGAATCAAAATAGGAAGAATCATCTAAAGGTATGCTAAACATACTAAATCCAAATCCAGTCCTATCAAAGAATGGTTCTTCAAAAGAAATTTTTTTTTCAGTCTTATCACTATTTGAATATAGCCTTTCAAGTTGTTTAGATTGAGTTAATTCACCTTTCACAATTTTATTATACTTCTCAAGTTCCACATACTGCACTTTTACTTTTTCAAATTTGGATGTTTCCTTTACAAGTCTTGATCTCAGATCTTCATTCTCAATTTTCAATTTTTCATTATCAGATCTCAAATTTCCATCTTTCATACTAAGCTTCAGATTTACTATCTTCAGCTCATGCTTAAGGATCTCATTTTCTTTTTCTAATTCATCACAATCTTCAACAAGCATATCAGATTTCTTTTCAGATTTCAGATCTTCAATCTTACCTTTTAATTTGTCAATAGCATTCTTTGCATCTTCATATTTTCTTCTTAAGGAGTTTCTTTCATCAGTAAGCATATCAATCTGTTCAAGAGCTTCTTCAAGATTCTTCTAAAGTTGATCCATATCCATAGAGATCTTACTCAAGCTGCTAAGCTTTCCTTGAATGTTCCTTCTCTGAGTTACTATGCTCTGATACCAATTGTTAGAAATAGGAAATACTGAGAGGGGGGGGGGGGGGGTGAATCAGTATTTCACAAACTTTTTCTTTTGCCCACTTATGGATATAACAGATTACTTTAGTGCATACAAAGATTATTAAGTTGATTAACAAACATATCAGTAAATAGAAAGAACTCATAACACATGATATATGTTCTCGAGGAAACTTTGGCCAAGGGAAAACCCCGGTGGGGATGGTACCCACAAAGATCACTAATCAAAAGTATCCTGTTAAGGATATTGGACCCTGTTAAGAGTCAATTTATAATATATAGTAGATCTATCTTGGTTAAAGGACTTTAGGCCTTGTTAGAAAAGCTTTAACCCTGTTAGGAGTTAGATTACAAAACCTAATCACCAGCTGAGTTCACTGCCCAAACAGGTAATACAAAATGTTTCTGACTGTAGTATGGTACTGCTTACAACTTCGCATCAATAGCCTTTGCTGCTATCACAATATACAACTATCGCAAGTTATCTTTTCTTTCTTTTTACACATCACACTGTTCATACACTTTTTCATTACATTTCAAGTATGCCTAATGTATGAGTTATTAGAGCTAATAAATTTATATGGTCGGCTTCCAAAATCTTTATCCAAGAGTAAACATCTAGGATGTCGTCCCTTCATAATGTTAAGTCATTATTTTGACAAGCAAAAATAATCCCTTAACTCTTTCGCTAATACTGTCTCCAAAACTGTTCTATCTGCAAAAAATGTCTTTGGTGGTAAAATTTGAATAACTTCATCCGTACTACTCTAAACTTTATGCGCACTGAGATGGGGTATCCTCATACTCTGTAGAAGCTTCAGTTAACTGCGCAAACAAAAATATTACTCCAGTGGATGTCGCCAACTAAATCTTCATCAGGTACTCTGTCAGGATCACTGTATCCATACTTAGACAATTTATTCCTTCAACTTGCCATACTTGCATTCCAAATTTTGCGCTCTCAATAGAGATCATAAGTTTCCATAATGACAACATCTATGCATCCACATTAGCCAAATTGCCAACAGAGACTCAGCTACAATCATGTAAGAAGCCATTATGAGCTTACAAATAACTGAATCTATCAACCATTCAATGAGAATCAGCTACAATCATGTAATAAGCAATTTTGAGCTTACAAATCACTGAATCCATCAACCATTTGATGAGAATCAACTACAATCATGTAACAAGCCATTGTGAGCTTACAAATCACCGAATCAATCAACTGTTTGATCAGAATCAACTACAATCACATAACAAGCCATTATTAGCTTAGAAATGATTGAATTGGTCAACTGTTGAATGAGAATCAACTACGATCATGTAACAAGTAATTCTGAGCTCACAAATCATTGAAACAGTTAACCGTTCGATGAGAATGAATTACAATCACGTAAAAAGCCATTCTGAGCTTACAAATCACTGAATCAGTCAACTGTTTGAGGAGAATTAGCTAATATCATGTAACAACCCATTCTGAGGTTACAGATTGTGAAATCAGTCAACCATTCAATGAGAATCAGTTAAAATCACGTAACAAGCCATTCTGAGCTTACAAATCAATGAATCGGTCAACTGTTCGATGAGAATCAACTACAATCATGTAACAAGCCATTATCAGCTTACAAATCACTGAATCGGTCAACCATCCAATGAGAATGAGCTAGAAGTATCTAACAAGCCATTCTGAGCTTACAAATTATTGAATCGGTCAACCGTTTGATGAGAATCAGCTACAATCACATAACAAGGCATTCTAAGCTTACAAATCACCGAATCGGTCAACTGTTCGATGAGAATTAGCTACAATCACGTAACAAGCCATTCTGAGCTTACAAATCACCGAATCAGTCAACCATTCGATGAGAATAAGCTACAATCATGTAACAAGCCATTCTGAGCTCACAAACCACCGAATCGATGAATTGTTTGATGAAAATCAGCTACAATCACGTAAAAAGCCATTGTGAGTTGACAAATTACTGAATCGGTCAACCATTTGATTAGAATCATCTATAATCACATAACAAGCCATTTTGAGCTTACAAATCACCGAATCGGTCAACCGTTCATTGATAATCAGCTAAAATCATGTAACAAGCCATTTTGAGGTTACAAATCACCGAATCAGTCAACCGTTCGATCAGAATCAGCTACAATAATGTAACAAGCCATTCTGAGCTTACAAATCACCGAATCGGTCAACCGTTCGATGAGAATCACCTACAATCATGTAACAAGTCATTTTGTGCTTACAAATCACTGAATCGGTCAACCGTTGCATTAGAATCAACTACAATCAGGTAAAAAGCCATTCTGAGCTTACAAATCACTGAGTTGGTCAATGTTTCGATGAGAATCAATTACAATCACATAACAAGCAATTTTGAGCTTACAAATCTCTAAATCGGTCAACTATTTGATGAGAATGAGCTACAATCATGTAACAAACCATTCTACGCGTACAATTCACCAAATTGGTGAACCGTTCGATGAGAATCAACTACAATCATGAAACAAGCCATTCTAAGCTTACATATCATCGAATCGATCAACCATTAAGTGAGAATCAATTACAATCACGTAAAAGTGATTCTCAACTTAAGAAATCACCGAATGAGTCAACCGTTCAATGAGAATGAATTACAATTAGGTAACAAGCGATTCTGAGCTTACAAATCAATAAATCGGTCAATCATTTGATGAGAATCAGCTACAATCACGTAAAAAGCCATTCTGAACTTGCAAATCACTGAATTGGTCAACCATTTGATGAGAATAAGCTACAATCACGTAACAAGCCATTCTGAGATTACAAATCAGATAACCGTTCGATGAGAATCAATTACAATCAGGTAACAAACCATTCCAAGGTTACAAATCACTAGATCAATCAACCGTTTGATGAGAATCAGATACAATCACGTAACAAGCCATTCTGAGCTTACAAATCACTGAATGAGTCAACTGTTCGATGAGAATGAATTACAATCACATAACAAGTGATTCTGAGCTTACAAATCACCAAATCGGTTAACCGTTTGATGAGAATCAACTACAATCATGTAAAAAGCCATTCTAAGCTTATAAATCACCGAATTGGTCAACCGTTCGATGAGAATTAGCTACACTCACGTAACAAGCCATTCTGAGATTACAAATAACTAAATCGATCAATCGTTTGATGAGAATCAACTACAATCACGTAACAAGACATTTTGAGCTTACAAATCATCGAATTGGTCCACTGTTTGATGAAAATTAGCTACAATCATGTAATAAGTCATTTTGAGCTTACAAATCACTGAATTGGTCAACGGTTTGATGTGAATCAGCTACAGTGACGTAACAAGCCATTCTGAGCTAACAAATCATCGAATCGGTCCACTATTTGATGAGAATCAGCTACAATCACGTAACAAGCCATTTTGTGCTTACAAATCAGCCAATCGGTGAATTGTTCGATGAAAATCAGCTACAATCATGTAATGAGCCATTTTGAGCTTACAAATCATTGAATCGGTCAACCGTTTGATGAGAATCATCTACAATCACGTAACAAGTCATTCTCAGCTCACAAATTACTGAATTGGTGAACCGTTCGATGAGAATCAGCTACAATCACATAACAAGCCATTTTGAGCTTACAAATCATTGAATCGGTGAAGCATTCGATGAGAATCAGCTACAATCACGTAACAAGCCATTCTGAGCTTACAAATCACTGAATTTGTCAACTGTTGATGAGAATCAACTATAATCACGTAACAAGGCATTATGAGCTTACAAATCATTGAATCATTCAACCGTTCATTGAGAATCAACTACAATCACGTAACAAGCCATTCTGAGCTTACAAATCACCAAATTAGTCAACCGTTGATGAGAATTAGCTACAATCACGTAACAAGCCATTCAAAGCTTATAAATCACCAAATCAGTCAACCGTTTGATGAGAATAAGTTACAATTATGTAACATTGTATTCTGACCTTACAAATCACCAAATCGGTCATCCATTCGATGAGAATCAATTACAATCACGTAACAATCCATTCTGAGCTTACAAATCACCGAATCGCTGAACCGTTCGATGAGAATCAACTATAATCATGTAACAGGCCATTCTGAGCTAACAAATCACCAAATCAATGAACCGTTAGATGGGAATCAATTATAATAATCTAACAAGCCATTCCGAGCTTACAAATTAACGAATTGGTCAACCATTCAATGAGAATAAGCTACAATCACATAACAAGCCATTCTGAGCTTACAAATCACCGAATCGGTCAACCGTTCGATGAGAATCAATTACAATGAAGTAATAAGCCATTCTTAGCTTACAAATAGCCGAATCGGTCAACGGTTCGATGAGAATCAGCTACAATCATGTAACAAGGCATTCTGAGCTTACAAATAAGTGAATCGGTCAATAGTTTGATGAGAATCAGCTACTATCACATAACAAGTTATTCTGAGCTTACAAATCACCGAATTGGTCAACCGTTCGATGAGAATCAACTACAATCATGTAACAAATCATTTTGAAGTTACAAATCACTGGATCGGTCAACCATTCAATGACAATCAACTACAATCACTTAACAAGCCATTATGAGCTTACAAATCACCAAATCAGTCAACCATTTGATGAGAATCAGCTATAATCATATAGCAAGTCATTTTGAGATTACAAATCACCAAATTGGTCAACCGTTCGATGAGAATCAACTATAATCACGTAACAAGCCATTATGAGCTTCCAAATCACCGAATCATTGAATCGTTCGATGAGAATAATCTACAATCACGTAACAGGCCATTCTGAGATTACAAATCACCGAATCGGTGAACCATTTGATGAGAATCAATTACAAGCACATAACTGGCTATTCTGAGCTTACAAATTATCAAATCGATCAACTGTTTTATGAGAATCAGGTACAATCACATAACTAGCCATTCTGAGCTTAGAAATCATCGATTCGGTCAACCGTTCGATAAGAATAAGCTACAATCATGTAACAAGCCATTCTGAGCTTACAAATCATCGAATCGGTCAACCATTCGATGAGAATCAATTATGATCATGTAACAAGCTATTTTGAGGTTACAAATCACCGAATCAGTCAATGATTTGATGAGAATCAGGTACAATCATGTAACAAGCCATTCTGAGCTTACAAATCCCTAAATCGGTCCACTGTTCGATGAGAATCAACTACAATCACGTAAGAAGCCATTCTAAGCTGACAAATCACTGAATTGGTCAATTGTTCGATGAGAATCAGCTACAATAACAGAACAAGCCATTCTGAGCTTACAAATCACCGAATCGGTCAACCTTTCGATGAGAATAATCTACAATCATGTAACAAGTCATTCTGAGCTTACAAATCACTGAATCGATCAACCGTTCGGTGAGAATCAGCTATAATTATGTACCAAGCCTTTCTGAGCTTACAAATAACCGAATCGGTCAACCATTTACTAAGAATCAAATATAGTGATGTAACAAGCCATTCTGAGCTTACAAATCACCGAATCAGTAAACGGTTCAATGAGAATTAGCTACAATGACATAACATGCCATTCTGTGCTTTCAAATCACCGAATCAGTCAACCGTTCAATGGGAATTAGCTACAATCACGTAAAAGGGCATCTTCAACTCACAAATTACCGAATCGATGAATCGTTTGATTAGAATCAACTACAATCATGTAACAAGCTATTATGAGCTTACAAATCTCTGAATTAGTGAACTGTTCGATGAGAATCAGCTACAATCACGTAAGAAGCCATTCTGAGCTTACAAATCACCGAATTGGTGAAACTTTGATGAGAATTAACTATAATTACATAACAAGCCATTATGAGCTAAAAAATCATTAAATCATTCAACCGTTCGATGAGAATCAACTACAATCACGCAAAAAGCCATTCTGAGCTTACAAATCATTGAATCAGTGCACTATTCGATGAGAATCAACTACAATGATGTAACAAGCCATTCTATGCTTACAAATCATGAAATTGGTGAACCATTCAATGATAATAAGCTACAATCACGTAACAAGCCATTCTAAGCTTACAAATCACCGAGTTGGTCAACCGTTTGATGAGAATCAGCTACAATCACATAACAAGGCATTCTGAGCTCACAAATGATCGAATCGGTCAACTGTTCAATGAAACTCAGCTACAATCATATAACAAGCCATTCTGAGCTTACAAATCATCGAATCGGTGAACCATTCGATGAATATCAGCTACAATCACATAACAAGCCATTCTAATCTTACAAATCACTAAATCAGTGAACCGTTTAATGAGAATCAGCTACAATCACATAACAAGCCATTCTGAGCTGACAATTCATGAAATCGGTCAACGGTTCGATGAGAATCAGCTACAATCATCTAATAAGCTATTCTGAGCTTACAAATCACTGAATCGGTCAACCGTTCGATGAGAATAAGATAAAATCATGTAACAAGCCATTTTGAATTTACAAGTCACCAAATCGATCAACTATTTGATGAGAATCAACTACAATCACGTAAGAAGCCATTATGAGCTTCCAAATCATCGAATCGGTCAACCGTTCAATGAGAATCAACTATAATCATGTAACAAGATATTCTGATCTTACACATCACTAAATCGGTGAATTGTTTGATGAGAATCAACTACAACAACATAAAAAGCCATTCTAAGCTTACAAATCACTGAATCCGTCAACCATTCTATGAGAATCAACTACAATCACGTAACAAGCCATTCTGAGCTTACAAATCATCGAATCTATCAACCGTTCAATGAGAATCATCTACAATCATGTAACAAGCCATTTTGAGCTTACGAATCACTGAATCGGTCAACCGTTCGATGAGAATCAACTACAATTATGTAACAAGCCATTCTGAGCTTACAAATCACTGAATTGGTCAACCGTTCGATGAGAATCAACCACAATCATGTAACAAGCCATTCTGAGCTTACAAATCACCGAGTCGGTCAACTATTTGATGAGAATCAATTACAATCACATAACAAGCCATTCCGAGCTGACAAATCACCTAGTTGGTCAACCGTTCGATGAGAATCAATTATGATCACGTAACTAGCCATTCTAAGATTACAAATCACCGAATCTATCAACCGTTCGATGAGAATCAGCTACAATCATGTAACAAGCTATTATGAGCTTATGAATCACCGAATCAGTCAACCGTTCGATGAGAATCAGGTACAATCATGTAACAAGCCATTCTAAGCTTACAAATCACTGGCTCGATCAACTGTTTGATAAGAATCAGCTACAATAATGTAAGAAGCCATTCTGAGCTTAGAAATCACTGAATCGGTGAGCCGTTTGATGAGAATCAGCTACAATCACATAACAAGTGATTCTAAGCTTACAAATCATTGAATCTGTTAACCGTTCGATGAGAATCAACTACAATCATGTAAAAAGCCATTTTGAGCTTCCAAATCACTGAATCGTTGAACCGTTGGATGAGAATCTACAATCAGGTAACAAGCTATTATGAGCTTACAAATCACCAAACCAGTGAACCGTTCGATGAGAATCAATTATAATACCGTAAAAAGCCATTCTGAGCTTACAAATTATCAAATTGATCAACAGTTCAATGAGAATCAGCTACAATCACATAACAATCCATTTTGAGCTTACAAATCACCGAATCGGTCAACCGTTCGATGAGAATCAATTATAATCACGTAACAAGCCATTATGAGCTTACAAATCATCGAATCGGTCAACCGCTCAATGAGAATCAGCTACAATGACGTAACAAGCCATTTTGAGCTTACAAATCACCGAATCGGTCAATTGTTCAATGAAAATCAGCTACTATCATGTAACAAGCCATTCTGAGCTTACAAATCAGTGAATCAGTCAACCGTTCGATGAGAATCAGGTACAATAATGTAACTAGCCACTTTGAGCTTACAAATTACTGAATCGGTCAATCATTCAATGAGAATCAACAACAATCATGTAACAAGCCATTTTGAGCTGACAAATCATTGAATCGGTCAATCGTTCGATGAGAACCAACTACAATCATGTAACAAGCTATTCTAAGATTGCAAATCACTGAATCGGTCAACCGTTTGATGAGAATCGGCTACAATCACATAACAAGCCATTCTGAGCTTACAAATCATCGAATCCCTCAATCATTCGATGAGAATCAACTACAATCACATAACAAGTCATTATGAGATTACAAATCATTGAGTCAGTCAACTATTCGATGAGAATCAGGTACAATCATGTAACAAGCCATTCTGAGCTTACAAATTACCGAATTGGTCAACCATTTGATAAGAATCAGCCACAATCATGTAACAAGCCAATTTGAGGTTACAAATCACTGAATCGGTCATCCGTTTGATAAGAATCAGCTACAATCACGTAAAAATCCATTCTAAGCTTACAAATCACCAAATCGATCCACCGTTTGATGAGAATCAACTACAATGAAGTAACAAGCCATTTTACGCTTACAAATCATCAAATCGGTGAACCGTTCAATGAGAATCAGCTATAATCAATTAACAAGCCATTGTGAGCTTACAAATCACCGAATTGGTCAACTGTTTGATGAGAATCAGCTACAATCACGTAACAAGCCATTTTGAGCTTACAAATCACCGAATTGGTGAACCGTTTGATGAGAATCATCTACAATCACGTAACAAGTCATTCTGAGCTTACAAATCACCGAATCAGTCATCTATTTGATGAGAATCAGCTACAATCACGTAACAAGCCATTTTGAGCTTATAAATCACCGAATTTGTCAACCATTCGATTAGAATCATCTACAATCATGTAATAAGCCATTTTGAGCTTACAAATCTCTGAATCAGTCAACCGTTTGATGAGAATCAGCTACAATCACATAACAAGCCATTCTGAGCTTACAAATCACTGAATCAGTCAACCGTTCAATGAGAATCAACTAAAATCAGGTAAAAAGCCATTCTGAGCTTACAAATCACCGAATTGGTCAACCGTTCGATGAGAATCAACTACAGTCATAGAACAAGCCATTATGATCGGTCAACCGTTCGATGAGAATCAACTACAATCACGTAACAAGTCATTTTGAACTTACAAATCATTGAATCTGTCAACCATTTGATAAGAATCAGCTACAATCACATAACTAGCCATTCTGAGCTTACAAATCACCAAATCAGTCAACCGTTCGATGAGAATCAACTACAATCACGTAACAAGCAATTGTAAGCTTACAAATCATCTAATCGGTCAACCGTTCGATGAGAATCAGCTACAATCACATAACAAGCCATTCTGAGCTTACAAATCACCCAATCGGTGAATCGTTCAATTAGAATCAACTACAATCACGTAACAAGCCATTCTGAGGTTACGAATCCCTGAATCAGTGAACTCTTTGATGAGAATAAGCTACAATCATGTAACAAGGCATTCTGTGGTTACAAATCACTGAATTGGTCAACCGTTCGATGAGAATCAGCTACAATCATGTAACATGCCATTCTGAGCTTACAAATCCTTAAATCATTGAACCGTTCAATGAGAATCAGCTACAATCATGTAAGAAGCCATTCTGAGCTTACAAATCACCAAATCGGTGAACCATTCGATGAGAATCAGCTACAATTACGTAAGAAGCCATTCTGAGCTTACAAATCATTGAATCGGTCAACCATTCAATGAGAATCAGCTACAATCACATAACAAGCCATTCTGAGGTTACAAATCACCTTATCAGCCAACCGTTTGATTAGAATCAGCTACAATCATGTAACAAGCCATTCTGAGCTTAGTAATCACTAAATCGGTCAACCGTTCAATGAGAATGAACTACAATCACGTAACAAAGCATTCTAAGCTTACAAATTGGCGAATCAGTTAACCGTTCAATGAGAATCACCTACAATCATGTAACAAGCCATTCTGAGCTTAGAAATCACCGAATCGGTGAATTGTTCGATGAGAATCAGCTACAATCACATAACAAGCCATTCTGAGTTTACAAATCATCAAATCGGTGAACCATTCAATGAGAATCAGCTACAATCACATAACAAGCCATTCTGAGCTTACAAATCAGTCAATCGGTGAACCGTTCGATAAGAGTCAGCTACAATTATGTTACAAGCCATTCTGAGCTTACAAATCAATCAATCGGTGAACCGTTTGATGAGAAGCAGGTACAATCACGTAACAAGCCATTCTAAGCTTACAAATCACTGAATCGATCAACTGTTCGATGAGAATCAACTACAATCACGTAACAAGCCATTCTAAGCTTACAAATCACTGAATTAGTCAACCGTTCGATGAGAATCACTTACAATCACATAACAAGCCATTCTGAGCTTACAAATCATTGAATCGGTCAATCTTTCTGTGAGAATCAATTACAATCACGTAACAGGCCATTCCTAATTTACAAATCATTGAATTGGTCTACGGTTGGATGAGAATCAGCTACAATCACGTAACAAGCCTTTCTGAGCTTACAAATCACCGAATTGGTCAACTGTTTGATGAGATGTATTTTTTTATTTGAGATGGTGTTCTATGTAGAATATTTATATGATTATTCTACTTAATAGATTAAATTATATTTATGTAATTCTGCATCAATGAACCCTTTGAGATTTGTAATCTATAATTGAGATTGTGTATATGAGTATATATGGACTTTATGGTTTACCTCCACTTTGTTATTTAATACTATTTGTAAACTCTTAAGAAATTAAAAAAATATTTTTAAACTTAGTAACATATTTTAGGTTGATCTCTCTTGGGTTCCCTGGCAGGGCATTACACAATCCCTTCGATCTGTGAATACCCTTTGTACAAAAACCTTTCTTTATTCCTCACAACTTCTCCTTCTTCATTTATCTTGTTTTTGAATACCCATTTGGTGCCAATAACATTCTTTTCTTTAGGATTTGGAATAAGAACCCATGTTTCATTCTTCTCAATTTGTGATAGCTCTTTTTTCATTTCATCAATCTAATGACCATCTCTATAGGCTCATACTATATCCTTGGGCTTAGTGTGTAATATAAATCATATTTGATCTCATGTATTATTTCTTCTTATATGAACTCCCTTGTTCCTATCACTAATGATCTATCCTTTATTGCGATTTAATCTCGCATACCTTAGAGTCTTCTTTCTTGTCTTTGGTTTCTGAACTTCTTCTTCTTCTCCACTTGTGTAGACTTCATCTTATACACTTTCTATCACACTTGGAATTTTGTTTTGCACTTTCTAATATTGACTCTAATTGTTAATATCCCTTTGATGTCCATATTCACTGGACCTTTCCAAATTCTCAAGACTTTCATCCACTTTAACATTTGTTCTTTCAACTATCTTTTTCAACCTTTTGTTATAGAATCTATATTCTCTACTTTTGGTAGAAGAACCAAGGAATATACCTTCATCACTCTTGCATCAAATTTTTTGATGTCTTCATCTCTCTTTATGTAACATCTACTACCAAAAATATGAAATAATTAATAGTAGGCACATGACCACACTAAAGTTCATAAGGTGTCTTACCAGTTCCATATTTGATCTACACTCCTTTTAGAGTGTATACTATAGCTCTCATACCTTCTCTCCAAAACATCTGTGGAACATTTCTATCAAGCATCATAGTCCTTGAAGTCTCTAGAATTGATATGTTCTTCTACTATGCTAAACCATTCTATTGTGGAGTCCTAGGGGAAAAAAAGTATCTCCTGATTCCATGCATCTCACAATGTGCATTGAACTCATTTGATTTAAATTATCCACCTCTATTAGATCTCAACTTCTTCAATTTCATACATGTCTCATTCTCCACCATTGACTTGAAAGCCTTAAAATTATCAAAAGCTTCAGACTTCTCCTTCAAGAAAGTCACTCGTACCAACTTTGAGTAGTCATCAATCAGTAGCATGAAATATATGTCACCTTTGAATCTTCTTATCTTGGTAGGGTGAAGCAAGTTAGTATTCAAGGTGAAACCATAATAGTGGGCTACACTTTGTTTCTTGAATGGATACTGAACTCTACATTTAAAAAAAAACTTTCAGATTCAAATGAATATTGTCATTAAACCATTTGAAATCGTAAGATGAAGTATATTAGAGTCTCTTAGAATTTTCTCTATAGATTCTAAATATAATTTTTTAATTTATTTTTGAATTGGTTTGAATGGTTTTTCTTTCTCCCACAAAAATCGGTATGTTGCTGAAAATGTCATTTTCAAAGAGTTACATTATTTTCATAGAGCATAACTTTTTTCTTAAATACATATCAATGTGATTCTTTCTAATTTAGTTTTGTAACATCCATACATAGGAATGCAATTGGTTTGATGATATTACCATGATTATTGCATATTTTATTAATGTTTCAAGTTGACTAAACTGTAATTTTGACATACCTTGACTCCATAGCTTATGACTTGTCATGTATTTGTCCAATTTTATTATTATTATTTTTGATAGAAAGATAACTTCAATACCTAGGGCATAGATATCTTTTAGAATTTTTTTCTCTCATTTACTATTTTTCCATAATTGTCAAACATAGAGGTAGACATACAGTGAAATATCTATGTTTAGTAAAACTAAAAATAAAAACTCATAATAAACTTAATATTTATTTTAACATTATAATCATTGGAAAGATTTTTCTTAGTAGTACCTTACTAAATAAATAAGTTTGTCAAATGGATTCATTTGATCTACCAAAAGATAAAGTCGAAGTGATTTTGTGATGGAATTTTAATAGGTGTGAAGGAGACTCCATTGCAGGTATGCAAAAGAGGAGTATAGGTGTTATATAAATGTTTTTTTTTAATCTAAGAGGCTTTGAGATAACCATTTTTAATTTATTCCTTCAAATGGAACCTCTCAAGGCTTAAATCATCATATTTTATTAAAAAATTGTTATTTCAGCAAAAATCATCATGTCTAAAAAAGTGTAACCCACCATTGTGGGGTCACCGAACAAGATCAAGAAAGTCATTTGAATTTTCTTTCTTAGAGTGAAAAGTATCTCTTGTTTTCTTACCCAATTGACATTCCTTGCAAAAACTGTTAGCAAGCTTCTTCATCCTAGGAAAATATCTAACAAAAAAAATAGAACTTATAGCAATAATATTGTCAAATTTCATATGACACAACCTTTTATGCCATAACCATCTTTCATCTATTTGAGAAATCAAACAAGTCTTGTGACCAATATTCAAAAGAAACATGGTACCTCTTGTCTAGGATTCAGTCAAAATCTCCCTTCTATTGTTATTAAATATATTGCACATGTCATCCTTGAAATGAAATCCATAGCCTTTATCCATTATTTTACCAACACTAAGAAGATTATTTTTCAAACCTTCTAGATATAATACATCATCGGTATTATTTTTTACATCCAAAGTAATTAAAAATCTACCTTTGATCTTACCCCTAGAGTTGTCACCTCATTTCAATTCTCCACCATCATACTCTCATATCTTACAAATTTACTCTTATCACCAGTCATATGATGAGAGAATACATTGTCAATCACCCACTAATGTTCCTTGACAACTTGAGAGGATAGAGCTTTCTCTTCAACAATATCATTAGTAGTACTAGAAGGCATAGAATCTTCAAATTCAAAATCATCTTCTTTAATAGAAATAAATTTGAATTCATCAGTATCCTTGTCATCTTCATCAAATTCATCATCAGTAATAAAATCATCATTACCCTAGTAGGGAGCCTATATGCAAATTGTCCTACCTCAACATGAAAATAATTTAAAGGAATCTTTCCTTTATAGTTACTAATAGCAGGAGGTTTATGTTGTTTTCTCTTTGCAAAATTGGCTTCCAACTCGTCAATCCAACTATCTTCTTCTTTTATTTCCTTCATCTCCTTCTCTCATATTGACATTCTCCTTGTAGGTTTCTCAATCAGATCTAATCTTTGTACATCCTTTCCCATTTCTATGGCTTTGAATGCTATCTTAGTCTTGGGTAGTGTGCCACCTAATGCACTTATTTCAAAGGATGTATCCTTTCCAACTAGGTTTTTCCTTGTCACATTTGTCACTATCTATATTTCTTCAATAAGCGCAACATTGTTGTCATAGGAAGGAGGCAATGTTCTCATACTCTTTGAAACAATCTCATCTTCATCAATTGTACCTTTGACACATCTAAAAGCATACACCATCTCATATCTCTTCAATATATATGAGGAGATATTTTCATCTTCACATATTTATGGCTTCACACTATCCTTTCAATACTTACAACTTGACCATATTTACTATTGTGTCTCCTTCATACATGATATCTAATTTCTCTCATATCTAATTGGCTATTTCCTATTCTATGACATTGGTCATCTCTACATCCGTCAATGTAGTCAACAAAGCTTCCTTTTCCCTAATGTTTTCCTTGGCCTCATTGATCTCATCGGGAGTTGTAAGGTTTTGAGGGGGTTTTATGAATTATTTGTAATCCTCCAACAATCTTCATTAATGCATATGAGATGTAAAATCATGTGGTTCTTCCATAGCCTATACTTTATTTCATCAAATCTTGGATTGTCCTTCTGGTATGATGCCATATTCATATCTCCCTCAAGCTGTTACACTTACTTCAAGGGATTAGGATTTCAAAAAAATTGTAGGATATAGAAAATAAGAAATTGAGAGGGAGGGAGGCAATTAGTTGCTCCTAGAACACTTAAACCTTCAAAACATTAAACCCTTAAAGATTAAAATCTTCAATCACTTAAATTGTTATTACTAATTTTGGCTATCTCCTATTCTATGACATTGGTTATCTGTACATCCGTCAATGTAGTAAAAAAATCTTCCTTTTCTCTAATGTTGGCCTTGGCCTCATTGATCTCATCAGGAGTTGTAGAGTTTTGAGGGGGGTTTTATGAATTATTTTTAATCCTCAAACAATCTTGATCAATGCATATGAGATGTAAAATCATGTGGTTCTTCCATAGAATATAGTTTGTTTCATCAAATCTTGGATTGTCCTTCTTGTATGATGTCATATTCAGATCTCCCTCAAGCTGTTAGACCTACTTCAATGGATTAGGATTTGAAACAAATTGTAGGATATAGAAAACAAGAAATTGAGAGGAGGGAGGGAATCGGTTTCTCCTAGAACACTTAAACCTTAAAAACATTAAACCCTTAAAAACGTAAAGCATTTACACATAATTCAAAAAAAATCAACAACACATACCACAAAAAAATTTATTGTAGAAACCATGGTGGGGCGAAAACCCACAATAAGAATAATACCTTGTTATAAGTATAGACTTATTACAATATAGGGAATGCACATGAATTCAGGAAAACTACCTAGAGTTCACTACTCAATTTTTCTTGGGCTACAACCCTAAGGAAGTCTCACTGAGTTACAATCACACTTTAGACACCAATATGATAATTTATGAACTGTATAGTAGAATCCACTATGCCTTGGTTAGGTTTTTATAGTACAATTAGATCCCTTGCTACAATTATCTTTGTCACACTTTAGATTATCAATCCATCCTCAATAGATTTTTAATAGTTCTTCACTTGTAATGCCCCGCCAGGGAACCCAGGAGAACTTAACCTAAACATGCATCTAAGTTTGCAGAATAATTTTTTTTTTAAAGGTTAATATACAAGATAAACATCAATGTGGAAGCAATTACCATTTACTCACATTAATACAATGACCAACATAGGTTACAACTCTCAAGGGTTCCTCAATGAAGATTACGTTATCATTAATTAATAAATTTAGATTAGGAACAATTACAAAACTCATATAAGCAAATGAAAGATAAATGCAACATCACATATAAGATAACATAAATACAACTGGTACCATATGGTATCCATAAACCTACATCCACTGCACATGTCACAAGGTATGTAATACAATAACCAAAAAGTACACATGATATCTTTGAAGAACTAATACAATGATTCAAGATCACAAAGAAGAAGAAGAAGAAGATAGGAACACAACTCCAACAAGGAAAATCAAGAAGGAACAACTGCTACAGGGATCATCTAGCATCGGTACATGAATGTTAGAATCTCAAATGGTAAAAGAATCACTACCACCCAACCTCGTGAACCTAAATGGTCCACTCCCACCGTGTTGAGGAGATAACAACAAATCCCACTCATCAAATAGATCAAGCTAAGGAAAAGATCCTGAAAGCTCTCTAACTCAAGGTGAAAAAGTAATAATGCCATAAAAGACTCACTATTCCAGAGGCAACCAACACATGTAGGATAACTAGACTATGCATAGGAAGGTGTCATCATGTATGTCTAACCCTTGAGTTTTGTCCTAGTAATCTCTCTAGATCCCGGCACCCAAGTGACCTTACATGATGTCAATGACCTCTCGTACAGACAAAGCCATCGACTATGCCAACTCATGCCTTAAAAGGTGGCTAGTCATCTTCTCCATTCCCACCTTAGTCAGTACTAGCACTAAGCTAGGGCGAGGAAACATATCTTGTTAGGTTCATTTTAATGTCTCTCAATATTATATTATGTTATCACTTGATTATAGATACTTAACAATAAGTGATCCTTGCAGCCACTTGTGGGCCCCGACGCTTATTGCAAACCACCTCCTACTACATGTCTAGGTAAACTACCCTAGGCTCACAAATCTCACATAGATCAAATCAAGTACAGAACCAGGTAATCCCAAATCCAGTTTCACATACAAGAACTAGAAATGATTACAAAGGCACCAAAAGAAGAATACAAAACATCATGAGCCTATATGGTCAAGTCAGGGTATAATCGGATCTCAACACGTATCGAAACAATACACTGAAAACATGAACAACTGACACATACCCCGACCTCTGTCTTTCCCCTAAGTCTTCTAGAATCCTGATATCACATAATGTAAAAGAAGACACTACAGGAATGAAGAATACATCACTCACGCCATAAAGAACTGAAACTGAACCACATTCATACACAATCCATATTCATCATAATTGAATCCAAAGTAGAAAACACATAAAATTGCTAAGAAAATCTTAATCATAATCGTCACAATAATGTAATAAATCAAGAATATAGCCTCATGTTGTCCTATGGATCTAATAGAATAAAAAGCCCAATTTCAGTAAAAATATAACACTTGTCCTATTCAGAAGTCTATCACAGATAATTATGTTCCATTATGCATAAAGTGTGTATCATATTTAACATATATGCATATGTGATATTTGATTCAAAACAAAAGATCTAACTTAATCTAAAATTAATCATATAGATGTAATCTAATTTACAAATAAACTTATACTATAAATTAAGATATATAAATAGCCTTTAAAAGAATTTATTATATACATTCAATAGTGATTGATAAATTTAAATAAATCCAATCTACAAATCAATTAAACTAAAATTAATAAACAAATATAATTAATTTAATCCAATTAACAAAGTAGCTATACTAACTTTATTAGCAGAATTAATCTAGCTTAATTAATAAATACAATTAATTTATTAATTAATATTTAAAAAAAAACTAAATTAATTACAAATTAATTAAACTAATTTAAAAATTATTAAAAAAAATTAATTATAAAATAAAACAAAATACTTAATAAAAATTTAATTTTTTTTTTTTAAAAATAATATATAAAATTGCGTTTGGGGGGGGGGGGGGGGGGTCCTGGTCCCCACACCCCCCCTGTCGCATGGTACACTCACTACCGCCGACAGGTCCTGCCTATTGCATGGTACCGTCGATAGTGCATGTACTACTGCCGTGGGGTACGGGGTACAGTCTCGTGCCCCACCAAACATTTTTATTTTTTATTTATAAAATTTTCCCCTCTTTGCCATGTAAAAAGGTAAATGGCATAAATTATTATATATATATTTTAATATATAAAAATATTTCATTTCTTTAGCAATACAATTTTATTTATTTATTAAATAATTTTTGAAAATGGAAAATTAAAAGAATAATACCTTTTTTTTAGAATAAAAACTCAGTAAAAGAATATAATAATTTATCAAGGACATAAGGGTTTCACATTTGAAACTTAACATAAATAGATTTCCAGATTCCTATGCAAGGGAATATATTCTTTTCCTTTGTCTTATATGCTTTTGTCTGCACAAAATAATTGACTGAATTTTAAACAGGGAGTATCATTTTTAACCAGAATTGGGTTTTTACAACTAGATCTAATTTTCTCTACACAAATAAATTATTTTCCTCCCAACCTAATAGTTTAACTATAGTCTAGGATTGATTTTTCATTTTATAGAAGATCTATGAAGAATTTTCCAATGAAATTTTGCCAGCATAACATTACCATGCTAAGATTTAATTAAAACCTAAAATCAATTTAATTAGGGTTTCCTAAATAACCAGAACTCAAATAAAGCACAAATCTATCTATTGAAATACACTAAAACTTGCACAAGCAAAGAAAGCCAGACAGATGCATAACAAAACCAACAGGCAGGATTTCAAAGCCTACCTCAGATCCAACGCTAGAAACTGAAATAGAAAACCTATGAAGATCTGAAGACAAGGATTCCTCCCAAATTGAATTCAACTTGCAGATCTGATTCTACGTAGAAAACGTGCACACGATCTAGATGCACAAACAAGCAATCCAAATTTTTCCAAAATCCAAGCACACAAGCTCTCTCCAAAAATTCTCCTCCAAACCTGTCTAATCTCCAAAATGAAATTAATTTCCCCTAATGGGGATTCAATTCCCCATTTCACGCAACCCTAAAGATAACTCTACATCTAACTCCCACTTCAACTCCAAATTAGAAATTGAAAGAAAAACACAATTAAATAATTTAAAATAACTTTATATGCACAACTCAACTTGACTTTTTGAAATAGGTTGATAACTTTTGAAAATAATTCAATTTCAATAAAGCACATGTTTAGAATTAAAATTCATTATTAATTAGATTAAATATTTAAAGCACCCTAAAGCCATGCAATTAAATATTTAATTATTTAATAATGCCCTCGAACATAATTAAATCTAAATACCAATAAATTAATCAATTAAATCCGACAAATCAAATAATTGACTTTAGATTAATTTTCATAAATCAACTTGGGACCATAATTAATATTAAATTTCAACTATAATCATAACATTAATAATCACATAAAATCACCCACATAAGACATAAATCAATTGAAACCGAATGAAATAAAATCAAAGTAAAACCAAGCAACACCATAAAGGGATCCACGAATTCCTGTCACCTAGACGAATTCGGGTAGGGTAGTCAAAATGATACTTGTCCAATCCTAGGACAAATGGGCTTAGGTTAGGGTTTTGGATCCATGTTATCTCCCCTCTCTTACCATTTGAGACATTGCGATAGGGTAGGCTCATCCTGACAATTCAGGGAAGTCGATGCCCGGTAGCTGCAAACCTGCTTACAAAACCTGCATGTACGTACATTATAAATATACAACAGACAATGGCAGGGATCGGCCAATCATGTGGATCTCGCAAGAAAGTAACTATGACTCTATCCCTCAACCACATTAGGCACGTCAAACAGAAATATAAAACAAACACATCAACCATACACATGCAAGTATGGGGTCAATAAAATCATAAGCATTAATAATTTCCTAACATATAATCTATCATCCTAAAGTAATCATAACATTTATAAAATCAGACCAGGGGCAAGGTACTACATCACTACAAACCTATTCCTTCCATAATCTTCAAAACACTAGCACATACATAAAAACACAATTCAAACCCTAATTTACCATATTTATCAAGGACTAGGTTAGAAAAACCTAATCCCTAATCATATATCTCTCTACACAAAAATCAACTATCAAGATCACTACACACTTTCCATACATTCCTTAGATCCATACAGAAAACCTCAAGATCATAAACATAACCCTAAAATGTTTTACCAATCTTACATAAATCATTTTATCAAATTTTATTAACA
This sequence comes from Chamaecyparis obtusa, assembly GCA_027943335.1. Taxonomy (NCBI): domain Eukaryota; kingdom Viridiplantae; phylum Streptophyta; class Pinopsida; order Cupressales; family Cupressaceae; genus Chamaecyparis; species Chamaecyparis obtusa. Next base: position 518,716 of record BSBK01003129.1, on the reverse strand, counting down.
TGTTGACTAAGGACTCAAAAACATTTCTTAGATTCATTGATCTTGTTCAACTCGATCTATGTAAGTTGCCAAATCGTTAGGAACATAATCCTGGATCATCCTAAGGCATCAAGAATCTCAAATAAACAATCAAATCCATTGCACCCATAAGATTTGTTAGCATCTAATGATAAACTTCAAGAACATTGTTATCCTAAACTAAAATACTTGTAAATGACTTGCAAACCATCATAATCACAAACCCTTTGAATGGTAGACACATTTATATGTCCTTAACACATTCATGGTTGCACACCAAAGATATCATCTTGAGCACATGCACAAAACCAATCTCTACAACTCTATAACACTGGAAATCAATAAAATAACTAGTCTTCATCTATGATTCCATAAGGTCAAGCCACAAAAGTTGTTCCCATTTTTTGGCCAACCTTGACATTGAAATAAATATTCTAAATAAGAATATCAATTTTGGATGCATATTACTACAAAATCATTAAGAATTTGAAGATGATGTAAACTAGTAAATTTTAGCATTTTATTTCTAGTTTCTAACTATATTTAAAAAAAAAATGATTTGTGTCCCTTTTTCCTTCTCCTTCGAAAAGTGGTTTATATGAAAAATCAACATTTTTAAAGAGTGACGGTCACTTGTTTCAAAATAATGATTTTTTTGGAAAATAATAATGACATAATTATTTCAAGGTTAGGATTGTAATATTAATACCTAGAGGATGCCATTGGTTTCATTCAATTTGGTTTAGAATTTTATATTTTATTAAGTTATGAAGTGTCATTAACCGTAATTTAGAAATAGGTTTCTTGGGTTTGATATAACTTGATTTTTATAGATAGGAGTTCATTTTTTATTTTTCTTTATAGAAAGGTAACACAAATACCTATTGGTACATATTTTTCAAAAAAAAATTCTCTATTTTTCTTTTTTTCCCGAAGCGTCAAACAAAGAGGTTGTGAAATGGTCAGACAATTACCTATATTTAATAAAACTAAATATATAAAGTCATTATAAAAACAATATATACTAAATGTATAGTCATTGGAAAGATTGTTCAGAGTACCACAATCTGCCATTTTTCATTTCAAATTATAGTCTTGTTTGGCCATTCATTAAGCGCTCAGAAGGGCAAAATTTTGCAAAATTTTCATGTCCACTAAAATTTCATTTTTTGGACCGTTCGAACAAAGGGGTCCAAATGCCTTCATGCAAAGGGGGGTTCGAATGAACCCCCCTTGGAAAAATTTGGTGACTTAGGGGGTTCATTCGAACCTCCGTCAGCCACATATACAAATGAATAATAAGTACAACCAATACCATAAGGTATGTACATAATGAAACAACATCATCTACACAAGTCACATGGTATGTAATAATAACCAAATACAAAGTATAGTACAATATCAAAAAAGAATCACATCTGATACACTGATACAAGGTACAAATATAAACACCATAAGATAGATATGAGAAAGTCTCTAATGAAGAACAAGAAAAAGGTAACAACAACTAGCACCATCCAACACTACTACAGGAACATCAAATTCTCAAATGATAAAAGAATCACTACCACCCAATTTTGTGGAACCAAAGGTCAACTCTCACTGTGTTGAGGAGATAACAATGGACCCCACTTAGATAACAATCACCAAATCCAACACAACAAAAAAAAACTAAGTAATGGATCCTGAAGGCTTTCTATCTTAAAAGGTACCACCAACTAATGATAAAGAAAATATATGAAATATCAAAATACTAAAAAGTACAAAAACACCAAATACTAAACTCTAAAGAACATACCACCAGAGGAAAATGCATAAACTATGGAGGAGACTTATACTACATAGTATGGGAGTGTCATCACATGGTCATCTACTTGAGTTACCCTAGACTGGTCACACTGGACCCTTGACCCTCAAGCATTGAGTTATCCTGGACTAGCCACTTTGGGCCCTGGACCCTCAATACGACCCACACATAACTAGAATACCCTCTCATGAAAATGAGGAATTATAATCATACCTACTCTCTAGGTATCATCCCATTTCCATCCTTATCTTATACAAGTAATCAAGGCATGGAAAGGCATACAATTATCTTATTAATGTTGGTCTAACAAATTTATTAAGTTATCACTTATTACACAACTTACAATAGGTTACCCTGGTACTGGCCTCTTTGGTCCTCAAACCCCTATTGTAAGCCACTCCCCTAAGATGCACCTATTTAACCTCCCCTAGGCTCAAAAATCATAAATAGATATCATAAATCACATAAAGCATGATAATCAAGATTCAGTTCCATAATGAGATAATTCGAACAAATATGGGCCCTCAAACCCTAACATCACAAATCCATATTGGTCCTCAAACAATAGCATCATAAACACTCTCTCAAAGAGTTTACATAAACATGAACTTGAGTCTCAACAAAGGTTGGGTAGAAGTGATTGAAATGATACAACATCACAATGCATGATAAATACCCACATAAGATCAATAGAAAAATGCACTGCAAACATCTGGTGTACTACTCCCAAAGATAATATAATTCCCATATGAACATCACCAAATAAAGTAATAAAACACCCAACAAATAATACACAAAAGCAATCTTAGATGTATAAACAAATTCAATTGTTTACTAAAGTCCTATTTGACCTAAAAGTTGTTCATATAATAACTCATACATATTTCTTATTAATAATGACTAAATAAAATGCCATGCATGTCAAGACACTAAGTGTTTAGTGAAAAAATAGAAATATTAATCCCAATGTATCTAGTGCCCCTATTAATATAATCAAATTCCTTAATATTCATTTACAAATTTCCTTAAACCAAATATTAACAAATATAAAAAATATCTTATTTGAAATCCATTAAATACTAAAACTCTCTAATATTAATATGAGCTAGAGTTTTTGTATACTAATTAGTACTCGTGCTAAACAATAATTAGTTTAGAAAAAGTATCCTCTAGTTCTTTAAGGAGTGTGTTTTTAGTTGTTAATCATGTTATGTCATGCCAAATGCCATTTTGACATTTCTTTTTCAGGTGGAGATATTTATGATGCTACATCTAGATACTAATTGGCATTGCAATTTTGTCTTATCATGAAAAAGGCATGCCAAATTAGCAATGAGTATTTGGCATTACATAAGTTAATTAACATTCTTCCTCTGCTCTTGTTTGCGCTCCTACTTGGCGCTGAAGAATTGAGCTAGCAGATTTATCATTATATCTCCCTCATGCTATTTTAGGCTCTCCTGTCAAGTAGCTATTTGTTGCATTGGTTGTCAATTCATTCTCCACTTCTGGTCATTATTTACCTCCCACACATATGTGATGTTTTTCTTGTCGTTTGCTTTTCACATATCTATCTGTGAAGGTACTTTTCAACAATCTTGCAATTTGTGTCATCCTTCTTCAGTATTTCCCGATATCTGGGTATGATTTCAGATTTAGATTATCCCTTCTCTTTATTGTTTCGTGCTTGCAGTTAGTTAGTCTGTAAGGCTAACATGCTTCAGTGATTTGTGGGCTTCTGCTTCTGTCACTTCTCTCACGTGTCTTTATACTTTGTGTATTTTTCACAAGATTTTATATCTTTTATGTGAGATGAAGTCATTATTTTTTATGGTGGTTGTTCCTACAATTATGGCTATGGGTATTTTTAAGGGACATGTTGTTTTCATTCTTCATTTATCTCTCTACTTTCATCCTTGTTGTTCTGGTCATTCTCTATTTTCATTTCCTCTGCTATCTTGGCTTTCCTAGTTCTTTCTTGATTGAGACTAAATTATGTTGGGGAACCCTAGCTTCCTTGTGGGTGTTAGTTTGGTTGTTGAACGTTGTTCGGTATGCGCATCCTTGCACATGGAATACTATCCTAGAAACTATAGGGTTATGTTGGAGGTGGAGACCTGGGAAGAACCTTTCCTTGGGACCATTAAGGATGATATGCTTGCATTAGTCTTCAATTGTGATCGCCCTCACATTTGTCATGGCATTAGAAGAATCATTGGGTTTGATATCCTTTCTCCTTCTAGTAGAACAATCATTTATCCATCCTAGATCCTCTCTGTTTTCTTTTCTAACATGTTTGACCTCATGCAATCTCCAACTCAATTAGAGACTATAGCAAGCCATTATGTCAAACCCATTTTTCTTCAAAATAAAAAGCTTCGAAACGCATATCAGAGATAAGATTTATGGGGTGGCGCTGCTCTATTGGGGGGGATTTTTCATCACCATGCTGTGTTAAGAGACCATGCAGTTTTTATGGTTTATGAAAGCATCAAAAAAGCATTGGAAAGGTAGTCTTTCCACCCCATTAAAATCTCCCTTCAGCAATATGGGGTTTTTTATCTAAAGAATGCATCAGTAGCATTTATCAGGTGGTATTTTCTATGCTTGATTTGTTGGAAGTAGACTCCTCTCATCTTCCCATTGTGTCTCTGCAATCTCACCCTATTCCTGATTTGAACCTTGGTCTTTTCTCTGGGGATATTTCATCGGCTCATATGGATACTTGAGTTTTTCCTTCACATGGTACATTGTGGTCTCTACGAATTTTGTGGCTCTTATGCAAGTTTTGTGCAATCCACTTTCAATGAGTTGAAAAGTTAATCTCCAGCTTGCTTATATGAAGTTCTTTGGTACAAACATCTTCTCTCTCATGGATTCTGCTAGTATTCTCATTGTAAACTCATTTCCCTTAGTGGATGAGGCATTTTGAAACTCCAGACTATAGTCCTAAGGAGATGTAAAGTTTGTAATATCTACATCTAGCTCTCTGTATCTATACACTGTTGTAATATGGATGCACTGTTGATGGAGTTTTCCTCACAGTGGTCTATTCCTTTTTGGTTTTTTTTCGTGATGGGGTCAAGAATGAATTTTTTTTCCCTTGGTTCTTTTCTTTGGGAACCCCTTATTTTAGAACCAGGTTATTTGTAAAAATGAAAATATTAATATAATACATATCAAGTAGCACTGCCACCTTGTTTCAAAAAATAAAATAAAATTATTTCATTTAATATCTATCAAATATTTAAAATTAAACTTAATTTGTTTTTAAAAAATTATTAATTTAAATATAACTTAATTGAATTAATTTATTATTTCATTTATTTTTTATAACATTTAATATATTTATATATTTTTTAATTTATCATTTTTTTAAATTAAAAAACAACCATTATTGGTGAGGGGGCTAAGCCCTCCCCACTTGCTACCTTGCGACAACACTGCTATTGTGGCAAAAGTGGTTGGCGTAGGCAATCCGCTATTGTTAATCAACATCTACCACTATTGTGGTAGTCGGCTACTACTGGTAGCAGCTTCAGTTTTCGCAACAGTTTAAGGCTATCGGGGGTTGGGGATGGGGTCCCCCCTCCTTATATATATATATATATATATATATATATATATATTTAAAAAACAATTTTTAATATATTATGTTCTATTTTTTTTAATAGATATTTTTACAATAATTTTATTACATATATAATTAATATATGTAAATATATTAATTATATTATCAATTATTTTTTTATTCAATAGATTCCTAAAATCAAATACATATATCTATTTTAGACTTGAATATCCCATAATTAAAAACCTATATTTTCCAACCTCTAATTATGACAGGCATATATATAAGTTTCATATCTAATTATGCATTCATATTTTTAATATATTCATACAAATACCTTTAAGGTAAAACTTGCCATATTTGACAAAGCCCTAATTGGACAAAACAACACACATGTTTTTTTTAACCTTTTTTTCTAGGGTTTCTATGCACTTTTCTATAGAATATGAAATATGATTTTAACACAATTTTCTTCAATGAAACCCTAATATTGTTCCTTCTCAAATTCTTAGAATAAGATATACCATAATTCAAACACTCAAATTGTACGTACAATCTAGCAAATGCAAAGCAGACAATCTTTTCAAAGGAAATATTAACATAGGTTTTTCAAACCCTGTCTGAAATCCTCCAATTGAAATAACAAATAAGGCCAAATCGAAGACTTCCAAAATCCAAGCTTTAAAAATAATTTCCCCAAATTCACCAAGAAGAGAGCTCCTCCAAAACCTGATAGATATAATGAAAATAATAACCTAGAAACCTCTCATAAAGAAAGCCTATTCCACCTAGGGTTTCTAGAACATGCAAATCCTAAAATATCAGAACTTTACCCTCCACCTAATTTTTATCAAACCCTCTTTGCATGATTAGTTCCAATTTTAATAATAAAATATGTACTTTTCTAATTACAACTCGTAACTCAACTTTAACTTAAATTTCTAATTCAATTTTATTAAACTAAATGTGCAACTTAAATTGCATATTAATATAATAACTATGCAAATGATAAATTAAATATTAAATAAATTAATTATGTCTATAATCTCATATTTAGATTTAATAATTAATTAAATTATTTTATTCTAAATTAGACTTTTAATTAAGTGTTTTTAATAAATAAAGGTATTTAATTAACTCTCAATTATTAAATTGAGAGTTCTAGTATTATATAGGGTTTCGGGGTCCCTTCAAAACCTGTTGTTACCTTAATAAAAAACTCTCAATTATTAAATATACTTATATTTAATATTCCCATATTCATAAAATATAATTATTCTAATCTCATAATTAATCTTATTTTAATTATTTTAAATCAAATAATGCACACAACACTCTCACTTGACTTGCAACACATGGAAATCAATTAACTCAAATAACAAACAAACTCCAAGGAAGGGCTCATGAATTCACATCATCTTGAGGAGTTCAGATGGATAGAAAAATAGATACTTGTCCATTATTTTAGGACAATAAATGGATTGGGTTGGGGTTTGGATATGTATGTTATCTCCCCTCTCTTACCATTGAGATATTGCAATAGAGCACACTCATCTTGGCAATTTAGGGAAGTCGATGCTTAGTACCTACAAACCTGCATAAAAATGAGCATGTATATACATGTATAAATATATAACAAACAATGGTGGGCATCAACTGGTCATGTGGATCTCACAAGCAAGTAACTACGACTTCGTCCCTCAATCACATGCACATCAAACAAAAGAGTAAAACACATACGCTAACCATACACATGCAAGTATGGGGTCAATAAAACAATAAGCATTAATGACATTCTATCATATAAATCATCATCATGAAATAATCATAACATATATATGTAAAGGATAAAATAGTGTATGGGGTCCTAGAACAATGGTTTGCACATAAAAGAGACCCCAAAGCCAATATTTTACACTTACATGAAATTGTATTGATATAGAAAGTAAATATAGATGACTAATATTGAAATTAAGAAATAAAGGTACTTACCTCCGAAAAAGAATTGGCTGAAAACTCTATCAAATGATCTCAAAAATTGCTAATTCTCATATATTTGAACCAAAACTACGAGATCTACACAACCCAGAAATCTTTTTCCAAGATGAGATCGGGTTGACCTTGACCCTCATAAAAGGTCAAGGATGACCTCAAGAAAATGAAGGTCAACTTTGACTTTGTTCACGGATCTCAGAAGTTCGGCAAAAAGGGTATCCAAATCTACTCTCAGATCCAAAGTTCCACACCTATACCTACAAGAAAAAGAGGGTTTTTGGTTGTTTGTTTGGGGGGCTTGCCTTAGTCAAACCCCAATTTAAGAATTAACCTTGAAATTGAATTGAAATTGCTAGAATAAACAAAGTAAATAGAACAATTCACCTTGCTTGAGTTGAAACCCTTGTGGAGGATTCGAATCCTTGAATCCACAAGAATGGATGAATGTAGAATCAAATGTAGGATGTCTCCAATCAATTGTCTTTAGATCTTCAACACCAATCTTGAATGGATCTTGAATTAGAAAGAGGCTTGAATGGATGAATCTTCAACAAGAGAGCTCCATAGAGCTTGAATCCTTCAATGGCTTCTAATGGATCTCCTTGATGAATTGGATGCTTGTGTTGGCACCTAAAAATTCAGGCCAAAATAAACAAAATGTCAGGGAAGTATCATATATATTTTCATATTTTCCTATGTAAAAAATAAGATGATAGAGGAGCAAATGTATTTCCATTTGTTGATTATCTTTCCAAAATGCATATTTAATTTTGAAAATAAATAATTATTGAAAAAATAAAATAGGTTGGAAAAAAGGCGACGAGAGGGAGTTGAACACTCGACCTCTCAAGCCATCCTTTCTTCCTACCTATCTACCCTCCTACCCCCAACCAGTTAATCTATATGTTTTCTTCGAGAGGAATAGGAGGAGATATTTATTTTTGTTTTATGTGTAGGTGAGAAGTAAAAACAACCTCCTACACAGGGAGTTACCTCTTCCCTGATTATTTTTTACAATTTATTAATGTGATTATCATATATTTTGAGCATTTATATATTTTCTAATTTTTAGGAAAAAGAACGAGGAGAGGGAGTTGAACACTTGACCTCTCGACCTGTTCCTCTTCCTACCTATCTACTCAACCCTACCCTTACCAACTACTCTATGTTATTTGTCGAGAGTATATGTGTGAATAAATATATAAATATAAGATAATCATATTTCCTTCAAAGTAAATTATTAAAATTAATATTATTTATTGGGGAGATTTTTCACATGTTGTAATCACTTATTCTTGATTTGTATTTTACCCTAAAAATTTTAAATTATGTAACATAGTGAGTCTATTATTTGATTAATTTATTTACTTTGTGACCTAACTTCTTATCACCTCCTCATTTTCATGTTTTCACATATAGTTAATATTAATGTTTTTAGGGTGAAGAAATTTTATTATTAGTGAACTTTAATTGTGTATAATTTGTAGATTAAAAAAAGTATGTATTATTAGGGTTTTAGTAATGATTAATCATTTTTTCTTTTTAATCTCAAATCCCTAAATGTAATTTCTCACTTTTTGTGTCACTTTAATTTTAGGGTTTTAATAGTTTTATTTTATTTTTTACTTAGTTAATCTTTTATAGGTAATACATTAGGGTTGTTTTTAGAAAGTTAAATCTTTTAGATTCCCTAATCATATATATTTTTCATAATTATAATATTATTTTATATTTGAAATATTTTTAGGGTAATTATTTTATAAATTTAATGTGTTAACCCTTAAGTGAATGAATTTTATTTTTAGGGTTAATTTCATTAAGTGGATTCTATTCTAAAATAAGTACATTATGTTTTATTTTGAAATAAAAAGATAATTATGAACATAATGTTTTATTTGTCTCATTGTATAAATCTTTCATAACTTAATAATTTTTGTGACTTAAGTATAATTATATTTTCATTTTTATTTTCATGATACTTGTTTTCAAATAAGTATTAATAAATAATGAATAGTTTTATAAGATTAACACATTACATAATGTTTTTGTTATTATGATTAAGATGAACTAATATTGGTTATTTTGTGTGTGTAGGAAATTAAAGAATAAACTATTATGCACGACACTCATAAATTATGAGGGAAATTTATCCCGAACCAACATTGTAATGATTTATTATACATATTTAGGGTTAGTTGCGTGATTAGGTCCTATGAAAGGGCATGTCCTTTCACAGGAAACCATTGAAATTTATATTTATACCTACTAAATTGTAAAGGGAAGGGACATAATTCTATCATGGCAAAAATATATACTTTCTCACAGATTGAAATTCAATGTTTCAAGACCTCAAGCACATATATCTGATAAGTACTTATACCTATTGATTTTACAATTTTTTATGTTCAGTCAATTTCTTGGATTACTCTGTAACCAGGGTATCCTATTATGCTTTCTATTTTATACATTTATTTATGATCAATTTTTACAATTTGAATAATAGTAGCATGGTCTGGGAACCTGTTACTATTTCTTTTGGGCTCTTAAGTTGAGTTAAAAATCTTAGGACCTATTGTATAAATTGTTGTAAATTTTGTTTTAATAGTAGCTTGTAGGGTGATGGTCTCATTTTGCAAAAATGAGTTATCTTAAAACCGTCTCCAGTTACTTATGGTATTGAATGTACTTGACTCTATTTTCAAATTTGTATCAGGCACTGGTCTATCTGTTCTTTTGAAATTGTCATTTATTTCTTTCTGTGGGATATATTTCAAATCTGTTACTTTATCTACAAAACATTAGATTAGGTTTAGTGTTAGTTCATAGCATTAGTTTAACTATTTGCCTATTAGGATATTTAGTTACATTATCTTCTGAGGATCAGTAACCTCTTTGGAAGAAATTTTGTTGTTTACAAACGTTGTTTGTGCAGTTAGACAGTATATTTAGTTTAGGCCTACCAGCTTTGGTTTGATTGAACCAGAATTATAGAGGCATTTATCATGCCTGTCAGTTGGCCTCAAAATGACTAGCATTTTTGAGCACCAATAGCTTGAAGTCTTGAATGCTTGATCTTCTTGCTTGCACTTGAGAGCTTGAGAGATTGTGAGATGAGATGTGTAAATGAGAGAGGAAGGCTCCCTTTTATAGTGATTTAGGGCACAAGAGGGGCCTCGTAGAAAATAATAATTAAGGGCCCATGGCACAAAACTCTAGAGAGGTGCACATGGAGGGAAATTAAATTAAAGTCTTGACACAAAACCCTAGGAGGGGACCACCCTTAATATAGAAATAAAATAATTATTTAAGAGCCTTGTTACAAAATTCGAGGTAAGGCCAACCCTAAAGTTAATTTGAGTATTAAGCACAAAACTCAAGAAAGGCTAATCTCTAATAATAAATATCAAGAAAGGTCCACCTCAAATATTAATTTGAGAATTTGACACTTAATTCGAGAAATAGTGGCCCCGAAGAGGGAAAGTGCAAGATTTTGATGAAATCCTGAAACTGGAAGAAAACCCTAAAGATCTCAGAACCTAGGGTCAAGGTCGAGCTCAAACTTGATTAGGTCAGGGTCAAGGTCGATCTTGACCTAGTTAGGATCAAGGTCAACTTTGACCCCATAAGGTCGACCTTGACTTTAGGGTCAAAAACCTTAGGTTCATGGTCCAAAATGCTAGGAAAATGCTAGGAAGAGGTGTAAAATGGGGTAGAACAAGGGGAAAAGCTAGATCCAAGTTGGATATCCATTCAAGGTGTTCAACATGACCCCAAACCACTTAATCGGAGGGCTAAACACTCTTACCATGGAAGTGCTTCCATTTTAAGATGATACAATATATAAAATAATGACAAATAGGTGACTTCCTTATTTGCTGAGGGCTAGGTTAGAGGTAAAGTAAATTTATGGGGTAAATCTTTCACCCTTAGTCTTAATCTTATGGCTAAGATAACGGGCTTACCCTTGGAGGGAACCCATTTCCATAGAGGTAACCATAGGCTTAGTACTAAAGCTTTTAACCTGTTTCCTAAAACTGTTGATGAAAAGTCCCTCATGACTAAACGGAAGGGGGATTATGTAGATATCACCAAAATTAAGGATTTCTGGGCAAAAATGTTGAAGGTGATGATCGAGTATTTCACGCTTGATGGGCGATATTCCAAAATCTACAACCTCCATTTCATCCTGGTTAACCACTTCAGGCATAACAAGAGGATTTCATTCCCGTATTTTCTTTTGAGCTCCCTGAGTAGTAGCATCACTGAGCATAGAAAGAAGTAGAATAACCTTGTGTTACATGAGGGGTTGATCCTCCTTATTCTGACTATGCCAAAGATATTATCCTAGACCCTATTCCTAAAAGGGTCAAAGGTAAAACTTTAGAGACTATTAAGGGGGATAGAAAGGCCGAATCCGACAAAAAAAGAAAGAAAAACAAGGAAAACATTTCTGACTGTAGTAAAGAAGATGATAAAAAGAGGAAGAAAAAGAAAGTAAAAAGTTCTGATAGCAGCAAAGATGAAACTAAGGGAAAAAGCCCTATTTCTCTGCAAATAGGAAATGATGAGGAAGAAAATGTGGAGATGGATCCTAGTAGCACTAAGTAGGAAGAGGACAAGATTGTCATAATTGAGGATGAGAAGGAGGAAGAGGAAGATGGGAAAGATGGGGACTACCATGATGATGAAAAAGATGAGGAAGGGGCTGAAGAGGAGAAAGAAGAAGAGGTGGATGAAAAAGATGAGGAAAGGGCTAAGGAGGAGGAAGAAGAGGCCCAGGTCTCCCCTACTGAGGATGATACGAATGAAGCCCTGGACCTCCCTACTAAAGAAGAAAAAACTGATGCCCACTTGGATAATGAGGAAGGTTTGGACCTGGTTAGTAAAGATGATGGGGAACCCCTTAAGGAGGACTCTTTGGGCCTTCTGGAGGGGCAGGATGAAGAGGAAATTGAAATTGGTCAGAACTCCCTTGTCATTGATGAAAAAGAGGAGGAACAAAAAGAAATTGGTGCTAGTACTGATCAGAATGCCACTAAGGAGGAAAAAAGTCAAAAAGATGATTTCATTGCTCCCTTAGAGGATGCTATGAATTTAGACAAGGTTAAAAAAGATGAAGGTCAGAGTATTCCTCAGGACTGGATTAATCAGGAGATATGGGAGATTAAGCTCCACCTTCATTCTATGGAGAAAACTACAGAAACCTTGAATACGAAGCTAGAGAAGTTGGAAAACAAGATTTTGGATAAAGTAAACAATAAAAGTTGGAAGGAGGAGATAACTATCGAAATCAACAAAATCATTGACAACAAGGTGAAGGAAATTAAGGTCAAAGTTAGCAACAATGGGAAAATGATTAATGAAGTCCCGATCCACAGCAATGAAGGACTCAATGTGGCTGTCATCAACCTGAATATGCTTCACAACTACCTGGAGAAAAACTAGTTGGAAAATATGACCATAACTATTGATGATGATGCTGGGAGTGTAGGTCCAGGTACTAGAACTAGAGGGCATACTCAGAGGAAGATCCCTGAGAAGCTGAAGGAACTGAAGGACATGAAAAAAGGAATCCAAAAGATGGAGGAGCTAAAGATGAAGGCAGACAAAATGATAAGCAATTAGTTTTGTCCTGTTCATTGCTGGGTGTTGCTGGTAGTGTTGCTAGATCTATTTTCTTTTCTTTTGTTGTCGTTTCTAGTGTTTTTTTTGTTGGCATTAAGCAGAATTGCCACTAGTGACAACACTTATTTGCATTCTGAGTGCAAACTGAGCAGAACAGTGCAAACCGAGCAGAACAGTGCAAACTGAGCAGAACAGTGCAAACCGAGTAGAACAGTGCAAACCGAGCAGGACAGTATAAACCGAGTAACATTGTGTCTACCGAGTCACCAGTATTTACCGAGTTCAAAACCTACCGAGTGGTTAGTATGAATCGTGCCTTCACTTCTACCGAGTGCATGACGATGCCGAGTAATGCAGTGGACGCCGAGTATCAGAAAATCACCGAGTTAGTTTGCAGGAACCGTGTAACCATACTTGGGCCGACTTAGTGGCACTTATGTTTATTTGTCAAGCTGACTTTGTAATTGTAATTAATTGTTTAGACTTGTATATAAATAATGTTGTAAAGATGTCAAGATGTAATTATATGAGTACGAATGTGAATAAAAAGAAAAGGCAGAGATAAGCGAATTACAAAGGGCTATAGCAGTATAGGGAACAACAAAGACAAATTCATCACAGAAGGTGATCAGTACATTCAGCGAATCTCAATCAGCAATCCAGTTGCAAAGCAAGAGATCTACTGTTTCATCCTAACAGGTGAATCAGTACTAAAATCCTTTAACCAGGTAGACTTAACAGTTTGTTGTAAAATCTCTTTACCGAGTGCATACTTCATTGTATGTTTGTAAATCCTTTAACAAGGTGGATCTAGCAATCCTTTTTTCTCCTAACAGGGTAGATCATCAGAAGTGATCAAATTGTAAGCCTTAACCAGCCAACTTTATTCTGCAGTACTAAAGCTTTGTGGGTTTCATCCCCACCCCAGTTTTACTTTTTTTTTGGAAGGTTTCTGGGTAACCAAATCTATGTGTCACTATTGTGAATGTTTTTAAGTTTCATGCTTTCTATATGCATAATGAAAAAGTGAACTATATGCTAATACATCTGTAATTGTAAGAAATTTCAAAGTTACTGATTCACCCCTCCCCTCTCAGTAACTCGGTTAATCCCTGAATATTTCCAACAATTGGTATCAGAGCATTGTTGGTTCTCAAGATAAAGCTTAACTAGCTTGAGCAAAGATCTAGGATAATGGAGGTATTCAAACTGAACAAGGTGATTGAAAATGAAAAGCTAGATCTGGAAATGGCCATAGCTAAACTCAAGGAAGCAAAAGAACATCTTTCCCAATCCCTAAGAAGAAGGAAGGAACTTGCAAATCAGATGAATGATCAGAATTACATTGAAGAAAAGGTTGAAGATCTTTTTCCCTCAAATAGCTCAGATGAAGCAAACAATGCTGTCAAAGAACTCCTAGAAAAGAATGGGTCTCTGCAGGAAGAAGTGAGAAAATTAAAAAGAGAACAAGAGCTACAATCAACAAGATTTTGTGAGATCTTAGAACAAAGAAACAAGTTGAAAGATGAATTATATGGAAGGAACAATGAAGTTCAAAATAAAACCCTTCAGCTAGAAAACCTAATTGATCAGATCTCCCATACAAATGAGGAAATTCTGAATCTAAGATCAGAGATAGAAAACACAAGAGAAGAACTAAGATCTGAAAATGAAATCAATCTAAGATTGGTGGATGACCTAAACGCCGAAAAACAAATCAATGAAGGAATGCTGAAAAGCCAAGAAGACTTGAATCAGCTGTATGAGCAAAATCTGCATAGGCAGAAAGGAAAAGCAGGACTTGGATACAAAGGAGAAGGTGAATCCTCTAAGCAAGGTACTCAAAGAAATAAAAAACCTACTTGTAATCATTGTGGTAAAATAGGACATACTTCAAATAAATGTTGGAACAATGAAAAAACAGAATTCAATTTAAAATGTTACAACTGCAATCAACATGGTCACAAAGTAAATGAATGCAGGGAAAAACCTAGATTCAGAGGTAATTGTCACAAGTGCAACAAACAAGGTCACAAAGCATCCGAGTGCAGATCCAAGACATTCAATCCAGCAGAACAAATTATGAAAGCAATGTTTGGATGGGACTACAACACCTGGTGTAGATTTCATTACTGTGGAGAATATGGACACATTGGCATGAACTGCATAAAACATCATCTAAGGAAAAGAGATACTACCGTAAGATGCTTCAAATGCACTAAACTCAGTCACATAGCTAGAAACTGCATGAATGCTAGTGAAGTTGAAGATGGAAAGAAGAATGAAGCAACTAAGGTCAGGAAACAGGTGAGACAAAAGTGGATTCCTAAATCTACCGAGAAAACCAGTCCAAGTAATGGAATGGGTGGCTCTACCGACTCAAACTAAATTTCCAAGAAAGCACTGGAACTGTATTCTCCTAGACAAACTTCAAGCAGTTCCAGAATCAAATTAAAAGAAAGATCTAAATCAGCATACAAGATGCAGTAAGATCACAGGGAGGTCGGTACCAGTCTTAACCGAACAAGGTCGGTATTAGTCTTTACCGAGCGAGGTCGGAGCAATATGAATTCCCGAGTTCACCGAGTTGCGAAGTCTTCACCGAGCAATTAATTCTTAGTGGGTGACAGTCTGTCAGAATTCATACCCTAATTTGCATTGAGCATTAATGACAGAGTTGTAAACAAAAGGCAAGAAATCGAACTCATTTCTCACCGCGAATTTTAGCACTTTGAGAGCAGAAAACTTCAAGAGCAATCCAGTGACTCAAATACCTTTTGCGAAAAGAATTTTCTGTGAGTTACCATGGCATCATCCAGCACCTCAGCGAAGAAAGGATCTGATATGTTAGTCCAAGGGGAATGGAAAGCACCAGATTTCAAGATCGTGCCCGCAATTGCAGCAGCCCTAGACCCGAACGGAGCTCAATCTCAGATTCCTCCTAAGGTACTACTTATTAACAATATTCGCAATCATTTCAACTATACAATTCATGAAATGGGAAACCTAGAACTAGATACTGTGCATGAAGAACTATGTGTGGATGGTATTCTGAAACCCAAGCACAAACATCTGGAAGATAAGGGATTAGTTCACATTGCACATTTGCCTCAAAACTTTCGAGATAAATGGGTTAGATACATTCTTAGCCGTATACATGATGGAAAGATTTGGCTGGAGCAACCCATAGAGATCACCAAGAAGATGATTCATCAAATCACCGGTCTTCCCATGTTGAACAAAGCAAAAACTACCAAAACCCTAGGTCGGTCGGAACTGGAAAAGAAAACCCTAGCCGAGTGGGACGGTAGAGGCATGAAAGTTAGCAGCATTACTGATGCTGAACTAAAGTTTGGTACACACATTATTGCCCATAAAATATACAGTTCAAGTCGACAAAATAGTGTCTCCTGTGAAGCTATTGACCTAGCATACAAAGTGGTCAAGAACAACTTATCATTTGATCTTGCAGATTTATTGTTAAAACAGTTTAACAAAACATGGAAAGCATTCAAACTTCCAAAAACAATCCATGTAAGTTTGGATCCCTAATAGTCTGTTTATTCTTCTATGTTCAAAAGTTCTTCCCTTCCAAAGGAAAAGTTGTATGGAGAAAAGATGTGCCAGCACTTTATGAAATAAATGAATACATCTCAGAAATGGGTGAAAATTTTGAAAGTATAATGGACAGTTATTTTGAGTCTTTCAAAGAGAAGATGAATGACAGATTTCGGATTCCACAGAAGTTGGTGGAGGATTACAAGGATGACATTTGTTTCATGGTAGACTGTGACAATGTATATATTCAAGCAGCTAAACCGAGTATTGTATATGTAAAACCTCTTCCTTATGAGGTAAATATTGATGAAACCAAGAATATCATTGAAGCCCTTCTTAATCAGCCTGTTAATCCCAAAGCTCCATATTTTGGAACATATGATGAAGCAAAGGTAAGAATTGAATTAAGCATAAAACTTCCACAGGTGGTAAACAAAGGAAAGAAGAGGATAGCCAAAATGAAAATGCTAATCGAGGACAAATAAGATATCGATGAAGAAGAAAAGGAAAAGGATGAGAAAATAGAGGAACCAGAACCTGCAAAGAAGAAAGGAAAGGTTTTTATCACTAAGGCACCTAAGCCTCCCACTGTTGTATTTACAAGGAGAAGTGCAAGAGGTAAGGCAGATAAAGATAAGGCAGACAAAGATATAGTATTCAAAAGGCCTCCTCTAAACTTTCAAGAGAGGATCAAACTTTTTAGAGACGGATCAGGATCTGGAGTAAGTAACATAAAATCTTTTAAATATGAAACCAGATCGGAAATAGAACAGAAGGAAATAGAAGATGTTGTTATTGAAAAGATGGGACAGTGGAAATACTCTCCTGATGAAATAGCCCCACAGGTTCCAGCTGTCTTATTAAATCCAATAAAAATGAGGTGGAGCAATGCAAAGCAAACTGTGATAGACATATTTGATCAAACCCTAAGACAGTTAATGCCGAGCTTGAAAAATGATGAAGTAAAGAAGGCATTAAAAGAAAATGAAAATAAGATGACACTAAGGTTCAATACTTGTTTGATTCTGATCAACAATATTGAATCGGTTGTGAAGGCTGCAAATGCTACATGGAAGAACATATACCATCTTCACCAACCGAGTATTGAAACAGTAATAATAAAAGATATTGAAGATGATAGTGATGAACAAGAAGAAGCCACTGAGGTAGATGATACTGTGAGGATAGCAGCAGAAGTCATTGCATCCCTTCCTACCTCTCCAGTAAAAGTTTCTACATCTAGCCCGGAGACACCTTCAAGCATGGTTGTGACAACTTCAACTTTTGTCCAATCACCTATAGAAACAACAGAAGAAACCACCATTTCTTCTACTGAGTTGCAGTCTCCCATTTCATCAAGTTTTCCAGCAGTAAGTATTCCAGTTTTTGATTCTACAAGTGTAAATATTTTAAGTTCTCCAGTAGACAGTGTGCCAGTCTCTATAGCCAGTCCAACTATGTCTATTGTCACTACTACTAAGGCATTAAGTACAGATAAGCCTAAGGCTCTACCGAGTATAAAATTTTTGGGTAAGAATATAGTAGAGGATATAGACCTAGATGAAGAAATAGAGATTCCAACATTAGATTTTGCAAATCTATCAGCGGACCAAATGCAAAATATAGGTGAAATCCTCCAAAGGAAAGCAAAGCAAAAGAAGCTTAAAGAGGAAAGAGACAAGGAATATCAAATCATTAAAGATGCTAAAGACATTTTGTCTGATGCATTAGGCATTAAAGTAGACTCCTCTCAGCATGTTTTGCTACAATTAGCTGAAGCAGTAAATAAATACAACGAGGACTCATCTGGGATAGAAAAGTTAGTTGAAAGAGCTGAGAAGAGATTCAACAATAAAGTGCTTGAGCACATTGCTCAGCACATAGCTATTGATCAAGTGGAATTGTCTTCAGATTTGTCAAATATTGAATCTACCTATTCAAATATCACCTCTCTTTTGGCCAGACTGTGCAATATTGCTGAGTTCACAAAGGATGCTAAGGATAAAATGAATAAAATGGATGAGGATTTGAAGATTAGCATACAGAAGCTGCAACTTGGACCAAGTTCAAGCTCTGCTCATCACATGAAAGTCTCATATCTATCAAATATGCAGTCAGATCTACTAAAAGAAGACACAAGGATCTGGTCCACACTGCTAGACATCCAGAATATGATCCTTCCCATCATGAATACAATGTATAAGCACATTGAACATTCCAAAACATTGATCCATGACAATCAGTTCTCTATAGCAGATCACATGATTGAACTCTCTGTAGAAGTCCAAATTGCAATCCAAACATGCAAGATTCAGCAAGAAAATTGGGACAGAACCCTGGCACTAATCATGAAGGTACATTCTGACTTTCTATCAAATTTTGGATTCTCTCTGTAAATCACTTGTATATACACCTTTGGCATTATCGTAAAAAAGGGGGAGATATGTATAGAAGGAGATTTGTATATAGAAAAAGTTAGCACATTGAAATGGGGAGATAATGTATAATGCTCTATGACAAAGACAAAAAATTAAAAAAAAAATAAATCAATAAGTGTATATAAGTTTTGAGCAATAAGTGTTTTTGTCACTAATGCCAAAGGGGGAGATTGTTGGCATTAAGCAGAATTGCCACTAGTGACAACACTTATTTGCATTCTGAGTGCAAACCGAGTAGAACAGTGCAAACCGAGCAGAACAGTGCAAACCGAGCAGAACAGTGCAAACCAAGCAAAACAGTGCAAACCGAGTAGAACAGTGCAAACCGAGCAGAACAGTGCAAACTGAGCAAGACGGTGCAAACCGAGCAGGACAGTATAAACCGAGTAACATTGTGTCTACCGAGTCACCAGTATTTACCGAGTTCAAAACCTACCGAGTGGTTAGTATGAACCGTGCCTTCACTTCTACCGAGTGCATGACGATGCCGAGTAATGCAGTGGATGCCGAGTATCAGAAAGTCACCGAGTTAGTTTGCAGGAACCGTGTAACCATACTTGGGCCGACTTAGTGGCACTTATGTTTATTTTTCAAGCTGACTTTGTAATTGTAATTAATTGTTTAGACTTGTATATAAACAATGTTGTAAAGATGTCAAGATGTAATTATATGAGTATGAATGTGAATAAAAAGAAAAGGCAGAGATAAGCGAATTACAAAGGGCTACAGCAGTATAGGGAACATCAAAGACAAATTCATCACAGAAGGTGATCAGTACATTCAGCGAATCTCAATCAGCAATCCAGTTGCAAAGCAAGAGATCTACTGTTTCATCCTAACAAGTGAATCAGTACTAAAATCCTTTAACCAGGTAGACTTAACAGTCTGTTGTAAAATCTCTTTACCGAGTGCATACTTCATTGTATGTTTGTAAATCCTTTAACAGGTGGATCTAGCAATCCTTTTTGCTCCTAACAGGGCAGATCATCAGAAGTGATCAAATTGTAAGCCTTAACCGGCCAACTTTATTCTGCAGTACTAAAGCTTTGTGGGTTTCATCCCCACCCCAGTTTTACTTTTTTTTGGAAGGTTTCTGGGTAACCAAATCTATGTGTCACTGTTGTGAATGTTTTTAAGTTTCATGCTTTCTATATGCATAATGAAAAAGTGAACTATATGCTAATACATCTGTAATTGTAAGAAATTTCGAAGTTACTGATTCACCCCTCCCCTCTCAGTAACTCGGTTAATCCCTGAATATTTCCAACATTTTTGGGTCCTGCTATGTTCTTTCTAGCAGGCATATCATTTTGGAAAACTTTAATGCTTTATCTTTTTTCTTTGATGTAAATGGTTTCGGGTTCCATTCAAAACCTATTTTTACCTTATTCAAAAACATATATATAACATCATCATTTGCAAAATTAATCAACATGAAAATAACTAAAAACATATAACTATAAACACATGATATCTCACAATTACCCAATGTAATGTCATACATTCATATCCCCACGCATCTCTAAAATAATCAACACACACATGAAAGGGGCCTAAAAGAGTTTGGCGATACAAAATTAAAAGAAATATATGGGAGGGGTATTACATCCCACTCCTATTATCTCTTTGCTGGATCTGAAAGTAGTTTTTATGGGTTCTATGATTCCTTCTTTCCTTTTCCCAATGGGACCCAATCCTTGATAACCTATTTTTTCATAATTTGGAATCCTTTCTCATATCTACATTTTGGACTGTTTCATTAGATCCCACCTAATCTTCATACATCCATTTTGGGATTTTATTATCTTCACCATATCCTGATGATGTACTATCTCTCACAAAGTTATCATTATACATTTGAGGAGATTTATATTTTCTTGATGTAGATGGTCTACCATAGTATCTAGGAGAAAGTGGCAGTCTTGTAATTGATAAAGAATATTCTCATAACCCTTGGTCATTCAATCACGATCTATCTTCAAAGTCTTTCATCATTGTATCCATGTTCAAAAAATGAGATGAACCACCCTCCTTTTCTTTTTATTTATCAGATGTATAAGGACTAGATTCTTTCTCTTTTCCTTTGTGTGATAGATTTGATGTAGAATAATTAGAGGGTCCTGCCTCCTTTTATTTTCCTTTTTGTGTTGAGATTAAGATAGAGACCTTTTCTTTTGTTGTCTCATTTGATGTGTTTTTAGTGGAAACTTCTCTATTATGTGGTACCAAGGAATCTGTGGCTGGCTTAACATTGTTGTAGTATTTAAATGGATTAAGATCACCACTAATACTTGTTTCTTGACCAATATATGGGAATTTTAAACATTAATGATATGTTGATGAGACTACTTATATTTCATGGATCTATAATCTCCTCAACAATATGTTATAAGAAAAATTCAAGTTTAAGACTTGACATACTAATTATTTTTGAATTGGTCCCACTCTAATTGGTAATATAGCAAGGCCTTTAGAAGATCTTTCCTCATCATCATATGCTTTTATAATGATCTTCCTTTTTGGATCAAAAACATTCTTTGAATAGCCTAAGGAATGAACCAGATTCAAAGTTCATATATTGAGACTATCTCCTCCATCTATCTTGACATGCTTAACTCCATGCTTAAGAATGAGGACTTCTATATGCAATGGAATATTTTGAGGATGACTTAGTGACATGTAATTTTATTTTGAAAAAGATAAGCAATGAGGTGCAATGAGATGTCCTACCATGGTCTGGAATTGATCCACATCTAAGTTGTTAGGTACAATCATGTCAACAAGATCTCTTTTGAATATATCTTTATGTGATGTTGAGATCTTTAGAAGTTCCAATTTGGAAATTTGAGTGAGTGTCTTTTGGAGTTGATCCAAAAAAAATTATTGTCTTGATGTTGAGTGAATGTCATTTGATGTTTTTTTATTACTTTCTCCCTGTAATGTCACTTTGGCTTGACTTCTTGTGATGACATGTGTGGGTTACTTATCTTGTTTGTCTTTGATGATAATTGCATCTATGGTATTGTTAAAGACTGATAAGGTATCTATGCATTAGAAAAATTTACTTTATCTCCTTTCTTTTTTATTTGTGATTATTTTGATGAGTCTCCCTTTTCATAGTTAGCAAGTGGAGATTTTAAAGCGGTATGCTCATCATTATTTTTATGTCCATCAAAGGAGATAGTTCCGTTATCAATTAAATATTGGACCATTTTAATTTCATACAATCATTTGTTTTGCGATCTTTTCTTTTATGGTAATTAGAATGGCGTGATTCAATCCACCACGAGGGTTTTACTTGTAGTTCATATCCTCTTGATTCAGGAAATTTATTTAGCTTATTTTGTATGAGTGTCTTCAAAGAAGATTCAATAGGTTCACCCAAGGGTGTAAATCTTCTTTTCAGTGGGTATTGTGGAGCTCTAGGTATGTTTTTTTCTTGATTGTTGTTAGAAGAATTATTTGATTAATTGGCATTAATGCCTTGATTGTTGTATAAATATAATGGTTTAGGTTTGACACTTTTTGGATCTACCACTCCATCGTTCACCACATGTTTGTTGTTATTTAATGAAAACTTTGGTTTGTCATTGTTATTGTTATTGGTGTTTCAAGGATTGGTGTTATTGTAATTGTTGTTTTTGTTGTTAGAATTGTTTGAGAAAATCTTAGTATCCTTATATAACTTCAATTCACCTTTTCTTAACAAGGCATCCTCAATTTTAATACCATTTTCTATCATTTTGTCAAATGAAGGATGATATTGTAATTGAAGATGAAAGTTCATCTCACTAGTCAAATCATTGATGAAAATATCCATTCTCTCTTTTTTGTGCATGCTTCTTAGATATTTAGAAAAAAATCATCTCCATCTTTATAAAAAAGTTAAAAATGACTCACCATTTTGTTTCTTGGTATTACAAAGATCCAATATAGTAACCTCATGTTCTATATTTTAAGATTATTAGGTGACAATTTTTGTGACTAAGTCTTCAAAGGTTTTGATGCCAAAAGGTAATTTTGAGAACCACTCTATGGCTTGTCCTCCCAAGCTCCTTGGAAACAACCTCATTATGTAGGTTTGTTCATGTATAAATTCCATACTCAAGGTACAAAATTCCATAATATGGTCTTGTGGATTGGTGGTACCCATGTATTTTTCATGCCTGGGAAGATCTATGTTTGGTGGGAAGGGTACCATGTTAAATGTCTTGTCAAAAGAGAAATGAAAAATGTCCTCTAAGGTGTACCTTTTTGTTGATGTACCTCTTTGTATGTCATGAAGTTGTTGTTGTAAACCCTTGATTTTTTTGTTCAAGGAACCCATGAGGTTAACTACATCATCTTGTTTCAACTTTGAGACATCATAGTCATAAGGTAATCACCCAATTGTGCTAGGGTCATGAAATATCTTTCTTTATTCATCTCAAGAACTCTTTCCATGAGTCTATGAAATCTAGGATATTGTTGGGCCTATCTCACTTTTTATTCCATTGATTTATCTTATTCATTGTTATTATTGTGAAACATAGCCCAAACATTCTCATTTTCATCCATGTTTGATTGTGTTGCTTGATTTTGGTCTACTTGTTGTGGGAGAGGTGTCTTCCTTTAAAGGGACATCTCTTTTTGTCATTGCAATTATTTTTCTCTGGGATATTGAGATTGTTTAAAGTTGTAGAATCTTGTCCTTATTGGCATGAAAATGACCTTAAGTCAACTTTTGAGTTAAAAAACTCTTAAAATAGTTGATTTTGTCTATAATTATGATTAGGGTCTATAAACAAGTGATAGGTATGTGTTCCAAGTTTAGGTGATCAAATGAAGTTGTCCAAGATTATGGAGCCTAATAGAAAAAGATCTATTTCTACGATGAAGGCTTAAAATTAATCTTGATTTCTTGGGTTCTGCGTGAAGAATATAAAATCCTTGATGATGAACCTTCAAAACCAGAGATTAATGGTGTTTGATAAACACTTACACAATGATTTGGTTTGCTGGAACAATGAGAATGATAAAAAATTTTTAATAGAGGTATATATGGACATAATTTCAAGGTTGTTATTACTTAATGGATTCAACTCTGAAAAGGATACTCAGATCTATTTTTAAATTCGGATCAAAATGTATGAAATATTCCACTATTTTGGATGTTATGTTTCAAATGTGACCACAAAAAGAGTGAATGCGATTGAAATCAAGGCATATGCGATGTTATGATGAAATAAAATTTTTCTTACAATTTTGATAGAGTAACTAGATGTGACCAACTAGAGGGTAAATGCGATGGGCAACATGTTAGATAAACCACAAATTCTCTCAAATGCAATGAAACTATTCTCATATGTGGTGAAACTTCTCCCAAATGTGATTAAATACCTAATTTTATGAGAAAATTGCTAAGTGTTGGTGTTTGTTTGATGTTTTTCTTGTAAATGGATGAATTATTCTGATGTTTTAAGACCATAAAAAAAAAATTCAAACAATTTTTTTTCCTAAACTCTCTACAACATTGAGTGTATGTTCAAATGATTTCCACAGGTTTAGCACATGAAAACACTTCAAGCAAGCTACCTAAGGGAATTGGCTTTAATGTATCAATTGTAGGGCCACATAATCAAAATAAATTATGAACTTGATACTCCTAACCCTCGTGCTCTATGTCCCCCTTAAAAAATAGGTAATCACATGTAAAGATGAAGGGAAAATAATATAGTTTAGTAGGCCTTCAAGGCCCGATATAAGTATTTTTAGTAATCACCTCCAAAAATCATTTTCCTCACAACTAAGGGATTACATTTGGTGAGTAAATTCTAAGGATGATGCAATCCTTACGCACTACAACTGACACACCATAAATAAAAGGTAGACTTACTAATTAACAAGGATGTAGAAAAGGTTATGTTTGGAAGTTGTGAGTATAGGATCCATTACAAAGGCCTCCCACCATTATAAAAACAATTATTTGTGCACTTAAAGAAGTACTAGAGGAGGGTTATTGTCAAGATAATTTTGTCAATCAAGCCATTAAGAAATGATTACATTTTTATTATAGTTGGTCAGATTGCAATGGAGAATTAAGAAAATGTAATGTGCTTTAGGTTAAATGTGATGAAGTTTAGATCAAATGTGATACTCTGTCAAACTGTAAAAACATGCAAGAAAAATTGTAAAAAAGATGATTAGAGATTGCCTAATTGAATGTGATGATAGGTAAAGCAAATGTAACCAGAGAACATTCAAATGTGAATATATTTTGATCAGATGCAACAAAATCTATAGAAGATAAATGATCTTTGAATTAGATCCAATGAACTTTGTTACAGATGTAGTGAACTTTGCATTAAATGTGACCTTATGTTGTAACCTGAAAGTTAATTCTGCAAGGAAAAAATGATCAAATCAATTAGTAAGGTAGGGAATGGGCCCCACAATGGGTGCAAATAAATGTAAGAAATTATTTGAATCACAAACAACAATGAAACATTAATTTGAGTAGTTATATCAAATCATGATAAGAAATTAATAAAAACATGAAATAATCACTCAAGAGCATCTCATTTCTCTCTAATCCTAAGGATCTAATCAATCTTAGTTAACTTCTCTTAGTTGAATTAAAATCTCAAAGATGACAACCTAGGAAATAATAAATTGATGTGCAAATGAAGCTAAATGACATGCTATCTAGGTATTTTCCATCAGTTGATGATGCATTGATGCTAAATTGAAGCTATTGATACAAGATTTAAGCTTAACTGATGAACATTTAAGCTACATGAATTGATAAACTAGAAATGAAACTAGGCTAAGATGAATTGCAATGAAGATGCTAAAATGGATTTGAGTGCACAAACTAGTATAATGCAATTGCTCAAATGAAAGTGGATGGAAATGAACAAAGAATGCTCCCTATGTATAGGATTTTCCAAGGCCTTGGGGTGAGTTATGTCTAACCATGGTCAAGTTGTAGTTTGAGCTAAGGGCATGATGTGTAGTCCATGAATGGTCAAGATTTCATGATAACAATGAATGGTTGGTGAGAGAAATTAAGATTTAATTAATTCAAAAGAATTAATATTTAGCCATAGATGATGTGTAAGAATACATGTGAATGTGTTAGATTTTGGTTTAATTAGGAAAATTAATTAATTGATGGTGAAGAATATAATCAAATATTTAATTCAACTACAGAGTAGAGGAAATTTGATTTTATTAATTAAATTGCTTGAATTAAATTAATGTTTGATGTTGACATTCTTAGGTGTATACACATGTAACCTTCAAATCAATTATCAAATTTATTCCTAACTATGTAGCACATTCATGACATTAGATCATGACATTAGATAAGAAAGGTAAGATGTCCCTTTAATTAACTAATCAACCTCCTTGAAGTTTGTTTATGGCCATGACATCACAAAAGCACCTACCTTCACAAAAATAAAAAAGATCAAAATTGTGTGATTCCTTTTACATATTCCTTTTTCTTACTCTTCTTTTTTGTAAAAATATTCCTCTCTCTAAATTCCAATTCATCTAGCCACTAATTTTTTTTCAAATGTTCTATTCAATGACTTCTTTCCATTTGGCATCTGTTATGACTATGGCATGTATAATACGCTTGGCATAACTCTCCTCAAACTTGACTAGGTTTGCATAAATCTGTGTAGTGCACTTTTCTAGAAAATCTGAATAGCCTTGTTTAGAGGTATGCATCTTAGTTCCTATTGATAATCATGACACACCAAGTGTTTCCCTATATTAAAATCATGATAAATAGCCCCCAAATCAATTTTCAATTCCCGGTCAACTTGTTTGACCAATTTGCCAAGCTAATTCCAAAAGGAATTTATTCAGTTTTTCTGCGCATCTGGTGAAACATTTTCCAAGTAGCCCCTTTTAAGGAATAATAGTTTGTGTCCCAGTAGTGCCCATATAAAACCAATCATTGTTCTGTGCTTCCAATATCTTAATGAACTAGTGTCCAAAGTTTCAAGCCCTCAAGAACCCATATGATATTTTTATCAGACCCATATGCAATGCAGTTTATTGTTTTTTAACTTGTCATCATGCAGGTAAAATAAGACAAACAACTTAAGAGATTAAAATCCCTCACCTTGTGCATAGTTATAGGGAACAGATGCTAGTGTGCATGACAAACTTTGTACCTACCAGTTGCCGAGGTCCCATGAAAGTGAAAGTGTCTAATCAGTTTTCGAGGTTCATTTAAGAGGTCATATATCATTTTTTGGGTAGGTTTGCAGAGGTGTCAAAAGGTTGTTTTGATGGTTGTCTACTTAATATTTTTGACCCAGGTTATACTGATACACAATGGCATTTTTAGATTAGTATGAAGTTGGCAGCAGTTTAAAATTTTTTAGGTCAGGACCCCTAGAGACCCACATCCAGCAGTGTACCAGTGGGCTAACTATTGAAGAAAAAATTAAATACTATTTAAATGATTTTTAAAAATGATTTAAATAATCATGTGCAATGTCATTTTCCCATTTTAATTACAAAGGCATGACTTTAAAAAGAAATAATTTAAATCATTCTTACGATTTAAATTTATGGGCAGGGGAAAAATTATTATTTTAATCATTGTGATAAATGATTCATATGCAATTTCTAAAGAATCAAATGGGAAAGCCCTAAAATTGACGACCTAGTTTGAGGACACATACTTCAATTTTTATGTTCCAGATGCACAAATGATCAGGTTAAAGCTTGTTCAGAATGAAAATGAGAATTTCAGGGCTGAGCCTATGTCAGGAGATCACATGATTGATAAATGTCAATCAATGATGACCATAGTATATGTTATTGTTTAAATCATTAAATATGATTTAAATAATAAAATGTTGGGAATATAATTAGTTATTGCATGAAGCCCCTTATTATTTTAGTTATTAAATATGATTTAAATATACCAAAGAAGTGTGTGAAAAGGAAAATGATCATTTTGGTGATTGAAATTTAATATATAAAATGGTTTGAAAGGCGGAAGGCATTGTTGTTATCTCATGGAGTTGAAGAGAGAAATTACTTCCTGCATGTCAAATAGTGGAGTGCTATTGGTTGAAGTGGGAACATAGGCATGTAGTTGGGTGCTCAAAAAATATTTGTAAAACATACTAAAATCAATTTGTTGAAAGTTCTTTGGAATGGAATGAGAAAAGGTTTTCTTATTTAAATTACTTGTTAAATGTGTAGGGTATTCCGTCTTAAGGAACACAGTGGTGATAGAAAAATGGAATTGAAAGTTGTAGAGACTTTACAAGTATAAAAATAATATATGTGCTCAGGTATGGAAATGAGTATTTCTTTTATTCAATGAAATTATTCCCAATTTTGAAGCAAATTGGTAAAGTAAAATGGTGAGATGTTTATTTTCTAATGTATGGAAATATTTTCTAGGAATAATGTTCCACTTGAAGAGAAATCTGAATAGGTGAAACGATTTTACCAAAGTAAAGGTGAAAAGTTTCTCACCAAGATGTTAAACAGGTAGTGAAATTGTATTGAAGGTGAAAAAACAATGTGATATTTCCAAGTGATGAGTGAAAAGGGGGTGAGATATTTTCTTTAAGATTGATGGATGGGTGAATTTGGGTATGTAGAAATTTTATTGCCAATAGGTAAAATATTTCATAGAAAATGGTGAAGTAAAGGTCAAAGTTATTTTCACAATACCCATGGTAAAGGTAAAGGTGCAATCATGTGAAGACACAGTAGGGAATTTTATTTGCCACAATATAAAAAGTACAAATTAATCATGGCATGATTTAGCAAAAGGTAATTGGCACATATAAATTTGAATGAAAAAGGAACAAAAGAGACAAAAAGCTAATGTGCAGCTCAAATAGAGAATCAAATTTTTCAGTTGGGGCAGTGTGATGTGGCAAAATGCAGTGCAAAGGAGGGATGATTATGCTATTTTAACAGTTTGAAAGATGAAGAGGAATGTTGGAGATGTCATAGGAGGGAGTGCAAATTGTAGAATTTTCAGCATAGATCTAGCTAAGAAATAAGAAAAATGACAGCTTGTAAAAACAGAGTAGATCAACGATAAAATTCTATCTCTCATTCCATGATTTAGTAAAAAATTAATTACAGTATGCACATAGTGCATGATTTATACAGAACTAAACCACCGTTTGCAAGAGCAAATTATGGTGAAGACATAAACTGAACACAAGCTTCCTTAGTTAGGCATACATGCAGAGATAACAAGATTTCTATCAGATCCAAAATTTACAGAGGAGATAGAACAAAGAGTCACAGTTAGATCTGTAAGTTATAGAGAATAACTGACGCTAACACCCCCCCTTAAGTCTAACTAAGGAGAACAAGAAACTAATGAAAGAAAAGATGCAGCTGAAAATCAATTGTGGACATCTGTCAAATGATGGCTACCATAGTGTTGAATGAAGAGATTCCTTTGAAACCAAAATAAATATTGGAATCAATCTGCATGAGTGCCCCATCAACACTACATGAACCAAGATCATGATGTGAGTGTTCCGAGGTTTGCTTACACTACAACCAAGAGACCAAGCTTGTCTCTTCTAGGAACCTAATGTCCTCTAGGTCCTGATTGGTTTAAATGATTAACTAAGTCCAATTCTAACTCTTCTCTAAGAGTTCTATCCCTTGTGCTTCACCTTGTAAGACTAACATCTTTTAGATAGTACAATTCTTCTCCCTCACTTAGAAAGCTCTAAGAGCTATCCTCTCACAAACTTCAATCTTCATTGCAGGGGTGTCCATCATCATGAAAACATTCCAAATGTTTTCATTTGAATCCATTTGATTGGGTCTTCAAGCCCTTTTCCACCGGGTTCAAGGTTCCACCTTGAAATGGCCTAGTTAGGCCTATTTTCATGTAGCCTTTTGCAGAGGCTTTTGTCCCTTCTTTCCAAGATTCTTCAAACAAACTGCAAAACCAATTAGGAATTTGGATACCCTTTTGGCTCTTACTTAATATTCTGCAAGTTTTAGGTCCCGGTAGCCTTCGTACACTACCTTCCTACAAACTAGGACAAATAGGGCTAAAAGACCTATTTTCTAGGATTGACCGTATCCTAGTATGAATCTTGCTCAAAACTTGGTCTAATGGATTGGAATAGCTCAATCCTCATAACATGTTAGGATATGATGAAATCCTTCTTGAACTTGTACCTATGCCATATAGTACCATTCTACCCTACAATAAATCTTCAATCTTTCAATCCTAGACCTCTAACCGGGCTCTGTCTGCTCGCCTAGGGCCTAGTAGTAAAAATAGCTCTCCAAACTTTCAAGACTCCTAATCCTAAACATATATACACTAATGACTGCCCTAACATATCCATCCATCCTTAGGTGTTTCCCTTGTCTAGATTTCATGGGGGAGCCATAAATGCACCGACTGGTCAGAACAGGACCAGTAGGAACTCTAAATCAAAAAAAATTTAACCGACACAATAGAACTACTTAAAAAAAATTTCCTATCAAATGAAAAAGTCTTAAAATATCCCGAAGAACACTAAACAATCACTAGTTTAGCACTTTCAATCCATAAGATATGATTGTCACCATAAAAGCTCGGGTTCTTCTTTGAAATAGTGTTGTAGAGCTCTATTATCAAACTCAAAACTATTACAATTGCATGACTAGCCTCAAGATTTGAGCCTTTCTTAACTTAAGATGCCATTTCCATGTTTCTAGGGCTAGTTGGTTGATCTCTCACTTCCTATAGTTTAGGGGATCCAAAGATAACTGAGTTGCATGCAACATTTGCAATAATTGCAAATATTGTCATGACAACTTCTTTGCATCATTTGGTATCTTTCTCTATGCCTTCATCCTATTTCCTAGGACCTCTATCCTCTCTAGATTCTGAGGAACCAACTCATTTAATGACCTTATGACATCTTTACAACATCACTATGTGCTTAGAACACATTTACGACTCTATTCTCACCTTTAACTTCTAACACTAAGAAAAATTAACAACTACTAACAATGGCTATTTGTGTGACCTTAGTCATAATGACTAACTCACCTAGCCCACAATAGCAATGACCTTCTAAGGTCTAAATTTTTTTTAACAATCCTGACTTGGCTAGAGTCAAGTACAAGCCAAAACAACTATCATGGAGGTTAGCCCAGGTGTGCTCCTACACCATCCTCCCCAAAACAAAAAAATTCAATCCACCCTTGGATTGATGATGCTTGGGCCAATCCCCATCTTTTTGAACTCTGATTCTTTTGTCCATGCTGCATCAACATCAATTTGACTATGTTTCTTTATCAAGTGTTCCTTGTATGCTTTGGTTCTAGTTTGTTTATAGACCCTTGTGTCCAATATGATGTCAGCTCCTATGACTGTAGTAGTAGGTAATTGTAGATCTTCCACATCTCTGATCACTTTATGAAGGTTTTGATCCATGTCTTGTTGTGGTCCTTTCTAATGGACTAAGTCTGCAATGTTGAAAATAGGAGATAGTCTACTGTCTTTCGGTAGCTCAACTTTGAATGCATTATCACCATACTTAGCCAAGATAGGACAAAGACCTATCCTTCTCATTTGCAACTTGTGAGGGACTCCCTTTTGAAGTCTTGATTTGTTAAGATGCACCATAACCAAGTCACCCACATTAAATTGAACTGTTCTTCTACTTTCATCCACCTTGGCTTTATGTTTCATGGTGTTCTCTGTCAAGGTCTTTCTCATTGTATCATGTATCTCCTGCATAGCATATGCAAAATCATCAACATATCCACTTCCCTTCACTCCATCCTTCAAATTTCTTAGTTCATAAACTCCTCTAGGATGTAGTCCATAGACTATTTCAAAGGAAATCTTCCCTGTGGATCTGTTTATAGTATCATTGTAGGCATATTCAGCTTGCCCAATCAACTGATCCCATTGTTGACCATACTCCTTGGTCAAGCACCTTTGTAGATTTCCAAGGCTTCTATTGACAACCTCGGTCTGACCATCAATTTGGGGATGGTAGGCTGATCCAAAGGACAAGTTGGTGCCTAACCTTTTCCAAAGAGTCTTCCAAAAGTGACTCATGAATTTAGTGTCTCTGTCTGACACAATGCTGATAGGTAACCCATGGATTCTTACTATCTCTTTGAAGAAGAGAGAGGTTATTTGACTAGCATCATTAGTGGTCTTACACAACACAAAGTGAGCCATCTTGCTAAATCTATCCACCACCACATAAACACTATCCATACCTTGTCTTGTCTTGGGTAACCCAACTACAAAATCCATACTCAAGCATTCCCATGGCCTAGTAGGAATAGGTAGTGGTTGATAAAGGCCTGCATTTGAAGAAGTGCCCTTGGCCTTTTGACATACTACACAACTTTCTGCATACCTCCTAACATCAAGATTCATCCTTGGCCAATAATAGAACCTTTGAACAAGTTATTGAGTCTTAGTGATACCAAAGTGACCACTCAAAGAACCATTATGCTTTTCTTGTATCAAATTCTCTCTAGTAGAGCCTCTAGGAACACATAACTGATTTCCCTTAAACAAGAGATCACTTTGCAAAGTATACTCAACATATTTACTATGATAATGGTTCTTGTATTCAGCACATACCTTATAAATGTCTACAAAATCTTCATCATCTGCATATAGATCATTGAAGTGATCTATCCCCATGCTCTTTCAGCTAAATTTCTTGGATAGTGAGAGCTCTTCTAGACAATGCATCTACCACTTTATTGAGGACTCCTTTCTTGTGCTTGATATTAAAAGTATAAGCTTATAGGTATTCAACCCACTTCATGTGCTTGTGACTCAACTTCTCTTGTGAATTCAGGAAACTAAGTGCTTGATTGTCTGATTACATAATGAATTCCTTGGGAAGCAAGTAGTGCCTCCACTTCCTTAGAGCTTGGACCAATGCATACATTTCAAGGTCATAAGAAGAGTACTTCTTCTTGGCTTCACTTAACTTTTCTGAATGAAAAGCCACCAATCTACCCTCTTGGCTTAGAATAGCCCCAATTGCCACATTCCTATCATCACACTCAATAGTGAAAATCTTCTCAAACTTGGTAACACCAAAACAGGTTGGGTAGATATCTTTTCCTTCAACAACTCAAAGCTCTTGTTAGCATGCTCATTCCATACAAACTTGGTCTTCATGCCTCCCTTGATAGTATCCAACATAGGAGCACAAATTGCACTAAAATACCTTATGAATTTCCTATAATATTGTGCAAGGCTATGAAAACTCCTTACCTCTATTTCTATCCTTAGAGTGGGCCAATTCATGATAGCCTCCACTTTTCTCTTATCCATTTTTAGATTGCCATGTGATAGGACAAATCCAAGGTACACTAGCTCCATTTTGATGAACTCACACTTCCCCAAGTTGATCATCAACTTCTCCTCATGTATCTTCTTGAAAACAATATCAAAATGTTCTAAATGCTCACTCCTTGTCTTGCTAAAAATTAGTATATCATCTATATATACTACCACAAACTTGCCTATGTAGTCTTTGAGGACTTCATTCACGAGCCTCATGAATGTGGAGGGGGCATTAGATAATCCAAATGGCATGAAAAGCCATTCATACAAACCTTCATTGGTCTTGAAGGCTATTTTCCACTCATCTCCTTCATGTATTCTTATTTGGTGATAGCCACTCTTCAAGTCTATCTTGCTATAGTACTTAGCTTCACCTAGACAATCCATTAAGTCTTCAATCCTAGGAATAGGGAACCTATACCTTATGGTTATCCTATTAATAGCCCTTGAATCAGTACAAAGCCTCCAAGTTCCTCCTTTCTTAGGTGCAAGTACAGTGGATACAACATATGGACTAATGCTCTTTCTAATGAAACCTTGATTTAGGAGTTCTTGTATTAGTCTAGCAATTTCCTCATTTTGTTGAGGGGTCATCTTCTAAGCTTCCTTATTGGGAAGGGTAGCTCCTAGGATAAGGTCTATCCTATGACTTATGGCTCTTTTAGGGGGTAAGGCTGATGGTTGTCCATCACTCACTATACCTTGGTAAGTCTGTAGCATGCTTTGAATCTCCTTTGGTAACTCTATGTTCTTAGTCACCTTGTCTTCATCTTACTCTCTTGGTCTTAGCACCAATGCATATCCAACTCCTTCAATCTCTTCCATGGCTTGTAAGAACTCTTTTTCACCCACCATAAGTACATTTGGACCTGCTGTCTTCACTTCAACATCTTCCAATAGTGACTATATTTTGAAGGTCACATTGTCCTTGAAAGAATAAGAATTATTTCCTCCATCATGTATGGCTTTGCGGTCAAATTTCCATGGTCTACCTAGGAGAAAATGACATGCTTCCATAGGCAACACATCACACAAAAATTTGTCTTTGTACCTTCTAATGGAGAACTCCACCCATGCTTGTTCATTCACTAACACATTTTGGCCTTTATTGAGCCAAGTGACCTTGTAAGGATTGGTGTGGGGTATCCTTGTCAACTTTAGCTTGTTGACTGCTTCCTCTAACACAATATTGTCAGTAGAGCTTGAGTCAATGATGACCCTACATACTTTCCCCATTATCTTGCACTCTATCCTAAACAAAGACCTCTTTTGGCTTGGCTCTTCCTTCAGTGGCTCCTTGATCAAAGTTCTCCTCATCATGATGTTCTCTCCTTCCTCTAAATTCAATGGTACTTCAACATGTTTTTCTACTACATTAGACTCATCATGAACTTGGTTAGTTCTCTTGTCACCTCCTTGTGAAGAACTACCTTTCTCTGCACACCTATAGGCAGGGTGCCCATTTGATTGCGATCGTAGAATTTCATGTTGGCAAAGTAGTTGCCTCTTCTTCCTTGTGCACCATTTCTTCCTCTAGAGCTAGAGTTAGAATGCCTTCCTCTACCACCTCTACTAGAGCTTCCTTCTTGCTGCTCACTAAATTTTATGTCTCCTTGAGTTCTTGATTTAGAACTTCTCCCACCATAGCCACCTCTTTGTCCTCTACTATCCTTTCCTTTACCTCTACCTTTGGAGATTTGGTCTTGCTTTCTCTTGCTTTTCTCTTCTATCTTCAAGGCCATTTGATAGCATTGGTGAATGGTTTTGAAGTTCACTAGACTCATTTCTTCTTGAATAGACCATTTGAGGCCATTCAAGTACCTTGCAAGCTTAATGCTTTCATCTTCTACTACCTTTGATCTCAAACATGGATTTTGAAACTCCTTGGTGTAGGCTTGGACATCTAGATCTTTTTGTCTTAGATCATGTCTCCTTTTATGCATTTGAACTTCATAGTCATCAGGAAGATAGGTCTGCTTCACTTTAGTTACCATGCCCTTCCAAGTAACTATAGGACCTTTTCCATCCTTTTCTCTGTCGATCTACACAAACTTCCACCAACTAAGAGCTGAACCTCTTAGTCTAGACTTGGCCACCATAAATTTTTGTGCCTCTGAGATACCATCACACTCAAAATGGTTCTCAATTATGTCTATCTAATCCACAACTGAATGTGGATCCATTTGTCCACTAAATAGTGGCACACCTTCCAAATCTTTGCCCCTCAATGCCTTTAGTGCCTTTAAGAATGGCTCTTCAGGAAGAACATGGTCAGGTGTTGGTGCTTCCTCATCCAACTCTAATTCCTTCTCCCTTGCTTCTTTTTCTTCCTTTTGGTCAATTTTATCTTTGACCTTATCTGCTTTGTCTTGGACTTCACCCAAGAGCTGCTCCATTTGGAGTAGCCTTTCTCTTAGTAACCGGTTATCCTCCTCTTGTTTCTCAACCTTTTTTGGCTAACTCAGCATTAGTCACCATGGCTTTGTTTACTACTTATCCACTTGGTGTATTTTCTCCCATTGATTCAGTAGGCTACAACATCCATCACAAGCCTGATCAATTCAAGCTCTGATACCAATATGATGTGAGTGTTCCAAGGCTTGCTTGCACTGCAACCAAGAGACCAAGCTTGTCTCTTCTAGGAACCTAATCTCCTCTAGGTCCTAATTGGTTTAGATGATTAACTAAGTCCAATTATAACTCTTCTCTAAGAGTTCTATCCCTTGTGCTTCACCTTGTAAGACTAACACCTTTTAGATAGTACAATTCTTCTCCCTCACTTAGAAAGCTCTAAGTGCTATCCTCTCACACACTTAAATCTTCATTGTAGGGGTGTCCATCATCATGAAAACATTCCCAATGTTTTCATTTTAATCCATTTGATTGGGTCTTCAAGCCCTTTTCCACCGGGTTCAAGGTTCCACCTTGAAATGGCCTAATTAGGCCTATTTTCTTGTAGCCTTTTGCAGAGGCTTTTGTCCCTTCTTTCCAAATTTATTCAAAAAAATGCAAAACCAATTAGGGATTTGGATACCCTTTTGGCTCTTACTAAATATTCTACAATTTTTAGGTCCTGGTAGCCTCCGTACAATGCCTTCCTACAAACTAGGACAAATAGGGCTAAAAGACCTATTTTCTAGGACTGACTATATCCTAGTATGAATCTTGCTCAAAACTTGGTCTAATGGATTGGCATAGGCTCAATCCTCATAACATGTTAGGATATGATGAAATCCTTCTTGAACATGTACCTGTGTCATACAGTACCTTTCTACCCTACAAGAAATCTTCAATCTTTCAATCCTAGACCTCTAACCGGGCTCTGTCTTCTCGCCTAGGACCTAGTAGTAAAAATAGCTCGCTAAAATTTCAAGACTCCTAATCCTAAAAATATATACACTAATGACTCCCCTAACATATCCATCCATCCTTAGGTGTTTCCCTTGTCTAGATTTCATGGGGGAGCCATAAATGCACCGACTAGTCAGAACAAGACTAGTAGAAACTCTAAATCAAAAACAATTTAACCAACACAATAGAAATACTTAAAACAACTTTCCTATCAAATGAAAAAGTCTTAGAATATCATGAAGAATACTAAATAATCACTATTTTATCACTTTCAATCCATTAGATATGACTGTCACCACAAAAGCTCGGGTTCTTCTTTGAAACAGTGTTGCGGAGCTCTATTATCAAACTCAAAACTATTACAATTGCATGAGTAGCCTTGAGATTTGAGCCTTTCTTAACCTAAGATGCCATTTTCCATGTTTTTAGGGCTTGTTGGCCAATCTCCCACTTCCTATAGTTTATGGGATCCAAAGATAACCGAGTTGCATGCAACATTTGCAATAATTGCAAATGTTGTCATGACAAATTCTTTGTAACATTTCACATCTTTCTCTTTTCCTTCATCCTATTTCCTAGGACCTCTATCCTCTCTAGATTCTGAGGAACCAACTCATTTAATGACCTTATGGCATCTTTACAACATCACTATTTGCTTAGAACACATTTAAGACTCTATTCTCACCTTAGACTTCTAACACTAAGAAAAATTAACAACTACTAATAATGGCTATTTGTGTGACCTTAGTCCTAATGACTAACTCACCTAGCCCACAATAGCAATGACCTTCTAAGGTCTAAAAAAAAATTAACAATCCTAACTTGGCTAGAGTCAAGTACAAGCCAAAACAACTATCATGGAGTTTAGCCTACGTGTTCTCCTGCACCAGATCAGATGGAAAACAAAGGCAAAACATCTGTCAATCAAAGATACAGAAGACAATAATCTTCATATGTGCTCCCAAACAATGAATAGATGGAAAACAAAGGCAAAACATCTATCATTCAAGGATGTAGATGACACATAAATTTGTATGAGTGACCCTATTGACACTACTCAACTATGAAAGAATAAAGTGCTGGTTGAAAATATAGGTGCCAATTTTCTATACAACTGATCAACTATGGAAGGAAAGAATCATCAGCATGAATAGTAGAAAAAACCCTCCATAATGTTGAAAGGAGAGGTATGGCAGGTCCACTGACATGGTGTCTCTAAAGAGGAAAAGAAGACAAGGCCCATGTAAAGAGAGCATGACCTTGACCTATCTCTGATGTAGAATCTAGCTCAGCCTCTATTGTCATAACCATTTGATACAAGCCTCTACTTGTGGGCCAAAGCAAAATATGTGGCATGCATTTGAAATAGTTGAATGGAGTGAGAAGAGAAGAGGCTGAAAAATCCATTCTTTGCAACCGATATGATCTTTAGAACTTGCAAAAAAAAAACTTGCTTTTCTCCTTCCTAGAACCCAAGCTCTGATACCATGTAGAATTTTCAGCATAGATCTAGCT
Source organism: Chamaecyparis obtusa (assembly GCA_027943335.1). Taxonomy (NCBI): domain Eukaryota; kingdom Viridiplantae; phylum Streptophyta; class Pinopsida; order Cupressales; family Cupressaceae; genus Chamaecyparis; species Chamaecyparis obtusa. Next base: position 480,512 of record BSBK01003129.1, on the reverse strand, counting down.
AAGAAATAAGAAAAATGACAGCTTGTAAAAATAGAAAAAAAAATGGAGCATATCAACAATGAAATTCTGTCTCTCATTCCATGATTCAATAAAAAATTAATTACAATATGCACATAGTGCATGATTTATACAAAACTAAACCACCGTTTGCAAGAGAAAATTATGGTGAAAACATAAACTGAACACAAGCTTCCTTAGTTAGGCATACATGCGGAGATAACAAGATTGTTGTTGTTAGGAATGGGAACACTGAAAGGGGGGGGGGGGGGTGAATTAGTGTTCACAATATTTTAACTTTTTACTTTAACCTTTAAACTGAACTTAAATGCTTAAGTACTTAAATGAACATCCACACAAACATGAAACATTAAATCAACACATAACACCAATATGGTTTCGGGGAAACCCAAATAGGTAAAAACTCTGGTGGGAATTGACACCCACTAATATTCTGTACTAGTGTTTAGTGATCCTTGTTAGAAGATCCTTAACCCTGTTAGGAGTGTTTTTGCAATGTATTAAGTATGGTAGACCTTGTTAAAGGTCAGACCCTATTAGGAGTCTTTTACAATAATCCCTATTAGGGGAATGGATGCCATGTCCTAGAGCTCACTACTCAAGTGTTGAAGGCTACAACCTTTTGATCTCAAATACACACTATATTTGCTGGATGAACTATCACTGTGACACTGCTTGTCTGATTAGTTCCTTTGATGTGTTGAAGCTTTGACCTCTTGCAAAGCTCTAATACATCTTATAGACTCTTCACATACTTCTTCTCTACTTCTTACAACTTTCTATCAACTTCCATACTAAATACAATGGGTGCATCTCATTTTTATATGCGCATACACAATAAACAACTAGGTCGGCCCTTAGACCTATTACATACAATGCTTCCAAATGAATTGGCTCAAGCGTGTTTACAAAAAAACATATACATATGTCAAAAACCTAATTACAATAGGTGCATAGCCTTTACATTATTAGATTATAACCACAACTCAAAATGCTAATAGTCGGCTGCTTACTCTGTTCTTCACTGGCACACACTCGCTGTGCAACTTCAACTGCTTGTATCTTTCTCATACTTGCATATATGATCATGTGCTCATAGAATAAGCATGAATATAGTCTAACTAACTTAACTTCCAAGGCATATACCATAACTTGGTCGTACACACGTGCGCTAATGCTCTAAGTTGCAGGAACTCTGTACACTATCCAGTCTTCAACACTTAACTGATTTCTGATCTTCTCATCAAGTGCGCTGACTCCAAACTTCTATATGACTTTGTTTTCATAATGAAAACACTATATTAAGTCATATACATCAGTATAGCCAACTTGTCAACAATCTCCCCCTTTGTCATTGATGGAAACAAAGGAATATGGCCAAGTTGCTAACTTTCCTTAATACAAAAAACTTTTGTCATCTATACATATACTTATATCTCCTTATACATATTATGATCCATATTCTATACACAACTCCCCCTTTGACATTAATGAAAAAGGTGTTCCAAAAACTGTATCTATACATACTTACTGAGGGAAAGCATCTGGATATGCTATTTTTAGGTTCTGGATCTCCTTCTTCCAAAATGTGACCAAAGAGTTTACTATCTGTAGATGGGCGCATAGTGCATATTTTAGCTTCTCCATTTTCTTGAAGTCAGTGTTAGGACCATGATCATATGTTACCATTGTGGCATCTATGTCCTTGATGTTCTGATTGAGTATATCTAATGAGGGCGCAAGAGCATTCCTGAGCTGTGTTTGCCTTGCCTTGATCTTTGACATTTCTTTTTCTTCCTACTCAATCTTTTCTATTTTTCATTGGTATACATTATTACACATGTTTACATATGTGGATGTGTCTTTCACTAAACTCTTGACTTGCTCAATCATAGCTTCTGCCTCTTTTATTTTCTTGAAGTGGGCATTAGTAAGCTTATCTTGATCCATGCATTCTGCAATGATTTTTCTTCCTTGATCTGCAAATTCTTTCAAGGATGCTTGACCAGTCTTAAGTGAGCTCAGGTCAAGTGCAAAGTTTCTCATTAATTCATTCAACCTCTTCTTTAGGTACTTTTCTTCTACAACTAGGGATGAAGATTCTTCAAGGCTTGAAAAATTACTTTTGAAATGTGAGATGACTGTACTCACATCATCAATAGAATGTATTTTTGACACTTTCTTGTCCTCTGGCAACAAATTGTTCAGAATGTTTATTGATTCTACTAGGAGGGGATTCCTCATTACTTGTTTTTCTTTGGCCTTTTCCATGGCTAGGACGCTAAATTTTATCAGATCTTCTTCTTTCCATGAGTCCAAACTAGATGTGTTAGGTGTCAAACTTGACAATAATGCTACTGAAGGAGTGATGGGAGTGTTGTTCAACACTTATTGCTCTACTGACATTTCATCCTATTTCTCACTTTCTTTTACCTTTTCTTCTTCTTTCTTTTCTTCCTCTTTTTCTATTTTTTCTTTTTCTATTTCTTTTTCTTGTTCTTTCTTTTCTTCCATCTTTTCTTCCTCTTTGTCATCATCAATCAATGCTTCTTCTTGATGAGTGGGTGGTGTGTTGCTACATAACATTTTAGCTTCTTGTGCGCTCACAAAATCTTCTTCAAACTTATCCAAGTCATTGTCTGTGGCCGCCATTGCAATCTCTACATTGTCAATGAAGATTGTATCATCTTTTTGTGTATTTGTTATGGGCGCAAACTTTACTGCCTCTGTAGGTGTTACCATTGTAGGTGTTGAATCCTGAGGACCTGTAAATGGTATATTGGAGGTCTCTACTAGTTTGTCTTGCTCACTAGGTGCTTGAGTGATGGACGTAGACTTAGGTTTTATGTGCTGCTCTAACAATACCTTCTCAAAGGCCTTCTCTATTTCCTTAGTTATTAGCTCATAGTCTTTCTTCATAATGTGTAGTGTTCTCATCTTTGTCCTTAAGTGCGGCTTCACCAAATTCAATAATAGTGTCTTTTCTTCAATAGAACATACTGGAAGATTGGAATCAAGTGTTTGTTCCCTGATTCTAAAGTCTTCTTTAGTGGATTGTCTCTTCAAGGTATCCATAATCTCTCATACCTTATCTGGGATAGCTATCTTCAATTCAAGAACTATCTTCTTGAATTTTATCATGTGTTTGATCAGCATCTCATGAATCTCTGACTTATCAATTTCATGATATTTGTCATAAAACTTGGCTATCTAATGTAGCCTTCCTTCTTCTACTACTCTAGTCCTTAACACTTGAAGACTAGGTATGAATCCTACTTCTGGAGGTGGCTGCACATTTTTCAATTTGCTTCTTGTGGCTTTAGCTGAAGGGTGACTTGTGGTGGTTTGTTTTCTCCTCTTGGGCATGTTAGGAGATGCATTTGTGGACTCAATATCAACTGTAATAGTGGGTACATGACTAATATCATCAATTTTACCCTGTTTATCCTTTGGATCATCAGTCTTCTCAATCTTTACCTTTTTCATCTTGGGATCATCAGACATAGCTTCCAATGTGGATGCGCTCTCAATTTTCGAAGCAATCTTTTCTTCCCTTGCTTTGTCTAGGTCTTCTTGTGTTACTCCATGAATTCTAAGTATCTCAGATGTAATCTTAGAGGCTTTCCTCTTAGTTTTTGCGTTGTTTAGTTTAGCATCTATCTCTCTTGTCTTCTCCTCATAAGTTCCCCATCTTGGCTCATTAGGGTTAGTAGGAGCTAAAAGCAATACTTGAGAATATGCTTCCAAAACTTGTTCCTCTACTTCATATCCAAGTGGATGAATCCACTTTGTTCTAGGTACAACTACCTCCATCCATGTTGTATTTGTTTCAACCATAAAACAAATAGTATCCTTGTATTTCTCAACTATGTTTTCTAGAATTATGTACCTCATTTGCATCTTGAGCCTGAAGGTCTTCAACTCCAATGTTATGTAATCTCTCAAAGTACTTACAGTGGATGCACTGTAAGACATCTGTGGCATTGACTTGTCCAAATATGAATCTAATACTTTCCCAACTAAATGAAGGTACATGTAACTGATCAAAGACCCAAACCTAAATATCTTCATCTTATCATGCTTGATTGCCTTGATGTTGTCAATCAAATGTGCACACAAGATCTCACATAGATTGAACTCTCCATCTTCCTTCACAAGTCTAGTGGTTGCTAGAATTGTGCCCACAGACACACTATTCACCCTGCTGGTGTGATGAAACTAGTATCCAAGTATCATGGACATCAATTTGATGTCAGCTTGCTCAATAGGCTCAATTGTCATCCCACACCTATCACTCCTTGATTTACATGTTTTCTCAACAATTTTCCTAACATCATTTCCCATAGGACGGATGGCGCAAGACTTAGATAGACCTATCATCTCATATATTAGGTCACTAGTGATTCTTGTGTGTGTGAATTTTGTACCTAGTTGTAGACACAAACACTTCAGTAAAACATTAGAGGTTAGCCAAAATTGAAATCTTGCAAATAATTGAAACTAAGCTAACCAGGTGATTTACTACCTTCTAGTAGGTGTGAGTATGATGTTCTCATATTGGAATCGAGATCAGTGACGATGCAACACCTAAACAAAGGATTTGATTGTCAAATATGAAAGACTATATGAATGCAGATTAATCTATTTTTTTGTATTTTTTGTGCAATAATATGAGAAACTTAATATGAAACTAAGCTAAATGAATGAAAATGATATTGAATGCAGATTTAATCTAAGAATGAAGATCTATGATATGAAACTATGCAAAAGCTATGATCAAGATTCAACTATGAAAGATCTCACAAATCACCTATCGCAAGTGCTTAATCCTTCAATCACCAATTCACTAGAGCAATTGTGCAAATTTGAGTGTTGATAATTATGAAGAGCTGAGCCTTGATTTTATAGAAATCCAGGGCTTTGAGGATGCATTGAGAAAAACTATAAATCACTCCTGATAAACTTAGGTTGATTTTTGAGTTATCAGGAAATCAGAGATAATTAACTCACAAAAATATGCAAAAGCAGTGTTTAACTCAAAATAGAGTTTTAGATCAATTTCAACTCATCATCAGATGTTGAGTTTCAATTTTAAAATTGATTGTTAATTTCTAGTTGCCTTCTTTTTTGGTTGTGCATGATTTATTTTGAATTAATTTAAAAATAAAGTGATTTATTATCAACTTAACTAATTTTTGAATTAAAACAATTGATTTATGGGTTAATCAATTATTAAATCAAACTTTATTCAAAAACTATATTATTAAATATCAACAATTGACTTTAATTAATTAAATAGGAATTTAATCAATTAGTCATAAGATTTTAGATTTTATTGTCAATATTAAATAATATAATTTAGGAATAAATTTAATTAAATAATTAAGTGGCAGTATTAAATTTGATTAGTTAAATATTCAGAATATTCAATTAATCAAACTTTAGGATAAATAAGATTTATCGCCAAATAATTTTTAAATTAAAGATAATTAGGATAAATAGGAATATTGCTAGGAATATTCTCCGATGCAGAATTTAAGATAAAATCAATTAGGATTCGATAATGTGCAGATGTGCCTTAGGTTAGGACTTTGATGTTGATTTCATTTGAGTTGAAGATGTAGGAGGTTGATGAACCTATAGCCCATTTTTTGGGGTATTACATTTTGCCCCTCTTTGAATCACTATGCAAAGCGTAGTGGTTCAAAGAATAGTCTGTGTATGATAAAGATGTATGAAATTGATTTGATTTGAAAGATTAACCAATTCTGAGATAGAAATCGATTGAAAGATTTAAAGATTCAAGATTCAAGATTTAGGTCCTGAGTGACCCTAGATAATGTCAACTATAGCAACAATGAACTGGTGATTACGAAAAAGTGCCAAAATGCTTGATTTTGAACCTTATGATTGCGAAGAAGTGAGTGACCGATTCTAGACCTGAATGTCCTTGTATGAATCATATTGGTATCACATCTTGAACTCATCAGTTATGAAGAACCAAGGAAATGATGCTAATGAACCGATGGTTACAAAAAGCTGATACAATTTACAAGATAGATTTAGGATACCAGATTGATATGGATCTTGATGAACTTGATATGCCCCAAGAGATAATAGATTTTCCCCAAGCAATGAGGATTTTGGATGAATCAGTAACTAGATGTGGTTGTTGTCTTGATCACTAAGATTTACAGATTTAGATTAATAGACTTGAATGACGTGCAATACCATGCCCCCTTCAGGATTAAAATAGAAATCTGACAAGAAAAGTCAGTGTTGAATAGGTTAGAAGCATGTTAATTGTTTTGAGAAGTGGTTATACACATCTGAGAATGTGTTCTACATCGTTTAGAGGTCCTGAAGACCAAGTTTGACTAGGTTTGACCATGAGTGTACCATGGTTGACCAAGTTGAAATTTTGATAGTTTGATGGAAGATAATCAGTTAAGTTGAATTTTGGATTTCTATGATGATTGAAGGTTGATTATGCAAGTAGTCAGACATCCTGGGTCCAAAAATTTTAAATCACAATTTTGACATAGTAAATGATCTCAAATTTTGATTTTGATCCTGAAAATGGGTTCAGAACGTTGAAATTAGCCAGGGGTGCAATTTTCATGGAAAACATAGCACTTTTGAAAATTAGGTCAAAAGCTATATAAGGACCAAAAGGGTCATTTTCAATTCATTATTCACATTTGACTTTTGAAACTTTGTGGAGTCTTCTGAGTGATAAAATGGCTGAGCCGAGAGTACCTGTCTCTTCCCATTGATTTGAACGTAGTCGGAGACATCAACGGCCTCCACAGTATGGACATCTAGTAGGTAGACCTCTGTGCCTCTTTGTAAATTCCATTTTTTCATGTTTGTAGCATTTTTAGGTTGTTTTTCATACGTTTTAGTTTTTCAATTCTCTCATGTATGGAAACTTGTACTACTATCCATTGTGACTCGTACAAATTTTCAATGTCCTATAGATTGTCATGTCATAACCCCTGGAAACTCATTTGAGAGGGACCCAAGAGTCGTACGACATTTTATCAGGTCCCTCATATGTCGTACGGTGTTCCCTAGAAAGTCGTATATGCATGGTTTGTCGTATGGGACCTTGCTGAAACTCATACGAGTTTTTGTGCCAGTCTGAATTGTCATATAGAAAATAGTGAGCTTAAAACTCATGTTTAGGTCAAAATTTTTGATTTTCTGATTCCTTAGGTTGATTGCTGAGCTTTTAATGTACCTTCCGAGATAGTGAACTTTTGAATTATTGTACTGTGAGCTTGTATTTCAACCAATTACTGATAGGATTCCCCATTTCTATTCCGTGTAGGTGATATACCCTGATGTTCATGTGCACATTTCACATCCTGCAACTCAGAGACTCTGTGTTTCACTACATGACCCTATGAGGGTTCATCTTGCTTCCTGTGGATTTGAGTATCTGATTCGGTTGCTTGAGATTAGGGTTAACCATGGGCTATTGACTGCACTGATAGAGAGGTTTCATTCAGAGACCCAAACTTTCCATCTACCCATTGGAGAGATTATCGTCACACCTGAGGATGTGTATAGGATATTACGTATACCATTTCATGGTCAGCATCCAGCTTATGTGAGTTTAGGATAGTCTGTATTATGTTCTTTTCGTACATTATTCAGAGATGATACACAGTTGACTGGTTCCATTTCTTGGGAGTTATTAGTGCAACATTATGGGCAGACCCATAGATTAGAGTGTATCATAGTAGACATGATAGGAGGTATCATCATGTCTGACTATCAGTAGAATGGTCTTTTGATGGGCTGGGCCCCAATGGTGGCACGATTGATGGTGACTCCTTCTGAGTTAGCTTGGGGTTAGTGCATGCTTGCACACATGTTCTTTGAGATGCACAAGATAGTGTATCAGGAGGGAAAATATTTTTCTTCTTGTGCATTAGTTCTTCAGATATGGGCCTGGGAGCACATCCCAGTGTGTAGACCAGTGTGTCAGCCATAGCGCTAGCCACAGGAGCCGGTCATATATACATATTCTAGTTATCTTACACAGGTGCACATGGGTCACACAGAGTATTTTAGATAGTCTCTAGATGATATGACTTTTGTAGTATGGAGACCATATTTGCTTATAGAGGCCTGGCCCACTGTGAGGGAGTAGTTTTGTTATTTCTGTCAGAGCCATGTACTGATTGGTAGATCCATCTCTATTATTGAGCACTTCTTGATTACTAGAGTATGGAGGCAGTATGGCATTATTCAGGATGCACCAAAGGATTTTGCAGCTTATGCACAGACTCATAGAGAGCTCAGTTTAGGATGGGGGCCCAGATTATCATATGCACTCTACACATAGGAGTATAGTGGTATTGTTGGTAGGGACTGGGATTACAGAGCAGATATTCCTGATGCTAGTGCTATAGATGGATTCATTGGATGGCTTGCAGAGCATCCTGTATATAGGTTTTCTAATCCTACATAGTTGATATCGTCTATGGAGGAGGCCATGGATGTCACAAGTGCACAGGTTCCAGCTGGTCGGAGACAGAGACATGCATAGGTACAAATGCTTTAGCCTACAGCTCCAAGACTGAGAGTGATATTCACTCCTCCATAGAGACCATCTAGATAGATGAGACCACCTCATCCCTCTAGTTTAGCAGGCAGATCTTTAGTCTTACACAAGAGATCTACTAGAGGAGAGAGTGGTACTTTGGGTAGTGTTGGTAAAATAGATGAGGTACTAGGTGTAGAGTAGTATGTAGGTGTCAGTCCTGATCCTTTACAAGAGGATACTAGTTTTGATCTTGGTGCAGAGGTTAGATGCTGTAAGGCGCAGAGAGCAGAGACCATAGAGTAGCCTACTGTAGATATTGATATGCTGGCGGTAGATGTAGATCCTAGCATACCATTGAATCCTTAGGAGATTATCAGATGATTGAGATTACAGGTTCGGGACCTGAAGGTATGAAGTGCTTGGTGGGAGGAGAGATTCACTAAGGCTGATAGACAAAGATCTGAGCTCTGAGAGGAGATCAGGAGATTACAGGCAGAGGTTACACATTAGACCTTGAGAGCAGCTTATTATGTTTCTTCTTACTATGCCGTTGTTCCTATTGCTTAGAGAGTACCCACATACTCTTAGTATATGATGGCTTGAGAGGGAGCTAGAGCACCTAGAGCTGAGGCAGTGCCTGATGCACCACCAACACCTCCACTCGATGCAGAGGATCAGGCAGACAATTGATCTGTCTAGAGATATTCTGATATTTTTGCTCTTTTGTTGTTCATGTATGCTATTCTGACATCTGATAGCTCACATGAGCTTATTCCTTTGTACTCTGTGCCAATAGTGCACCCTTGACTAGTTTGAGTTATATGATATGAGATCGAGATTTTGGTTGTGACTTCATGTGTACTTGTCATTTTTATTTATTTATGATGATATCATGTGATGTAAATGTTATGAGTAGAGTAGAATGTATGTATGGATTTATGCAATGCAATGGTTTCTTTCAAATGTATGAATGTTATGCAAATGTGATTGATGATGGAAAGTGTATGTATGAAAATATATGTAATGCAATAGATGGAATGAATGATTATGAATATGTAATGTAAATGCAACGATACACATGATATGTTTTATAGGTATTGATGAAGAAAAGTACTCAGTCTTATGTAAAAAAGGATGTTTAACCCAGGATAGTGACTGGTTGTGGTTCTGTGAGGAAACCTTCGTGTGAGATTCAACTCTTCATTTTCAGTTTTAAGTTTAGTTTAGAAGAATTATTAAGATTTTCAAGCAATTTGTGAGATCATGCAATCATGCAAAGTGCAAAATGACATGCAAAATGAGATGCAAACCTAAGACCTAGGACCTAGTCGTTGATCATGTGTCGATTTGTTATCATCATTGAACTATGTCCACTAGCTAGGAAACTATAGACATATGAATATTGATTTGTATGCACAAGAATCAATATAATGCCCACTAGTCATATGACCATGGACATATGAATATTGATTTATTTTCAGAATGTCGGATTAGATATAAGCACCAAGGCACAAACGCTAGGATGACCTGAATATCATGTCCATTTTGGTATAGCAGTTTGTATAAGCATCAAAACACAGATGTCTTGATGACCAAAATATTCCTTGCATTACAAAAACATCAAGCAGTCAAGAGATCATTCTAAATCTAGTGTGAATTACCCATAGTGACCCTTTATCATTCACATCCTTAGGTAAGATCGTGTTTCACAATAGGAGAACTCACTCACTCAAAAAGATAATAGTTAGATCAAACTTCCTTGAATTTTTCAGGTATCAATGGTCGAGGCACTCATGGCCATCCAATACGAGATAGAGGCTCTTACAAACCGACACCATTTCAATCCAAAATTTCCAAAGTTTTTAGATTTTCACATACAAGCAGAAAATAAAGAAAAGATTATGCCCCTAGTCATCACTCTCTAAATCTTGTAAAGGACATCATCGAAGAGCTCAAAGAACACAATATGCAAAAATCTCAATGCAAATCAGTAAGCATACAAGGAGATAAAAGCATGTAAAAAGCATAGATTGTTTTCAAGTTGATGTTTGATTGCATTGTTGTAGATGCAAAATCCTTTCTGGAGACGAGACTGACTGACTGACTCAAATGAAACTTCAAAGGACTCTGACTGAATATGACATGTCTGGGGGCTATACGATATGACATTGATTGCCCCCAAGTTTGAACATTGATAGGATACAAACGCTTGAGCTGATGGGTGTACAAACTGACTTTATTGAAACAAGGATATATACAGACTAAAATAGACTGAAAGTTAGGAAAGACCAAGATTACGCTGATAGATGGAGCATTTTGAAACAAGTGGCACCCATTTGCCAAGTTTTCACCATCTTGATAGAGATTCTATTTTTGCTACCAAGGCGCCTATTTGCAGGTTTTCACCAAGGCACTTTTTCTTTTTCTCATTTTTTCGTATTTTTCATTTTTCCAATTTTTTTGATATTTTTGGTATTTTTTGATTTTTTTGTGAATCATCAAGGTGGCCATTGCTAGGTTTTCACTAGGATGTTCATTTTTTTAGGACTTTTTTAGATTTTTAAGATTTTTTCAAGACATTTTACCATACAGTGAATGCCTTAGGCATATAATTTCTTTAGATGGAGAACGTTGATTGGTTCTCAGAGCTGTTCTCCTTCAGTCGTTGAGAGTTGATAGGCTCCAGAGCCAAAAGTAGCAATGATAACAAAGGGACCCAACCAGTTGGGTTCAAACTTCCCCTTGCATTCTTGATGTGATTGATTTTTAGGATTCTCTCTCATGACCAGATCGCCAACCTAAAATTCTCTGTGTCTGACTTTCTTGTTGTAGCCTCTAGACATTCTTTTCTGATATAGTCTGAGATGATCATACGCTGCTTGTCTGTGCTCATCTAGTAGTTCAAGGTCTTGCAACCTAGACACTTTGTAGTCATCATCAGTTACTAGACCATGCATTCTGATTCTTAGTGATGAGATTTCAACCTCAATAGGCAATACCACTTTAGACCCATAAACTAAAGCAAAAGGTGTAGCCCCAGTGGGCATTCTGATACTTGTTCTATAGGCCTAGAGAGCTGGATTGATCATGAGATGTCAGTCTCTTCCTATCTTATTAACTGTACAGTGAAATATTTTCAATAGATTCTTATTTGAAGCCTCTGCTTGTCCATTCCCTCGAGGATAGTAGATAGATGACCAATGTTGTGTAATTTTGAATTTAGCACATAGATCATCTAAGTCTTTGTTCTTGAATTGTCCACCATTATCTATGACTATAGAATGTGGACTACCATACCGACATATGGTGTAGTTCAAGATGAACATAGATATTTGTTTTCCAATAGCTTGTGTCAAAGGGACTGCTTCTACCCATTTTGTGAAATAATTTTTAGCTGTAATAATGTGGGTATGCCCATTAGAAGAATGAGGATGTATGGATCCTATAAGATCAAATTCCCATTGGTGAAAAGGCCATTGTGTAGTGAAGGGAATTAGATCTCTCCCTAGAGCATGAATTAAGTTGCCATGCACTTGGTACTTTTGACAGTTCTTAGCAAACTTGATAGACTTTCTCCATTTTCGGCCAATAGTACCCAGCCCTAATAAGTTTTCAGGCTAGTGTCAAACCATTCAAGTGTGATCCACAAATAGCTTCATGGACTTCCTCTAATGCACGTTGAGACCCTTCCCATTCTAAACATCTAAGTAGCGTACCATCAAGACCTCATTTGTACAAATTGTGACCAATGATAACATATCAAGAGGCATTATGGATAAGGTATCTCTTTTCATGGTGGTTAAAGGTATTGGGAATGATTTGGTCTTTAAGATAGGAGAATAGGTTTTTATATCGAGATGAATCATGACCTAAAATAGTGCAAATCATGTGGGTTTTAGGGGAATCATATGTAGGATAAGATAGTGCTTCCATAAGGAACTCATAGCGTAGCTCATGTTTAGGTTGCTGCAATAAAGTAGATAGCGTTGCCATTGCATCGACAACCTTATTCTCTATCCTAGGTATTTTCTCAAAGGTGATAGATATGAAATATTTCTTTAAATCATCTACCATTCTCTTGTATGGAATGAGCTTTTCATCCTTTGTTTGGTACACATCATTGACTTGGTGTATTACAAGTTGTGAGTCTCCATGAATGTGTAACTTTGTCACTCTCCACTCAATTGATATTTTCATACCATTTAAAAGGGCTTCATATTCAACAATATTGTTTGTACAAGGAAATTTGATTCTGAATGCCTTAGGAATGGAGTATCCTTGAGGAGTGATAAACAAGATGCCTGCTCTAGATCCATTTTGTGTATAGGAGCCATCAAAGAACAATTGCCATTCCCTAGAAGAAAGATTCATGATAGAGGAATCTGGAAATTCCATTTGCATTGGTGTGTCATCAAACATAGGAGCATCTGCTAATTGATCAGCAATAACTTGGCCTTTAATAGCTTTTCTTTCAACATATTCAATGTCAAATTCACTTAAAAGCATGACCCATTTGGCTAATCTACCCGTGAGAGAAGCCTTGCTGAGTAGGTACTTTAGTGGATCAATCTTAGCAACTAAATGTGTGGTATGAGCCAACATATAATCTATCGGTTTTTATGATGCAAAGATCATAGCTAGACAAGCCTTTTCAATCATAGAATAATTCTTTTTCGTATGCCACCAATGTTCTACTGATATAGTATATAGCTCTTTCCTTCTTGTTCTCATCATGTTGTGCAAGCAATGCCCCTAGTGATGTATCTATAGTGGAGACATATAAGATCAAAGGCTTCCCTTGAATAGGAGGCATAAAAATAGGAGGATTTGATAGATATTTCTTGATATGATTAAAATTCTTTCACATTCTTCACTCCATGCAAAAGTCACACCTTTATGTAATGTCTTTGTAAAAGGTTGTGATATGTCTGCAAGCTGTGATATGAAATGCCTGATAGATTGTACTCTCCCTTGTAATGTCCTCATTTGATTGATGTTCTTTAGGGGTTGCATCTCCATTATAGCCTTTACTTTTGCTGGATCAACTTTAATGCCCTTCTTTGAAACTATGTATCCTAAGAGCTTTCCAAAAGTGACACCAAAAGCACACTTCTTAGGATTTAGTCTGAGACTTAATTTTTCCATTCTATCTAGTATCTTGCTCAAGTCATTTAGATGTTTAGCTCTAATCATAGATTTTGCTAAAGTATCATCAACATAATCCTCCATAGTTTGATGCATCATGTCATGAAAAATAGATGTCATAGCTCTCTGATATGTAGCAACCGCATTCTTAAGCCCAAATGGCATGACATTCTAGCAGAAGGTACCCCATGCACATGTGAAAGTAGTTTTCTCTTGATCCTCTGGAGCAATTTTTATTTGATTATATCCAGAAAAACCATCCATTAAAGAATACATGTCAAAGCCCGCAGTCATGTCCACTATCATATCAATGTTAGGTAGTGGAAAATCATCCTTAGGGCATGCTTTGTTCACATCTCTAAAATTTGTGCATACTCTTATTGATTTGTCTAGTTTTGAAACAGGTATAATATTAGAGATCCATTCAGCATAATCAATAACATGGATGAATCTAACTTTTAGTAGCTTCTCTAATTCAGCTTTTACCAAGAGTGCAACATGTGGATGCATCTTTCTCAATTTTTGTTTAATAGGTTTGACATTTGGAGCTATAGACAAATGGTGCATTATAAGATCAAGATCTAACCCTGGCATATCTGAATACTTCCATGCAAAATTGATCTTCTTTCCTATTAGGAATGTTGTAAATTTTTTCTTCTCTCCTTCTGATAAGGATTGTGCCACATGGATCAACTATGGTTCTTCTACTATTCCCAAGTTGATGGATTGAGTGGGCTCAATTAGAACTGGAGGTATGTCCTGTAAATGACTCGAAAGGACATCAAATATCTCATCCTTAGGCACCTCAAAGAGGTTTTCACCTTTGGATACGTCTTTTATTTTTACTTTTGTAGGTTCTCAAACTGCCACAAAGTGGTTTTCACCCTTAGAATTCCTTTTCTTTTTATTCTTATTCTTATTCTTATTTTTCTGACTAAGATACTTGATGTCCGACTCTGTCATGCTAACGCTCAGTTCACTGATGGAAGTCCTCATAGGCTCAACTACATTTAGGTAGCAAGCAAGGGTATAGTCATTGGGAATGGTATAAATACCTTGGCTCAAATTCATAGAGGTTTGGTCAAGAAGTTCAGGATGTTGGATAGTCAAAGTGGTGAAATATTGGGAAATAGTGTTTACAGATATGGATTTGTCATCATTGGCCCTAACCCGACACTCAATTTCAAAGGTGATATTACAACTTAAGATGTTCAATTCGTGAATAGGCTCAATGTCATTGTGGGAGTCAACTTTAGCCATCGGTGATCAGACTCGATAAGTTCATCATTTCGCTCTAGACTTACATTAGGTTTAGGTACATATTGGTGAATAACATCAACATGTTTCTCTATAATAAGCTCATCTTCTTCTAGAATGGCTCCCCATTCATAGTCATTAGATTCTTCATCTATGCCTCTAGGAAATCTAAGAACATGATTAAAGTCAAGATGAATACCCCAAGAAGGCTTATGCTCAGATTCTGATTTGAATTCATACTCATGGGAATCTATCTCAAAAGAACTACCACCTTCCTCTTTTTCTATTTGATTGTCTTCGAGATTAGTTGGTTCTTGTGTTGAAACTATCTCTTGCTCTATAGTAGGTTCTTGTGTTTCTACTACATTAATTCTTTTTATTAGATCATCTTTAGCTTCAAGGAGGTCTTTTATTTCTTTAGGAAAACACTCACAGGGAATGAGATCTTTAGTGGTGTCTAAATCATCACTATCAGATTGTTCTATTGTTTCTCCCTTTAGCTGATTTGTTGTGGATGACTCAACCTATTCTAAGACATGTGGGGAGTTCTTGCTAAGACAAAAAGGCTTCTTCTTATATCCTAGACCTTTTGTATTCTTGTTTTCTTGGCCACAATGATTAAGAGGTGACAAAAGACCTTTACCCTGTAGTCCTAGGGGTCCTTTTCCTTTATATCCCATTTTTGTGATCAGTTTATCTCCTAGGCCATATGACTTAGAAGGGATATTTGGTATTTTAGCATCACATTTTTGAACAACTTGAGATTTAGGTTAATCTTTGTATAGCCATGCAAGCACAACTTCATCTTCTTCAAACTCTTGTTTAAATACTTGTTCTGCAACAAAATTTCCTTTATATGCCTCAAGAGGTTCTTTAGACTCAATTTTAGACTGTTTTAGAGTTTTTCCATAGGACTTAGGTGAAATAGGGAGAGATGTCAAAGATAAGACTGGATCTATAGTATATTCTCCCATACCATTTTCTTTGATCTTAACCTCTTTAGCAATGTCTTCCATCTTGGATGTTGAAGCAACGTCTAGCTGCTTAGTGGAAGATTCTCTGTTATTAGGAAAAAGTTTATCAACACTCTCTTTCAATGTATTGCAAGTTGTATATAGATTAGCTGGAATCATCACCTCTACTCCTTCATATGAAAATTTCAAACACTGTTGGTACGCAGAAGGAATAGCTTTCATTTCATGTATCTAGGGTCTCCTTAGAAGGATATTGTAAGCCAAAGGTAGATCAAGAACTTGACATATAGTATCTCTGATGATAGGACCTGCTCTGATAGGTAAGACAATTATTCCTTTGGAAGATCTTTCTTGCTCATCATATGCTTTGATAGTTATCTTCTTTCTAGGATCAATGGCCATTTTTGAAAATCCCAATTGTGTAATCAAGCTAAAAGAACAAATGTTTAGACCAGCTCCCCCATCTATCAACACATGTTTGACATGATGGTTTTGGATTAAAACTTCAATATGCAAGGGCTGGTTATGTGGATGACTCAAGGACTTATCATCTTCCTCTGAAAAGGAAATATACTGTGGAGACGTAAGATGACCAACCATAGTCTGGAATCTGTCTAAATCAAGGTTGTTAGGAACATTGGATCCGAGCAGAGCTTTGTCTAGAATGGTTCTATGAGCTGGAGATATTCGAAGAACCTCAAACATGGAGATTTTTGCATTTGAGTGTTGGAGTTGTTGGACAATACTGTATGAAGTAGGCCTTGTGTCTTTAGGATTTGAAGATTTTGATGTAGTCTTTTGTTTAGAAGCTGATGAAAGATTGAAAGGCACCTTAGGGACATTAGATGAATCTGGTATTTGTCCTTGTAGGTGTGCCTGAGTTTTTGATCAAGTAATTGCATTAGCTGATTGATTTTCTCTATCTTTTCTAACAATTATGATGACATTGCAATGCTTAGATAGACACGGTTCAACCATATTGATGACAACATTATTTCCAGAGTAGGCATAATTGACTTTAGCACCCATATTAGGTTGAGAAGATGAATCTCCTTGACCATGTTTAGGAAATGGTTCTGTGAATGCTATATGATCATTATTGCTCTTATGATTGTCAATCATGATTTCTCCATTATCAATTTTGTCTTGTATGATGTGTTTCAAGTGAATGTAGTTATTAGTCTTATGACCTTATTGCGATGGAATTTATAGAAATCATTCTCTCTCCACCATTTCGGTTTAGGTTCAGGATCAAAGACTTTTATCTCAAGCAAGTAGATGATTTTGTTTGCCAATAGAGTTTTCATGGAAGATTCCAAGGATTCTCCAAGAGGAGTGAATTTGCAGTTAGGATCTATAGCCCAAGGTTTGTAATTAGATGACTTTTTGTTGGGCTATGTTGCTTTAGCTTCAAAAAATTTGATGGCTTGGGTACCAACAGTGAGATTGAAAGTAGGTGCCTTAGATGGAGCACAGATATTATCAACAATGCTATCTGTGACAATGCCTTTATTCTTGTTCTAGTTTTTGTTCTTGTCCTTAGAACTAGATCCAGATTCATACGTGTCTTTTTGAGGTGTGATGTCTCCTTTTTTCACAAGTACTTTTTCAATTTTGATCGCATTATCTGCCATCTTATCAAAAGATGTATGATTTTGTATTTGTAAAGAGTAGTTGATTTTTGGAACAAGATTGTTGATGAATATTTCCAGCTTCTCAATTTCTAGAATGGGTCTAGCATATAGAGAAAATTTCTTCCTCCATCTCTTGAGAAATGTCACGAATGGTTCACCTAGATATTGTTTTAGATTGCAGATGTCGATCATGATGACCAGATGTTGAATATTGTAGGAGTATTATTGATAGAATAGTTTGATTAACTCAAAAGTTTTGATAGTAGGAGGCATTCTAGAGAACCAATGAATGGCTGACACTCCTAGAGATCGAGGGAAAAGACACATTAAGTAAGTTGGTTCGTGCATGAACTCCATGGATTGAGTACAGAATTCTCTGACATGATCTTGAGGATCAGAGTTTCCATCATACTTATCATATTTAGGCATTTCCACCCTTTTAGGGAATGGTGGCATGTATAAGTCTTTATCAAATGGAAAAGGACATAGGGCCTCCATGGAGAACTCCTTAGGTTCCTTTCCTTTTCCAAGTTTGTTAAGTTTGATTTGCATGGCATGCATATGTTTCATCATAGCCATGATTGTAGTTTCTTCCTCATGCGTAATGATATCTTCAACATTAAATTTTGGAGGAAGTTTAGCTCCTTGATGAGCTAACTCCAGAAAATATGCTTCTCTATCTTCTTTCAAGAAATGCCTCATCATTTTCTTGAAGTCATCATCATTTTGATATAGAGAAATTTCAGAAGGTGTAGGTTCTTGATCCACACCATGTTGAGAATGAGGTCCTTGAGACCCGTGTTGTGTCCCTCCATGAGACATGTTAGGAGTTTTAGGACTCCCTGGGATAGTGAGAGGAGGAGTTTGTTGATTACCTGCATGAGTTGATGGAGGAGGTATATAAACAATTTTCAATAAAAAATTTCCAAGACCGTCGTCTTCGTAAAGACTAGAATTGTAGAGTTGCTCAAGAGTTGGACCCTTGTGAGTAGTCAAAGGTGCGGTGTTGAGTGCTTCTCTAGATTTCTAATGTGAGGAAGCTCTAGTTTCCACCATTAACCTTTGGTGAAGCAAGAAAGAAAGATGAAGACAACTAAAGAATGACCTGATTCAAGAAGATCAAATGAGACAACCTTGTCAAGATTGAATTGATTGAAGATTAGATCAGATGTAAATGAAGGATACTGTGCCACAGTAGTGTGGGTAGACGCCCAAAAAATTGTGGGCACGAGCTCACAACACTTAGCCATTTTAGTAACAAGACTAATTTTGAAGATAATTTTGACATGATTTTGACACAAGATGAAAAAGATTCAAATTGATAAATCAGAAGGCAAAATCAAACTCAAGAGCTCACTTTAGGAAAATGAATGAATTTGTTCTAGTTTCTGCTCTATTCCTGACCCAGTGACTGTTTTGACAGAATCTGGAAATAGGCTGTAAAAACTAAATTTCTGACAAATTTGACCAATCTCTAACAACTTTTTGAAAATTCTCAAATGAGTTTCTGAAAGCTTGTACGACACTGGGTATGTTATCAAACCATAGTTGCAAGACTCGTATGACAATTGCTGCCAGGGATAATTGTTCTTTGGATTTCTGGTGGCAACACTCGTATGACAATATACTTGGTACCGTACAACAATACAGGGGTTGTGAAATGACTTTTGCTAGAAACTCGTATGACAATCTGAGACTATGGGATGACTTTTGACTCCAGAGAGGAATTTCACTTCAGATTTTGCAAATTTTGGGTTTTCTATTTCAAATTGTTTGCAAAGTTTTCTGTCTAGTTTTGAAGATTAGTGTAATAGTTCATTTTGAATAACCAAGTAGATATCAAGCATGCAAAATAAAAAGCAAGGGAAGCAGACAATCATCTGAAAATAATGAACAAGGGAAAAAGAAACCTTGCACATGAACAAGCAATAATGACTTATTGTGCTAATCCCTAGAAATGATAACTATGTATGTTCTCAAAAGTTTTTCAATAATGCACATATTCCTAGAAAATGAAAAATTTGGCCTCACTTGGGTTTGTAGTAATGGTCTAATTCTGCAACTTTTGTGATCTCAAGAGGGTGAATTCCAATCCAAGCGCACCAGGGTTTTGACACAGTCCAAGAAATTAATTAATCAAGAGTTGTGAGGGAGATTTGACAGCCCAACATGAGACCACACCTGTGAAGATTTCCTCCACAAGGACATTTATATAGCGGCTACTGCTACCATGGAAAAAATGGCTATTACCGCTTGAGGTTCCGTCCACATGGTTGACCCAATTAAGGGAATGTCCACTATGATTAACCCTCTCTAAAGGTGACTCACAAAAGATACCACATGGAGACTGGTTCTAGATTTAAGGATCTAAGTTTCTGATACTACCCAAAAAAGGAGTAGAGCATAGTCCTCTAGCCTTTTCACTTTTAACCAAAACAAAGTAGAAAGATTAATCCAACATGCTAAGACCAAGATTATCTCACAAAGATATATGATGTCAACCTCTTATGATCTATCAATCCCTCCGGAGAGAGAATGTATCAATCAAAAGTTGAAGACACACAAATCTAGTAGAACATGAGATGCTCTCAGTAACCTCCCTACCTACAAGGGGATCCTTTGTCAAGAAGAGCTTCGCATGCATGAACAAGCGAAAGAAGCCCACTCTCTCGAGATCATCCACAAATAGTGTTCATAGGGCCTATTTACTATGTGTAATAGATATGCAGAAAGCAAATCTATATTCATTTTATAGCCCAAAATGAAGTCTGTGATACGAAAGCAAGAAAAGTCACACAAGTTGACACATGAGAGTTCATTTTATGTCCAAATCAAAGTGTTATTAGATCGTAATGGAATACCTGAATTCCTCACAACGCGCTTTAGTAGATTTTACCTATTTTAGCAATTTAGTTGCACTTTTTCCAATCAGATTCAGAAAATATTAGTAAAAAATAAAAGATTTCAATTGTTAGGGTTAGCTGTTAGTCCAAATCTAAAAATCAAATCTAAAAAACTACCAAAAATTCTGAAATGACAATTGAATCCTAGAGTCAAAACTCATACGATAGTGGGTTACCATGCAGACAACAGTAGGGAAACTCGTACGACAGTGGATGTCCCACCAAATGACAATCCAGCTCCCAAATGACAATGTATAGTTTTTGATATGAGCCTCGATAGAATCAACTATCGTACGATAGTGGGGTCTTCCTGGCATGACTTTCTGACAAAAGTCATACGAAAAATGTACGGACAGAGAATGAAATTGTAGAATGGACTAGAAAATGACATAAAATTAGATAGAAGTGAATTAGAAGAGATGGAAACCCATTTCAGGGCCCCACATTAGGCGCCAAAAATGTGTGTGTGAATTTGGTACCTAGCTGTAGACACAAAAACTTCAGTAAAATATTAGAGGTTAGCCAAAATCAAAATCTTGCAAATAATTGAAACTAAGCTAACCAGGTGATTTACTGCCTTCTAGTAGGTGCGAGTATGATGTTCTCATATTGGAATCAAGATCAGTGACAATGCAACACCTAAATGAAGGATTTGATTGCCAAATATGAAAGACTATATGAATGCAGATTAATCTATTTTTTTGTATTTTCTGTGCAATAATATGAGAAACTTAATATGAAACTAAGCTAAATGAATGAAAATGATATTGAATGCAGATTTAATCTAAGAATGAAGATCTATGATATGAAACTATGCAAAAGCTATGATCAACTATGAAAGATCTCACAAATTGCCTGTCGCAAGTGCTTAATCCTTCAATCACTAATTCGCCAGAGTAATTGTGCAAATTTGAGTGTTGATAATTATGAAGAGCTGAGCCTTGATTTTATAGAAATCTAGGGCTTTGAGGATGCATTGAGAAAAACCATAAATCACTCTTGATAAACTCAGGTTGATTTTTGAGTTATCAGGAAATTAGAGATAATTAACTCACAAAAATCATGCAAAAGTAGTGTTTAACTCAAAATAGAGTTTTAGATCAAATTTCAACTCATCATCAGATGTTGAGTTTCAATTTTAAAATTGATTGTTAATTTCTAGTTGCCTGCTTTTCTGGTTGTGCATGATTTATTTTGAATCAATTTAAAAATAAAGTGATTTATTCTCAACTTAACTGATTTTTGAATTAAAACAATTGATTTATGGGTTAATCAATTATTAAATCAAACTTTATTCAAAAACTATATTATTAAATATTGACAATTGACTTTAATTAATTAAATAGGAATTTAATCAATTAGTCATAAGATTTTAGATTTTATTGTCAAAATTAAATAATACAATTTAGGAATAAATTTAATTAAATAATTAAGTGGCAGTATTAAATCTGATTAATTAAATATTTAGAATATTCAATTAATCAAACTTTAGGATAAATAAGATTTATTGCCAAATAATTATTAAATTAAAGATGATTAGGATAAATAGGAATATTGCTAGGAATATTTCCTGATGCAAAATTTGATGAAGGGTGCTCCCCTTAATACCACAAGCACATAACAGAAATAGAGAAACAACAACAATAATATGCAAGAATAGAAAATTGGCTTCTTATTATCTCCACAAATGTGGAATTACAAACTTTCAGAATTACAATATGCAAAGCCACATGGGCATTCCCTTACAATATTTTGTAGGACAAAGCCTCGAATCAATACCCAGATCTACTACCCAGAACTACCCTAGACAACACTACGGGCCTTCTTTATATAGGCAATTTCCACCACCCGAGAAAGTTCTAGAAATTTAGCCCTTAGGGCCGACCAAACTTAGAATTATTTTATTTTACAATTTATTACATTCAAGTCGGCTCAAAATGAGTTTTGAAACCCAAACATAAATTTTGAAGAAAAATTATTTTCTGCCATTTCAGGTGACCCAACTTCCGAAGACCATAAGTCATCGCCTGTTGACCCAATTGGCTATTATAACCCCATTCTGGAAATGCCACAAAGCACTCTACAGGCTTGACCAATACAAAGCATCCATCACCAAAATTTTCAACCTCATCTGGGGCCTCTAAAGCCTTCAAAACTGAGTTCAAAGTTTCTGTACCCTGTTGCCAATACCAAAAATCTTCAATATCTTCAAAACTACACCTGATCTATCCATGAAACTTTGCTGGCAGGCTGATATGACTGAGATGAACCTCCATATGTAAAATCGGACATTCTGAGATCGTAAGACCAACTTACTAAAAATAGCAAGTTTCCACAAATAGCAAATCTGCACAAGATAGCCCTTATTGAATACAAAAACATAAATATTTTTGGGTGATGCAAGATTGCTCTTACACCCAGGATGCTCCTGCATTAGAATTTAAGATAAAATTAATTAGGATTCAATAATGTGGAGATGTGCCTTAGGTTAGGACTTTGATGTTGATTTCATTTGATTTGAAGATGTAGGAGGTTAATGAACCTATAGCCCATTTTTGGGGTTTACAATTCTTACTAGCACATCACCTATCCAAAATAGGTCATCATGAATTCTGCTCAAAAGTATTTTAATCCATTTTGTCTTATAGAACTCATATGTCATAGCATATTCCACTATAGGGTGATCATTCCACTTTGCATATTCATCTAAGAAGGTTTTGTCTGGTTTTAGCATGGTTTCCATGTGTGCCCTTAGTCTGTCCAATCCTACTGGTTCCTTCTTGTAGTAAATGTATGCCCTAATGTCTTCGACATGCATAATGCCCATAGGTGTGCGGGAGAATGCTCCCTCTGAGTCATCTAGGGTAGACTTAAATAGATGCTTTTTAAAGACATATCTTTTCTTTTCTGCAACATCAAATACTATGGGAGTGGCCATCACTTACTTGATTTAATGGTTTCCAAATGTTCTCTGAGATAATTTGAAGACTTCTGAATCGGCGCGTCAAACTAGGGTTTCTGCTACTGATCAAATGAACTGCTAATCACTAATAGATCAATCTGCAAATCTTCACAATAACTTCTAAAGCTCTTTCTTCTCTCTAAATGCTCTGAATTCAAATGCAATTAGTAATCAAAAAGATTTCTATGTACTTAAAGTGAAAATTATGCCATTAATGCTTGCTGCATAAACCGGGCTGTCACTTAGAAGTTTCTATCTTCCATTCTGCAAAGAATCAGGTAGTGCGCTCTTGCACGAAGGTTTCTCTAGTCTCCAAAAGCTTAAGTCCAAAGGTGTATACTCTAAGAGTGAGTATACCAGCCACATAGGGGTCTAGAGCTAAATTAGCTCCCCTATGACCCTGAGGGCCATTCATCTAGATGTAGAGGGTGCATCCACTTTGGATGCATCCAATACATACTCATCAACTAGCTTGTCCTTCTTTGTTTCTGACCAAATCAAGCTCACATCCTCTGAAGCTTTCACAAAATTGACTTCTCCTTCAGGATCCAACACTGGTTCTTCTATCTTTTTAGGGCTTTCCTGACATTGCGTCCTTGATCTACATAACTTTGAGAAATGTCCAGCCTTGTTACAAGAGTGACAAATGATTGGAGGCCTTATATTCCTTGGTGCATTGACATGAGTCACCATCTTACATTGTTTAGCCGAGTGACCATTATAGTTACATATATAACATGTAACATTCTGAGCGCTTCTTACATTTGATTGATTCTGGTTTCTTTGATTACGAGTTCTATTCTTTTGGCTTGTCTTGCAATTCATATCTCTATGACCAAATTTATTGCATGAATAACAGTAACCATTGAAAAGTCTTACCTCTGTACAGTTCCTTGCTATGTGTCCATACTTGTTACATGCATAATAGGTGCGGTCTATAGGCTTGTGCTCATTCTTAGGTGGTTTAGTATGATCCTTGGTTTAGCATATGAGGTGCCTTCTGGTGCTTTCATTCTTGCTCGCAGATTATCAATCTGATTATGTGCTTCATTGTATCCAATACAACTAGTATCTCCTTTAGCTCTTCTTGCATATAACTGAGATTCTATTAAATTAGAACTGGTGTGTAATTTATCAATATGATTCTTAGCCTCTTTTAATTCAGATTCCAAGCTTTCCTTGTTATTTCTTAGTTCTAAGATTTCATTGTTTGCTTTCCTTAATTCTTCATTCAGTTGAAGGTTCTCTTTGACCTGTTCATCATAGACTTCCTGATTGTTAGTCAACTTATCATCAAACTCTTCAAGTTGTTCTTTTAAGGATTTATTTTCTTCATTAAGCTTCTTGACCATTGTCCCTAGATCACTGGTAGAGCATTCTTTCAAATCTTTCCTTAGCCTTTTGATGACTAATTGAGCATCATTGAGTTTATCCCTTAGTTCTTTAGTTTCTCTTTTAGACTTGTCTAGGTCTTCAAGAGCAGCTTCCAGATTTCTTTTCAGATGTTTCATTTCTACTTTGTCCATGATCTCCTCAAGTGGTTAAACTTCTTTGCTAAGGATCAGAGCTCTGATACCAATTATTAGGAGTGGGAACACTGAGAGGGGGGGGGGTGAATCAGTGTTCACAATATTTTAACTTTTTACTTTAACCTTTAAACTAAACTTAAATGCTTAAGTACTGAAATGAACATCCACACAAACATGAAATATGAAATCAACACATAACACCAATATGGTTATGGGGAAACCCAAATAGGTAAAAACCCTGGTGGGAATTGACACCCACTAATATTATGTACTAGTGTTTAGTGATCCTTGTTAGAAGATCCTTAATCCTGTTAGGAGTTACTTTACAATGTATTAAGTACAATAGACCTTGTTAAGGGCCGAACCCTGTTAGGAGTCATTTACAATAGTCCCTATTAGGGGAGTGGACACACTATCCTAGAGCTCACTACTCAAGTGTTCAAGGCTACAACCTTATGATCTCAGATACACACTATATCTGCTGGATGAACTGTCACTGTGACACTGCTTGTCTGATCAGTTCCTTTGATGCGCTGATGCTTTGACCTCTTGAAAAAATATAATACATCTTATAGAATCTTTGCATACTTTTTCTATACTTCTTACAACTTTCTATCAACTTCCATACTAAATACAATGGGCGCATCTCATATTTATATGCGCATACACAATAAACAACTAGGTTGGCCCTTAGAACTATTACATACAACGCTTCCAAATGAATTGGCTCAAGCATGTTTACAAAAAAACATATACATATGTCAAAAACCTAATTACAATAGGCACATAGCCTTTACATCATTAGATTATAACCACAACTCAAAATGCTAATAGTCAGCTACTTACTCTGTTCTTCACTGGTACACATTGGTTGTGCAACTTCAACTGCTTGTATCTTTCTCATACTTGCATATCTGATCATGCGCTCATAGACTAAGCATTAATATAGTCTAACTAACCTAACTTCCAGGGCACATACCATAACTTGGTCATACACACGTGTACTGATGCTCTGAGCTGCAGGAACTCTGTAACTTAACTTCTCATTAAGTGCGCTAACTCCAAACTGATATATGACTTTGTTTCCATAATGAAAACACTATATGAAGTCATATACATCAGTATAGCCAACTTTCCAATAGTTGTCAAATCCAAAATTTATGGAGGAGACAGAATGAAGAGTCACAGTTAGATCCATAAGTTATAGAGTATAACGCTGACACAAATCTGATTTGAAGGAGGGAAGATATTAGATTGGTGTTTAAATTTAAATTTGCTTCTTTTTTAATATATTCTTTTTTTCTTCCAATTCAAAGGGTTCCATTTTTGAAGATTTGCTTCAAGCTTGTAATTTTTGTTTTGCTTTCAATTTTAAGTTTTTGATTAAGTGAAAATGGGTTTTGAAGGGGTCCTGAAACACTTTACATCAAAACCATGTTCCACCAGTGCGCCACTTGCACACTTTTGCTTTTTATTCTAAGTTGCAGATAGGATGTTTAGTTTTCTTTTATGAACAATGGTAGACTAGTTAGTGTAGGTTACCTTCTGTCATCATGGACTTGTCTCCAATTTTGTACATTTAGAGTCTTAGATCATTTCAATTGAATGTATCAAGTATTCTCAATTCATCTCTACCTCTCTTTGTATTTGTGTTGTTTCAGCATTGATCTCTTTTAAGGAAAGGGCTAAGTTACTTTATCTGAACAACAATGGTCTCAAGTGAGTGTATTCAGACTTATGCAAATTTGAAATATCAAGGATATTAGAATTTATCTTTACATTTTTATGTGTTTTGTAATACATGTTCATGGGTCTCTTCTAAGGGAAGAGTTAAATTTTTAGAGAAAGTATTAGTAGATTGAATATTGAGTTGGATTTCATAAGCAAAAATTTATGATGATATAAGTAGGTTTGTTGGTGCAAGGAAATAGCATACTGATTGGTTGAATTTGTTGTTCATAGGGCTTCTATTATGACTATATATTTGACCCTATAACTCATGATAGAGGCATTGCTCTATGTGGTTTTGAAGTATTTTCAAAAGTAATCTCAAATCATATTCAGATCATTTTAATTTCATGTTGATTACTATAGGACTGGCTTGATATAGTTCTCAACGTACTTAATGCAAGTGGGATTGTGTGTAATATTGGTAGATTTTTAAATACCCATTACCTATAGGTTTGAGAACTATCTACAATAGTATATCTGCAAGGTTTTGTATGTCACTAGGTTTATTTATGTGTAGATTAAGATTACTCTCCTGAGTGAGGTGGAGCTCAAAGAGAAGAAGGCTTGTATGCCTTGTTAATGTTGGGTTTTCTTGTTTTCAATTTGTAGATAATGCAGAGTTTGTGAGTTACGTGAAGCTCCCTAAGTCTAAGTCTCATATTCTCTTTTAGGATTGAGGGTTACAAGAAAAAGAACCAACATGTGGTTTTCAAGTTGTTGGGGGCAATGCCCATATTGCCAAAGTCTGCAATCTAGGATCAAATCCTAATCTAGTCATGAATTGCCCAAACTCAAATTCTAATGAAAAAATGGTATCACTTTGATTCTTGATTTGATCAATAATAAAAGAAGATTGAAGTTCCCAACCAAGAAGCAGTATCATACTACTTTCCATAATGAGTTTCTTTGCCTCATCTATTGACAACTTCACTTCATTTGGATCAAGGTTTTGTAAAGTGGAAAGTGCATTCTATTATCTAATTAGGGTCTAACACTTGTCCTTCTTGATCCATTATTTTATTAATCTCTCTTCATTTTTATTTTAATAAAAAACTTTGGAACTCCTGTGAGCTCACAAAATCATCATCCCCTAAAATTTGTCATGCAACGATCTTTCTTTCATTCATAAATTTCCCAAGTGGTTTATCCTTATAAAGTTCCATACCATCAATAGGTCCTTGATTCATTTTTTCCCTAAACATTTGGGTAGAATGATCTATTTCATCACGTTGATGTTCCCCAATATATTCATGCAAAAACTATCCATCAAGGGGTTCAACATTTTTCTTCTTTGTTGGGGTCTCATGTGTAGGATTGACCACATGAACATACACAATCTCTTCTTCTTGAAGTATTACTACAATCCCCTTCATCTTGTTCTACCGTGGGTGAGATGGCTATGTTGATTATTTTTTAATTTGTGGCAACCTTCCCACTAACTTGTCATAGTTTTCCATCATCATTTGAATTCTCTTAATGGGGTTCGAGTTAAGGTAGAAGCCATGAAAGTTAGTGTCTCACTCAATCATAAAATTTTCAACTTATTAAATTATTGAATCTTTCTTTGATGGCATGCGGTTTATGTTTATGTTTTGAGTTATGGATGATGTCTTCCTCATACGTAGCCTCATGATGGTATATGTCCTTGTTTAACATATTTTTCCATAAAAGGACCATAAAGATTTACGAATCAAAATTTTTGTTAACACCTATATTCATTTTGTATTTCCTAAGGAAGGTTTTCAATGCATCTAAAGACCTTTTACCAAAATTAAAATCATAAATGGAAATTAATTTGGGCAGAAAAGTGCCCCTCTTGTTTCCTTGTAGATACTCATTTTCAATAAGTAACATCTTCAAGATTAACTCAATAGTACCAATCCTCTTAGGTACAAATATTTCTATCAAATGAGGTGGTTGAGGACAACTGTAGAATCTTATCAAAGTAGAAAAATCCACCCCAATTGTGATCACATGGCCCATTAGGAAACTCTTCCTTTGGCCTCAATAACTTATTCAATAGTTGGGGTATCTTGTGGGAATCCTTTTTTCCTATTAGGTTGAGGATGGGGTTCACTATCCAATTCTCATAATAAATAAAACTAGAGGAAACATAGTTCATGTCCCATGCTCTTGTACAACATTATATTGGCAATCTATTTCTATGCTGATCAAATTTATCCAACTTCAAACTATCATCAATGTGTTCAAAATTGAAATGAAAAATTGAATGACACAATAATGAATATTGCTTGAAAGGAAATTTCTTGGAGTTTTTTTGATTTTATACTGACCATTCATGTAATAACCTAACTAAATATCTCACATAGTCATAATAATTGTTAACTTATGGGTTCTATATGGCCATTGTGATACACATGATCTCAATTGGTACTATTTTCTCTACATTGAATCCCAAAAATGACATAATCCATGTATAGTATACACAAAGTAGAATTTGAAAGAACTAAGCTCCAAGGGCTCCTTTTCTGAACTAGGGATTGGGATGAGCTTGTAATTTGGTCCCTTTGTTATATACCTAGCCACCTCCCTCTTCCTAAGGGTAGCATTATAAACCTCATAGCCTTTAATTTCACTTTCAAATTCTATATTTTGTAGGTAGCACTAGATATCATAAAAGCCTCTATTATACTCTTTTTCATTGATTTTGACTAAATATTTTATATCTCCTCTGTTAATGACCCTAGATGAAGGGTATTATTTCTTGGCCAATTCTCTAAGAAATTCTACATTCATCAAGATATTAGTAACTATCAACTTGACCATTTTTAAATGCCAAGGGTTACACATTAGGGGTGGTTTAACCCTATTTTGATCATAGAACATTGGAAAAGATCCAACTAGAATGTAGGTATATTAGGGTTCCTATATTTGTGACACTCATCCCCCAAATAGTATTCATTTTCCTATTGGATAACAAAAGACTCGTTTAATTGTTGGATTATGGAGAGGGGGGTGAATCAATAATCCTTGATTCTCTGTACCTTAATAACTTTCTCTGATTAACTCAGTGTCAATTCGGTTAGACACAATTCAAAATTTATCGACAATACTAAATAAACTTTAACAATTAGCAATAACATTCACAATAATCATTCATCACATATAACACCAGTATTTAATGTGGAAACCCAGCTTTGGGAAAAATCACTATGGGAATTTTTATCCACTAAATAATTTACTCTTCTGAAGTGAGCTCGGTTAAAAGTCAATCTGGTTAAAGATTACAATATACATTGTTAAATGTGACCCGGTTAAGATATTTTCCTCAGATCTATTAGGATTGAATAGTCTCACAATAGGTAGAGATAATCATGCCATTGTCTCTCTTAAGGGTAATATCTATGCTACGGATTACCTATCCCCATCATGAAATGCATTTAGATTGTCAACCCAGGGACGTAGACTTGCAATGGGACAACACAGTTTGTGCACTAAGTTCCTTTAGGAGTCATAACACCTATGCTGCAGGAAAGATAAAATGCATGGAAGGAATCTATGCTATTGCTGTAGGAAGGTAAACACACTTGACTATTGAATGGAATTACTACAAAAAACTTATGAAATGAATCTAAGCCTGTCTAACAACTCAAAACATTCACTATACCCATCTCTGCAAATGCTGTAGGAACAACCACAGTGGCAATGCTGTAGGAGTAAAACAATAACTCTATTTGAAAATAGGAAAAGTACAGGAAGCAAATCTATTCTAACTTAATCTAATCCACCTTCCAAGTGGGCCCCCTTGGTTGGCTTTTGCTAACTACTTAACACAAGAGATAATCCAAAATCACTCTTTCATTAAATCCTTCTGAATTGGTTACATAACAACTGAATAATTCATGAAGAACAAAACAAAACAACTTCCACTATACTGAATACATAATTTTATCTTTCTTCATTACCTACTAAATCAGTCAAAATCCCTTTATATCAAGGATTGACACTTATTGAAAACATAACTTAAAAGTCTCATTAAACCTCGCCAAATATGGAGGAGATAAAACAACCATGACATAATACAATTACTGCTGACAACAAAATAACAGTTCTGAGGAAATATATCAGGCCTAATTCCCTATATTCTCTCGAACAAAAGCTCCTTCAAAGCTTGACATATCCATCAGAATCGTGTTGGATTCTCCCACCATGGTTGGTCTTCTAACACTCCTTTAATGCAGATGTGCCACTCTTCATACCGCTCCATGTTTACTTGAAAGGTTAGTAACATTCGGTACACATATGCAAGTCAACATTTTCAACTCCTACTTAAATGTTAGAACACAGCTTGAAATAATTATATGAAGTACTGCATTATATTTATAATAGTCAACAAAACATATCACTCAAGCTACCCATAGATTTTGTGGCTTTAGCTGTAGTTGGCATAGGTTCACATAAGTATAAGTCATAAAATATCTTGGAAATGTTTGTCAAAGTATCGACAAAATATAAAGATCATAACAAAATTGAGGCAATAATTAGACTCATCATCTGCCCCCTACTAATAGAATGCTTGTCCTCAAGCATTGTATTTCTTGGCTATGGTCATGAAATCACCAACGGTCATCTTTCCCTTCTTTCCACTTCTGAAAGTGTAATAGAACCCCCTTGTGCATTCCAAGTAATTTTCTTGATGCTCTCTTGCATTACTTCAGGGTTCGGTTCAGGCATTCCTTGATCATTCTGTGGCATGCTACTGTTAGGTTCTTTCTCATTAAGAGGATCCTCCATATGATGGGGTTTTGCCTGTGTAGGGGAGTCATCAAGAATATATTCAATAGAGGGATATTTAGTAGGTTTTGGTGTTGGAACATCTGGGTGTTGAGGAGAAGGTGGAGACACCTGTTCTCTCATGTGAGGGCTTCTACGCATAGTTGCCTGTTCAACCACTACAGTTTTAGGTTGGCGAGACCTTTTTGGTTTATGTGTTGTAGGATTAGATGCTACAAGAGTAGTTACTGCAGGACTCAGCCATTTTCTTTTATTAATTTGAATTGCAGGGTTTGAAATTTCTCCTTCTAAGTTAGGGATTTCTTTTCTAACTTTCTACTTTCCTTTTGTTGAGGAAGAAGTGGGTACATTACTCTCTGGAGTAGGTTCAAAGGGTTGTTTTTCTAGTGGTAATTATGGTTCTTTTTCTTTCACAGCTGCTTCTTCAGTAGGGCCGAAAGATTCTATTGCATCTTCTAGATGTTGCGCCATAGGATTTACTTGGGGTTGCAAAGTTTTAGTTTGGACAAATTCTGCCCATGACATGGGGAAACATCCCTAAGAGATTTTTCAACCAAAAGCTTGATCAAGGCATGGTGAATAATGGAGTTTGCATTGCCCTTTTGATTTTCCTCAGCATTGATACTTAGCATATTATAAAGAAAATTGGGAATATTAACCTGAAGGTTATGCCTGATACAGCTAAGTAGTTTAAAATGATGAGCATGCAGGTTTGAAAATCTTCCTTCACAAGTTAAATACCTGATGATGTGCATAGCCAGTTCTGGAAATGGCTATGGAAGGGAAAATCTGATGCACCACTGCTTAGTAATTTCAAGTGGAGGATCACCCATCCTGGAAAACTGAGCTCGAGTTGACCTGGCCTCATGCTCATTTGGATAATGTTCTCCCACAATTGGTAACCTTGTAACTTCCACAATCCTCTCTTCAGTAGCAAAACTATCAATCCCCATATAGTTGTTTGTCCTTCTTCAAATGTACTCATGAATTCTACTGCAACCTCCTCATTAAACTCTATAAGTTGAAGAAAATAGGCAAGCCAGCTAGCTGCATGCATTGAACTTGCGGATTGCCTCAACATCCGCCAACAAAATACCATGAATGACTGGTTCATGTCTCTATAATTGTCCACCCATCTTAATAATGCCCAATCTGTAATTTTTCAGCTCTCCAAGCCACTGCTAAGCTTTCGGTTTCCCTGCAAATTCCCTCTTTTGAAATGCAATTGCGATTCTTGAAAATACCGATATTTTCGCTTGCATTACCTTTGTTTTACTTGACATGAACTATAATAATGGCATTGATTTCAGAGGACATTAATACCTTAAGTGCGAGTTACCTCACAAATTAATTATGATCCTTTTGAAGTCATGTCAAGTTTAGGAAATCGGAATTTGAAAGTATGGGAAATGTGTGAAGGATTAAAAGAATTAATGGAACACAACCTAAGTACAACACT
This sequence comes from Chamaecyparis obtusa, assembly GCA_027943335.1. Taxonomy (NCBI): domain Eukaryota; kingdom Viridiplantae; phylum Streptophyta; class Pinopsida; order Cupressales; family Cupressaceae; genus Chamaecyparis; species Chamaecyparis obtusa. The sequence goes on along the minus strand of BSBK01003129.1, from coordinate 447,588 downwards.
GATGTGATAGGGGTATGACAAGGGTAGTTTAGGAATGACACTTGGAAGTTAGTACACTTCCCCTGCCCCCTATGAAAGTTGAACAACTGTCCTCACTTGTTAAATTTAGCATGAGGTTGGGAAACTGGCTTAAGGCATATATCATACATTTAATGTAGTACTAGATATAAAGAATTAAACCTATGCACTAAAAGTAAGGAGTTAGAAAGTTGTACCTGGCGATTAGTTACTGTACATGAATGTGAGTTGATGAGAGTGTTGATTCTGGCAGCTGCATAGGATTGCTGATGTGGCATTTTATTGAAAGCATTTGAAAATAGAAATTGTGGGTGATATGAAATTTGAGTGGGTGGTAGAAATAGGAATGAGATGAGTTGGTGAGAAGAAAAGAGAAAAGTGAATGAAGAATTATACCTTATTAAATGAAGTTTTATTATGAGTGCTAGTGAACATATGTCATGGTGATGCTGTAGGAGGAAGGCTTTCACCTTCTGCTGCAGGAACTATTTCTCGAGGGGCTGTTAAACTATGCATGTTGAACTATTTCAAGAATTCTTCTTTGGTTTGAGGTTTGTGATACAGGTGCAAGCGGTGTCCATTGACCAGCAGCTTGAATTGTACTAGATCAAGTGTTGTCAGCTAAACTACTCCATTGTCAAAGACATATTGAATTTCATAGGGTTTGAGCCATCTGGTTTGCAGCTTTCCTAGGTTCTCCTTGAATCTAGAATCATATAATAAAGTCCAATCTCCTACTTGAAATTTCTTGTTCTTGATATGTGAATCATGCCATCTCTTCCTTTGGTTCTGGATTAGTTCTATTCTCTATAATGCTGACTTGCGCATTTCATCCAATGAGTTGAGATGAAGGAGATGTTTTGTTTGTGCTGCAGGAAGATTGATGTTTAGCTCAAGTGTTGTGTGCAATGTTTTGTGGGCAATGTTTTGTGTTCAAATTCTATGGGAAACATTGCTACTTTTCCATACACTAATTCAAATGGTGTGAACCCTATTTTTGTCTTCCATGTGGTACGGTAAGCCCAGGCTGCTTCTGCTAATTGACTGCTCCAATCCTTGTGATGCAACTGTACTGTCTTTGTTAATATGGCCTGTATTGCTCTATTTGTCACCTCTGCTTGTCTGTTTGCTTGCGGATGATAAGGACTAGACTTTTGATGTCTTATGCTATACTCTTTCATTAGCATTGTGATCAAGTTTGATGTGAATTGTGCTCCTTGTTCCAGTACAATCTCTCTAGGTACTCCATACCTGGTAAAAATTTCTTCATACAAAATTTTTTCTACTTTTTCATCCCTTGCATTCTGCATAGCTTTCACTTCGATCCATTTTATTAGGTAATCTGTACAAACCAAGATGTAGGATTTTCCATTTGATGGAGGATCAATTGGTCCGATGAAGTCCATACCCCACTTATCAAAGGGTGTCATTAATACTTGTGGATTAAGTGGCATCTCATCTGATTTCATTGGTCGACCCATCCTTAGACATTTATCACATTTTTTTGTTTAACTGGCTGCATCTTTGTGTAATTGAGGCCAATAATATCTCGTTGTTAAGATTTTTAGGGCTGTTCACTTTGCTGCAAAGTGACCTCCACGAGGCTCATTATGACAAGCATGGAGTATATCATATACTTCATCTTCTCTCACACATCTTCTCATAATCTGATATGGACCAGTGTAAAATAGATTGTTATCTATCCATGAAAACTGAAAGCTTTTCTCTGCAAGCTTTTTCTTGTCTTTTTGAGAAAAATGTGGGGGTATCTTATTTGCTGCAAGATAATTGGCTATGTCTACATACCATGGGTTTTTGATTGTTATATGGAATAGGTGTTCATTTGGAAATGTATCTTCAACCTGATTAGTGTCTTCATCTGCATTTTGTAGTCTAGACAAGTAGTCAACAACTACATTGGCCTTCCCTGGCTTGTCAACAATTGTGATATCAAATTCCTGCAATAGTAAGACCCATCTTGCCAATCTGCCTGTTATAGCAGGTTTGTTCATTAGGTATTTTATTGCTGAGTGACTAGTGTGAACAAAAATGGGATAGCCTGTGACATAGTGTCAGAATTTGTTCAATGCATAAACTACAGCTAGGAGTTTATTTTCAGTAACTGTGTAGTTCAATTTAGGGCCATGGAGGCTTTTACTGATATAGTAAATTACATTCTCAAGGTTAGTAGGCTTTTGTCCTAGCACAACACCTAAGGTATAGTGTAATGCATCTATATGGATGTGGAATAGAATAGACCAATCTGGTCCTTTTAGGACTGGTGCAGTTGTTAGGAGTTTCTTTAGCTACAGTAAGGACTCATCACATGCTTGTGTCCACTTAAATTCAACTTCTTTGGTAAGCAATGTATACAAAGGACTTGAAATTTGATTGAAATTTTGAATAAAGTGTCTATAGTATCCAACATGTCCTAGAAAAGATCTTACATCCTTTTGTTTAGTAGGAGTAGGTAGTGTAAGTATTACCTCTACTTTAGCTGGGTCCACTTGAATTCCTGTTGCTGAAATGAAATGCCCAAGTACCACTCCTTGCATCATCATAAAGCATTTCTCACTATTAAGGGATAGATTATACTCCTTACATCGAATTAGCACCTTTTCAAGATTCTTCAAAGCCTCTTCAAATGTTAGTCCAAATGTTGTAAAGTCATCCATATATATCTCCATACAGTCATGTGATATGTCAGCAAAAATACTAATTACAACTCTTTGAAATGTTGCTAGAGCATTACACAACCCAAAAGGTAGAATTGAATATGCATATGTCCCCCATGGACATGTGAATGTAGTCTTCTCTTGGTCCTTTGGAGAAATAGCTATCTGATTGTATCCACTATATCCATCAAGAAAGGAAAAATACTTCTTACCAGCCAAAGTATCAAGTACTTGGTCAATGAATGGTAATGGGAAGTGATCTTTCTTGGTAGCTTTGTTTAACTCCCTGTAATCCACACAAATCCTCCATTTTGCCCCCTTTTTGGGTACTATAACCAAAGGTGATACCCACTTATTGTTAGATATAGGATATATAAAGCCAACATCTAATAGTTTTTGCAATTCAGTTTTGACTATCTCCCTTAATGTTGGGTTAATCCTTCTTTGAGGTTAATGAAGGGGTAGGCTTCCTTCATTGATATATATCCTGTGAGTACATAGTGTTGGGCTTAATCCCTTCATATCCCCATAGTCCCATGCAAAGGCTTTCTCATGTGTTTGTAGCAGTTTAGTTAGTTTCTCCATTTGTTGTGGAGGCAACTTATTATTCACATGGAGATTATGACCTTTAGAAAGCTCAACAGTAGTTGATACTTTAGGGATAGGACTTATGTTTACTTCACTAGGTAGCAACTGGTGGATAATATTAGGTTTTGAAGGTAATACACAATCCTCAAAATTATCTTCATACGTACTTAACTCTAACACATAACTCTCAAATACATCTTTTATTACAACACAGTCATTATTAAGAATGCTTTGAATGACTTCATCTTCCTCTTGCAGCTTTAGAAAGGATTGCCTATGTAACATCATGAGTTGAACCACAAAATTCAATTCTTCTTACCCATCTCCTAAGTCTGGCAATATAGGTGTACTCAAATCTAGCTGCGGTTGAGCTGGAGGATACAATGCTAGTTTCTTAGTGGCTTGCCCATCTGAAATTGTCATGTTCCCTGATCTACAACTTATGTTTTCATCAGTTGTTGGTAACCATGGACGTCCTAGAATAATAGGGTAACCAACAAGGTTGACTTTTGGTGAAAGGATCATGAAATCAGTAGGGTACTCCCAAGAATCCAAGGCAACTATTATATCTTTTATCATTCCATCAGGAGTAATAGTAGAGGTATCTACTAATTGCAATATTGTTGGAGTAGCTCTCAACCCTTCAATACTTAGTTTATTCATAGTATCCTTAGTCATTACATTGATGGCAGCACCCAAGTCTATTAATGCATTTTTGACAGACTGGCCATTAATGATGATATTCACAACTAGACTCCTTGGATCTGGATATTTTGGTATTACCAGTTTTCCTAGCATGATATCAACGAATTGTCCTATAACATGAACTATTGTAGGATCCTTTTTCTTTCTCCTAGGCTTTTTAAGACAAGCTTCTTTAATTGCCTTTCCATAAATTGGAGCATCTTTTATTGCTTGAAATAGGGGAATTTGGACATGCATGTTCTTTAAATGGTCAAGGATATCAAATGGCTGATCTTCTTCTTTTGGTATGAGCTTCTCCATGCTGAGCCTTTGGGGGAAAGGTGGTTTAACTAATGTATGAACATTACCTGAGTTGGAAACATTTTCTGATGCAATAGTATTTGGTAAATTATTCTCTAGAATCAGTATTGTTGCTGCAGGAAGGTCTGGCACTTCAATGATAAGGGGTAGTTCAGGTGATGGAAAGGTAGTACCTGATCTTAGGTGTATATTAGCTATATCAAGTGCATAGGTAGGGTACTGTTGAGCATTAGTAGCATACATTTGTTGTTGTGGTTGTTGACTATTGGGATTCAGTTGAGGTTGGGCAGGTAATTGCATCTACTTTTGAGGATTTGTATTTGGAGGTGGTGGCATTATTGTAGGCATATTTGTTGGAGGTGGTAGAGGTGGATATCCAAGATTTAGATTAGGCCATTGCTGAGGTCCTCTCCACTGGTTAGTGGGCTACCAATTTCCTTGTGGTTGTTGCCATTGGTTTGGAAATTGTGTCCATTGGGGTTACTGTGGAGGATACCATTGATTCTGTTGATTATTTGGCCAAGCATTATTCCAAGTGGGTTGATTATACTGTGGAGGACTCTGGACATTCTAGTTTTGCCATTGACTATTATATGGACTTGAAGTTTGTAATGGGTCTTGAGGCATACCTTGTCTCGTGGCCCATGGACGATGTTGAGAAACAAAGAATACTTGCTCATCCTCTCCATCTATCTTCAAGTATTCAGTTGGAAGATGCTAATTCTCCAAGTTTGCGACCAATTTGCACTAAAAATCCTTCTTTTTTTTGTGGCAATGAGGATAGTATTTAGCTAGCTGCGCCTCTGCATCTACATGTTTCTTCTTGGTGATCATTGTGTCCAAGTGTGTAGCAACATCATTGATGATGTCTTGCTTGAAGTCTAATAACAGGTTTGAAATCAACATCTTTGAAATACCAGAGCCACTTCCTTTGGTCAGCATTGAGAGAAATCCCCTTCCTTTCTTGACCGTTGCTCTAGAATAGTTCATACAAATCTTCTGAAGGTCATCCCATGAAGACTAAGATATATCACCTCTAGCCATGAGGTCTAGAGCTTCAAGACAATTTTCATTCACTCCTCTTAGAAAAATCAGCTTCTGTGAATCCTCCTGCAATGCATGTTGCAGGTTCTTTTGTAGGCTAAATAAGAAGAATGATATGTAGTCCTCTAATGTCTCATCTTCCCTTTGTGACATACAAAAGATGTCATCTCCTTTTGAATCACTCCCTTGTAGTATTCTTTATACTTTCTTAGAAACAAATCTCTCATTCCATCCCAATTAGCTATTGCATTTGCTCCTAAGCCCATGAACCATCTAAGGGCTGACTCCTTCAGTGTTGCTGAGAATAACTTAAGCTTATGACTATCAGTATTATAGTCAAAACTTTGACACAGTATGTCAAACTTGAATAAAAAGGTGTCAGGATCCTCCATAACAAGGCCATAGAACTTTGGAAGTGTTGAAGCAGGTATGTTCTTGAGGTTAGGATTGTTAATAAGACTTGGAATTGGAAATGGAAATGTAGGAGCTTCCATTACTGGAGGTGTTGGATATTGAAACTATAGTTGGAAAGTATTGTTGACTGGAGGGTTTTGAGCAACAGGTGGTCCTCGAGTAGGATTATTATGAAAACTAGCTAATATTTTTGCAAAAGGATGGAGGTCAAATATTTCTTGGGTTTCTTCTTCTTCTGTTGAAGATGATGCAACAAACTCAGGACTGGCATCAAGAAATGGTAATTCAAGCTCTTCAAACTCTTCTTTCAGTTTAACAGGTTCTTTTGGAAGAAATTTTCCATGAGCGTCTCACCTTCTTTGATGCATGCAAGTAAGTTGATGACTTGTGAAGCAAGCTCACAACTTCTTGGTATTAACTAAAAATAGGAAACTAATCTGAAAAATAAATGACTCATTGAGGTTCCTAGTTTGACACCATCCTTGGTAACAGCGCCAAAAATGAATAGTCTCACAATAGGTAGAGATAATCATGCCATTATCTCTCTTAAGGGTAATATATCTATGCTACGGATTACCTATCCCCATCATGAAATGCATTTAGATTGTCAACCCAGGGACGTAGACTTGAAATGGGACAACACAGTTTGTGCACTAAGTTCCTTTAGGAGTCATAACACCTATGCTGCAGGAAGCTAAAATGCATGAAAGGAATCTATGCTATTTCTAAAGGAAGGTAAACACACTTGACTATTGAATGAAATTACTGCAGAAGACTTATGAAATGAATCTAAGCCTGTCTAACAACTCAAAACATTCACTATACCCATCTTTACAAATGCTAGAGGAACAACCACAGTGGCAATGCTGTAGGAGTAACAAAATTTGAAAATAGGAAAAGTACAGGAAGCAAATCTATTCTAACTTAATCTAATCCACCTTCCAAGTGGGCCCCCTTGGTTGGCTTCTGCTAACTACTCAACACAAGAGATTATCTAAAATCACTCTTTCATTAAATCCTTCTTAATTGGTTACATAATAACTGAATAATTCGTGAAGAACAAAACAGAGCAACTTCCACTATACTAAATACATAATTCTATCTTTCTTCATTACCTACTAAATCAGTCAAAATCCATTTATATCAAGGATTGACGCTTATTGAAAACATAACAAAAAAGTCTCATCAAACCTTGCCAAATATGGAGGAGATAAAACAACCACGACATAATACAATTACTGCTGACAACAGAATAACAGTTCTGAGGAAATATAGCAGGACTAATTCCCTATATTCTCTCAAACAAAAGCTCCTTCAAAGCTCGACATATCCATCAAAATCATGCTGGATTTTCCTACCATGGTTGGTCTTCTAACGCTCCTTTAATGCAGATGTACCACTCTTCATATCGCTTCGTGTTTACCTGAAAGGTTAGTAAAATTTGGTACACATATGCAAGTCAACATTTTCAACTCCTACTTAAATGTTAGAACACAACTTGAAATAATTATATGAAGTGTAGCATTATATTTATAATAGTCAGCAAAACACATCACTCAATCTGCCCATAGATTTTGTCTCCTTAGCTATAGTTGGCATAGGTTCACATAAGTATAAGTCATAAAATGTCTTGGAAATGTTTGTGAAAGTATTAACAAAATATAAAGATCATAACAAAATTGAGGCAATAATTAGACTCATCAAGGATCTTCACCCTGATAGGAGTGGCCTAGTTCAAAGACTTTAAACACTCTTTAGAATGTTACCTTTTGCAATGATTTTACAATAAGATTGTTAGGTCCACTTGGTTAAGATATTTTTTTGTTACAAATGTTAATAAGCAACAATTAATTTATTGACCTGTAAGTCAACAACTACCTTTTCATAATCAGATCCCCTGTGCATTCTTTCTCTTCACTTCAATCCTTTACTTTCCACTGGCTTCAACACTTCATCAAATTTTGCTTTACTACTCGAAATTCACCTTTTCCTTCTTCATTGCATTAGTTGTTGACTCTTCAACCCTTCAATTTGCCAACCATTTGTTCATACAAATTCATCCTTTATATAGACTTTATTTTGCCTCTTAATCTCCTTTATTATGTTTTCTTTTGGTTAATCTCAACAATTTGTAATTCACTTCACAAACTTTATTCATTGAATTTGGATCTCGGTAAAATGTTTTATCATCACCTTGGAGATTGAACTTTCTTGGAACTTTTTCCTTCTCTTTTTTCTTCTTAGATCTATACCATAGATCATCACCTTGAATTTTCTTGATCATAGAACTGTCTAACTAACTCTTGCTCATCATTAGAATCTTCCAACTCATCATAGCTCAACATTAAATGTCATTCTGATCCTTGTATTTAATTCTTGTTACTTGCTTAGTGGATAACTCTTTTCTTTCAACTGCATTTCGGTTACCTTCACTCCATGACTAAAACCTTATGCTTAGTGTCTTGAGTTCCTTTTCATTTACCAAAACTTTATTTCCTTTTATCGAATGACCTATTTTCTTTTACCAAATGAATTTTCTTGCTCGGTAGCCAAACTATTTTTCTTATCTACTTTACTAATATTCTTTACCGACTAGATATACTCAAATGTTTGGTAGAAAATAATTATATCAACATAATATTAATATTGTCTGATCTATATCAATTGCCCAATTAATTTCTTCATCTTCACAAAATTTCACTTCTTCTTAACTCATTCAATGTATATCATACTCCTAATGATATGGTAACACAATATAAACTAGATATCAATTGCTTGACATCAATTCCAAGACAATGACTAATCTAATCATTCTAAAATATTGCATTACTCTGATCTTGGTCGGTCTTCATAATCATCACCATCAATTATAGTAAAAATCTCCCTCTTTAGCATTGATGATAACACTTCACTATCAATTGTTGATGGCAACACTTCATTGTCTTGTCTTTGTCCCTTACTCCCTCTGAGCTTTATCTTCATCTCATGTTCATATCTTCCTCTTTTCAGCATCATTAATACTCTCCTTTACCCCTCAACAATCAATTTCTTTATTCTCCATCTTTGACAACAATGCCAAAGACACATACTCCTGAAAAATTTTCTCAGGCAATAAATAATACCTCAAATGTATTGATTTCTCATTACAGACATAAACATATTTCACAACTTCAAGCTTCACCCAAGGAGTGGAAACTGAGTAGTACCCAAGATTGTCACTATAAATAATCTGTATCCATCCCTTGAGTTGGTAGATAGTATATGGTTATATACAAAAATAAAGTGAATTTATGATTCAATTAAATCATTGAATGATTAAACAGGATAACAACAACTAGTCCATCCTTTTGGTGAATCCCATACTAAATTCTATAACAACATGAACTAGGTTCTATAAATAGGTGAACTCCACAACTTTCATTCCTAGTTGTGCAAAATAACAGACTATAATTACTACAGGCATTGGAGATCCCTTCAATAAATGGAACCTAAGTTAGGGAATTTGTAACCTTATGCATTTTACTTCTATATACAATGCATGGAGGTGCATCTACTAATCACACATGCTACTATGTTTCTTTCTTCCCAACACGCTATGTTACTCCCTAAACTATTCCCCGTGCCCATCTATTCTCTCTTGGGGTGGATGTTGCCTTTGTATCTAGGTACCAGAGTGGAAAATTATCCCATACAATCATGTCTCTGGTACTAGTAGTATAAGTACTAGGAAATATCACTCTTTGACATCTAGCATAGGTATGGAAAATCTACTCTTTGAACCAAACATAGATACCGGCTACGTGATTAGATGAGGGATTAGATATCATTAGTTTAATGTTGTATATTGACAACGAGAAAACTCAAGTGAACTTGTTAAGGAAGAACATGCTTTTCTTAGTGGGAAATGGCCATTGAGATTATTTTAGCATTTTAGCATGTGTTGTGTCATAAATCAATTTTTATGTAGGTTGTTATGTCCAAGCTCAGACTAGTGAGTGACTTTCAGTTATATGCCTATTAGTTGTCTCTCTAATGCTTTGAGATCCCATACAGAGCCAATAAATGCCAGTAGTTCTAATGGTGAAATTAGACCGATATAATATACAATATATATTTTGATTACTTAGTAAATTGATGGTTTGTGCAAGTTATAGAATCATTGGTTGAACTAGGAAAATGATAAATAAGAAAAAATTAAATGATAAGTTCCCTTCTCTCTCTTCTTTTGGCCTATAAACCTAGAAATCCTATATCCTATAGATGAAGGTAGGTTGTATGTAGGAAACCTATCAAGCAGGGAGGTAGTTTCAAATAGGCTAGGTAATATGTCTCTATGAACCTAGTGTATGAATGGTAAAATCTAATGCATGAACCTAGTGTATGGATTAAAATTTCTCCTCAGTAAACATGACATATGGGCTGGGAATAACGAGCATCAAGAAAAATACCCTAAGGTTATAGGACCAACATAATATTGGTTCTCATCTCATATGATACAATCAAGTTCATCAAATGCACTACCATTGCTATTACGTTTACCCACTTTCACTTTGCAGTTTGCTCCATAATTTGATGGAACCAAAGAAATCTCTTCTTAATCATGGAAATATGATACTTGATTTGTTGTGGCTAAAATGCTCCATGTTTATGGCCTTATTATTACCTAAAGTTGTTATCTTGTAAGATCGAGTATGCATCTAAATATGCATTATATATATGTGACCCATTAGAATAGTAGGGACCATAGAAGTTTAGGTAGGAAAACATGAATTGGTGGGTGTTACTACTATGGAAAAGACTACGCCCTTTGAGAATAGTACCAATTTTTTTGGAAATTGATTCAAAATGTACAGTGTGGTTGATTGTGGAGAAGACCATGAAATTACAATTTTCTAACTAAATGAGATAGTGCACTCATCGATCAAGGAATGAATCTTAAATCTCATATCTCATCCCCACTATACCTCTCCTCCTCCCACCCACCCCGAGGGCCCCCAGAGCCCCCCACCTGACTACTATAGTTATATTTCTTGTTATAGTCATAGTTCTAGTAGGGTCGCCATCGGACCCCCTTCTATAATAGTTCATAACCTTGCCCTTCTTTCTTCAATTGGCGGAGAGAACTAGAAGTAATCCATAAAGAGGATCGCTTCACCTCCCTCCGCTAGCACGGGGGTCCCTACCTACCTGAAACACATACCCCCTAGTGCTGGTAGGGCCCACCCTGCCCTCACCCTACTACTCCCCCCACCCCTCTACATCTTTCTATATCTATTATAGAGGGGTGGAGCAAACTATTAGAAAGTAGGGGGCCCTAGGGTGGGTCCATATTGAAGCCCCCATCTCCCTATCTTGGTCAGTTTCCCTATGAGAAGCAAGGGAAGGGTTGAGGACTATGTTCTATATGTAATAAATCTATCATTTTTTGTATCCCTTCCTCCCTGTGGGTGGGCTACGACATATATCTCATGTTTAGACCCTACTATCTATAGGGAATTGTATCACATATAGAATGAGTGAGCTCCCAAAATCCATGAACTAAAATTGGGCAATTTATAATCCCTAACACTAATCTACCAAATAGAATTCTTAATTAATTAGTGAATAACTAAACCCCCCAACTCTCTTTAGAATGATTATCTACCTCCTTATTCTAACAATGGAATACTTTTATGGACTTACAGTGGGGGGTTCCTATCCTAAAATGTGTTTCTTAATCTCCCATTCATTAATGTTTCCCCTGCACCTCTTCTATAAAGAGAATAAAGGGTGGGGGGTGCCCCCAACCCTACTATAAAGAAAGAATGGAAGGATCATGCACACCATTATAAATTACCCAGCTCTACTCTATCTCCTCCCACCCACCCAACCCGCCCTTAAAATAGTAGGGCAAGGACCACCTAATTAAGATACTTAATATTCCCTACCCCTCAATCAAATAAATAAATTTCCTCCGCCCCACACCAATCTTCATATGGGTGGGGGGGAGGGGGGATTATAGTACTCGGGTGGGGGGCCCCTACTATTATATGGTAGCGTAGTCCAAAAATAACTAACATATAATAGTAGGGGCCCACATGCCCATTGGAAGAGTAGGGACATGAAGTGGGGGACAGAGTCAATCTCGTGATCTCATAATTCTATATGTAACATTGTGTATAGTTTGTCTAGGTAACATTGGGTATAGATAATTAAGGGTAGGTGGGCAAGGAATCCTTCCCTCCCCCCTAGAGCCCCCCTACTCATTTTTTGAGTAGTTTGAATCACCGGGGGTGACTAAGGAAGGGACAAGAATTCCTTCCCAACATCTCACCCCACCTTAGAATATTAGGGGCCCTTTATAATAGTAGAGCCAATGGCCTACTAACTCTTGACCATAATGAAGGGTTGGGGTAGGGGTGAAGGGGTGGGGTAGGGGCCGGTTTGTGGTAAAGAGAAAATGGATGGGGTGGGGTGGGGATTTGGCTTCGTAAATAATAGGAGAATCAGTATCCAATTTTTCCCTTAAAATAGTAGGGAAATCTCTAATCTCTCGAATCACCCATAGAGTTTTATGGGTGTTAGAATAGTAGGGGCCCACCCAACCCTTGACAATTGAATCAACCTTATCTCTAACCATGGGGGAACCCAACTATTTATAAGGGATAGAAAGTGGGGGATAATGTCAAATCAATCTCCCACTATAGAGGATAGGACAGTTGGCTTGGGTAGAATTGATTGATTTGGTGGAAAGAACATCATACCAGTCTCTCAGTTATTTATCTCAAAAAATAACAAATCACTTCCTCCATAAGAAACATAAGAATTGGTAACATGAGTAAGAAGCTTAATGTTCTCCTCATCATACCTTAATACAAGAATAATATGTAGAGGAATTATTTGAGTTTTCTTGTTGTTTCATATTGCACTTATATCCAAATACAAAACCTCAACTATACTTGATAGTCCATGATGGTTGCAAGATAGACTAGACCCCACCACTAACACACTTAATGCACATGTATCTTTTTAGATAATGGTTGATTCTTAGCACCAATAATTATTGTCTAATCTTTTGTGATTTAGTAAGGGAATTTCCTTGTGTTGGTCGCATCATCTACATAAAGTAATTGTAGTTGCAGAAGTTCCATCCACTCTAAAAACCACTCAAAGGACTCAACCATCATCACATGTTATCACTTCTCATATTACAATATTGACCTTGAGTGATACTTTAAATCCACCCTAGATGAGAGAGCATGCCACTAGAGAGTAACGTTACAAGAATAATCAAGATATAAATGTGGGACCAAGAATTTTATATTATGAGGCTTTAATCATTGCCACTAACTATTCTAAAAAAACTTCATCAATCATTGACACAAACACATACATATTGCATCCCTCAATCCATCACTATTTTCTCTATTACATTTAGTGGAAATAGAATGTTATACACACTCCAAAAATATTTCAAATGAAGTTACTAAATCTACAGTGCCTAAATTTATAGCATCTTCTCTGTAGTCTATGCTAAATGTGTCTAATTCATTTGCAGATAAAATGATAAGCATACAAATGATACCACTTTGATACCAAATGAAAGAAGCGAGAACTAAAAACCTAAAACATATTGCATATTAAGTTATAAAATAAATTGATATTTGATAGATTCAATTGGATTCACACTGGTGATCTTACATTTCTATGTAATAGCTTTTTAAAGCCTTTTTTTACCTTCTAGTAACTACCTATAGGAATAAGGGGCATTCAACTAATTAGTTATTTTATCTATTAACTATCCTTATTATCACTAAATCTCAACTCCAAATCTTGGATGCACAAAAAAATTTGTACCACTTTGTTAGTCCAAAGAGGTTAGCTCAAAGAAAGTCAAATCCAGAAAGAAACTCTTTGTAATAAAAGTGCATAAATAAAAAAACATATGTACATCTATACTTGTTAGATGCACAGATCTGGTGAAGGAAATATAACATGTTTGGTGAAACCTACAAAATAACCAAAAACTAAAGAGTGAAAGAGTAACAACATAGATCAAATGTGCAAGAATATAGTGCATATGCACAGGAAGACTAATCAAATTTGTAGAAACCCTAAAATGTAAAAATTTACTAAAGTCATAAAGTTAAATAATTCTAGTATAAATAATTTAAATCTAATCTACAACTCATAAAATCACTCAAATAAGAAAATTATTAGTAAATAGGGACAAGAGTCCCACCAAACATGTTAAAATGATGATGATGGAAATATACTACATATTTGAAGACCTAATCAATCCCAACCATAAGCCCTAGATCTAATAAGTGAATTAACATCAAATCAATGGAGCACTTCTTCATAAATGCATAACAAATGAAACAAACAAAGGTATATCCAATGCACTCAATAAATGCTTGACTCCTTTGTTCTCTTGTCCTTTAAGATCTTGTATGAAAGGATGATTGCTCTAAAAAATTCAAGCACATGAACAAGAAGACATTAAAAGAATGGAGTGTGGTTGATTGATGCAAGATGATAATAAGACAAAGATAATTTCAATAGAAAGAACTCTTGATAGATCACAATTGAGCAAGTATGTAATAGATCACAAGTATGAAAAGGCTTATTAGATGTAGGATGAAAGAAGAAAATGCACTTTTATAGAAGTCTTTATGAAAATTTAGGTTAGAAGAATGGATGGCTAAGATTAGAGAATAAGCAAGGATAAAAAGAAGAATAATGAGAATAAATGAGATTAAGAGGTTGATGGAATAATTGCGTAATGCGATTAAATGGTAGGTAGAACATATTGAGTTTTACTAATACATCATTAGATGTATTGAATCTAGACATGTTTGGATATGTGAAGAATGAAAAAGTCAGATGAAGATGCGAGTGGCAGTTGTCATATACCTACAAATTTAAAGCTGATCTATGTGAGTGGAAATGATTGGTCAAAATTAAAAAAAAGATGCTAATAAATAAATTGAATAACTAAAATATGTTTAATTAATTAGAGAAGGGGGTGAATATTTATTTAATCATATGATAGAAAAAGCTTAAATAAAATAAAATTTCAATTTAAATAATAATAAAAAAAATGATGAATAAATTAAATAAATAATCAATATCTACTTAATTAATAGAATATGTTTGATTAAATATTTATCTAATTATGCAAAGACATTTTTAAATGCCTATTAAAATGAATTTAAGATTTATTTTTTCTTACACCACTTTCATAAACAAGTTTAAACATTTCAAATCAAGTTGATGAATCAGTATTAAAATAGATTTAGAAATTTAAAGATTAAAGTTAAATCACAAATTATCTTAAACAACAAACTTTTTAAAAAATTACA